>OX596283.1:19735315-20482815 GCA_951394225.1 Harpalus rufipes | reverse complement strand
TTGTATGTGTTACATTTTTGTTGTATAATTGTTGTAGACCCTGAAGAAGGTGCAAGGGTAGGATGCAGTTACTAACTTAATATTGTAACAATATTATTATTTGTCATTTCAAAATTGTCGATAAATTGTCAGCTTGTTGTTTAGTCATTCTACTCTATCATTCATTTTATCCCCATGGCAATTACTGTAACTAACTTTTGTTAGATTTTTGCTGAGCAATTCTGTGAGTAATTATCTTCCTAAAGGGGGAAGTGAAAGAGGTAGTCTGCTAATCAAGTCGCGAATGTAGAGCAAAGACCCGAACTGATTGCTAAATCCTGCTTTAATTGCTCGGAACTCAAATCACTTAAGTTCAAGGCTGTCTGAAGTTTTGAACGATACGTGAGGACAGAATACCAATTTTAGTCGATGTGGGATACTTTTAAGAAGATAAAAATTTATTATATAATGTTCCATATGAAGTAACAGAACATTTCTTAATTTATTTCTTATTATCCATATTGCTTATTAAAAGATAATTGCTATCTCCCTAACGGAGATAATTCCTGGTTCATTCACCATCAATCGTACCAGTGATAAAAAGTTAATATTGAAACTACCCTAGACCAAGTCATCGAACAGACCTCTTTTATGTAAACTTATAAAAGTTGCAAGATTTAACCGTTGACTTTGTAAAAAGTTTTCAACCTTCTGGTGCCGAGTATAATATGTGATGTAAGTTCTCTTGTACGACTTTGTTTTGCTAGCGGCGACATCACGACGCTGTGGAACCGTAACTCAAACACGGCGAGATTTAGTAAGCAAACTTCGGTAGCTTTATAGAAACAGGAAACTCGAAAACAAGTATTCTGTGCTTAACTCATTGTTTACACTTTGTGCACATACATTCAAAAAATAGAACAAGAATAGAATATAGGGCATAATATGTTTGGCAAATATAAATATGATTTACAAGATCTGTAAAGATTAAAATTAGATTTCATTCAGAAATTTTAATAATGGTTTCCAGATGTTATGAATTTAAAATGAAATATGTAGACAAGTATTATAACAGTATATTCTACAACAAGTAATGGAATGGCCCATATTCCACACGAGCAAAAAGTTTGTGGCGAGCTGAAGGCAAGTACGACGGTTTGCGAGTGTGGATTATGCCATTCCAAACATGTTGTAGACTATACTTTCTCTAACAAGATTTTAGAAATTATACATAAAATGTTGATTGATAATAACAATATATTATCATATACCATTAAATATTTTTTTGACGCCAGTCCATAAAGTGCTTATAATAACTCCATTCATATTTTTCTTTTGATTTATTTGATAATAACTGACTCCCTATATCATTAGCAAGTTCCCTTATTTCTGGTGACGTACATTCCATATCTATATCTTCATTTCCACTTTATATGTTTTTCTATAAAATGTCTTCAGTTAATTTTCTAAGTAATATATTATTATTTAGATAAACTTATTACTCTGGACAACTCCAAAAACCTGTAAAAGTTAACAAAAACTCTAGAAATGTTCAAAATTTTAAAACGTCAAACGCGTATACAGAAATAAATAAATATAAAACAAAGAGTCATAACCATACCAACCGAACCAAAATATTTGATATACCGCGCTAATATGCGGCGAAATAGATTGTGATTCGTCGAAAGCCGTGCGGAATTATTCCAAACGGCGTATGGAATTATTCCACACGGTTTGTTGGAATAATATTAATTCTAACATAATTTTGAGTTATGGAATGTGTAGTTTCCAAAATAGTGTTGGAGAAAGGGTTTTTAAATAAGGGCGGGTTGATGTTGAAATGGAATAAAACAAGCTGTGTGTGAGGTATTAACGAAATTCTATTTTTTATTTGAAAGGCCCATGTATGCCATTCTGTATGGAATATAACATGGTTTAAATGTCCGCCGCGGCTTCTAGCGATTGCACGGATCCGAGTGGTCCAATTTTTATTAACTCTGCCGCATAGATCCGGCTGATTTTGAGCTATGGCATTGGTTATGTTGACTTTAAGGGCATCGGTCGATTGCGGCATATTCGCATAGATCTGCGACTTCAGGAAACCCCACAAGAAAGAGTCTAGCGGAGTCAAATCGCACGATCTTGGTGACCAATTCACGTGACCTCTGCGAGAGATAACCATGCCCTCAAATCGTTCATGCAGAATGTCTATCGTGACGTCCGCTGTGTGGCACGTAGCGCCGTCCTGCTGGAATCACATATCGTCTACCTCCATATTGTTCAATTTGGGCGAAAAGAAATCTGTTATCATCGTTCTGTAGCGCTCGCCGTTGACGACGTTGTTTTCAAAAAAGTACGGACCAATGACGCCGCCGGCTCAAAATCCGCACCAAACAGTAACTTTTTGTGGATGCATTACCACCTGATGAACCTCGTGTGAATTGGCGTCGTCCCATATATGACAATTATGCTTGTTAACATAGCCTTTCATCCAAAAATGCGCCTCGTCGATAAAGATGATTTTTCGGTCAACATTGAGGTCCTCTTCCAAACGCTCCGAAGCCCAGTTAGCGAACAAACGGCGTTGTCTTTGGTCATTAACTTTGAGTTCCTGGGTTAGTTGGATCTTGTACGGGTGTAGGCCCAAGTCCCGACGCAAAATTCGCCACGTTGAAGACTGCGAAAGGCCGAGTTCTTGTGCACGGCGAGGAATTGACGAGTTCTCCTGCACACTTTCACGGACCGCGGCAATGTTCTCGGCCGATCTAGCGTTCCTTTAACGTACGGGTATTGGCTGCTTGTTTACCAAACTAGTCGTCTCGAATTTGGCTACCAAACGTTGGAGAGTCGACTTTGAAGGGGCACCGCGTCTGCCCGTAAAATGGGCGCAACGTTTGCACTAACGAACACTCATTTTGATAATAAAGTTTTATCATTTGGACATGCTGCTCAATCGTGTAACTTGCCATGGTGATTTGGCATCTGTGACAGAATGATAAGCAACAGATTAGACAGACGCCACCAAAACAATATGGCCGCCACAGGCTGCTAACATCGACCCGTCCCAATTGAAAAACCCTTTATTTGTTTGGTGAAAAACCTTGATCTGTGGAATAATTTATTATTATTGTTAGATGTGAAATATTCTTCAGAAAACTGATTCATTCATTCATAATCTGTATCGTATCCGTGATGATATATTTTTGTTATTGATTCTATGCAGATTTCAAATATAAAATTTTGCTGACTGTACAAACCACTCTGTCTACACATACGATATATTTTTTATAAATGTCGTCGTGGGATTTGCTCGCATTTCTCCCACTTTTATTCCTTCTGTCCTGTATTATGATATCCTATCCTTCACCCTATCCCAGGGGATGTTTAAGAGTTGGCGGGAGGCCTCAATCAATACATCCCGCTGTAATCAGACCTCAGGAGTTAGGGTTCTAACACCATCCATAGCCAAAGCCTACGTTGATGGAGATGCGTACTGCACAGCAGTGTGTTTGGCAGCTTTCTGAAATATGGGGTGAGATTAGGGATGATTTGCCGTTAGCACTGGGGAAGATAGGGAAAATGAGAAGAGTTCTGATAAGAATTTGGAATATGTACACACTCTGAAGTATGATTTCAAAGATTTCATGTTTTTGAAAAATGCTTATATACCAAGGGAGGGATTTAGATATCATTTAAGCTGCAATTTTGTGCTAAACCCACGGTCAAAAATACTTCCCTTGGCTGTTTGGTATGGAAAATATTCAACACACAAATTTTCCTAAAGACACTTTTACTCCGAATGACACATTATATTTTTTCTTCAAACGTAGATATTTAAAGAAACATTTTACGTAAATTACGTTTTCGATTTCAATTGCCCTGTAGCTATTGATACTTATTTGTTTACTTTTTGTTATAAACATTGAAGTGAAAATTTTCACGTTTTGACGTTTAAATAAAAACTGTGTAATTTTATATCCTCTATGTATGCAATTATGTCGGAATTTGAAGTATTATAATGTACGCCCCCCTGAATTTGTTCATTTTGATGGAAATCTAACAGTGTGGCTGATAGATATGTCCAGGAATCACTGCAAAACAATATAAACTTTTTTTATCACTTTAATTTTAAGTATTCTTATGTTCATTACCGTCCCTGTAATTGTAATCTGTAAGTCTGCTATTCTTTAATCTGTTATTTCCTCAAAACTCTGTTTACTTTTCAATTCATAGGTTATTTATTTAAATTTGACAGCTATTGATGGTATTTAATAACTTTATTCTTAGGTTATAGTGACATGTAAGGCGATATTACAGGTTTCTTTTATTAAAGTTACTTCTTATTCGTTGATTCTGTATAGTTTCTCTGAATATTTATTTATTTTATTTCTACCTTGTGAATCAAGTCACAAAAGATGCTACTTTTATAACGTTTGAAGAAAAATACTTTTATTTATGAATTAGGATTACAATATTAAATGAGAAGTTTACCATGATAACAAAATATTCACCCTGGTTTTACAAATTTAGCATGTAGTAGTGTAGTATGTAGTAGTAACCTTGTTACTAAACAACCGTTTTACAAACTTAACACTAACATCTAAACATTAATTTTACGCACTATCGTAGATAAATGATATTTAACAGCGCTTTTTCAAGAAAAACTGTTAAGACTTTCAAATGAGGGTACTTCCGGTTGACCTATTATAACCAGAATCTAATCAAGTTTGCATATGAATGTAGGAAGAGAAATACGAAAAATTGTGACGGAAGGTAAAAAGGAAAACTTATAACAGCTTGACTGCTTAAAAAACTTACCTATAAAATATTATCTTCAGTTTTATTGATTCTTTTTGTTACCATAATCTCTTTCCTGCATCAATCCTCCCATTCTTCATTTGCAGCGGAGGATAAAAATCCTCATTTTTACAACATGCAAAAACGCTGGGCATGCAAATTTCCCTGCTTGGATGGCATTATTCTACTGCTTTATCTTTATTATTCACGATTCAATTCTCCGTCCCCGCAGAGGAACAACGCTGCACCCTCTTTGCTTTAATTTGCATGCGCCTTCAAGAAGTGTGGATGTAGGGAAGTTATTATAGGGATGGTTTACTGGCTTTCTACTAGAGTACTAAAGGGTGAATAGAAAGTGTTGTGTTACACATAGGGTAGTGTGTGGTGGAATTTTAGATGAAATAATAACGTACGGGGTAGAAGTATTTACATTGGCTTAACAAGCAAAATGTTATGGTTTCAAATATCAGCCAACCAAATAAGTTCGTGCGGTTTTTGTATACAGCAGATTGCCATGAATATTTTTACCTCCCGCTACCCTTGGTAAGGGAGGTATAGGGATCGTCCTAAAAATCGCATATCGATATTTTGGTAAATGACCAAGTTTTAAGGTCCCTACAATCCAATTTTAACATTTCACGGTGATGTCTGTGTGTATGTGTGTGTGGATCATCTTAGATTTTGGAGTAAATCAGATAACCGAAAATGGCACTTTACTAGAAGCTCAAAATAGTTTTTCTTCGAAAAATACCTTTAAATGTTATTTTTTGAGATTTATGTTATATAAAAATTAAAGATTATTAAATTTTCTACAGGTTTCCATTAATACTTTTCCTATATATTTATGGATAAATTTATAAATCTATAATTTTACTCCCGGAGCCTACGTTTTAAACACAACTCATGCACATGGTTACACAATTCAGATCTCAAATGTTTGTAACTGACAGATATATGTCACTGTCAACGAACTAATCATTTCAAATAATAATATTAACGTTTTATAAAGAAAATAGTAAATGGAACAATAAAAATATGGAAAGGAACTTAATACATTTTCCAGCATAAATAAATATGAAAAAATATATGTAAGATAATAGAAACATACACCATCACGGCATATTACCCATTGATGAGTGAGTCAGTCTGCTTTGTACGCAGATGTCGGTAATGATGATGACAGATTTGTTCCGTGCAGGCGTTTACCAGGCATCACTTCACGCGAATCTTGGGAACGGGTTCGATTCCGACCGACGCCACATATTTTAGAATTTGAAATCGCACAAAATTGACCCCTGTGGGTAATATGCCGTGATGATATATTATTTATTTATGTAACATAAATGGAAATGGCGAGAGATCATGTGTTGGCCACATCAGGTTTTTATATGCAAAAACCCTATTAAAATGTATGTGGCCGTATGTATTGACTAACTTTTTGTGGTTCTGATATTACAAATATACGTGTGGACAAAATACCAATCTGATAAGAATGCTTTATCGATTTTCATCATGCATTTAATTTTCCTTCCCCTTTTTCTACACAATTATCCTCACTTTTATATCCTACCCTATTTCTTCTTTCTTTCTCACGTCTTAGGTGCAATCAAGTGACCTCTGGCTGACAGATGAATCACGTATGGTTGAGTGGTCCATTAGGGCTGCACTGAAGAGCGATTAACGCCCTGTGTCGCCAACCAGCCCTGAGAATTCAACAACTTGATTTTCAGTTGTTCCACATACGTGCGATTTACAAGGGAGAAAGAATTATATACATGTATATAGAATTCTAGGGCGATTGAAATATGATTTCATATTGGAGTAATCATAGGGTAGAAATAGGGATTGTAGTTGTTTAAGGGTGGAAATATAATTGGAATATATTAGGATTTGTTCTGGTATGGGAAATAGTTTGATTAATGTTTGAATTTGCACATAAAATGACACGAATTCAAAAATTATTTATCTTAATAATGGGATCATTCCAAAAAAAATCTGTTGTGGTCAGCACAATACCTTCCGTCAATCCTGTATATATAAATTCCATACATAAATTTTCTTGCATAAGATTCTAAATTTCCAGTAAAATTATTTCATAAACAAACTATGCAAATTGCTCTTGACACTAACATCTTCTTCTTCTTTAACTTTTCCCATTCGTTAGGGGTTGCTATTTTTTATTTTCTTCTTCCACTCATTTCTGTTTTACGTGTCGTTTTCATTCAATTCCTTTTCTCTAAAGTCTTCGCAATACAGTCCTTCCATCTTATCTTTGGTCTTCGTCTGTTATTTCAACCTTCTATTACTAAGCTATTCAATATATTCTTTATTTCTCCTCACGACATTTTCAAACCAATTTAATCATCTCGCTTATATCTTTCTAGAAACTTGTAACACTAGAGTTATTTCTTAACCGTATCTTTCCGTTTCTTCCCCAACATCTACTTCAACCTTCTCATTTCTGCCACATTTATTTACTTTTTATTGATACTGACATCTGTCAATTTGTATATATGAATATATTAGTAGTTTCCATGTTTAGCATAACTGGCTGATTTATAAAATTTAATTTCTTTAAAATTCTTTAACTCTATATCTATTGAATATGAAGTATAAAATGCAATCAAATCGTATAGAGAATAATATATTCTTTAAGTCATAATAACATTAAATGTCAATAAGTCAAATTTAACTGTTAAATTTTCAAATGAGGCTACTTTCGGTTCACCAATTATAACTAAAATCTAACCAGTTATTCTTCTGTATGTAAGCTTGAGGAATACGAAAAAAATAAAATTTTTGGAATCGTGGTATTGAAGTTATGCGATCCGATACTTTCGTGACATACACACACACACACACACACACACACACACACACACACACACACACACACGCACGCACGCACGCACGCACGCACGCACGCACGCACGCACGCACGCACGCACGCACGCACGCACGCACGCACGCACGCACGCACGCACGCACGCACGCACGCGCGCACACACACACACACACACACACACACACACACACACACACACACACACACACACACACACACACACACACACACACACACACACACACACACACACACACACACACACACACACACACACACACACACACACACACACACACACACACACACACACACACACACACACACACACACACACACACACACACACACACACACACACACACACACACACACACACACACACACACACACACACACACACACACACACACACACACACACACACACACACACACACACACACACACACACACACACACACACACACACACACACACACACACACACACACACACACACACACACACACACACACACACACACACACACACACACACACACACACACACACACACACACACACACACACACACACACACACACACACACACACACACACACACACACACACACACACACACACACACACACACACACACACACACACACACACACACACACACACACACACACACACACACACACACACACACACACACACACACACACACACACACACACACACACACACACACACACACACACACACACACACACACACACACACACACACACACACACACACACACACACACACACACACACACACACACACACACACACACACACACACACACACACACACACACACACACACACACACACACACACACACACACACACACACACACACACACACACACACACACACACACACACACACACACACACACACACACACACACACACACACACACACACACACACACACACACACACACACACACACACACACACACACACACACACACACACACACACACACACACACACACACACACACACACACACACACACACACACACACACACACACACACACACACACACACACACACACACACACACACACACACACACACACACACACACACACACACACACACACACACACACACACACACACACACACACACACACACACACACACACACACACACACACACACACACACACACACACACACACACACACACACACACACACACACACACACACACACACACACACACACACACACACACACACACACACACACACACACACACACACACACACACACACATACAGACATACAGACATCATCGTGAAAATGGTAAAATCGTATTATAGGGACACTAAAACATGCTTATTCACTAAAAACTCATCATTGAATTTTCAATGATAAGCACGTTTTAGGATCCTTACATTATGATTTTATATTATTAAAAAACAAGTCATATTTTTGACGTCACAATTTTTTTAAAATCTCATTGTAAATTTTCCTCAAAAGAGAAAATAGTATAAACAACATGTTGCATAAAAGCCTCGTTCTTTGTAAAACTCGCCTCGCGGCTCGTGTTCCAAACTTGTACGTTAACAGATTGCCTTATGTACTATTATCCCATAGATAAATGTACAAAATGAAAGAAAAATAAAAAAGTATTACTCTTTATAATTGTTTATTTTTTTGCCAATTTTAGAACACATTATTAGTATGCGTAAGTATACTTGTCCCAGTAACTTTAAAACATACAATACGGAAACAATAATTTGAAATTTAAATTTTGTTTTATAATGTTTAATTCATGAAAGGTGTTTTCTTGTTAGTTTCTCTTTATAAAAAATAGTAGGTAGTATATATTATAGACTTTAAAAAATATTGAATTACCTATATATAAATGATTATGAAATGGATATAATTCTCTGTGGTTAGAGGCTAATATACATGTCACTTTTTCATATATTTCAGATCAGTTTTACATTATTTTGTCATGAAATTAAAATAAAGTATAAACTTAGCAAAACCAACCGTTTTAAACCATACATAAAAATATTGTTCATATACTAAAGGGCTTGAGATATTATTTAATGTTACATATGTTTTACACTCAGGGCTAAGCCATTTTTTCCAGATAAAAATTATTTTTATAAACATACGATACATATATCATGGAAAAACAGAAAATTACGGAAATAGAAGTGTGTACGTATACTATCTACACTATAAATATAATTTACAGAAAAATATCTAAACACGATGATATCGCAATAAACACATATTGATAAAATACCTTATAATATTGATATTGATACTGGTTGCTTTACTTTGGTTATGAATTTTATATCCAATTGAAGTCAAACTTAATGAATTCAATTTTTACCTCTCGCTAAGAGAGGTATTGGATTCATGCTAACAATTGCATAGTCATATTTTAATGATTAAGCACGTTTTAAGGTCCCTACAATCCGATTTTAATATTTTTACGATGATGGCTCTCTCTCTCTCTCTCTCTCTCTCTCTCTGTGTGTGTGTGTGTATGTGTGTGTGTGGGGAGGTTGGAAGATTTCTCAAAAACTATAAATACTATCTGTTTAATTAGGTATTTCTCAATCGGACATTACTGGAAAGAGCTGAAAAGGTTTTGGTAATATTTGGACAATCGAAAGTAGCAGATTCATAAAAATTCTTCTAAATATTATTTTTTTAAACTTTTTATTCTTGTTAGTAATAAAAAAGAGTAAATTCTCTATAAATATTTTATTATATCTTTTATATAATTAGAGATAAATAAATATAAGGTATATAATAATCTGTCTGTAACTGACAGATAAATTTCAGTGTCAAAAATCCAGAGACATTACTGAAGATTTTTTCTGGGACTTACATTATATTATTTCTTATTGTATTTATAGTTAAATATTTAAATTTTTAGGTATATTTCATATACCTTTCAAAAATACTGCCAATCCCGACAATCAATTGGAAACATTTCGAAAAATTAAAAGAGTAGGACAAAATTTCTTCATAGAATGAATTTAAAATTAAAAAATCTAAATACAAAGAATAGATATAAGTAGAACTTTTAGTGTAGAGTTTAGGTATACAAGAAATGTTATATATAAAAGGGCGCGAAAAGTCATGTGACTTTATTGGCCTTGACAAGCAGATATGGGGACCCGGGTCTGAATGATAGCTAGTAATTATGTACATAGACGTCAAATATCATAATTTTTCATTCTAAATTTATTGATTTTCCTCGACAAGTAAATTACATACTCTTGGTGACAAATTAACTACGTGAATTTAGACAATCTTGAAATATCGGTAATACCAAAATAAAGGGATAAAAGATAATTGTGCCATCTTGCAATGAGAAATAAATCGTGATTTGTGCTTCAAAACAACTTCACATCAAATGTCGCCATTTGTTATTTGACACTTTGCATTCAATACATCTTCAGTAAAAGGCCCTTTTATCTAAAAATACCCCTGTTGGCCATATTTTTACAAATCTGTTTTCTTTCGTCGTTTGTTTTGCTTGAGGGTTTGCTTTGAAAACCTTTCTTACTCAGCAAGGACATAATGGACGCGGATGTCATTTGTTAGCAGAGTCAGCGATAGTCTGTTGTTATATCTGGATAAACATGCGATAAAGCCGTTATTACACGATGGAACTATTGGAAATTTCTTTTTATGTGTTTTATGAAGGAAAAGTCGTAAAATAAATTTATGAGTTTTCTACATTTTCTATCATTTTTGTGGCTGTGTTGCTTTTTGTTGATTTTGCATAAAAAGAGCTAGATCGGTCTGATGTTATAAAATGCGTGCCTACTGTGGGTTTAATTTATAATTCTTTTAGGCTGCTGGTGGATGGATTTATTATATTTGTATTTCATTAAATTAATCATTCCAATGAACTACAAACAATCTATTTATGGTTCAATCGATTTATTCTCCACCTGCTGGCAATTTCGCGTTTCCCTATTGGTTCTTTTTTCTTTACACTTCACTACCCCAAATCTAGGGGAATGTAGTTGCAATGTGGCTGATGCACTACACAAGCAGGAGGCGTATTTCGAAACCCTACCTTAGGACAGTGTGAATTTAACATGTCAATAGCGTGATATATTGATATTTGATATTACATAATAGGGGAAGCTAAATAAGACTTTTTTGTTGGATGTAATTACAGAGAAATCGATTTTTGTGTCATGTTTACCACAGTAGTTAATAGTGTTTTTATGGTCTGGTAGTTACTTAACGAGAATAATTTTACATTGTAAATTATATAGTGTTTAACACAAAGTTAACATGCAGGTATTTAACAATTAATTATAAAAATTCAAATTATAAATAAACGGTCAAAATTTATTTGAAATTTTATGCGTTTCCTTACGATCTATAAGCGTTTTTAGAGAGAGTTGTAGATCTATAAACGATAAAAATTAAAAAAATGTAATTAATAACTTACCTATGAATTTTTACCTTCCGTCACCTTTAGATAAAAAAAACTCAATGATGAGCACGTTTTAGGCCCATATAATACGATTTTACCATTTTTACGATGATGTCTGTATGTATGTGTGTCTGTGTGACGAAAGTTTCGGCTCGCATAATTTCAATACCACGATTCCAAAAATTATATTTTTTTCCTATTCCTCAAGTTCACATCCAAAAGAAGAGATGATTAGATTTTGGTTGTAATTTTTCAACCGTAAGTAACCTCATTTGAAGATTTTAACAGTTTTTCTTAAAAAAGCGCAGTTAAATATTATTATAACTTAAATAATATATTATTCTCTATACGATTTGATTGCATTTTATACTTCATATTCAACAGATATAGAGTTAAAGAATTATAAAGATATTAAATTTTATAAAACAGCCAGCTATGCTAACCATGGAAATTGCTAATAAATTCAGATAATTCAAATTGATAGATGTCAGTATCAATGAAAAGTAAATGAATATGGCTGAGATGAGGACGTTGAGATAGATGTTGGCGAAGACACGGAAAGATACGAGAAGGGATGAAAGAATAAGGGAAGTTTGTAGAAAGATACAAGAGAGACGATTACATTGGTTTGAACATGTCATGAGGAGAGATGAATATATTGGAAGAAGAATGAATAGCTTACTAATAGAAGGTTGAAGATACAGATGGCAGGACTGTATTGCGGATGACTTGAGAGAAAAGGAACTGAATGAATACAAAACAGAAATGTCTGGAAGAAGAAAATAAAAGTAGCAACCCCGAACGAATGAGAACAGCTAAAGAAGATGTCAGTATCAAGTGCAATTTGTATAGTTTGTTTATGAAATAATTTTACTGCAAATTTTAAAAAAATTGCAACAAAATTTATGAATGGAATTTATACATGATACACAGGATTGACGGAAGGTATTGTGCTGGTCACATCAGATTTTTTCTTATAAATTTAAGATACACTATTATTTTATCCAGTTGTGTAAACTTTCTCTGTTTATGTTTGTGAGAAGTTGAAAGTAAACAAATTCAAATCTTTTTTCTTTGCAATGCCTACTGAGTGTAAAATTGAAAAACTTTGTCTTCCTTTATAAGAAAACAATTTACCGTTGGTAGTAATTCACTGATAAATAATCAAGGAGCAGAGAAAGTATTTGTTTAGTCGTTGAAAGCTTGAGAGTTTCATTTCACGTAGAGAGTGCTTTAACATTGAATGAATTGTAAGGATAAATGAAGTGAACTGTTTCGTAGTTTACTGTATCTGTGTATCACTGTATCAGTATGTAAATATTATTAGTAGTTCAAATGCTACTGTTCAGTGTACAGGGAAACTCTAGTTGTTGACAAAGGATACTGTAAAGTGTTTAGAATGTATTGGACTTCACAAATTCTATGTGAATGAGTAGTAAGGGATTTTTTTAGGTCTTCAAATTTAATAATGTTATAAACATTCATCACAATATTTTAAAAGCGGTTGACATAAATACACCATAAAATGATATAGATACAGTACAAGGTAACTTTATGTTTGCATAATTTGTATTTCCCGCCATTATATTTGATAAATTAGCAAGACAAGCGAGAAATTTGGTGGTTGGATTGCTTGCGAGTAAATTAAGCAAATGCGAGGCTAACAAACAAATTTTACTTCCAGTTGTTTGTTTTGCTGGGCTTATTGAACGTACCTATTGACAAAGAAACATAATTATATAACTTCAATTATTAGCGAAGTGTACTATTTGAGATCAAACCTTACGTTATTAAATAGTAAAAAAATTATTGCGGTTAAAAGAAAATCAATTAAGACATTTTAGAGCTATTTTGTTTTCAATTTAGATGAAGTTTCGAAAAAAAAAAAACAAATAGTGGAAGACTCCATTCGTAAACAAAAAGCATCCAAAGAGAATGCCACAATACAAACAATTTGTTACCGTACATTTCTCTCATCGTGTACGGCATTTTGACCAGTTTATTTTTATTTCTCTTCCTATTGACTATTTCTAAGTACACTCTCTGTCCTTCCTCTTAGTTGCATCCCTCGGCATCTCTGTTGCTCTGCTGCGCTGTGCTATTGATCACATTGTTGCCGAAAGTGGCGTATGGGCGTTGGCATGGTAACTGGCACGGGCAGGAGATGCACTGCGAGGGTGACGGGACGCCACCGCCTCCGCCACGGCGCTTCTACATTCATCGAGGCATCGCTACACGGGGGATGAGAGCCTAATGCTAGCCACTACACGTGGACGAAGAGAAGGAGAATATAGAGAGAGAGAGAGAGGTCATTGTTGAAAATGAAAAGTATTAATCGAGGTAGCATACACGAGGGTGGATATTTATTCTTCTTTTTAGACTGTACCTAACGTTTATATTAAATTATGTACATCCAAAATGGTATTTTTTTGACGTTTGAAAAATAGTTATTTGTGTTTAATAATAGGAGGAATCTAAGGTTAAATTATAATTAAAACTAAAACAATTACACCTTAAAATTATAAAATAAGCTAAATACGTATTTCGAGAACTAAGTTCTCATCATCAGTAGTACAAATTTAAGCAGAGTAGTTAAGATTACACAACATGTAAACCATGCCAGAGGTCTAACAACTCTGAAAAAACAAGGGAGAGAACTGGGATTATATAGGGATGGAAGTCACAGGTGAATGAATACCAATTATAAACTAAGATTTAGGGTCCAATGATATTTAAGATTTAAACGTTCTATACAATTTAAGTTTATATTAAATCGAATAGTTTAGAGTTTGGTATGGGACCGAAATCTGCATTCATCAAATTATTTTTAAATTTAAATAAATGTAATAAAGTTTACATCAGGCAAACTAAAAGACAAATTGACACTCGGTTTAAAGAATATTTTTATCATCTAAAAAGCGGTAATCC
The DNA here is from genome assembly GCA_951394225.1 of Harpalus rufipes. NCBI lineage: Eukaryota > Metazoa > Arthropoda > Insecta > Coleoptera > Carabidae > Harpalus > Harpalus rufipes. Next base: position 20,467,786 of record OX596283.1, on the reverse strand, counting down.
CGAAAAATCTAGCGTGGCTCAACATTATGTTCATTAATAATCACAAAATTAACAATTACATATGTCAATTGTCAAAGTTTAGATTATTATATTAAATGGAAATGATAGAAATATAATAAAATATAGTGTATAACCTGTTAAATACAATTCTGACGTACATTTGTATCGACAGAGCATAAGCATACTTTTTACGAAAATGTACCGTAAAAGTTCTATATAAAATAGCTTAGAAAAATCACGCGTTACGATACGTCACAATACGCCACGGCACGGTACGTTACGTTACGGTTACGCTGTATAAATCCACCATAAGTCATCTGTACCATGAATGAATTAACAAATTGGCATACATTTATCTCTTTCATTTGCAAAGATAAGGATAAATATAAAACGCCTGTTTTTCAAAAATTCATATTATTTTGGCTAAGTTAGGACATTCTGTTTTAAAACGATGCTCGTTGTTGAGAATACTTTCGCTATAACGTAAGTTTATTTATTAATTCAGATATATTACCTCGATTTATAACCGTACGAATATCATTATTTTCTGTTACACTGACACTGTATGGGTATCTTATTTATACATGTTTGGTTTTGCTAATAAGCTTACCAGATTAAGTTTTGAATTTTTAATGCTTTTACTGTAACATATATTTTTATAATAATAAAATAACAGTAGTATTTTATGCCCCCTTATAAATAGTAAGTAAACGACACTACTGAATTTGACAGAATGGGAGGAGCTAAAATCTTCATTCATACAATTCGTAGTGACCTTGATCGAACATCTTTATTTTTATTTTTTACTGTAGGTGTGCTAAATATATAGGTACATACATCAAGGCATAAATGTTATGAAAAAGAACTATGGTTCGTCTTATATCACATTTCTTCTATTTTATAATATTTAAAACATACAAATTCAAATTTCATTCTACCTATTCTTTTGTTTCCTCCCACACCAAAATATAATTTACGACTGAGATTAATAGTCGAGGTCGACAGTAATTCTTCTTAAATTATATCATATTGTACAAATGATGTCATTGTCTAAGTCTAGAGTCAAGAGTCTAGAGAAAAGTTTGGTAGGTGAGGTTACTGTTTTACATGTGACCGTTAACATTATTTACATGTAGTGTTAGTGACTTCCTCCACTTCCTGTGAGGTGAACAGTTACAGACATACATTTAAACTAGTACGGAGGACGTGTATGGGAGATTTATTGCTATTGCAATTATGTGTATTGCATTTTATGGGATATTTTTATTGATTGTGGCTGTATACTGCCATACTAACATAATTGTTGGAACATAAAATATTGTTTTTAACGATTTGCGTGTTGTAAATTGTATACCAATATTGCAACTACGGCTGTTCTATTAATTTCTCTGCAATAATAATATTCTTCTACTAAGTTCACTATATGACATTTATTGGCCTTACTTTTTCGTCCATTTCTATGAAAGTAAATCTAGTAAAATGAACAAACGCATCGCAATTTTTTGGCACAAATTATTTAAATGTCATAAGAAATTTGTTTCTTTTATTAAATTTACTGTTTCCATGGTGCAGCTTTTAGCAGCATTAGGTTGCAAGTTATTTCTCTATAATTCTTTATCTCTAAATTCATTGAATATGAAGAAAATAATATAATAAATCGAATAGAGAACAACATATTCTTTTATTTATAATAACATAAAAGGTTAAAAAATGATACTAACAGCGTTTTATCAAGAACAACTGTTAAAATCTTCAAATTAGGGTACTTCTGGTTAACGGACGTACGAAAGAGGAATATGAAAGAATGATTATGTTTGAAATATTAGTATTGGAGGTATCGAAGGAGAAATTTTTGTCACCCACACACACATACAGACATCATCGTAAAAACAGTAAATTCGTATTGTAGGGACTCTAAAACCTACTTATTCATTAAAAACTCACCATCAATTTTTTTGACTCAAGACCTATAGGTGACGGAAAGTCATTTGCTACTAATTGAAGGAACTTTTTAAATTTCGTTTTCAAATTGTAAAGAAACCAAACACATAATTAAACATAAAAACTTGCAACTTTTAATTCTGTAAAATTTTGTACTCTACAGTTTTTGTTGAAAATGAACGGGAGAGCAGAAAACTGCACCCCTAACCCCTACCACCCCCCCCCCCCCCCCATACAGGGTGTATCACGGAAAGTGATACATAGGCGTTTAACCAAATCAGTTTTTTCGCGCGTATTACTCTCTATTCACGGAATTACAATTTAATAGTATTAGCCATGGAATTAGAAACAAGAGACGAACAAAATCGTAACGTTTTATTACGATTAATCTGACACTGACGTAATAAAACGTTACGCTTTTGTTCGTCTCTTGTTCAAATTTTATTTCTACAGTTATGAAGTAGCCAAAATGATTTTTTTTATTGATTCGGATGTAGAAATTTTTTGTTTACAACATCCATTTGAAACTTTTTGTCTAAAATAATTAGGGGAACAATGCGCACGGAAAAACTGATTTCCCATGTTAAACGCCTATGTTTCACTTTCCGTGATACACCCTGTATATTTCATTAGATATGTAAATTATTTATTTATACAATTTAATTATTATTAATTTATTTTAATATTAATCCAGTTTTATAAATCTGCATATTTCCGATTAATTGTTTTTTATTCCGTCTATGGTATTAGAAGTGCAATACATATGCAGCCAACCAGAGACAGGTTTTCCATCTGATTATGCTCTCTTGATTATACGAATCCATTCGCGATAGTATTATTCAATTTATTGTTTAATGCAGTATATTTTTCTGGTAATTTTTGGCGCATAATTTTTTGCGCGTCTATTTATCAGGCAATTATGTTTGTTATGTAGGCGCTACTCAACCGAAGGAATTAGCATCACAATAGGGCCTGACAACCGGATGAAATACACCTATTAATTAATATTTCCATTTTGATAATTTGAGCTGTCATACGGCCCACACTAGGTCTTCCCGGTGACGACATACGGATTAGAACAGCAAAGAAATTATAACAAAAGCGTATCAATCATATTCTGAACCATATTTTTCAGAAGCAGTCTCTCGTTAAATCTTGATAGATGATATATTGTACTGTTGGAAAGAATATTTACCGAATATCTCGAATAGAATTTCATATTTGTAGAAAAAATACAGAGTGGTGAATTATTTTACGGGAAAAAGATTCAAATAAAAGTTGTTACTTTCACCTAATCTTTAAACAAAAAATCAATATAAAACTGCACACTGGTCGACCACGCAATCGAAAACCCTCAACTTCACCAAGATATATACGCCTAACAAGCCGTTCACTCGCCATATTCTCCACATGACCAAACTATCTCAACTGACTCACACCAACTCTCTTAATAACATTATTCCTAACCATACATTCTTCATACACCAAATTATTCCTCACGCGATTCCGTCTTACATACCCACATACACCACGTAAATACCTCATTTCCACGGCAGCCACTCTATTTTTATGCTTTTTCGTCCATGCCCAACATTCGCTTCCATTCATCAAAGCAGGTACTAGCACTCCATTAGATACACTTAACCGATCATCTCTTGATACGTTAACGTCTCGTGCAAACGTACCCAGAGCACCCATTACCTTACATCCCGTACTCACTCTCCTTTCTATCTCTCGATCAATTCGACCATCTCTCGACATCATGCTACCCAAATATACAAACTCATTTATCTGCTCCAGTTTCACTCCATCCACCAACACATTGCACTCAATCACCAATTTACTCCTTTCAAAAAGTAACACCTTGGATTTATCAACATTCGACACCAGATTCATACTTTTTCCAACTACATGTAATCTACAAGTGCAAACTGCAAAAAGCAAATTGCGAATTTCTCCGTGAAACGAACAATATAATAAAAATTACAAAGTTACGTCTAGTTTCACTAGTTTACAACTTCTGAGTCATCTTCCATGAAGCTATCGTCAGAAGTCGGCCAGCACAACAAGTAACCACAGACGCGTTTCGCACTTATTGGTGCTCTTCAGTGTAGTGTAACCTGTGGTCTCTGTCAGGTCCACAGTGAGTGGACTCCTGGAGCAGAGACAATGAGTCGTTGTGCTGGCGGTGATCATATGATCATCTACGATAGTAAAAGGCCTGTAGAGGTATGTTAATACCAGCAGAGCCCTCTACCGAGAGATACTTTGACTAAAGCCATATAATACAAGTGCAAACTGCAAAAAGCAAATTGCGAATGACGATGGCTTCATGGAAGTTGACTCAGAAGTTGTAAACTAGTGAAACTAGACGTAACTTTGTAATTTTTATTACATGTATTGACTATTGTGTAAGTGGATGGATGTGTTTAGTAGGGTGCTTAAAGAGAGAAAGTTTCCAAGTTGGAAGAGAAGAAGAGCATGAATGCGATTATGAGTGTGGCCGAGGCGAAAGAAGTCTGCTTAGACAGGAATGTGTGGCGAAGGATGATTGTTTCGTAACTATTATTGTGATCCGGATGCGGTATATCGCTACCGAAAATATAATAAGTAAATATATCATTACGGCATATTACACATTGCTGGGAGTACCAATCTGCTTTGTTAACAGATATCGGTAATGAAATATTTGTACCGTGCGGGCGCTTACCAGGCGTCACCTCACGGCCACTTATTGCTGGTGTGGACAGTGCACCACAGGGGTCACATTTGTGCCATTTAAAATTCGAAATAATTTTTGGCGTCGGTCGGGATCGAACCCAGTTCCCAAGATTCACGACAAGACACTCGACACGCGGCCACGAGCCCCCTGATTTTGATCAGGCTCGTATACTGTCAGCAGCAGGTAAAATAACTCCTACGCATCGCAATTCTATTATATCGAAGCCTTAGGTTTCATCTATTTTTGATACGCAACCTTTCGACGTTCAACCCTTATCACCTAAAGTTAATAATAAAGCTTTCTTTATTAATTCAACCCTCGCAGAAATCACCCACCTACGCATGTTCAATTTTTCATTGTATCCCTCATATAGGATTCCTATACCGGTGTATAGCATTACGTGAGGTAATCCTGTACACGATGCCTGGGGGAATAGGAGTGGGCGTCCCTGTCATGACGCACCCTGCACCTGAACTTTGACCTACATTCCCGATCCACCAGGTCACTTGTGCATAGCGCTCGCTCACTATATCAAGGGTATTAATATTGATGGCAAATAAAACGAAAATATAAGATAATGCGAATATCATAGGATAAAGTAGGTTATGGGAATTTAATATTGTTGACGATACTTCAAAGTGAATTTGAGATGAACTTTGTTACGAATTTCCTCATAAAATTGTAGGAAATTTATATACATTATTACATTCCATTACAGAAGTTTGTACATGTATATGTATAATTACGGTTTCATATTTATTTATTTATTGTTAGGTGTATTCACAGATATTGAGAATAACGATTTGTAAATTAACATAATTCTCAAGTTGGTTGTAAGTTTTTTAAGTGGACTATATTATTATTAAATTTAAGTAGTTTATACTAACCTTGAATGCAGGAAATCAGGAACACATTCCTGACAAAGGGCTCAGGAACGTAGACTGATTCTGACATAGGCTCAGGAACGCAGATAGGATATCGGGCTTATGCGTTACTTAACTGCTACACTGACATACAAGACGAAGTTCTATCAGCTCGTAGCAGAACTATTAATATTCGAAGAAGATGCGGTGTTCTTTCAAGAGATTTGAGACACCCATTAGCAATACGTTGAATAATTGTATGATATACAGTCATTGGACTAAAATTTAAAATTATACATGACCGTAATTCAATTATTTGGTAATCAATAATTCCAATTGTCAGAAAAAATTAGTGCGCAAAAATTATATCAATATTCATTTAAATGATTCCCAAAAGTTATTATAAAAGGTATTTCAAATAAGACGTCTATATATCGCATATCGAGATTTTGGTGAATGACCATGTTTTAAGGTGTATATGTGTGTGTATGTGTGTGTGAGTGTGCGTGTGTGTGTGTGTGTGTGTATGTGGATCCTTTTTACGCGCTAACTTAAATAATATTGTTCAGAAAATTTCGAAACCTTGTATATCTACCTTATTCTAATATGGAAAGAAGCCATTAGATTTTGGTGTAAATCAGATAACCGGAAATGGCAGTTTACTTCAAGCTCAAAATAGTTTTTCTTCGAAAAATAGCTTTAAATTTAATTTTTTCGAGATTTATGTTAAAATAAAAATTAAGAATTATGAAATTTTCTACAGGTTTGTATTATTACTTTTTCTATATTTTATGGATAAATTTATAAAATTATCAATAATTTAAATCCCGAAGCCTACGTTTTAAACACAACGCCATAATTTTAATACATAATTAATAATACAATAAGAAATATTAAATATTGTTCCCTGAAAAAGCCTTCAGTACTATCTCTGAATTTTTGACACTGAGATTAGTGACATTTATCTGTCAATTACAGACATTATAATTTGAAGTAGTTACCATGGAGATGTTTGGGCTTGTATCAGGCTGTGAGATTTACTACAACAGATTATTTTATAGATTACATATCTATATATTTAAATCTATAGAAGGTACAATAAATTTTTTAAATGTGTCGGATAGAGAATTTTGTTTTTTAATATTTGTAATAACAAATTTTCAAAAAATAATATTTAAATTTTTGTCAAAATATTACTACTTCCGGAAGTCCATTTACCACAATCTATTCAACTCTTCCCATTACTGTTGGATTGAGGAATCCGTAGTTACACAGGTCTTTAGTCTTATAGAATTAGAGAAATCGTACCTCCAACAATCTTACACACACAAACACACACATACAGACATTATCGTAAAAATGTTATTAAAACGTTATTAAAGTTATTTTGAGTGATCCGTTTCTCAGTGTCACCCTGTATGTTTCATATGAGTCAATGTATTTCGAAATGTATATTTAATTCGGAATAAATTTTTCATATCCGTTGTAGAATTTCTTTCAAGTGAATGTTCTGTATAAATACAAGTGAAATTATAGCTAGCATTATAAAAATACTGGTCCTAGTCCCTAGATAGTAATACGGAAACTCGTTACAACAACGAAGCCTATGTTTGTATGACGATTCTATTTTCTATTTGAATCTAAATATACAAGAAACTATTAGTTACTTTTCTTTTTTCTGTCTACGGATATTTATTTTATTTTGTGACAAATATAACTTCACTTAACTATAAATTTGTACAGTAACATGACCTTAAAAATAATAATCTACTTGTCTTGTATAAGTACTATTAATTGACAGTTTGAGTGAAAGAAAAATTTATTGATCTAAATTTGAACCAAAAGTCTTTACTTTAAAAACAACCAAAAGTAAAGAAAAAAGTTTCTCCAAATTTTAAAATAGATAAACATCTATATTTAGAGCCCTCAAAATTTCAATGAATACATGTCTGTTTTTAAATACTTCAAGCAGAAAACTTCATTTCTACATATATTTCGTTCTCTTTTATGGCAATTCAAAGCGCATGTCGTTGAAATATCCTCCCAACTCTTGTCACTTTTCATGCATGAAAATGTCTGGAAAGCACGAATACATCTACATCTCCCTACCATCCTCTGCCAAGTACTCTGACATACATCCTACGGTTTTATGACACATAAACTTCTGCGGGCTACAAAGTACGATGTAAAAGGAAACGAGGAAATACGAACAGAAAAACGACATATAAAAGATGAAAAGAGATTTCCGAATGATAAAATACACTGTAAAGAGAAGGAAAATTTGTGGTTGAATTATAATATAATTGAAAATTATATTTTAATTATTACCTTCCGTCATCATTAGGTTAAGGAAGTATTGTCTTTGGTCAAAAGATTCGATGGTGAGTTTTTAAAGAATGGACACGTTTTATGATCTCTAGAATACGATTTTACTATTTTTACGATGATGGTTCTCTCTCTCTCTCTCTGTGTATGTGTGTGTGTGTGTGTGTGTGTGTTTGTGTGTATGTCCGTGTGTGTGTATGTGACCACCGTTTCGGATCGCATAACTCCGATACCATAATTCCAAAAATTATATTTTTTTCGTATTCCTTGAGTTTACATCCAAACGAAGACATGATTAGATTTTGGTTATAATTGGTCAATCGAAAGTGTTTATACTTGTAACAGTTTTCTTCTTCTCTTCAGTTAAATATTATTATAACTTAAAGAATATATTATTCTCTATACAATTTATTGCATTTTATATTTCATATTTACAGATATCATTTCTTGATATTTAATGTTTTTATAAATAGTAAAGAATATTTTATTATCTATACGATTTGATTGCATTTTATATTTCATATTGAATGGATATAGAGTTAGAAAAATATAAAGAAATTAAATTCATAAATCAGCCAGCTATGCTATAACCATGAAAACAGTAATTATATTTAGAAAATTGTAATTGACAGATGCCAGTGTCAATGAAAAGAAAATAAATGTAGCGGAGGATGTTGAAATGGATGTTGGGAAAGATACGGAAAGATAGAATGAGGAATGAGAGGCTAAGGGAAATGGCTCGAGTGAAGAAGTTTCTACAAAGATATAAGAGAGACGATTACATTGGTTTGGACATGTCATGAGGGGAGATGAATAATATTCCTATTGGAAGAAGAATGAACAGCTTAGTAGTAGAAGAAAGAAGAAACAGAGGAAGACTAAAGAGAAGAAGAAGGACTGTATTGTAGGAAAAGGAACTGAATGAGGACAACCAGCAAAATAGAAATGAGTGGAAGAAGAAAATCAAGAAAAGCGACCCCTAATAGAAAAGCTATGCCTTGTAAGGGCAGAAATTAGCAATAGCCATGGAATGGAGACAAAATAAATAACAAATATTTAACGGTTAGGGTATTAGGTATATATTAGGTATTATTTCTTATTTCTGTTCCAGTTCCAGTTAACAATTATCTGTTAATTTAAATTGATATTTGTTCACATGAGCAGAAATTACAAATAATAAAAATAAATTAACCTAGCTTGACAGATAAATCGTTAACATTTGTTAATTTTTGTTTCAATTCCATGGCTATAGCTATTTTGTTTATTGATTCTGATGCAGAATTATATGCTCTACAACTTTTATTTGAAGCTTTTTACCTAAAATAATTAAGGAAGCAGGAAATTACGAAAGTCTGATTTTACATGTTAAAGTCGTATGTTCGGCTGTGCCTTTACCACCTGGTATACGAGTAGTTGAAAATATTATTCAGTATAAACCACATGATTCAATTTTATCTTCTATAAAACCAAAATCAATTAACTTTCATTTCATACCTTAACTTATGCCCTCTTCTGAATGATTTTGAGACAGTGATAAGCTCAAAGTATCAACAGACGTTCAGCAATGTAGGAAAATTTGCATACAACACGAAATGTTAATTAGATAATGAAAACTAAAGTAGCACACGCTGCAAACCTAATCCACTGTTTGCCATTCTCTGTCCTCGTCGGCTCATAATGAATTAAGACCAAAGTACCACAGGTCTGTAATCATATACCAGGCACGTTTCCAAAACTAATGAGATATAATGGCCGAAGTTTGTCGTTAGAACAGATATGAAATTAGAATGAAGTAGAATAGCTCATGATAAATTAGTTGTGAAACTATGATAACGATTAAAAGTTAGACAAATCTGTTATCCTAATTGAGATTTAAAACGAATTTGAAACATGGTTTTTCTTTTAATATGTTGGCGTAGGAGTGACATCGAGATAAATAAATATATGATAATAATTACTAAACTCTAGACAGATTACAGGAGATGATATATTATAGTTTTTAACTCAGACTATTAGTCAATAATTCAAAGAATTTTACTTTGGAAATAGAGATTAGCTGTATTTTTACTGTATATATTTATATCAATTCACATGTTTTGTATCAATTCAATTTATGCCTTATAAATTTGAATGTTTTTGTAATGTTGGGTTAGTAATATGCAGAATTGTTTTTCATGATCTTATAAATAGAAATATGAGTATCATACCTTATTTAACGTATGTACAGTAAAAATTTTGAAAGATGTCCTATCATGGTCATCTACGAATTGTATGAATTCAGACTTTTGTTTCGCCCATTCTGACAAATTCAGTAGTATCGATTGCTTAGTTTTAATGAGACTACACAAGATACTACTGTTATTTTATTATTATAAAAATATATGTATGTTACAATAACAGCATTAAAAATTCAAAAATAAATCAAATGGTAAGTTTATTAGCCAATGTAAAACCAAATATGTGAAAATTAAGATACTGACAGAATGTCAGTGAAGCTGACAAAAAATAACGTTATTCGTACGGCTATGACCCAAGGTAATGTATCTGAATTAATAAATAAACTTACGTTACAGCGAAAGTATTATCAACAACGAGCATCGTTTTAAAATGGAATGTCCTAACTTAGTCGAAACAATATGAATTTCTGAAAGACAAGCGTGTTATATCCATCCTTATCGCACACGTTTAAAGCCTTTGTAAAGGAAGGGGATATATGTATGCCAATTTATTAATTCGTTCATGATACAGATGACCTTGATCGGACATCTTTCAATTTTTTTTACTGTATATCCTTCAACTTTTGATGAGATATCAATAAAAAAATTCGCATCTAAATCTACATCACATTCAAGGACTTCCATTTAATAAACCTGCCTCTGTTGGATATCAACATCTAAAGTAGGTCATTCACATGCTCGATATCCCGTGATATCCTGTGGATATCCACGCCAGTGGTAGGTAACCGCTTGGAAACATTGTCGACATGACAGACAGACACAAGGATTGTGATTTACACAATACCAGATAAATGGAAGTGGAGCATGTTGAAATATTATTTTCTGCTGATTTATATGCCACTAATTTATGTTTATCAGAGAAGATTAATAACTCAAAATGAAGTAAATGTGTCAAGCTTGAAATTTTATCACCAATTGATAAATGAAATATAGGATGGGAAAATGAAACGGTATTATAAGTTTTTATACATTTTGTGGGGATTTTTAATAATAATCGGATAAAATTAATCTATAAACTTTGTACCTCTCGCTAAGAGAGGTATTGAGAGGTATATCCAGATTTTAATGAGCACGTTTTAAGGTCCCTACAAACCGATTTTAATATTTTTACGATGATGTCTCTGTGTGTGAGGATGTTGGAAGGACGATTTCTCAAAAACTATAATACTTAATCTGTTTCACTACGTATTTCTCAATCGGACATTACTGGGAAGAGCTGAAAATGTTTTGTAATAATCGGACAATCGGAAGTAGCAGATTCTTAAAAAAAATCTTCTAAATATTATTTTTTGGAAATTTTTGTTCTTGCTAGTATTAAAGAAGAGTAAATTTTCTATCTGATACACATTATAAATTTAGCGATAAAGAAATATAAGGTATATAACAATCTATTGTAATAAATTTCAAAAAATAAAATATTTGTAACCGACAGATAAATTTCAGTGTCAAAAATTCAGAGACATTATTGAAGATTTTACATATACCTTTCAAAAATACTGTCAATCCCGACAATGAATTGGAAACAAACCGAAAATTAGAAAAGTAGGACAAAATTTCTTCATAGAATAAATTTAAAATTAAAATGTCTAAATATAAAAAAATATATAAGTAGAATTTTTGGTGTGGAGTATAGGTATACAAGAAATGTTAAATACAATAAAACGCGAGCAGTCATGTGACTTTGTTGGCCTTGACAAGCAGATATGGGAGCCCGTGTCAGAATAATAGCTAGTAACTATGTACATAGATGTCAAATATCAGAATTTTTCATTAAAAATTTCAAGATTTTCTAAATTCACGCAGTTAATTTGTCACCAGAAGTGTGAAATTTACTTGTCGATGAAAATAAACCACATATGGAATTCGAAAGTCACTAAATTTAGAATGAAAAATTATGATATTTGACATCTATGTACATAATTATTAGCTATCATTCTGATACTAGCCCCTCTATATCTGCTTGTCAAGGCCAAGAGTGACACATGACTATTTTATTTAACATTTCTTGTATACCTACACTCTACACCAAGAATTCTACTTATAGATATTCTTTATATTTAGATTTTTAAATTTAAAATTCATTCTATGAAGAAATTTTGTCATATTCTTCTAATTTTTCGAAATGTTTCCAATTCATTGTCGGGATTGATAGTATTTTTGAAGGGTATATATAAAATACGTATAATTTTAAATATTTAACTATTAATACAATAAGAATTAATATAATGTATGTACTTCCCAGAAGAAAAACAGTAACAGTGAGTTAAAAGATTTGTGCGCCTGTATAAAAAGCTGTATTAAATTATTTATATTTTTTTAATTAACGAAAACCAGTTAAATCTTCGAGTTTTGAAATATAGCTTACATGTTTGCAGCTGTGCTAAATATAATACACTTGTAGTTCAATTGATAGTTACGACTCCCATATCTTGCAATTAGGAACGTTTTATTCGAAGTAAACTCACGTTACGTAATGATCTTCAGAAGCCTTGTAGCCATTTCCTGCCCGACCTATCCTATGGCCATGAGTGCACTAATCATTCATTAACCGTGCGAAAAGATCTAGTTCCTTTTATATCTTTTATTTTTTCTGGTTATATAACAGATACTACACTTGTTCTTGTTCGCCTCAAGGTATTACTAAACACCCACGTACGAGGTACCAGATTACCAGAGACTTTCAGTTTCGTATGAATTTAGTCTTGAACTTTTCAAAAGACTGGACGTTTACTAGAAAGGGAAATAAACCAAAGATTTATATGATATAAATATTATTTATTTCATCTAAAAGACACAAACATGTTATAGATATAAATTTAGTTTTTAATTGTTCCTGTAATTTAAATAAGGAATATATTATTTATATAGATTTGTGTATGAAGATCACTCTAAAATGATTGAGAATAAGACAAAATACACCTCAATCTTACCATTTATTCCTTTAACTAAACGAGAAATCAAGAATCCAAGAACATGTGGTTACAGAGGAGGTTATTCGCAACTGCGACCTGTAATATCTGTTGTAACATGGCCCTATTTTAGTTTTCTGGAAGTTGTTACATAGATGATATTTCAGAGGACAATTATCAGTAAAGATACCTGTCATAGTTCTAAGGTCCTTCTTGCTGAGAGCTAATAGCTCTTTGGCGTTTGTAAATGAGGGTGAAATGAATTTCTTCGACAGACTAAGGCCCGGGATGTCTCTCCAATATGAGGCTATGACTGCTTCCTTCCAGTTTTTGATTTCCTTCTTTATATGGCTTCTCAAGAGTCCTCAAGAAGGTTCAGGCCCGTAAAACGGTAGTTTAGCTCCCTTTTTAGCGAGCTCATCTGCCCACCACAAAGTGACGTGGGTTGTTGCCAGTTGTTGTAGGGTGTTCATGCAATTCCAAACTAGCGAAGGCACTTAGTGCCTTTAACGTAGCATGGCTGTCTGACAATATATTGATTGTTGCTCCTTTAAGACCTTTGTTCAGGTTTATTTGAGCACAGAGATTTGTTGCGTAGATCTCTGCTTGAAATATGGTGGGACTGGTGCCTGTGGATTCCTTTATTTGGTAACCTGGACCAAATACACCCACTCCAGTTTCTCCTGACTCTAGTTTTGAACCATCCGTAAACCAGGACAAAGAGTCCCTTGGGAAGTGTGGTCCTCCTACTGCCCACTGAAGGCGATCACTGATGATTAGCTTGTCGTCATTGTATCACAGACAGACATGGCCACCATAATATTGTGATATATATTTCTATTTTATTCTGAAATTTCTACAGTTCAAATGAATATAAAAAAAGTTTCATTATTGATTAAAATTTTAAATTCAAAAGCTTTTACTTTCATCAATAATATTTTTGTTGTAATGTGAAACCAGGAATAAATAACTTTTTCCACTATTGTGGTATCGTTTTACCTCGCGTTTTACTTTCGCATTTTTTATTTTATGTACATACAGGTATCATTAAACCAAATAGAAAGTATGTGACTGGTAAATATTCAATTATATTTAAATTTTGTTTATAAACGAAACGAATTTACAATAAAAATCTCCATAAACGTCTATTCTTTAAGCACATAAAATTTTACAACGATGTCAAGGTTGATTCCAAAATTGAATACTATAAAAGTGTACAGATTCTGGGTGTGTCCAGATAAATTTAACTCGCGCGATAAGATTAAATTTCTTGTAAAAAATGAAGCAGGTGTCGGGAAAGCTAGAAAAATAAAAAAATTATGTGGGTGTTAATTACTTTAAACAAAACAACTTTATTAATGTTTATAAAATTGTTTAAGAAAACACATAAATCATTATATTTGAATGTTATATTTCTTTATCAGTTCAACGCTATAACATTATTGATTGATTAAATTTAGTGTCAATAATTTTGATTGTATAGACACAACAACGTAATTATAATGTTCCTTGAATTAATTAGACTATTCCACTAATAATCTGTCATCCATTTAAATCACTGTATTTTGGTTAATTCAACCAATTACATTCGAATTACTGACAATTGTCCCAGTGAAAATTTTCGCTGTAACTACACGACTAGGCGTTGCTGAGACATAACGTGTGTCAATTTTTTTTGAGTGACAAATATTGCAATATAATTGAATAAAATATATATTTCGAGGAATTGTCATGTCCAATACCATTTGTGACTAGAATTTTACTGGTAATTTATGTCTAGCTCACTTCTGCTTGTTTGTTTAAAAAATCGTCAATATTGCTATCGCACACGTTTCGATTTTCGTCGCAATAAGCAGTCGTGATCACGACGGCAAAAATTGCCGGTTAAATTCTAGTCACTAGTGATATTATATACATTATTTTTTTTAGAAATGTCCGATACTGATTGACCACAACTAAAATTGAAATATTTTTTTAATTGATTCCAGTATTCCCTATATAAAATTGTCATAAATTTGCTTTAAGTCGTTACATTTGTTACAATAATAGCCTACTTCGTTTTAAGTTAATTATAAAATTATCGAAGTCTAATAGTAGATAAGAATGGCAAATTTAGAAAATTGCAAACACTTGATTTTTTATATAAATGTTTGAAATTAGGTAACAATACTATTCAACCCTTTGTCATAATCACAAAACAATAATAATATGTATATAGCAATATTATTAATTATGTGTTAACAATTACTCGAAAGTTCAGTCAAATAGCATTTATTCTTACTATACCAACGTTTCGGTGCCCCCTTGCACCTTCTTCAGGGTATAAAATAATTATACAACAAAAATATAATACTTACAAAATAACATGGACATTATCACACTTACAGTAAGATCTTACAGATTGTTACAATTCATGTACATACAATACATTCGTACAAAACATCCAGTTAATTTATTAAACATCGTACAAAGTATTCAAAGAGCATACATACATCCATTTGATCTAAAAAACGACAACCGAATAATATGGTAAATAGCTGGAAATATCCTGGAGGACGAGCAGAATTACTCCAAACGTATGTTTCTTGAAATGTTACATATCAGCGATGATTACAATAACATCAACTGATATTCAAAGACTTAACAGCGTATATTTTGGTGTGTTGGAAAAGTTCAAAAAGGAAAAGACAAATTTCAGGCCAAAATGAGTTCCATTCCTTACATTTTATTTAAATTCCTTCAACTTGCTAAATTATTATTAGTGTACAGACGACCAATAGGAGTCCGTATCAATGATGTCACCAGAATCCTCTCAAAGGATATTTCCGGCTATTTTCCGTATTATTCGGTTGTCGTTTTTTAGAGCAAAAGTATGTGTGTAAGCTCTTTGAATTTTTTGTACGATGTTTAATAAATTAACTGAATGTTTTGTACGAATGTATTTTGTGCACATGAGTTGTAACAATTTGTAAGATCTTACTACACTGAAGAAGGTGCAAGGATGTACCGAAACGTTGGTATAGTGAGAATAAATGCTGTTAGACTGAAGTTTCGAGTAATTGTTAACACCTTATCCATATCACAGTCGAAAAATTACCCACAATTATAATGAAAGAAATATTTCTGTTAAAATGTGTGGAATCCACTTTAAACCATAAATGGTTTGCGGAGGCTGTAAACTTACTACTTCCATAATTATAGCAAATAAAATTGTCAATAAACAAGTGAAACTATATTAATCTTTTTCATAGGAGAAAATTAAACTTATAATAATAATTATTATTATTACCAATCCATTAACTGTTTCCTACTTTTTTTTGGAATGTAATACTGAGTATATTCATCGTCATTAACTGCTCAATGATTCATGAGAATGGTAATGATATTCAGCCACTACCACTACTTTAGTTTGTAATTATTTGATATTTTATGATGTTGAACTAAAAGTGAATGTGTTCTACACGTTAAAAATACGAGTAAGAAACCAATGACATATTGAATACCACAGTGGAACCTGTAATTTTTGCTAAATATTTATTATTAAACGGAAGTGATTTGTTATTATTTTGGAATTATTTCGACAAAATTACTACTTTGGCCACTATATAATTTTAGACAAGAATGTATTTCTACCATTGACTTCATAAGTGCTTTTTACTAGCAAACAAATAAATGAATCGTAAAAGTAAAACATGTTAGATGTTCAAATTTCAAGATTTTCTAAGTTAATTTGTCGCTAGGAGTGTGGAATTTACTTGTCGAGGAAAATAAACCACATGGAATAGGAAAATCATGAAATTTAGAATGAAAAAATATAATATTTGGCTTCTATGTACATAATTACTAGCTTCCATTCTGACATGGGCCCCCATATCTTCTTGCCAAAGCCAACAAAGTCTCATGACTGTTCGCGCCCTATTGTATTTAACATTTCTTGTATAACTACACTCTACACAAAAATCTACTTATATCTATTCTTTATATTTAGATTTTTACCTCCCGCTACCCTTGGCAAGGGTGCTAAAAATCGCATATTGAGATTTTTGTAAATGTCCACGTTTTAATGACCCTAGAATCCAATTTTAACATTTTCACGATGATGTCTGTGTGTATGTGTGTATGTATGTATGTATGTATGTATGTATGTATGTATGTATGTATGTATGTATGTATGTATGTATGTATGTATGTATGTATGTATGTATGTATGTATGTATGTATGTATGTATGTATGTATGTATGTATGTATGTATGTATGTATGTATGTATGTATGTATGTATGTATGTATGTATGTATGTATGTATGTATGTATGTATGTATGTATGTATGTATGTATGTATGTATGTATGTATGTATGTATGTATGTATGTATGTATGTATGTATGTATGTATGTATGTATGTATGTATGTATGTATGTATGTATGTATGTATGTATGTATGTATGTATGTATGTATGTATGTATGTATGTATGTATGTATGTATGTATGTATGTATGTATGTATGTATGTATGTATGTATGTATGTATGTATGTATGTATGTATGTATGTATGTATGTATGTATGTATGTATGTATGTATGTATGTATGTATGTATGTATGTATGTATGTATGTATGTATGTATGTATGTATGTATGTATGTATGTATGTATGTATGTATGTATGTATGTATGTATGTATGTATGTATGTATGTATGTATGTATGTATGTATGTATGTATGTATGTATGTATGTATGTATGTATGTATGTATGTATGTATGTATGTATGTATGTATGTATGTATATGTGTGTGTATGTGCGTGTGTGTGTGTGTGTGTGTGTGTGTGTGTGTGTGTGTGTGTGTGTGTGTGTGTGTGTGTGTAGATCCTCTTTACGCTCTAACTCAAATACTATCATTCAGAAAGTTTTGAAACCATGTCTTTCTACCTTATTCTAATATGGAAAGAAGCCATTAATAAACAGAACTAAAACTAAAAAGGTTGTATCATTTTAATAGAATATTGTATTTATAAGGACTTCTTCTGCAATTAATAAAATATTGTTAACTATAAATAGGTCAATACTTGAGTATAAATTTTAAATTGCAATTGTCTCGGTCGCCCAAAATAAATTATATACGCAGCTTGTAATATAAATAATGTTTCTTTTCAACAACGTTAGGTTGATATCATCATATAGGAAACCTCAAAATTCATATAAAAATTCTTCTCTTTGTGCTATTAAGATGACAAAACATTTAATCCAAACATGACATACTTTAACTTCTTTCATGTTAACACGAAACCTACCGCCACTGAAATTAAAGTAAAGGAAAGCAATGAACACAGCAGAAATCCCAAGATTTATTATGTTCTTTAAGTCTTCGTGACTTTGAAAACGTAATCCGTTAAATAGAGACGGAGAAATTCTTTCCACATTCTTTCGCAAACTAAATAAGTTTCCAAATGATTTCTATATTTAGAATAAATATTACTTCACAACTTTAACCGATTGCCGAATTTGTCAATCTGTTTTACGCGGATTTCGGAAATATACAGGCTGTTATATTTTAATGGACCCAGCAAAAATCTCGATTATTTATTAAGTTAGTAATTTCTTTCATATAACATGAATTATACAGCAACATGTAAGCTACTTGATAACGAATGTATATTCACTTCCGGTTTATTAGTAATTAATATCAACTTTGAAATTTCAAATGGAACACACACACACACACACACACACACACACACACACACACACACACACACATACACACACACGCACACACACACACACACACACACACACACACACACACACAAAAGTTATGTTTATGAGTCATCGCTGCTAATAGCAATATTTTTTTATCTTTTTCGAAGTATAGCCAGCACCTTAATTTCCAAATTTTAAAATTTTATGTTAACAGAAATTTTGGTATAATTAATAAATATTGACGTAATATAATGGAACATTGAATTCTGAATAATTTCCTTCAAATAAACTTTTTTTAAAAATTGATAATAAAGCCAAGAAGTAAATGTTTTATTTATCAATAAATGCAATACAATATCAGTATGGCCATCTATTGCATAAAATTATAAACAATCACTGACATTTGTTAATATTTATATATGTATTTTCAAAGACTAATATCATAAAACTAAGGCATTAAATCGAAAAAAGTTTCAAATAAAATTTACTCAAAATAATATATTTTAGTTATTAATATATTAATTCTATTTATTTAGTTTTTATCTGTAGAGATTTAAATGCATACATAAATAAATCATTTTCTCAAAAACAAAATATGAATAAAATAAATTATTAGCTAAAACATATGTAAAATTAAAAAATAATAGATGTTTATTTAGAAAAATTCTTTGTATAAAATTTTTCCTACATATAATAAACAAATTTTAGTTCTATTTATTATCTCTGAAACAAAAGCGAAAATAAAAAAAAACTTCAACAAAACTCTTTTATTTTTAATTATAAAATAATTTTTATTTAGAAATTTTGTCGAAAAGTTGCTAGTTCAGCCAGAAAATGAGTTTTCTGGAATTTGTTGATCCAAAACGAGACTACTACTGCAATCTATCATGATAATTACGAACTATTTTTTAATGTTTTGTTGTAAAAAAGTACGTTGTTGTATCGTGTAAATGGGAGAAAATCAATATCATCCATAAATTGATTGACCAATCAGATTCAAAAAAGCTTGCAAATGGAAGACGCGGGATAAAACATTGTTTAAACAAACGTCATTTGATTGTTAATCAGCTGTTAAGTGTAAAAGTGTTAAATTTATTTATTTTGAGTTAATAAATTGTTGAAATATTGATTCTTTTATGATTTTATGTATCAATTGAATTAAACAAAATATTTGTTGTAATTATTATTTATTTACTATATTATTTTGTTACAAAAATAATGAATACAAGAGTATATTTGATCCGAAGTGGAATTATATTTCATTACAGCTTACAGCCCAAAAGCGGAAGCGAAAACTTTGCCCAGAACTTGTTTTGAACAAATGAAAATTTCCAAACCCGAATATTTTCACTTCTACAGATATTACTTAATCAGAATTAAACAATAAAACAATACTAGTAATGGTTAGGTTATGTTACAATTTGGTGTAAAAAATAACAAATAAATATCATTCTTTGTAAGTTTAGATAAATCCAAAACGTGTTGTGTCTGACTTTCTGATTTGGGAATGATCAGGAGTTCTACTATTATCATCTGATATCATTATTATCGATATCATCACCTTTATTGTTCCGTGGTATTTGGGTTACTTAAGTCATTTATTAAGTTGTGCATGCCTGATTACTAAGCATTACTTAACAAATTCGTGACTTAGAGGAGAATTTAATAAAAATATATAAAAATTATACATTTATGGATAGAGATACGAACCCGGCTTCTTAATTATTGAAATCTTAATAATAATAATTTTATTACAAATGCATTATAAACGTAGGCCTAGCATTAAACATTTCGATTCATAAATGCTGAACTCGAGATATCAAATTTATATATTTATTTTTTTTGAATACGAAATATCACACCCTCAAGTGGGTAAAAAAGTTAAAATACAAACTTCACAGTAAAATACATAAAATTAACTCTTTTTAACTGAACAGCTGATTAACAAGTCAAGTGACATATGTTTAAACATTTTTTTATCCCGCGTCTTCCGTTTGCAAAATTTTTGAATCTGATTGGTCAATCAATTTATGGATGATATTGATTTTCTCCCATTTACACGATACACCAACGTACTTTTTTACAACAAAACATTAAAAAATAGTTCATAATTATCGTCATAGATTGCAGTAGTAGTCTCGTTTTGGATTAACAAATTCGAGAAAACTCATTTTCTGGCTGAACTAGCAACTTTTCGACAAAATTTCTAAATAGAAATTATTTTATAATTAAAAATAAAGGAGAGTTTTGTTGAAGCTTTTTTTTATTTTCGCTTTTGTTTCAGAGATAAAAAGTAGAACTAAACTTGTTTATTATATGTAGAGAAAATTTTATACAAAGAAATTTTCTAAATAAGCTTCTATTATTTTTTAATTTTATATAGGTTTTATCTAATAATTTATTTTATTCATATTTTGTTTTTGAGAAAATGATTTATTTATGTATGCATTTAAATATCTACAGATAAAAACTAAATAAATATAATTAATACATTAATAAAATAAATAAATAAATAAATAAAGATTTATTTGACTGTTAAAGTACAAAGTACTAAGACATAGTCACAAAAAAGGAAAAAACCATAAAAATATACATTTCACATAGATACAAACTCTTCAATTTTGTAGAAACATTTACATAAAAGAAAATTTTTCAATTTCATTTTGAAAGCTTTCAAATCAGACATAATTTTAATATCATAAGGTAGAGCGTTATAGAACTGAATAGCTTTGTAATAGGCAGTATTAGCAAAGAAAGCAGTTTTATGGAGTGGAATACTTAAATCAAAATTATGTCTGGTTTTCATATTGGAGAACACATCTTTGTTAAAAGTGAACAATGACAGGTTATTTTTGACAAAAATAATGACTTCATAAATATAAAGACTTACTACGGTCATTATTTGCAAGCAAATAACGACATATTTAAATGCTAACAATATATTGCCTACATGTCAGTCGGGATTCCGTGAGGGACACAGCACCAATACCGCACTTTTAAATATTGTCGATGATCTTTTGAAAAATCTCGATTATTCAAAAACCTCTATCCTAATTCAAATTGACTTTTCAAAGGCTTTCGATGTGATAAATTTTAATATGCTACTTGCAAAATTAGAATATTATAATTTCTCACATAAGGCACTTGATTGGTGTCGTAGCTACTTAAGTGATCGTAATTTTTCTGTACACATCTCTAATAAATATGGGGAAACCACATCGTCTGGGTTGCAGTATCTGGGTTCTGGTGTCCCGCAAGGATCAATCTTAGGGCCATTATTCTTTTTGATTTTTATAGCTGACATGCCTAATACGGTCGTTCACAGTTCGATGCACTCATATGCAGACGACACTCAAATTTTAACATCTTTCTCAAAGGAAAATGAACAATCTATAAAAGCTCTACTAAATGAAGATTTGCGTAATGTCTCTACCTGGGTCAAGGATAATGGTCTTAGGATAAATGCTGATAAGTCTACTATGCTGGTAGTGGGCAACTATAATTCCAATACACCGATTCTACTTGATGGTGTCCCATTGCAATGTACTGAGGTCATTAAGGGTTTAGGGATGTATATCGATAAAGACTTAAATTTTAGGCATCACTTAAACAAAAAACTGCTGGCAGCAAGATTGAAACTAAAACATTTATATAAATTTAAAAATTCTTTATCCTCTGCTACCAAACTTAAACTCGTTCAATCGCTAATCTATCCGTTGTTTGATTATTGCGGTTGCGTATATATCCCTAATTTGTTTAAAAGAGACAAACAGCGTATTACACTTTTCCAGAACTCCTGTCTCAGATTCATTTTTGGTGTGCGCAAATATGAACATGTGTCTAACTTTAGACACAAAGCTAATATGCTCTACATTGATGATCGAATTAAATATTTATACCTTTGCTTAATTCATAAAGTTATTAAATGTGATACACCATATTACTTGTCTTCTAAGCTAACGGAAAAGCGTTCTCATTATACTTTACGCGGCTCGTCTTTTCTTATTATTCCTTCCTTCAAAAAAAGTAAGTTTAAGGGTTCATTTTCGTATTTAGCGCCTACTTTGTACAATAATATTAATATGGATTTGAAAAAGCTTTCTCTAAATGATTTCAAGATAAAATTAAAAACCATTTTTCTTGTTTAAATTTATAATATTTGCAGTAGAATTCTTTGTAATTTATATTCTATGCTTGTGTACTATTGTCTTATAGTTATTTGTTTTTTTGTTAATCTTAACTTGGGTTAGGTGGAAGATCAGCATTTTAGCTGAACCTCGCCCTTAATGGTGTATTTTTTTTATTACCATTAATAAAGATTATTATTATTATTATTATTATTATTATTCCTAGTTCAACAAATAGGTGTCTACAATGGGCTTTTGACGAGAAACCAGCTAAACATCTTATTATTCGTTTTTGGAGTACAAAAATTTTAAGTGCATGTGGACTATTACCCCAAAAAATTATACCATACTTAATTCTACTTTGAACATGTGCAAAGTAATAAATTTTAAGAGTGTTTGTATTGGTAATGTTTCTAATTTTATAAATTGTGTAGAAAGCAATAGACAATTTCTTGTGTAAATCATCAATATGATTTACCCATTTTAGATTTGAAGCTAAGGTTAGACCTAGAAATTTATTACTTGGAGCAGTTTGTAGAGATTTGTTGTTTACTCGTACAAGTGGACTGAAATTTATATTACGTATGCTAAAGATCATGAGACATGTTTTATTGCAATTTAATACTAAATTGTTACGAGTACACCAATCTGACATATCATTAACAGTGCTTGAGGCCAAAAAGTTTAATTCTTGCACAGAATCCGCACTAATAATACATGATGTGTAATAACTACAATATATTATTTTGAGTAAATTTTATTTGATACTTTTTTCGATTTAATGCCTTAGTTTTGTGATATTAATTTCTGAAAATACATATATAAATATTAACAAATGTCAGTGATTGTTTATAATTTTATGCTATAGATGGCCATACTGATATTGTATTGCATTTATTGATAAATAAAACATTTACTTCATGGCTTTATTATCAATTTTTTAAAAAAGTTTATTTGAAGAAAATTATTCAGAATTAAATGTTCCATTATACTACGTCAATATTTATTAATTATACCAAAATAAAATTTTAAAATTTGGAAATTAATGTGCCCAGAAATATTTTTAAAAAACTGTTGTGCCCAGCACAATACCACTTGTCATTTTCATTTTATGTTGCATAGGGCGCGAGCAGTCATTTGACTTTGTTAAATATTAAAATCGGTTTGTAGGGACCTTAGAACAGTGATTATTCAATTAAATCTGGATATGCGATTTTTAGCATGAATCCAATACCTTTCTTACAGAAAGGTAAAAATGGTTTTAGCCATTTTCTCAAAAACAGTTAATGAAATCCTTTAAGCATCCCAAACAAACTATGTGAGTAAACCATACTTTTCTTCTTGAAAAGTTCTTATTCACTTCTTGATACAAACTTGGCAAATGTATAGATGAGTTGAATGTTTATTTTTTGATGTGACTTCAAAGCTTGTCTGAGAAGTATAAGTTTATCGGTTGACATTTCAACGCGAGATTCCAAGAGCGAGACTCTTTGGCGCTACCGAGAACGATTCTCAGAAACATTTTATTCAAAGTTGTTACACAGCTATGTTTTGTAAACAACTAAGTAGCTCACTTTAAAAGAAGATATAATTTAATTAATTAATCTCATACTTTTAAACTATTATATAGATTGATCCAGAATGATTGAAGGTTCCGCCTCGATCTGATTTTTTGTTTCCCGCATTTGCAGTAAGGTTGTTGAAGAAATGTAAGGATAAAATCTGATGTGACCAACACAATACCTCCCGCTATTTAATTTTTATTATTTTAAATACATACCTATGGGGTCTCGTTACCACGTGTCTGATGTCTGGTCGCGAATCTGGGGAACCCATTTCGATTCCGATCAACGTCAAATATTTTGAATTTTAAATGGCACAAACTTGACCTTGTAGTGCACTCTCCCCATCAGCAATGAGTGCCCGTAAGGTGACGCTCGCACGATACAAAAATGTCATCATGATTTTCGAAATTTGTGTACAGATTAGCACACCCAGCAATGGGCAATATGCCGTAATAATATATATATATATATATATATATATATATATATATATATATATATATATTTATGTAAATACATACCTGCTTATGCTTATTTACTAATGCTAGAAATTATGTATATTACGTTCCTTTCCATGTAACTATTGTTCTATTTACAATTTTCTTTTTAAAACGTTACTACAATTAATTTGAAATGATTATTTTTTGACAGTGATATAATTACCTAGGTACATGCTAAAAATCGCATATCCAGATTTTATTGAATAAGCACTTTTTAAGGTCCGTACAATCCGATTTTAACATTTTTACGATGATGTCTGTCTGTGTGTGTATGTGTGTGTGTGTGTGTGTGTGTGTGTGTGTGTGTGTGGAAGTATGTGTGTGTGTGTGGGTGTGTGTTTATGTGTGTGTGTGGGTCATTGGAAGGACGATTACTCAAAAACTATAAGACTTTATATTTGTTTAACTACGTATTTCCCAATCGGACATTCATGGGAAGATCTGAAAAGGTTTTGGTACCAATTGGACAACCGGAAGTAGAAGATTCTTGAAAAAAAATCTTTTAAATATTATTTTTTGAAAACTTTTCTTGGTAATTTTACAGAAAATTAAATTCTCTATCTGATACATTTAAATATTGTATTATTCTATAGAATTAGAGATAAAAGAAATATAATATTATAAAACAGTCTGTTGTAATAAAATTTAAAATGTTTGTAACTAACAGATAAATGTCAGTGTCAGAAATCCGAGACATTACTGAAGACTTTTTCTGGGAATTACATACATTATATTATTTCTTAATGTATTAATAGTTAAATATTTAATATTATAGGTATATTACACATACCTTTCAGAAATACTGTTACTCCCGACAATGAATTGGAAACATCTCGAAAAATTAGAAAGAGTAGGACAAAATTTCTTCATAGAATGAATTTAAATTTAAAAAATCTAAATATAAAGAATAGATATAAGTAGAATTTATAGTGTAGTGTGTAGGTATACAAGAAATGTTAAATACAATAGTAAATTAAAAGTACATATAAAGGCATTTTTTGAAGAAAAACTATTGTGAGTTTCAAGTAAAGTGCCATTTCCGGTTATCCGATTATATAACTATTTGTTATATACCCTAAATGTTTGATTAAATCGTAGAAATGACCTTATTGGATAGGGGAGATGTTAAATAAACGTAGAATGATGTTGTGAAAAATGCATGGGCCTCGCTGGGATTTGAACCTAAGGCTTTCTTTTCCTATATCTAGTAGGACGTTCTATTCTAACCAACTGAGTTACGAGCTTAATAAAAAGTTACCAATAGTGAGCTAGCTTATAGAAACAGGCCGGTATACTCCAAGATATACTCTCACACATACATTTCCGTTAGTATAGTGCACTATTATTTGCTAGAAGACATCTGCGTCTGCTGTAATTGCACAATGACCGTGCAACACACAATTTGCTCTTTATTTATAGAGTACAAATGCATTGGAGTGATTTTATATCCTACACATGTTTTCTCGCTCTGCTAAATAATGAAAATTTCCTCTTTCCTTTACCCCACCCACATACCGCATCAGTTGAATGGACATTGCGAGATGAAATATTTGGCAAACGACCGCTCTCCATTGGGATTATGGTTTCATTTTTGAAATGAATGAATGGCCAGCCAGATAAACTGTGGAGTGCTCATTAATTTTGATAAATATACGCGGTTTTTGCCAAATTAATTTGGGGGGAGTTTTAGAAAGGAGTCATTGGCGAATAGAGGTTGTTGACCGATTCATATACCGAGAGAAATGTGTTATGATAAATATATTTATAATAGTTGTTATTATATTTTATATTTAAAAAAGGGACAAATACACAAGATATTTGAATTAAATATGTATGGATATTAAAAAGTTTAGAATATTATGTAATAAGAGCAAATATATAAAATACTAATTTTAAATATATACTTATTTTCAAATTTAAAATAATATTTCATCCTTAATATTCGAGATATTATTAATATTTATAAAGTTATATTAAATTTTATTATAGTATGTGGTAAAATTTACTATACAAAATATTTACTGCAAGTAAACAGGTATCTTAGGCTCAAAATTACAGCATACTTATAAGGGCAAACTAATATATTACATTTTTATAGTAGATATAGGGTGTGCACATTAAATTCCTACGTAACGTAATCGGTGTACAGGTACCTTATTTAAAGACAACTTTTATAAATAGAATTTATTTTTCTAAGTACGTGAATGTAATAACAAAAAATACTATTCAACGAAACAGATGTCATAACAAGAATAAAATAAATTAAATTCTAAATAATAATCCTAACACTTTCACACAAATTTTCAAGCCACTACGATTTTAAAATATTTATTACAAAATTGTTGCACATTTATATTTGAGGATTGATGTACACGATCTTATTGTTTTATTTCCACTTAATCGACGCAGAAGCATATACACATGTAAGTGAACAGGGAGACTGTTCTTCCCCTGATCATCGCTTGCCTGTTCAACTTGTTGACGCCGTCAGCCGCAATACCTGAGTATTTTAAAGTTGAATATATCGAATATTTAATTCTAATATGTAATATACAATTAAATATATCTATATATTTAAATATATTCGGCAAATATACATATAATTATTCTTAATATGCTGTCTTTAATTTTAAATATATATCGTTTAAAAATATACGAATCTTAATAGTAAATACATTTTTATAATACTTTTACATATACGTTTCCCAATACTTAATATTTACATATTTAAATTTAAAATTTTGATGTACAATATACAATTTTTAATATACATTTCTCTCAGTGTATGTTATAAACAAAACATATAGGGAAATTTGTGATAAAATATTACTGTTTTATATTTTAAATTATAAATATTTGTGATCAACGAGAATCAAAGAGAATTTAAATAAACAAAGAAAGAAATTGTGAAAAATCCCAGCGAGGTCCATAAATTTTTCACAATTTCTTTCT
Source organism: Harpalus rufipes (assembly GCA_951394225.1). Classification (NCBI taxonomy): domain Eukaryota; kingdom Metazoa; phylum Arthropoda; class Insecta; order Coleoptera; family Carabidae; genus Harpalus; species Harpalus rufipes. Next base: position 20,439,946 of record OX596283.1, on the reverse strand, counting down.
TCGTTTATTTAAATTCTCCTTGATCCAATTAGCCCATTTCTACGTTTTATATTTTAATTAAATAAATATATTTGTACTTGTCAACAATAGTAATAATTATTGTGAGTAATTTCTCGACTGTGATGTGGATTAGGTATTAACAATTACTCGAAAGTTCAGTCAAACTTCAGTAAGGTCTTACAGATTCATGTACACAAAATACATTCGTACAAAACATTCAGATAATTTATTAAACATCGTACAAAAAATTCAAAGAGCATATACACATCTATTTGCTCTAAAAAACGACAACCGAATAATACGAAAAATAGCTTGAAATACCCTGTGTAAGGTCTGGTGACATCATTGATACGGACTCCTATTGGTCGTCTGTACACCAATAATAATGTAGTAAGCTGTAGGAATTTAAATAAAATGTAAGGAATGGAACTCTGTTTGGCCTGAAATTTGCCTTTTCCTTTTTGAACTTTTCCAATACACCAAAATATACGCTGTTAAGTCCTTGAATATCAGTTCTTGTATTGATGTTATTGCAATCATCCCGGATATGTAAACATTTCAAGAAACATGCGTTTGGAGTAATTCTGCTCTTCCTCCAAAATCTTGAAATTTTCCAGATCAAAAGTGTGTTTTAGTGTATTGGAATGTTCAGCCAGAGCACATTTGTTTGCCGTGTTGTTCTGTGTTGCCGTGTTGTTCTGTGTTGATCTTCAGGCCAAACTGAATTTCATTAATTTCTTGCTGTATGCTCTTTGAATTTTTTGTATGACGTTTAATAAATTAACTGAATGTTTTGTACGAATGTATTTTGTGTACATGAATTGTAACAATCTGTAAGATTTTACTGTACGTGTGATAATGTCCATGTTTATTTTGCAGGTATTACATTTTTGTTGTATAATTGCTGTAGACCCTGAAAAAGGTATGAGGGTACACCGAAACGTTGGTATAGTAAGAATAAATGCAATTTGACTGAACTTTCGAGTAAATGACATTTGTCAATTAGTAATATTTTAATATTCTAACTGTTTTCATGGTGCACCTTTTAGCAGCATAGGTTGCAAGATTTTTCTTTATAATTCTTTATCTCTAAATTCATTGAATATGAAGAAAAAATAATAATTAAATCGAATGGAACATATTCTTTTGTTTATAATAACATAAAAGTTAACAGCGTTTTTTTCAAGAAAAAACTGTAAAATCTTCAAATTAGTGTACTTCCAGTTAACCAATCATAACCAAAATCTAATCAACTCTTCATATGGACGTACGAAAGAGAAATATGAAAGAATTATAATTTTTTGAATTGTAGTATTAGACTTATCGAAGGAGAAATTTGTCTCTCTCTCACACACACACACACACACACACACACACACACACGCACACACACACATACACACACACGCACACACACACGCACACACACTCATACACACACACGCACACACACACACACATACACACAGACACACACACACACACACACACACACACACACACACACACACACACACACACACACACACACACATACAGACATCATCGTAAAAACAGCAAATTCGTATTGTTGGGACTCTATAACCTGCTTATTCATTAAAAAATCACCATCGACTTTTTTGATCAAAGACAATACCTTCCTTACCAATAGGTGACGGAAGGTAAAAAATATAAATTATAACATGTAGAAAATTATTATTCTTTGTTCCAAAGTTCGGTCCAGCACCTGACAATCTAAATCAATCAAAAAAAATTAATCAGGTGTAGAATTTCCCCGGGTGTCTGATTACATGATAAAAGATATACACCGTTACCCATTCATCGTCTACCAGTACTCGCTGGAATGTCGCCATTTCAGCGGACCTGACAAAAAGAGCCGTAAAAACGCGTCATCATCGCAACAATAGAGCTACCGCAAACTGTTATGTAGAAAAATAAGAATGAGTGACAATGATGGCAATACAAGAGTAGGGAGGTATAAATTTGTTGCTTTATGTGAAAAGTAATATGTTATTATGGTGAAACGAATGAGGGGTTCTCATCCCTATTGGACAAAGCTGAATGCATAAGGTTCTGGGCCCTTAATCCTGAGCGTTCGTAAATTACATTCGTATTCGTATTCGCTTTCGTTTTCATGTTAGTAGTGATAGTAGTCTGTGTTTCAAAAATAATATTATATATGTCAGTGTCAGTGTCAATTGTATTGTCACATTTATTCAGATCACTTACAAGTTAAGAGTTCACTTTTATCATATTTTTATTAACGATTAATAAATATTTTTTTTAACTTGTAAATAATGTGAATAAATTCTGCAATACAGTTGACACTGACACTGACATATCCAATATTGTTTTTGAAACACAGACTACTGTGACTACTAACATGAAAACGAACGCGAATACGAATACGAACGAAATGACGAACGCTCAAGAATACGGGCCCTGGTAGGCAAAATCATTTATTCGTGGGAAACTTCAAATGTGATCAGCAGCATATTACCTCTAGCTAATTCCATTTTTACCTCTGGCTAAGAGAGGTATTGGATTCATGCTAAAAATAGCATATTCAGATTTTAATGAATAAATACGTTTTAAGGTCCCTACAATCCGATTTTAACATTTTCCCGATGATGTTGTGGGTGTGTATGTGTGTGTGTGTGTGTGTGTGTGTGTGTGTGTGTATGTGTGTGTGTGTGGATCTTCTGGGCACTCTAACTTAAATATTATCATTCAGAAACCATGTATTTCTACCTTATTCTGGTATGGAAAGAAGCCATTAGATTTTGGTGTCAATCGGATAACCGGAAATGGCAGTTTACTTGAAGTTCAAAATAGTTTTTCTTCAAAAAATACCTTTAAATGTTATTTTTCGCAATTTGTTGTTAGTATAAAAATTAAAGATTATTCCATTTTGCTTCAATACTTTTTATATATTTTTTATGGATAAATTTATAAAGTAATATAAAAATTATATATTTCTTGCTTTAAAGACAACTCCATAGTTACATAGTTCAGCTGAAATGTATGTAACTGACAGATAAATATCACTGTCAAAAAAATAATCATTTTAAATTAATAATAGTAACGTTTTAAAAGGAAAATTGTAAATAGAACAACAGTTTGATGCAAAGGAACTTAAAATACATAATTTCTAGCATTAGTAAATATGCAGGTATGTATTTAAATAAATAAATATATTATCGCGGCATATTACCCATTGCTGGATGTGCTAATCTGCTTTGTAAACAGATTTCGGTAATGATGATGACATCTTTGTATTGTGCGGGCGTTTACCAAGCGTCACTTCACGGGCACTCACTGCTGGCGTGAAGAGTCCATCACAAGGGTTAATTTTATACCATTTAAAATTCGAATTATTTGGCGGCGATTGGGATCGAATCTTTTTCTCTTCTTGCCCCGTGGCATTACATAATGTCACCTAATTAACTTTTAAAAATGATTTAAAATGTATAAAAGTTTAAACAAAAAATTCAAATTACTTCTTTTAACATTTTAGTTATTTTTAATGTACATTTTTAATTCCGCTTGCTATATAAAAACTGGTCAAAATAATCACAATGTTTTCAAAGAAAATTGCTATTTTTATAACTGTATAATAACATTATTTTTGTTTCCAGGTAAGTGTGAATCATTGTATCCTGCTTCGTACGTAAAATGGACAGAAATATACATAAACCGTAAGTTTTTGTTTTTGTCTATTTAGATCTGTAAACAAGATTATGTAGTTGTAGCATGGTATAGCGGTCGAACGTTATAATGTTGTTGTAGTTTTGACTTTTTATCAGAGTTGAAAAAATAATTTTATTTTTAAAATAAAAATCAGATTGTAAATAGATCAAAAAATCTAATATTGATGTAATCTAATCAGCTAAAATATGTAAAATTTTAAAGCTTATATGAAAAAATATGACTTTGTTGGCCTTAACAAGCAGATATGGGGGCCAGTGTCAGAATAATAGCTAGTAATTATGTACACAGATGTCAAATATCAAATTTTCATTCTAAATTTCATGGTTTTCCAATTCCATGTGGATTTTAAATTCCACACACATGATGACAAATTGACTGCCATTTTGCTAGTCAAAGTTAAAAAAGTCACATGACTGCTCGTGCCCTAATCCTTATGTAACCAAAAACGGAACAACATATTTTTATACTAGCTTTGAGCAGAGTTGAGGAAAGCGGGTAAATGACCGATTATAGTTATGAGTTCTGACGAACCCAATTTCTTATCTTACTAAAGTTAATTTATCTCGTAGAAGTGACCCTCCTTAATGTATATTTTACCTACGCTAAAAACCATCATTTCCATAATCTGTGCTAAATAAATTAGCATAACCAAAAATATTTATTACTATTATAATGATAATACACATAATTTAATTAAATTAGCGACTATCTAAATTTAATTAATTAATTAAACAAATCAAGCAAAATTAACTAGCTGAAATTATGGAATAATTATCTGTACGTTGTTGTTACAAATTAGTCCACACTCACGCACCATGTTCGTATGTCTGTTGAAATTAGCAAATATTCGTACATTGGCTATTCTCATTCATTCCAAAATGGATATGGGTTGTATTGAATTTCAAACAGATTTAAATAATAAGTCGTATATTCTACCCAAGTGAAGTGTAATTCGATTCGACCCTGATTCGAAAGCATGTTTTTTCCGAGGAAAGTACAAGTGACAACGGTGTTTGAAGAATGTTGTTTTTGTTCAGTTTTTTCCGTTTGGATTATGATGGAATTCAAGAAAAACACTTGAAAAATATTGACCTCCAGAAGAACAGTTTTCAAGATTTTTTAAATAGAATTATCTTTTTTACCTTCCATCACCTTTAGGTAAAGAAGGTATTGTCTTTGGGCAAAAAATTCAATGATGAGTTTTTACCATTTTTACGATGATGCCTGTATGTATGTATGTGTGTCTGTTAAAAGCTTTAAAATAAGGTACTTCCGGTATTCAATTGTAACCAAAATATAATCAAGTCTTCATTTATATGTACGAATGAGGAATACGAAAAAATTGAGTTATCGCAGCCGCAATACACGTAGACACATACACACACACGCACATAAGTGCGGCATATTCATTAAAAACTCACCACCGAATTTTTTGACCAAAGACAATACCTTCCTTATCTAAAGGTAACGGAAGGTAAAAAAGAATAAATGCAACACGACTTTTTGATAGCAATAAATTTAATGTCAATAGTGCATGGAAGTCTGCATATCGATGTAAAGAAGAGTAAATTCTCCATCTGATACATATAAATATTTTATTATCTTTTATAGATTTAGAGATAAAGAAATATAAGGTATCTCACAATCCAAATAACGTCATAGAAATCAATTAAAAAAATTAAATGTTTGTAAGTGACAGATAAATGTCAGTGTCAAAAATCCAATCACATTACTGAAGATTTTTTCTGGGAAGTACATAGATTATATTATTTCTTATTGTATTATTAGTTAAATATTTAAAATTATAGGTATATTACATATACCCTTCAAAAATACTGTCAATCCCGACAATGAATTGGAAACATTTCGAAAAATTAGAAGAGTAGGACAAAATTTCTTAATAGAATGAATTTAAAATTAAAAAATCTAAATATAAAGAATAGATCTAAGTAGAATTTTTGGGATAGAGTATACCTAGGTAAGGAAGATAAAAAATAAATGCAACACGATTTTGTGATGACAATGAATTTAATGACAATAATGCATGGAAACTGATTAGAATTTGTTCATACAATTAAATTTTGAAAGTAAAATTGAATCAGTAATTTTTTTTCTGAAAACGAATCTTAAATATTAAACGTCACATTTCTTCAAATGTCAAATGAAATACTATGTATTACTTTTAGAATTTCGATTAACATTTTTTTGTTTAAAACCTAAAACATATTTTTTTATAAAATGATTTTGCATATAATAATGTAAATGGAAATTTATATATGTATAATTTTTAAATATACGATACGAGTTTTATCTTGGAAATATTTGAAGGAAAAATTATTTTTAACTTTTCTAATTAGCAATTATTTGTTTGTTTTAATTATCATTAAATTATATTTAATTTGTGTGTACTTGTAAATTGTCGAATAGTATACTGTAGCCATCTAGCGGACTATGGCTGAACTGACTCAGTAACAGAAGTATCCCGATAGATGGCGACACGAACAATATTCCACTTGTTGCTCACATCTAGCGAAAGTGGATCTATACATAGTTTCATTCATGAAATTTTTGCATGAAATATTGATTTTCGTTTCTTATAGTTGTTGATAGTACATAAACGTACATATTAATTCTAAATTAATTTTAATTTGTTTTGTCTTATAATAAGTTGGCAACTCGTATTGCATGAGTGCTGCGGGATTGCCAATTAACAGGGGATATCACAGCTGATTTCTGCTTCAGCTTGTGGTGCAACTGGATTGCACTAATTAGTTATTTAATAAATAATAAACATATATGTTTATAATTCTTTATCCTTATTTATTTGGCTGTAGTAATTATATAAACAATTATAGTATTTTTTTTTAAGATGTTCGATCAAGGTCATCTGTATCACCAACTAATTAACAAATTGGTATACATTTATCTCTCTCTTATTTGTAAACACTACAAGCATGTGCGATAAGGATGGATAAACAGGCTTGTCTTTCAAAATGTCATATTGTTTCGACTGAGTTAGAACATTTTATTTTAAAACAATGCTCGTTGTTGACAATATTTTCGCTGTAACATAGGTTTATTTATTAATTAGATATATTATTTTTCACATATTTAAAAAAAAATCTGTTGTAGCCAGAACAATACCTCTCGCCAATTATGTGCATAGATGTCAAATGTCATAATTTTTCATTAAAAATTTCAAGATTTTCTAAATTCACGTAGTTAATTTGTTACTAAATTTAAAATGAACAATTATGATATCTAATATCTATGTACATAATTACTAGCTACCATTCTGACACGGGCCCCCATTACTGCTTGTCAAGGCCAACAAAGTCACATGACTGTTCGCGCCTTATTGTGTTCTTGTACTATACTCTACACTCTACACCAAAAATTCTACTTACATCTATTCTTTATATTTAGATTTTTTAATTTTAAATTCATTCTATTAATAATTTTTGTCCTACTCTGCTAATTTTTCGAAATGTTTCCAATTCATTGTCGGGATTGACAGTATTTTTGAAGGGTACATCTAATATACCTACAATTTTAAATATTTAACTATTAATACAATAAGAAATAATATAAAGTATGTACTTCCCAGAAAATATCTTCAGTAATGTCTCTGGATTTTTGACACTGACATTTATCTGTCAGTTGCAAACATTTAATTATTTTTTTTCATTATCTCTAAATCTATAAAAGATATAATAAAATATTTACATGTATCAGATAGAGCATTTACTCTTTTTTAATACTAGCAAGAACAATTTAAAAAATATATATATTTAGAAGATTTTTTTAAGAATCTGCTACTTCCGGTTGTCTAATTATTACCATAACCTTTTCAGCTCTTCCCAGTAACGCCCGATTGAGAAAAACATAGTTAAACAGATATTAAGTGTTATAGTTTTTGAGAAGTCGTCCTTCCAACATCTCCACACACACACACACACACACACACACACACACACACACACACACACACACACACACACACACACACACACACACACACACACACACACACACACACACACGCACACATACATCCCCACACACACCCACACAGACATCATCGTAAAAATATTAAAATCGGATTGTAGGGACCTTAAAACGTGCTAAATCATAAAAATCTGGATATGCGATTTTTAGCGAGAGTAAAAAGTTACCAATAGTGAGCAAGTTTATAGAGACATCCTGTATGAAGAAGTAAACTTTTATAAAATTTTAAATTCATAAATATATTTGAAGTAGTTTTGTCTGAAATTAATAAACCACGTTTACGCAAGGAAAAACGGTTTTCTCATGTTAAACCCCTATTGCCCGCTTTTTATGTTGCACCCGATATAAAGTCATCTATAGTATACCATCATTGATTCAATGATAGGCTCATACATTAATCTTATGATGGCAATCTCAAAATCGATTGTACATTATGTACTTGATTTGGAATTGGAATACATTATGTATATTTTAGTTGATGTACCAAAATTCCATATATAGATCTGTTCTTGATATATGTAATTAAAAACGAACATGTTTTAATTTTGTTCATGACATTTAGTATATTAGAAAGCAATACACATATTTTATTTCCCAATAGATATTAAGCAACACCATCTTTCTTCTTGATACACATCTTCGTCTCTCCCTAGGTACATTGAAAACAGGATCTGTTGTACGTGCTAACATTACAAACGATTACGCAATCCAATTTTGTTCGTTGATCATTTCTACATAGGAAGTTTATAGTTCTGCACGGGTCATTGGGTCAGATTAAAATAGCGTTTATACATTGCCAAAACGACAGATTAGCTAAATGTATAATGTTTACATCCTGAACGTGAATGTAAGTTTATCAATAATAAGACAGTTTACATTTTTCGAGAGTGAGTTATAATGTTAGTTTTTTGTTTCCTCTTGGAACAAATTCCAAGAAGTTTAAATATAATTAGATTTATTTTATTAGTACTTGCCTAAGAATAAAACTGTTATAATTAAAATGACGTTTTTTACTTACCGTCACCTCCAGGTAAGGAAGGTATTGTCTTTGATCAAAAAATTCGGTGGTACGTTTTCAATGAATACGCACGTTTTAAGGACTCCATAATACTATTTTATTTATTAATACATCAATAAACAATACAAAAAATATCATTTGGATAAATAATTCAGGGGAGCAGGGTACCTAATAACAATAAAACTTTGAAAATTTATATCTTGACGGCCATTATTGGCCCATAGTTATCCTGAAAAGGATACGGACAAAATGAAAAGAAAATAAATATCGCAGAGATAAGGATGTTGAAGTAGATGTTGGAGAAGATACGCAAAGATAGAATAAGGAATGAAAGAATAAGTGAAATGGCTCGAGTGATAGAAGAGAGACGATAACATTGGTTTGAACATATCGAGTAATTGTTAACAACTTATCCACATCACAGTCAAGAAATTACCCAAAATTCTATTTTAACATTATAGTAAAAACTAACAAGTACAAAACTGCACAGTAATCATATATTTACTTTGTATTATTTATTAATAGTTACCATTACTAAAAAATCCGACTTTGTTTTTTTTATTTCTTAAATTGTGTAAAACAAAAATAATCCTTTTGTGCAATAAACACTGCAGACAATAATTATAAGACTAGTGTGATACTTAATTTTCAGTGCATCCCAACAAAAATCCTACGCAATAAATATGATTTCCAAACCGCAGCCATCGACCAAGTAATTCATTTGTTATCTGTCTAGCAGAAAATTTCATCCAATTGTTTTTATGCAGCAATCGGTGCTTACTGAAACTAGATACCCGTGACGATAAAATGTTATTGTTGACAAATGGCCATATTAGTAGCTCAGTTGTTTATTGTTCATTAATGACGTGATAATAATGATAATAATTTCTCATAAGCATTTGTAATTAACAAGAGAAATTGAAAATTTAATTAAATAGGTATGAGACGAAAGTAATAAACTTATTGAGATTTTCGCTATTTTCAAATACAGGCTGTAAGAGAAATAAGTACATTAAATTTAACCAGTGATAGAACTCGTCGAGTACAACAATATTTCTTAATAACTTTTTCTTGTAAACCTTCTAGATATTGAGTTAAAATTATTCAGTTTTATTACATATTTCATTACCCGCTTATGGTTGAATTCAAAATGGACTGCGCATGCGTCTACAACCAATTGTTTCCGGTGTGACTGCGACTGAATGAAAGGTTTAATAAATTTGACAACACAAAAGAAATATTAGAAACTGGTGAAACTATACACAAATCGGGAAAGATGAAAGATAGAATAGAATACCCCGACTAAGATAACAAAAAAATCGGGTGTGGACACCACACGACTTCCTTGTACGATTATTAAACTATACATAGTTTTTTTAATAAATAAATTACAAAATATTAATTTTAACTTCAAAACAGTAAGATATATAGCGACCATAAAGGGAGTTTTTAAAGAGAGTTTTGATTACAACAAAAAAATATTTGATTACAACAATGAATATAACTAATTTCATAATAAAAATATAATATTTGTTATTGTACGAATCATAAAATTGTACGTATTTAACGTAATTTGACATGAACATTTTTTTTATTTTTTTGACCTAATCCATAGCAAGCTTTATTACAAAAAAATAATTTTTAAATTTACGTATCTCGCTTATTTAAAGGGCTAATTTAATAATACTTGATGTGCTAGACGCAGAAATTAATTCTCTAAAACTTTTATTTGAAGCATTTATTTCTAAAATCAAAATAAAATCATTTTATTCAAGAAAAACTGTTAACAACATCAAGTAAAGTACCACTTCCGGTTAGCCTATTTTAACCAAAATCTATTATGTTATTTCGATTGACATAAAAGTCTTGTATACCAAATTTGAAAAGTTTTGGATTATATTTTAAAAATCATTAAAATCTATTATAGGCTTCATGTAAAGTACCACTTCTGGAAATTGTGTAATAACCATAAAGGGAGGTGCACAACTAGATGTTATAGGAGTCCTAAATACAAAATTTTAACTTTCTACGGCTTACCGTTTTTGAGTTATGCGAGATACATACGTACGTACGTACAGACGTCACGACGAAATTAGTCAAAATGGATTCAGGGATGATCAAAATGGATATTTCCGCTGAAATCTGAAAACCGAAATTTTTCGCGATTACAATACTTCCTTTACTTACGTACAAGGAAGTAAAAAGTCATACGTCAAATTTTTATATTATAACAAGTTAGACAATCCAAAAATTGTAGAACATTTATAGTATGTAGTCGACCAAAAACAACTCTCCAATAATTGAGGGAACAAGAAAACGCACGAAGATGATTAAAAGTGATGCTGGCCTAAATGAAATCACAACAAATGTTCAAAATGGCCAACGTCATTGTTGATGCTATTTTTCGAGTACTATAACCTGGCTGAGAATCAATACTTATTTTATTTAATGTAAAAAGGTGCGAACGTTTAGAAGATGACGATTTGGAAAACGTTCCAAATAAATTTGCTGAGCTTTGGAAGCGTTTCTCTTAGCTTTACCATAGGCCAGCACAATACAAGTCAGAAAGAAAAATAATTTCTTTCTAATTAACTACACTGGTCAGATCAGAATTAATAGTTCTCTCTGATTTGTATATTTTATGTATTCCATACGTATATTTCACTTGTCGAAAGAATAATAATAATATATTTGTCCAAGAGAAATCTTATATAAAGGGTTGGCAATTACTTTTTTCTTGGCAATTATATGAAATAAAGTAAATATTTCATAAATTTAGTATAAAACATTTCAATTTTAGTGCTAATCATATAATTATATATGTATATCAAACATTTTGGTTAGGGTCAATATACCCAACAGGGCTTTGAAGTGGTCTCCTGAATTGACGTTGCTAATATATTTTGAGATGTGTGCCTTTCTAATGGGTTCGTAGATGGGACAGGCGAACAGAAAGTGATACAGGCTATCTTCCTGCTGGGCATTACAGATGGTACAGGTATCTTCTTCATTGAAGTTGAGAATTACTCCATCATGGTAAATCTGAAATTTCTTTAGGTTTGCTAAGCGAACCTGACGTACGAGTTTGAGGGTTTTAAAGGGAACCTCAATGGTTTGGAAAGGGTTATTGAATAGGTACGCTTTGTATTTTGTCTAAAGAATAAATAAAATTATTATTATTATTCTTATGTTATATTTGTAGTTCTATATAAATTTTTCATCCTTCATACGTTCTTGAAATTTGAATATACGTCACTTCCTCTATGAAACAATTTGTTCAGTTTTCCTGTATCACTTTTACATATGAACTACACGTAACTTTCTAAGGAACAATCGATTAATAAATATTCTGTTAACATGCTCGGTGCATCAAATGAAAGTTCCTACTAACATGAAAATATGCACAATTCATTAACACAGTCATTAGGTGTGCTTGATTTACCATTAACGGCGACTGTAATTAAAAGTAAACGAGAAATTTGCAACTCATACAAAAATACGTAGTATAGTATAGAAAAATCTGATGTGACCAACACAATACCTTCCGTCATTTAATTTTTATTAATTTAAATACATATAAGTATGGAGTCTCGTGGCTGCGTGCCTGAGTGTTTGGTCGCGAATCTGGGGAACCGGATTCAATACCTACCAACACCAAATATTTCGAATTTTAAATACAAAATTGACCCCTGTGGTATACTCTCCACATCAGAAATGAGTGAGACGACAATTGGTAAACGCCATCATCATTGCCGAAATCTGTGTACAAAAGGAAATTAGCACACCCAGCAATGGATAATATGCCGTGATGATATATTTATTATTTATACAGGGTGTTTATTAAACATATGGCAAAAATTGAAGGGATTATTCCCTGGACCATTCTAAGATGATTTTGTCCTTTGATGATTTTTGAAAAGCCGCTTTGTTTCGAAGATACACGGCGAAAGAAATTTTCGACAATAACAACATTTAATACCAAAAATTACATGTAAAGTTTCTTAATCTACAAGTACTGTTGAAAATGACTACCTCCAGCTACGATGCAAGAATCCGCCTAGCTTGTAAATCAGCAAGTCCATAAATGAAATGCATGTCAGTCATCTCGGCGTTCGTATAGCTATTCATGATAAGAGGACTTCACTAACAAAAGTTTAAGTATTATAGACAGAAAATACACGTCAAACAGCCAAGCGTCTCAACAAATTTGACACATAACTTGCCTGCTGTTACTAGATTAATAATTTGAAAAAATATCAAAATTGGTTTTGTCGAATTTTTTTTTCGCCCTGTATCTTCGAAACAAAGCGGCTTTTCAAAAATCATTAAAGGACAAAGTCATCTTAGAATGGTCCAGGGAATAATCCCTTCAATTTTTGCCCTATGTTTAATAAACACTGTATAAATACCTGTATGTTTACTAATACTGGAAACTATGTATATTAAGTTCCTTTCCATATAACTATTGTTCTATTCACAATTTTCTTTTTAAAACGTTACTATTATTAATTTGAAATGATTATTTTTTTGACAGTGACATTTATCTGTCAGTTACATACATTTGAAATATGATATGTGAAACTAAGAAATTGTGTATGTCTTTAAAACAGTCTCCGGGATTTATAAAATTGATTATTTTATTAATTTATCTATAAAATATATAGAAAAATTATTAATGCATGCCTGTAGAAAATTCAATAATCTTTAATTTCAATAATAACATAATCGCGAAAAATGACATTTAAAGGTATTTTTGGAAGAAAAACTATTTTGAGCTTCTAGTAAAGTGCGATTTCCGGTTATCCGATTTATACCAAAATCTAATGACTTCTTTCCATATCAGAATAAGATCGAAAAACAAGGTTTCAAAATTTTGTGATTGATAGTATTTGAGTTAGAGTGTCCAGAAGATCCACATTCACATATATATACACACACACACACACACACACACACACACACACACACACACACACACACGCACACACACCCACAGACATAATTGTAAAAACTTTAAAATCGGATTCTATGGACCTTGAAACGTGCTCATTTATTAAAATATCGATATGCGCTTTTTAGCATGATCCCTATACCTCCCTTACCAAGGATAGCGGGAGTTAATTAACGAATATTGGACAAATATCAATTTAAATTAACAGATAATTGCTAATTGGAACAAAAATTAGAGTAATACCTAATAAAAATAAATCACCCTAACATGACAGATAAACCGTTAGACATTTGTTATTTATTTTGCTTCAACATGGCTATTACTATTTTTGAGGTGATTTTCGACATTTTCTAATTTCTGCCGTTATAAGGCATACAATATTAATTTTGCTTATTGATTCAGATGTAGAATTTTATGCTCTACAACTTTTATTTGAAGCTTTTTTACCTAAAATAATTAGGGAAGCGGAAAAATAAAAAAGTCCTATATTCGGTTGTGCCGGTCATCACCCTATATACCTACTTATTAAAAAATTAAACAATATTTTATAAAATTGATTAATTCTATTATTATTTACAAATATAATTTCCTTTTAAAGCCAATTTTCTTGATTATCTTACGGTATTAGTAATAAACGATTTCTTACTATTTTGTTCTACTTGCTTCAATATTTTTATAACAGTTTAAACGTCGTACCATTTACTGTCTGCTGTTTATGTGTCAGTAGTAACGGTCAGTCACACCTGTCCGTTGCCTAGTAACCAGAAAACATCCAAACAATATTTCAATCGTCCAAATCCCAATCATGGTGTAAGATTTCGGCCTATCGCTATGTATAAACCGTTAGATGTTGCATCTTCTTATCATGAAGACATGTATCTTCGCGGGAACTCTTCGGCTGCGATCGGGAAACTCCGCTCATCTGAACTTCAACTGTTGTGATCATTCGCGGTGTAACTGTCAGTGAACGAACATTATTTTGAACATGGGGGAATGTTTTTGTGGTTTCTGAGTGAATGAAAATTGTTTATAAATAAAAATGTGTAATTTTAAACATAAAAATCTATTTAAAATAATGTGGAGTGTTCAACAATTAAGTTAAAATTGTTAATTATAACAATCAACAATTTTTTTAATGTTTACAACAATATTTCGGCCTGATAAAATTTTATATTTCTTAATAATATAAATGTAATAATAATTGTGTGTTGAATTTAATTGACAATCTATTGTAAATATAAACATAATCTTATATTCTGCGACAGTTTTATTTGGTGCAGATAATATTTAATATGGTGCAATGAACTTCTATTTTAACGACACATGTGGCCAAATGCAATTCGTGTTGACTGTGTGACATATGTTATATATAGTATTCACTTTCATTTAGAATGAATTGATATAACAATCATTCTTCACCTATTCATTCACAAATGTTGTAACTGATCAATTATGTTGGTGTAATTGTAACAATAATTTCTCTTTTATTGAATTGACATATCTACTGTCATTATCGATTATTGGTCGTCCATCTTCAAAAGGAAATATGTAATTCTTCACATATACAGTTTTTCTAATGTTATATTTTTAATATAACAATTATTTGATATGTGTTAATCATATCTTTTTTTATTCTATTAAAAGCTTTTGAGAAATGAGTTGATTAGGTTATACTCAGCATTCTTATTTATTGATTTCAAGACTTATACTTGATTTATAGTTTTCTATTCATTGTTAGATAATTTTGGTGAAAGAATTGATTACAACAATAATTGGTATTCTTTCTATTTTTTATTCTTCTTTATTGATCACATCACAATTATTATCAATCATTGACTTGCAATAAATTGATTACAATAATCATTATTCACAAATTGAATACTTTAACGGTTCTTGTATGATTGCAACAGTTCTTCAGTATTGTTTTTTTATTGATGACTTCAATACAATTATTCACCAATCATTTCTTGGAATTAATTAATTACAACAATCAAATATTCTATTTATTCTTCTAATACTCTGCAATAATAGTGATTTTATTAACAATCATTCACTTGAAATCCTTGAGGAAATAATTGATTACAACAATTAACCAACTCTTCAACGATTCTATTTGGATTACAAGTGTAATTCATCATTCGTCCACAATGCCTTTTTAAATACATCTTCCTCTTCACCATGCCCAATTGGAGAGAATTAGTTCTACCTTCCGAAGATCTTTACGTGAACCCAATGTGCTCTGCAAGTTCGGTGTACTCTGACTTTTCGGAAAGTAGTGATATATGTAGTGCGGGATGTGAGTTCGAACCTTTCTCGGATGACATCGCCGAGTGTAATGGATGTGGATGTTACTCACCTTCCAGTGGCTCCGATATGGAGGTCCTGGATTGGAGCATGTTCGAACCTGCAAGGAAGAAAATCCAGCCTGGGAGTGTGCTAGCTGCGGAATTGCATATGTTAATGAATGGTAGGATATGAATGATACAATTTTTGCCATTTTCATTTTATGTTACATAGGGCGCGAGCAGTCATGTGACTTGCTGGCCTTGGCAAGCAGATATGGGGGCTCGTGTCAGAATTTTTACAATTTTTAATTCAAAATATCATGATTTTCCAAATCCATGTGGATTTTTCCTCGACAAGTATATTCCATACTATTGATGGCAAATAAACATCAGAATATTTTGAAATTTTGAATGAAAAATTATGACATATAGCAATTGTGACATCTATGTAAATAACTACTAGCCGTCATACTGACACTGATCCTCGTCCTATAAATAACGAATTTAACATTTCTTGTACACACAAATAATTGAAATTGTACTTCTTCATTCGTTCTATGAGGAATTTTGTCCTACTCTTCTAATATGTTCAAAATTATTCAAATTCATTAACGGTATTAGCGGTATTTCTTAAGGATATATGTAATATTAACATACTTATAATTTTAAATACATATTTAATTAATAATACAATAAGATATATTAAATGTACTCGTATCTTCCAGAAAAATATTCCAGTAATGTTATTAAAATTGCTGATTTTTGACACTGATATTTTGCATTTATCTGTCAATTACAAACAGTTAAATATCTCAACTGGTTTCCATAGAGTTTTTGGGCAACGAGATTTATTACAACAGATTATTCTATATTATTTTATACTATATCTCCAAACCTATAGGAGAAATAATAAAAAAATTAAATGTGTCAGATTGAGAATTTAATTATCTTTATTATTTGTAGTAACAAATTTTCAAAAAATAATATTTAGAAGAACTTCCGGTTGTCCAATTGTTACCAGAACATATTCAACTCTTCTCAGTACTGTTAGATTGAGGAATCCGTAGTTACACACACACACATGTTGACACACACACACAGACATCATCGTATAAATGATATAATCGGATTTTTAGAATCTTAAAACGTGCGTATTCACTAAAATCTGGATATGAGATTTTTATCATGAATTCAATACCTCTCTTAGCGAGAGGTAAAAATAAATATATCATCATTGTTAGGGTAGGTGTGTGTTTATTTAACTGATTCTGGTAATGATATACGTATCTGTACCGTAAAAGGCGTTTCTGTTTGTGTTTTGATAAATTTATTTGCATTTTAACTTGCAGCGTGCAGGTTGTCAATGCAATTTTCAAGGAAAGTAATGAATTGAGAGTGCTATGGAAAACAATAAAACAAAATATATTTTGAGTAAAACTTTTATAAAATGTATTTAATATGGAAAAGTACCAACATTTATAGTTTTCAGGTACTTACTATTATTAATTTATTGAAAGTTAGTATAAAAAAACTTCGATAATCCGAACACCTTTATACAAAATTCCTCTATAATTCGAACACTCGGTTCTTCGATTATTTTCGTTTTGTTTGTTTATGTGAAAACTACTGCAGCTGGAACCTATCATAAAATATCAATAATTTTATTACGAGCCGAGATATGTTATCCAATAAAACTACCAGGCGTCAACTTATCGGCTTATTTAAACATCAGCTTAAAAATATCCTTTACACCAAATGCCAGTGTAAGTAAGAATACAAATATATGACTAATAAAATACATTATTAGGTACAATACGAGTACATTATGTATCACAAACTAAATATAGCTTAATTATTTAATCAAATGTATAGGTAGATATTTAATACGACCGAGTATGACTGATGATATATGTCGCACGCATAATTTAAATACTATTATGTTGATTTATCTGTGCCCTATATTCACTATCCGAAACCATATGTAAATACTCGTGCTACGATAGTTTTAAAAAAATACCACCAGCCGTAACTTTTTTACACTTAAAACATTTTTATCACACATCATATGGTGCATGCTTTTCATACTGAATTATGATGTGTGTTTATTTATAATTAATGCTTCTCAAATTGCAACGAGAACCTGTTATAAACTTGCTCTAATTAAACAAAAACTCTAATGCTATAAATATATTAGTAACAAAATAATATTAAAATTATTAACCATTTCTCACAAGAAAATACAATTAATGCTCAATTTTTTGTGGTAATTCGTTCCAAGAAAATGTTTAATCTTTTTATTATCCTCAATTTTGAAATATTTTTGAGCACACGCAAATCTTAATGACATAATGACACTTCAAAAAATTTAATGTGGGCAGCACAATACCTTGCATCAATTCTACGTATTTTGTATAAATTCCACTTCCATTTGCAAACTATTCTATGGGCGTTTTCTTTTTGAAATGAACTGATCTTACCTCGTACTGAACTGAACTACTCCTAAAAATAACAGTATGTTTTTTTAAGATAAGAAGTAGAAAATAAAAACATATATAGCATTATATTTATAACATAATAATCTGCTGAATTGGCTATAATCTGTTATATTATACATAAATGTCAAATATAATTTTTCATTCTAAATTTAGTGATTTTCCATTTGCATGTGGTTTATTTTCCTCGACAGGTAAATTCCACACTCCTGGTGATACGTGAAATGAAATTTTTAATGAAAAAATCTGACATTTGACATCTATGTACATAATTAATAATTGTCATTCTGACATGGACTCCCATATCTGCTTATCGCGCCCTATACTTATGTAACCAAAAATGGAACTGGCGAGAGGTATTGTGCTGGCCATAACAGATTTTTTTTAGAATGTAGGTACGTTTAATTAGCTTCACAACCATACTAAAATATCATAATAGTACATATAGATACGAGAGATATCCCTCAGATTTATATAGTCAAGAAAGAGTGAAAGATTGATATTTCCAATATTGTTGGTATTTTATCCAACTGGTTTGCAAATCTAAATTTTGACCATAAATGTAGATAAGTCATTGATAATGAAATTTTCCAACGATCTGACAGTATACCAATTCGTTGTAATACCCTCTCATTGCAGTTACTACAACGAAAGTCCTGGGACTTCATCTGCATGAAAATTTAAATTTGGATTTCCATGTAGGTGTGTGTTTATTTAACTGATTCTGGTAATGATATACGTATCTGTACCGTAAAAGGCGTTTCTGTTTGTGTTTTGATAAATTTATTTGCATTTTAACTTGCAGCGTGCAGGTTGTCAATGCAATTTTCAAGGAAAGTAATGAATTGAGAGTGCTATGGAAAACAATAAAACAAAATATATTTTGAGTAAAACTTTTATAAAATGTATTTAATATGGAAAAGTACCAACATTTATAGTTTTCAGGTACTTACTATTATTAATTTATTGAAAGTTAGTATAAAAAAACTTCGATAATCCGAACACCTTTATACAAAATTCCTCTATAATTCGAACACTCGGTTCTTCGATTATTTTCGTTTTGTTTGTTTATGTGAAAACTACTGCAGCTGGAACCTATCATAAAATATCAATAATTTTATTACGAGCCGAGATATGTTATCCAATAAAACTACCAGGCGTCAACTTATCGGCTTATTTAAACATCAGCTTAAAAAATATCCTTTAAACCAAATGCCAGTGTAAGTAAGAATACAAATATATGACTAATAAAATACATTATTAGGTACAATACGAGTACATTATGTATCACAAACTAAATATAGCTTAATTATTTAATCAAATGTATAGGTAGATATTTAATACGACCGAGTATGACTGATGATATATGTCGCACGCATAATTTAAATACTATTATGTTGATTTATCTGTGCCCTATATTCACTATCCGAAACCGTATGTAAATACTCGTGCTACGATAGTTTTAAAAAAATACCACCAGCCGTAACTTTTTTACACTTAAAACATTTTTATCACACATCATATGGTGCATGCTTTTCATACTGAATTATGATGTGTGTTTATTTATAATTAATGCTTCTCAAATTGCAACGAGAACCTGTTATAAACTTGCTCTAATTAAACAAAAACTCTAATGCTATAAATATATTAGTAACAAAATAATATTAAAATTATTAACCATTTCTCACAAGAAAATACAATTAATGCTCAATTTTTTGTGGTAATTTGTTCCAAGAAAATGTTTAATCTTTTTATTATCCTCAATTTTGAAATATTTTTGAGCACACGCAAATCTTAATGACATAATGACACTTCAAAAAATTTTATGTGGGCAGCACAATACCTTCCATCAATTCTACGTATTTTGTATAAATTCCACTTCCATTTGCAAACTATTCTATGGGCGTTTTCTTTTTGAAATGAACTGATCTTACCTCGTACTGAACTGAACTACTCCTAAAAATAACAGTATGTTTTTTAAGATAAGAAGTAGAAAATAAAAACATATATAGCATTATATTTATAACATAATAATCTGCTGAATTGGCTATAATCTGTTATATTATACATAAATGTCAAATATCATAATTTTTCATTCTAAATTTAGTGATTTTCCATTTGCATGTGGTTTATTTTCCTCGACAGGTAAATTCCACACTCCTGGTGATACGTGAAATGAAATTTTTAATGAAAAATTCTGACATTTGACATCTATGTACATAATTAATAATTGTCATTCTGACACGGACTCCCATATTTGCTTGTCAAATGGAAGTGGCGAGAGGTATTGTGCTGACCACAACAGATTTTTTTAGAATGTAGGTACGTAAAATTAGCTTCACAACCATACTAAAATATCATAATAGTACATATAGATACGTGACATATCCCTCAGATTTATATAGTCAAGAAAGAGTGAAAGAGTGATATTTCCAATATTGTTGGTATTTTATCCAACTGGTTTGCAAATCTAAATTTTGACCATAAATGTAGATAAATCATTGATAATGAAATTTTCTAACGATCTGACAGTATACTAATTCGTTGTAATACCCTCTCATTGCAGTTACTACAACGAAAGTCCTGGGACTTCATCTGCATGAAAATTTAAATTTGGATTTCCATGTAGATAAAATATGCGGAACTTTAGCTTCATTGTGCAACTTAATAAAATAAAACGTGTACATCTATTAAGCCAATATCGTTAAAACATTCTACTATGCTAAATTTTATCCACTTTTATCTTATGGTATAATTTTTTTGTGGTGGTAGTCAAGCAGCTATTCGGGTTTTTAAATTACATAAAATTGCAGTTAATACTGTACTAGAGATCATTTAAGTTCTTTCCCAATCCACAGTGACCTACAGTAAAATTTTTGAAAAATGTCCGATCAAGGTCCTCTGTATCATGAACGAATTAACAAATTGGCACAAATTTATCTCCTTCCTTTACAAAGGCTATAAGCGTGTGCGACAAGGATGGATATAACACGCTTGTCTTCCAAAAATTCATATTGTTTCGACTAAGTTATTACATTCCATTTTAAAACGATATTCGTTGTTGATAATACTTTCGCTGTAACGTAAGTTTATTTATTAATTCAGATACATTACCTTAATTCATAGCCGTACGAATAACGTTATTTAATCAGTATCTAATCAGTATCTTATTTTTCACATATTTGGTTTTACATTTACTAATAAACTTACCAGTTGACTTATTTTTGAATTTTGAATGCTTTTGCTGTAACATAATAGTTTTATAATAATAAAATAACAGTAGTATCTTATGTACCCTAATAAAAACTAAGTAAACGACACTACTGAATTTGTCAGAATGGGCGAAACAAAAATCTCAATTCATACAATTCGTAGATAACCTTGATCAGACATCTTTCAAAAATTTAACTGTACATCAATATACTACTCGTGGATGACATTATAGTTCCTAAAATAAATTTAAATAAATAAATAAAAAATATTCGTAATTATAATGCATTAAAAATTTATAATAAACTTCCGCAGTATCTGAAGGATATAAATAATAGGAAAAGTTTTAAGAGTGAACTCAAATCATATTTAACAAAAAAAGTTTCTATACCATTGATGATTTTATTTCTCAACACCCATAATATTTTTCTTTGTATTTTACCTATGCAATTTGTATTATTATGTTATGACTATTCCTATGCCAATGTATTTTGGTCTCTCGAAATAAATAATAATAATAATTATTATTATTATAAGCCTGATTACACTTTGATGGGTAACAGTTTTGAAATATTGTGTTGTGTGTCTCAGTGTATAGCAGTTGGACAGTCGTATTCAGTAACAAAGAAATATATTTCTATTTCAATGAAGTCATGTGTTAGTTAATAACGTATATCATCACTTTATATCTAGGTCTGTTTTATTAGAATTTATGTCGAAAATATAATTCAAAACCATTATTATCAATGGTTTTAATATGTATGGCGTCATATCACATTGGATTAAGTGGTGAATCATAGTGTTAATAAATAATATGCCATATAAATTACTGTTTGTAAACACAGATAATCAAATTCCGCAAAATTTTGTGGTGAGGTGACAATTTTTGTTGTATATGGAAAACATGAAGTAACAGTACGTCTCATGATGCAAAAATTATTAACCCAGAACAATAGTGAACGCACCGTATATTTAGAAAATATAATATTATACGTGACTATGTAATTTTAGTTATTATTTGTTGTAATATGGGTACTGTTTTCATTAAATGATACGTTATTAATGTAATACGGAAATTAAATTCCATAAGCACAGGGATGTCCAAAATATCTTCTGATGCATTTGATTATATACTAAAAAAATCTCGCCACTTCCATTTTTGGTTATATAAGTGTAGGGCGAGAGCAGTCGTGTTACATTTTGGCCTTGACAAGCAGATATGGGGGCCCGTGCCAGAATGACAGTAATTATGTACATGTCAAATGTCAGAATTTTTCATTAAAAATTACAAGATTTTCTAAGTTCACGTAGTTAATTTGTCACCAGGAGTGTAGAATTTACTTGTCGAGGAAAATAAAGCACATGGAATTGGAAAGTCACTAAATTTAGAATGAAACAGTATGATATTTGACATCTCTGTACATAATTCTGACACGGGTCCATATATCTGCTTGTCAAGGCTAAAAAAGTGACATGACTGCTCGCCCCCTATTGTATTTAACATTTCTTCTATACCTACACTCTACAAGTCTACACCAAAAATTCTACTTACATCTATATATTTAGATTTTTAAATTCATTCTATAAAGAAATTTTGAACTACTCGTCTAGTTTTTTGAAATGTTTCCAATTCACTGTCGAGATTGGCAGTATTTTTGAAGGGTATATGTAATATACCTATAATTTTTAATATTTCATTATTAATACAATAAGAAATAATATATATATATATATATATATATATATATATATATATATATATATATATATATATATATATATATATATATATATATATATACTTCCCAGAAAAAATCTTCAGCAACATCTCTGGATTTTTGACACTGATATCTATCAGTTACAAACATTTTAATTTTCAATTGGTTTCCATGACATTATTTGGGGTGTGAGATTTATTACCTGAGTCTATAAAAGATATAATAAAATATTTATATGTATCAGAGAGAGAATTTACTCTGCTTTAATACAAGTAAGAATAAAAAATTTCAAAAAATAATATTTAGAAGATTTTTTTAAAGAATCTGCTACTTCCGGTTGTCCAATTATTACCAAAACCTTTTCAGCTCTTCCCAGTAATGTCCGATTGAGAAATACGTAGTTAAACAGATATTAAGTATTATAGTTTTTTTCCAATATCCACACACACAGACATCATCGTAAAAATATTAAAATCGGATTGTAGGGACCTTAAAACGTGCTTAATCATTAAAATCTGGATATGCGATTTTTAGCATGAATCCAATACCTCTTTTAGCGAGAGGTAAAAAATGACCATTTGTTCCAATTTTTCAACCATCCTGTTTACTTGTTAAAATATATTTCTTACATGTCTCGTACAATAACAGCATATATGTTCTTATCTGTAAAATGTTTTGTAATGCATATTCTGTGTAAATTTTCTTGAATTACTATATTTACTATAATATAAATTCATTCCAATCTTAAGCAATATATATCTAATGAATGATTCGTTTTTCGTGCTTCACGACCCGCGTTATTCGATTGTTTCTGCACGGAGATAACCGCACATCGGCTTGTAACTATACAAGTGAATACAGAGCTACGGTACTCCTATTGCTTCTATTGTTTTCTTAACGTTTCTGTTATTATTGATTTGCTCATTGTCCCAATGGGAATTTGAAAATAACAAATGTGAGAAATTTAGAAGACATTAAGGTTTGAAATGGGAAATGATGGAGAGATAATGAGTGGAAATATTGTAAAGTGGTACAATGGTATCAAAGGATATTTGACCTTAAAAGGTCAGCCATTTCAGAAACCTTCTCATGTAGTTTAGTTTCACTAAATTATGTTACATTGGTTGTTTCACAATTTAACTACATTTTAATATTGTTGGCCTCAGAATTGTAAAGCGACATACGATGGAACGACCAAACGTTATTGGAAGATCCGGATGAGACATCGCAGAACAACACAGAACAACACGGCAAACAAATGTGCTCTGGCTGAACATTCCAATACACTAAAACACACTTTTAATCTGGAAAATTTCAAGATTTTGGAGGAAGAGCAGAATTACTCCAAACGTATGTTTCTTGAAATGTTACATATCAGGGATGATTGCAATAACATCAATGCAAGAATTGATATTCAAGGACTTCACAGCGTATATTTTGGTGTATTGTAAAAGTTCAATAAGGGAAAGGCAAATTTCAGGCCAAACTGCAGTTCATTAATTGTATAATTATTGTAGACCCGGAAGAAGGTGCAAGGGTGCACCGAGACGTTATTAGTAAGAATAAATGCTGTTCGACTGAACACACATTCATACATATAGACATCATCGTAAAAATGGTAAAATCGTATTATATGGACCCTAAAACGTGTTTATTCACTCATCATTGAATTTTGTGATCAAAGACAATATGTACCTTGCTTACCTAAACGGTGACGGAAGGTAAAAATGTCTGCATTTTATAAAATTTGTCTAATTGTAAATTAGTTATAATTATTCAGGCGGTAGGTTATATTGCAGCAGAATTATAATTATAAAACTTATTGCAAATTTATTTTTAGAAATGAATATTTTTTCATTTTGAGAAAGTGAATATCAGATTACATTGTGACAACTTTATTAATAGTAAAAGTTCAATCAAAATATCACTCTCACTTCTCAATTTTTTACGTGAATATCTCTTTAAATTCTTTTCATCTTGTACAAATTTTATCTTATCCGATTAAATGCGTTTTTTATTAGAAATAAATTGGCAAATGTATAAGCTAATGAAAAGTAACATCACTAATATTGACCAGGAAGTGATCTGGTAAAAGTTTCCTCTTATTTCCGCCATTTCGTTAAAAATAATTGAGTGTCGTCTCATTATTTGAAGCAGTTATTAAGGAAGTACTTGATATTCACAAATCAAATGCTAACAATAAAGAATGTAAATAAATTATGAGGAAAGGGAAAGTATTATTTCATTAAGTAATTTAGGAAATTACTCTTCAACATTCTATTGAAATTATTTCATTTATTTCGTATATGTCATCCTTTAGTAATACTTACCCGTTTTATCTTTATGTTTTCTTTGAATTGAATATGGTTTAATTGATATTATTACTAAACATTTTTTGGGTTACTTATAGTTATAATTTATCCACTTTTATAATTTCTATTTGATATTATTATGACTGCACAACTGCCATGGCCATATGCAACTGATTTATGACAAACGGTTGTACTTATACTGTGTCCCATCTAGGTAATATGTATTTAAACACCTGCTTAACTTTATATATTACAAACCAAGCCGTATAACAATATGAATATTTATTTATTTATTTATTTATTAATAAATCGATCCAACAGGATACAAGATCCCAATTACAGGACGATCATACGACATACAAATATAAAAACGAATGAGTTGAACAGTAAGTACATATAAGAAATTTAACAAGTAACTTAATCCAAACAATATTTTGTTAACATACTCTTAAATTTAGGTAAAGAGTCGCCAAATATGTCAATGTCAATAGTATATGATACACTGTTATATGCTACACAAAGTTGTCTTATTGGAGATTTCAGTTCACAATTAGTCCTACCTGTTTTACAATGAAATGGTACTTTATTTCATGAAGTGACGCGTGGAACTTGAAATGGTATTAGCTCAAGCCTACATGGGTCATCAATACAATTATTTATTAATTTGTATAAGTAGAGAGATAATTGTAAATTTCTTCTGCTATTTAATGGCACCATATTTACTTCAGGCAATAAAATAGAATAATCATGGGTAAAGATAGGATATTGTCCATGTATTTTAAAATAACAATATTTGATGAATTTATGCTGGACAGACTCAATCTTAGATATATATTTATGATATATTGGATTCCAGATTTGTAGACAATATTCTAGCTTACAGCGGACAAATCCACAATACAAGCTTTTTAGTGTAGTTGTTTTACAGAAAGACCGACAATTTCTAATTACAAATCCAAGATTTTTGTAGCATGATCTTACAGTAGTCTCAATGTGTACGAGTACATTAAATGTTAGTTTTGTGTCAAATATAATCCCAAGAACCTTCAATTTGATATCTTTATAATTCTTTAACTTTATCTCTATTGAATATGAAGTATAAAATGCAATCACATCGTATAAAGAGTAACATATTCTTTAAAATTTATAACATTATATCAATAAAAGATATTTAACTGGGCTTTTTCAAGAAAAATTATTAAAAGTTGCAAATGAGGATACTTCCGATGGGCAAATTATAACCAAAATATAATCATGTCTGTATATGTTTCTAAACTCGAGGAATAAAAAAAATATATAATTTTTGGAATCGTGGAATTGGAGTTATTATATATTATATTTCTTTTATCGCTAAATCTATAGAAGATATGATAAAACATTTAAATGTATCAGATATAAAATTTATTATTCTTTAATATTGGCAAGAATTTTTTTAAAATTATATTTAGAAGGATTTTTTTGAAGAATCTGCTACTTCCGGTTGTTCAATTATTACTAAAACCTTTTCAGATCTTCCCAGTAATGTGCGATTGAGAAATACGTATAGTTAAACAGATATTAAGTATTACAGCTTTTGAGAAATCGTCTTTCCAACCTCGCCACACACATACACACACACACATGCACATACACACATACACACACAGGACATCATCGAAAAAATATTAAAATCGGATTGTAGGGACCTTATAACGTGCTTAATCATTAAAATCTGGATATGCGATTATTAGCATGAATCCAATACCTCTCTTAGCGAGAGGTAAAAATTATAAAAGTATTAAAGGTTTCATATTCTAAATTTGGGTAAAGTGTGTTACAATGTAGAGAAACCTACGATTATATTACTATTTTTATTTTCTGTTTTCTGGAAAAAGTATTACAATCTTCTTGATGTAATAAACGTTTACATCATGGGTAATTATGATTGATAATTAAAACATTTAAGGTCGTGCGGTGTACTTGTACATATTTATAATACGGATCATATATCTTATATATTAATTATATGAGTCATGTAACATAATGGATGTAAACACGAGAAATCTGTAAAAATTGCAAGGTTACGGCCAGCTTGGATCTAATAGCTGACATTTTATAATTTTCCAACGCGTCCAACCGTAGTACCGGTAGAACTGACATTTCCTATTATACTATAGGTACGGAAAATAGATAGGTCTGATAACATGACAGAAACATAGGAAATACATAAGAAATGAAATATATACATCGTTAAAAAACAATAGTTTCAAACAGTTCCGTGATAGAAAAAGTACAATAGATCATTTAATTTAGACAATAATTATTATTATTTGTCGGTAATTTCTCGACTGTATTTATTCTTACTAAACCAACGATTCGGTGCACCTTGTACTTTCTTCAGGGCCTACAACAATTATACAACACAAATTTAATATATACAAAATAACATAGGCATTATCACACTTGCAGTAAGACCTTACAGATTGTTACAATTCATGTACACAAAATATATTCGAACAATACACACAGTTAATTTATTAACCTTCGTACAAAAAATTCAAAGAGCAGGAAGGTATTGTCTTTAGTCAAAAAATTCAATGATGAGTTTTTAGTAATTAAGCACGTTTTAGGGTTCATATAATACGATTTTACCATTTCTACGATGATGTGTGTGTGTGTGTGTGTGTGTGTGTGTGTGTGTGTGTGTGTGTGTGTGTGTGTGTGTGTGTGTGTGTGTGTGTGTGTGTGTGTGTGTGTGTGTGTGTGTGTGTGTGTGTGTGTGTGTGTGTGTGTGTGTGTGTGTGTGTGTGTGTGTGTGTGTGTGTGTGTGTGTGTGTGTGTGTGTGTGTGTGTGTGTGTGTGTGTGTGTGTGTGTGTGTGTGTGTGTGTGTGTGTGTGTGTGTGTGTGTGTGTGTGTGTGTGTGTGTGTGTGTGTGTGTGTGTGTGTGTGTGTGTGTGTGTGTGTGTGTGTGTGTGTGTGTGTGTGTGTGTGTGTGTGTGTGTGTGTGTGTGTGTGTGTGTGTGTGTGTGTGTGTGTGTGTGTGTGTGTGTGTGTGTGTGTGTGTGTGTGTGTGTGTGTGTGTGTGTGTGTGTGTGTGTGTGTGTGTGTGTGTGTGTGTGTGTGTGTGTGTGTGTGTGTGTGTGTGTGTGTGTGTGTGTGTGTGTGTGTGTGTGTGTGTGTGTGTGTGTGTGTGTGTGTGTGTGTGTGTGTGTGTGTGTGTGTGTGTGTGTGTGTGTGTGTGTGTGTGTGTGTGTGTGTGTGTGTGTGTGTGTGTGTGTGTGTGTGTGTGTGTGTGTGTGTGTGTGTGTGTGTGTGTGTGTGTGTGTGTGTGTGTGTGTGTGTGTGTGTGTGTGTGTGTGTGTGTGTGTGTGTGTGTGTGTGTGTGTGTGTGTGTGTGTGTGTGTGTGTGTGTGTGTGTGTGTGTGTGTGTGTGTGTGTGTGTGTGTGTGTGTGTGTGTGTGTGTGTGTGTGTGTGTGTGTGTGTGTGTGTGTGTGTGTGTGTGTGTGTGTGTGTGTGTGTGTGTGTGTGTGTGTGTGTGTGTGTGTGTGTGTGTGTGTGTGTGTGTGTGTGTGTGTGTGTGTGTGTGTGTGTGTGTGTGTGTGTGTGTGTGTGTGTGTGTGTGTGTGTGTGTGTGTGTGTGTGTGTGTGTGTGTGTGTGTGTGTGTGTGTGTGTGTGTGTGTGTGTGTGTGTGTGTGTGTGTGTGTGTGTGTGTGTGTGTGTGTGTGTGTGTGTGTGTGTGTGTGTGTGTGTGTGTGTGTGTGTGTGTGTGTGTGTGTGTGTGTGTGTGTGTGTGTGTGTGTGTGTGTGTGTGTGTGTGTGTGTGTGTGTGTGTGTGTGTGTGTGTGTGTGTGTGTGTGTGTGTGTGTGTGTGTGTGTGTGTGTGTGTGTGTGTGTGTGTGTGTGTGTGTGTGTGTGTGTGTGTGTGTGTGTGTGTGTGTGTGTGTGTGTGTGTGTGTGTGTGTGTGTGTGTGTGTGTGTGTGTGTGTGTGTGTGTGTGTGTGTGTGTGTGTGTGTGTGTGTGTGTGTGTGTGTGTGTGTGTGTGTGTGTGTGTGTGTGTGTGTGTGTGTGTGTGTGTGTGTGTGTGTGTGTGTGTGTGTGTGTGTGTGTGTGTGTGTGTGTGTGTGTGTGTGTGTGTGTGTGACGAACGTTTAACTTCAATACCATGATTCCAAAAATTTTAGTTTTTCTCGTATTCCTCAAATTTACATTCAGAAGAAGAGGTGATTAGAATTTGGTTAAAACTGGTAAACCGGAAGTATCCTCATTTGAAGATTTTAACAGTTAAATATCATTTATTGGCATTTAACGTCATTATAACTAAAAGAATATAAAATTCTCTATACGATTTGATTGCATCTTATACTCCATATTCAATAGAAATAAAGTTAAAGAATTATAAAGATATTAAATATCATAAATCAGTCAGCTTGAACTGAAAACTGCTAATATATTCAGATAATTCAAATTGACAGATGTCAGTATCAATAAAAAGAAAAGAAATGTGACAAAGATGTGGATGTGGAAAGAATAAGGAAAATAACTCTAGTGTTAGAAGGTTGAAGAAACAGAGGAAAACCAAAGATAAGATGGTAGGACTGTATTGCGGTAGACTTGAGAGAAAATGAACTGAATGAGAACGACACGCAAAACAGAAATGAGTGGAAGAAGAAAATTAAATAATGGTGACCCCTAACGAATGGGAAAGGCTAAAGAAGAAGAAGATGTCAGTGTCAAGTGCAATTTCCATAATTAGTATATGAAATAATTTTTCTGGAAATTTAGAATCTTTTGCAAGAAAAATTATATATCCAATTTATACATAAAGCACAGGATTGACGGAATATATTGATCTGGCCACGTCAGATTTTTTAGACCAAAGGTTCGTACAATAGTATGAATTATTTCGAAAGTATAAATTTAATTTTTCAGTTGTGGTTAACTTATAGATACAATAATATTGCTTATTACATTTAAGACATCTATCAGACGTTGCTTATAATTCATGTTAAAATTTTATCAAATAAATAATTTTCCTGTAATTAATAAATCATTTTACTTTTATTGGATTCAAGTTCGATTGTCAGAACCACAACCGGTTGGCGGTTACTAAGTTGTCAAAATTTAGAGCATGTTAAGTTTTTTGAAAGTAAAATTATATTAAGAATCTACCTGTCCCTGTCCAAGAAAGTAAGAATAAGGAAAAATTTTAACGTCAGATAGTAGATTAGTTATCTCTCAAAATATTGGTGTTTCTACCTAAAATTTATGTTTACTTTAAAGTTTTATGGTTCTAGTCTGAAATCTCAAGGGTGGGACGCTTGCTTTTGTTTTGTTTACACTGTTGTTAAGTCCAGAAAATATATTTATAGAGTTGACAGTAAAGGAAGTACTTTGTAGGATCTGGTATTGTATATTTAATTATGTAAATTTATTACCTTTTTGTTATTTGAATGACCTCTAAAATTTTCCTTTGATATGGTAGAATAATTTGTCATTTATCATAAAATCTATAACACAAAATTGTTTATTATAAATATTGTTATTAATATTTACGTTACATTACGTATTAACCCATTGCGAAAACGCAACATTATATAAATATATATTTTTTTATTTGTTTAATAAATTTTGTGTGTGTTATGTGTATGTGCGGCGGTTAGAAGGACGATTTATTAGAAGTATTAATACTTAAATATTTAAAATTACAGGTATGTTACATACACCCTTCAAAAATACTGTCACTCCCGACAATGAATGGGAAACATTTCGAAAAATTAAAAGAGGGCAAAATTGGTTTAGAGTGTAGGTATACAAGAAATGTTAAATACAATAGGGCGCGAGCAGTCATGTGACTTTGTTGGCCTTGACAAGCAAATATGGAGGCCGTGTTAGAATGATAGCTAATAATTATGTACATAAATGTCAAATATCATAATTTTTCATTCTAAATAAACCACATGGGATTTTCCAATCCCATGTGGTTTATTTTCGTCGACAAGTAAATTACACACTCCTGGTAACAAATTAACTACGTGAATTTAGAAAATCTTGAAATTTTTAATGAAAAATTCTGACATTTGACATCTACATAATTATTAATTGTC
Source organism: Harpalus rufipes (assembly GCA_951394225.1). NCBI lineage: Eukaryota > Metazoa > Arthropoda > Insecta > Coleoptera > Carabidae > Harpalus > Harpalus rufipes. The sequence continues at coordinate 20,408,154 of OX596283.1, read as the reverse complement.
ATTCTGACCTGGACCCCCACATATGCTTGTCAAGGCCGACAATGTCACATGACTGCTCGCGCCCTATACTTATGTAACCAAAAACGGAAGTGGCGAGAGGTATTGTGCTGGCCACAACAGATTTTTATTTTATTTTAATACACACGCCTGTAGTAATATTGCTACCTATATCCTTCAGCAATACGATAATAGCGTACGCCTAGAGATTAGAATTTATAATACATTTTGAACAGCACATGTGCAATGGTAAGGCCTGAAGATATTTTTTGTGCTGGTTTATAAATGACATGTAATCTGCACTAATTCATAGTTATCTTTCTTATTTACTCGATATAGCAAAATGCTTTCACACGATTTCATATTAAATTAATTTATTATTTGTTATTTCAAGAACGGGTACTATCTCCGTAACAGTTTCTCCAAATGGCATAAATGATATTAATATTGTAATTAAATTATTATTACATTCTAGATCGCAGAAGATAAAAATGTCATTAACTGGGAAAGGAATCCAATAATTTGCAGATGCGAGAATGTTACAATATTAAATACAAATGCAAACATACAAGTACATATGTATATTCCTCTGTAGTAAATCGTGTAGTGGTATAACAAGCAAATATGGGGGCCCGTGTCAGAATGACAATTAGTAATTATCTTCATAGATGTCAAATTAAAAATTTCATGATTTTCTAAATTCACGTAGTTAATTTGTTACCATAAGTGTGGAATATAAACCACATGGAATTTGAAAATCATGAAATTTAGAATGAAAAATTATGTTCCATGTACATAATTACTAGCTATCATTCTAACACAGGCCCCATATCTGCTTGTCAAGGACAACAAAGTCACATGACTGCTTAGTAATAGAAGGTATACGAAACAGAGGAAGAACTAAATGAGAACAACATGCAAAACAGAAATAAGTGAAAGTAGAAAATAAAACACAGCGACCCCTAACGAATGGAAAAAGATAAAGAAGAAAATGTCAATGTCAAATTTAATTTGCATAGTTTGTTTATGAAATAATTTTACTGCTATAATATTTGGCAAGAAAATTTATGTATGGAATTTGTATATAATACGCAGGATTGACGGAAGGTATTGTGCTATCAGATTTTTTTCAATGTACCGAATTTGAACGTTTAACAATTTTTTACACAAAAATAATGCATCCTATATAGAAATTTTACCTAAAGACAATTATTTCCTACAAATTGGTGGAAATATCATAAAAATCGGTCGCACCATTTAGACTGTATAAGCCTTACTTAAAGTTTGACAATTGCTCGTGATTATATTTTCAAGCTATTTCAATAATTAGCACTGCAATAGTTATTTAAGTATTAAGGGCAGATCGGTAGGTAGTCACATCACTTACCGGTCAGTCACATCACTTACTGATCAGTACCACATCACTTACTGATCAGTAATTTGTAAACAAAACTTACTGCCTTGGAAACCCTATCGGTAAAGTTTTAAAAAAGCCCGATCGTGAAAAAAATAATTATTTATCCTTATGTATATCTTTGTAATATTGATACATGATTAAATATACCTGTACAATATACAATAATTTATATTAAAATAACTACAAAGAATTAATTGAAACCTGTAATCCATCGTGTAATTAAATTACATTTTCAATGTTCAATTTAAAGGCAATTCTGTTGTAATTAAGTTCGTATTTGCTTGTAATTCACGACGATATTAAAGAGCAGTTATAACCGCTAGTTACATATCTAACTGGGTTGTGGATCCGCGAACACCGGGTAGGATTCTGTGTCGCTGCACTTGCTGTACATGTGCATATGTGAGGCAACGCAAATAAGCAAGCATACGCAGCACGGCACAACACACGATACGTGACACAGGTCTACACCGACAGCTTCATTAGAATAAATTAATTAACAAGGCATCTGTCTCACAGAAAAACTATAGTGAACTAGATGATTATAACAGCAGAAGATTAGGTAACAAGAGCATTATAAAAGTGTTCCTGCGAAACACGCACGCAAGAATTTGACATAGGAAGTTATTAGAAGATTTTCTGGATTTCAGCCACTTTATTTATACAATCTCTACGTTTGAACCCCCCATGGAACTTCCTCAGGAGCTATACAATAATTTAACAATTTAGTTACATAAAAAGAGACTTACATGGAACTTGTGTTAGAAAGTAATATAATTAATTGATGAAAGATCTCAAAAATACATAATGGAAAACAGATCCAAAAAATATAATAATCCCTGGGTGCGGTCCAAACTCTCTCCTGCGAGCGCCAATAGCCTGGAACAGATAAGAAATAGATGAGTATACTCTCCCCGTGAGTGCTTACGTACCAGTCCCAGCCGCACTGTAGACTCTTCCTCATCCCGCAAGCGAGGGTATAGCTGAACCGCAGAACAGCTCTTTCTCAACACCGCAGTAGAGAGCAACCAGTCCCAGCCGCACTGTAGACTCTTCCTCAGCCCGTAAGCGAGGGTACAGCTAAACCGCAGAATAGCTCTTCCTCAACACCGCAGTGGAGGGCAACCAGTCCCAGCCGCACTGTAGACTCTTCCTTAGCCCGCCAGCGAGGGTATAGCTGAACCGCAGAACAGCTCTTTCTCAACACCGCAGTGTGAGAGCAACAACATATAGTAACAACACAAGCCTAAAGGCTGGTTTATGCACGTTTCCATAAGGAATAAGAATAAAACATAGTGATAAGCCATAAGGCATGGAGATAAAATCAGTTTATGCACTTTTATAATACATAACTTTCAACCAATGATAGACATGATATTTGAATTCGGCGGGTAATATACAATCAGGAATATCAAAATTGGAAAATGAAATTTCACTGAATGGCAAGACTTTGACATTTGTCAAATGATTAGGTTGTTTGCTTATTAGTCTGGAGTTTGGGACATTCTTTAACGTTTTTATTTGTTATTTTTGTCTTTATTCGCGAGAATTTATATATCAGCATATATATTTCTGTCATCTTACAAGTAAGTTATTAAATAGAATTCAAATATTTAGAATTAAATTTCGATGTCCTTGTTTAGAATTTCAACTAATTTTTGTTATGGGTGAACGAGATATAATCATTTATTCAGCGATGTGTTAGATAATCAATCGCAACTGAGTCATCGACTATCCGAGTCAAAACACAAATGATTTTAATTACATTTCATGCTTCCAAAACAGAAACAACAGAAATCTGCGCTTGCGCATTACGCATATTTTGACATAGCACATAAGGATAAGACATAAGAAATAAAATTTGGCCATTTCTTATGTATTATTTTTATTTATATTATGTTTGTTTTATCTCAAAACTGCATAAACGGTGCGATATATAAATACATATTTATATTTTATGTTTTATTCCTTATTCCTTATGAAAAGTTGCATAAACCAGCCTTAACACTCACCGTTACTCAAAAATAAATACATCCTCTATACCCTGATGCTGTCGCTTAAGCAGCTCTAGCACAATTGATCGATTCCTAACACAATAAATAAATAAATCAATCGTAAAAGTAGTAAAACCGTATTGTAGGGATCTTAAAACCTCTGCTTATTCATTGATAACTCACCACACACACACACACACACACACACACACACACACACACACACACACACACACACACACACACACACACACACACACACACACACACACACACACACACACACACACACACACACACACACACACACACACACACACACACACACACACACACACACACACACACACACACACACACACACACACACACACACACACACACACACACACACACACACACACACACACACACACACACACACACACACACACACACACACACACACACACACACACACACACACACACACACACACACACACACACACACACACACACACACACACACACACACACACACACACACACACACACACACACACACACACACACACACACACACACACACACACACACACACACACACACACACACACACACACACACACACACACACACACACACACACACACACACACACACACACACACACACACACACACACACACACACACACACACACACACACACACACACACACACACACACACACACACACACACACACACACACACACACACACACACACACACACACACACACACACACACACACACACACACACACACACACACACACACACACACACACACACACACACACACACACACACACACACACACACACACACACACACACACACACACACACACACACACACACACACACACACACACACACACACACACACACACACACACACACACACACACACACACACACACACACACACACACACACACACACACACACACACACACACACACACACACACACACACACACACACACACACACACACACACACACACACACACACACACACACACACACACACACACACACACACACACACACACACACACACACACACACACACACACACACACACACACACACACACACACACACACACACACACACACACACACACACACACACACACACACACACACACACACACACACACACACACACACACACACACACACACACACACACACACACACACACACACACACACACACACACACACACACACACACACACACACACACACACACACACACACACACACACACACACACACACACACACACACACACACACACACACACACACACACACACACACACACACACACACACACACACACACACACACACACACACACACACACACACACACACACACACACACACACACACACACACACACACACACACACACACACACACACACACACACACACACACACACACACACACACACACACACACACACACACACACACACACACACACACACACACACACACACACACACACACACACACACACACACACACACACACACACACACACACACACACACACACACACACACACACACACACACACACACACACACACACACACACACACACACACACACACACACACACACACACACACACACACACACACACACACACACACACACACACACACACACACACACACACACACACACACACACACACACACACACACACACACACACACACACACACACACACACACACACACACACACACACACACACACACACACACACACACACACACACACACACACACACACACACACACACACACACACACACACACACACACACACACACACACACACACACACACACACACACACACACACACACACACACACACACACACACACACACACACACACACACACACACACACACACACACACACACACACACACACACACACACACACACACACACACACACACACACACACACACACACACACACACACACACACACACACGAACACACACAGACAGTCATCATCGTAAAAATGGCAAGACTTTGACATTTGTCAAATGATTAGGTTGTTTGCTTATTAGTCTGGAGTTTGGGACATTCTTTAACGTTTTTATTTGTTATTTTTGTCTTTATTCGCGAGAATTTATATATCAGCATATATATTTCTGTCATCTTACAAGTAAGTTATTAAATAGAATTCAAATATTTAGAATTAAATTTCGATGTCCTTGTTTAGAATTTCAACTAATTTTTGTTATGGGTGAACGAGATATAATCATTTATTCAGCGATGTGTTAGATAATCAATCGCAACTGAGTCATCGACTATCCGAGTCAAAACACAAATGATTTTAATTACATTTCATGCTTCCAAAACAGAAACAACAGAAATCTGCGCTTGCGCATTACGCATATTTTGACATAGCACATAAGGATAAGACATAAGAAATAAAATTTGGCCATTTCTTATGTATTATTTTTATTTATATTATGTTTATGTTTTATCTCAAAACTGCATAAACGGTGCGATATATAAATACATATTTATATTTTATGTTTTATTCCTTATTCCTTATGAAAAGTTGCATAAACCAGCCTTAACACTCACCGTTACTCAAAAATAAATACATCCTCTATACCCTGATGCTGTCGCTTAAGCAGCTCTAGCACAATTGATTCCTAACACAATAAATAAATAAATCGTAAAAGTAGTAAAACCGTATTGTAGGGATCTTAAAACCTCTGCTTATTCATTGATAACTCACCACCGATTATTTTGACCAAAGACAATACTTTCCTTACCTAGAGGTGACGGTAAAAAGATGTTAGTCCTCTGAAAAATTTGTTTTACAGCTGTCATTCAGGACAGCTGGCATAAATTATTTAAAGCCTTTTACAGGGTAAAATGTTGTATTTTAATAATAATATTGAGAAGTAGGGATTATATATAGTGTAATAAAAAACAAATGAATAAACTAACAATTGCATGCAATATTTATGAAAGGACCTTCGTGTATTGCAATTTTGTTCATATAGGAAGTTGTAGACAAAAAACTTTGAAAAAAAGCAAGTAAAATTGTAGAGCAAGTGCAAATCCTGCCCTAATTATTTACCATAAAAAGTTTGCATACAATTTGACAGGAAATCATTCAGCTTATTTCCTTTTCAATTATGAGTCAGTCACTTCTCTGTCTAAATCCACCGGCTAGCGATCACGTGTGTCTAGAAATAGAGCTGCTCTAGGATATGTAAAAGTGTCGCTGTGAATGAAATTAACGGTAAGTCGACCCGCGATCTGGATTCCCAGCACGATTTGTTCTGTTTCTGTAGTAAACATGTTCTAGATCAAGATATTTTTACTGCCCTGCCTTATTCGGAATGTTTTATTATTTTACTTTTACTTGGCGCCGGATTTTAAAGGTATCATAAAAGTAACTGGACCGTAGCATTATTTCTCGTTTACGGAAGAATTTTTGGGGGAGGGCTTGTAAATTTTATTAGAACCTACCTGCCGATATGTTTCGGAATTTATTTCTTTCTATACATGATTTATTTGCTTGACAAGTGCAATTAACCAGAGTATAATATAAATCGAACCCTGGACCTTCTGTATACGAATCGACAACGCTATACTACGGCAACAAAATGACTTTAATACTGTACTTTACATTAGAGAACAATTAAGTTCTTTCCCAACCCATAGTGACCTACATCAATATAATACTCGTGGTAAGAATGACATTATAGTTCCTAAAATAAATTTAAATAAAAAAAATCTGATGTGGCCAGCACAATACCTTCCGTCAATCCTGTGTATTATGTACAAATTCCATACATAAATTTTCTTGCAAAAGATTCTAAATTTTTGGTATTATGTGATTCCCTTTCTCGACAACTGAATTCCATACTCCTGATAACAAACAAACCACATGAAATAAGAAAATTATGAAATATTGAATGAAAAATTATAACACTTGTCAGTTACGGACATAATTAATTGCTGTCATTTTGACACGGGTCCCCATGTCTGCTTGCCAAAGTCAGCAAAGTGATGTCACTGCACGCGCCCTATTCATAAATTTTCTTGTAAAAGATCCTATATTTCCAGTAAAGTTATTTCATAAACAAACTATGCAAATTGCACTTGACACTGACATCTTCTTCTTCTTTAGTTTTTCCCATTCGTTAGGGGGTTGTAATTTTTTATTTTCTTCTTCCACTCATTTTTGTTTTGCGTGTCGTCCTCATTCAGTTCCTTTTCTCTCAAGTCTTCTGTAATACAGTCTTTTCATCTTTCATCTATTTGGTCTTCCTATGTTTCTTCCACCTTCTATTCATATATTCATCTCTCCTCATGACATGTTCAAACCAATGTAATTGTCTCTCTTATATCTAAAAACTACTACACTAGAGTTACTTCCCTTATTCTTTCATACATTTACATTTTATTGATACTGACATCTGTCAATTTGAATTACCTGAATATATTAGCAGTTTCCATGGTTAAGTTAGCATAGCTGGTTGAATTATGAAATTTATATAAAATTTATTATCTTTATTCTTCTTTAACTCTATATCTGTTGAATATCAAATATAAAATGCAATCAAATCGTATAGACAATAATATATTCTTTAAGTTATAATAATATTTAACTGAATTTTTCAAGAAAAAGTGTTAAAATCTTCAAATGAGGGTACTTCCGGTTGACCAATTATAACCAAAATCTAATCAAGTCTGCATATAGTTGTAAGGAAGAGGAATACGCAAAAATTGTATTTTTTGGAATTCTAGTATTGGAGATATCGTTGACGAAACCGCGGTCACACACACACACACACACACACACACACACACGAACACACACACACACACACACACACACACACACACACAGACAGACATCATCGTAAAAATAGTAAAATCGTATTGGAAAGACCCTAAAACGTGCTTATTCAATGAAAACTATCCACCGAATTTTTTGACAATACCTTCCTTACCTATAGGTGACGGAAGGTAATAATCCTAATTATAATGGATTAAAATTTTATAATAAACTTCCGCAGTATCTGAAGGATATAATAATAATAATAATTTATTGCCCAACTGTAATCCGATTACAAGACAAAGTATATAAAATAATCAAAAACAAATGCATGTATTGAGAAAGTACAAAAATAATATTTTAAATAAAAATATCTGGGTACAGAAGATTAGCTGCATGGAAAGCTACATAAATTGCAGATCGTTTTAGTAAATCTGTGCGTGAAGTCGGCAGATGAAAGGACCTGGTATATCTGGACTGCAGTCGTGGTACGCGAATTGACACCCGGGACAGGAGATATGAGGCATCAACTTTGTTGGTTATCAAACGATTAAGAAATCGAGCACAAGACTGTTCTCTCCTCTCGGCCAGGGACAGGGACTGCATGGAATGACGTTGTAATAGGGAATCCTGGTCTATACCTCTCACTGCATATAACCTATCTAGTTTAAATGAAAGAAATTTTAAAAATCTACGATGGATTTGATCAAGAGCTAGACTTTGATAATTATAAAATGGATACCAAATTAAGCAAGCATACTGAAATTTACTCATTATAAATGCTAAATATAAAGATTTTAGAACATTGATATCAGTAAACATAATAGAAATTCTCAGAAGAAAACCTAGTTTCTTGCTAACCGATTTGCAAGTATTATTTATATAATATATGAATATAAAATTGCTACAGAATGTAACTCCAAGATCATTTATAGAATTTTGTTTTGATACTGCATATTGTATTCAACCATCAAAGGGTTCTTTTTATGTGTATACGTAACTACGCAACATTTGTCAATATTTAACTTTAATTTGTTTTCGATACACCAATCGACCATTCAATTTATGTTGGTTTGCAATTGAATTGTAGCAGCTGGAGTATCAATATTTAAATATAAATAATAGTAAAAGATTTAAGAGTGAACTCAAATCATATTTAACAAAAAAAAGTTTCTATACCATTGATGATTTTATTTCTCAACACATATAATATTTTTCTTTGTATTTTACCAATGTAATATTATTTGTATCATTATGTATATGATTATTCCTATACCAATGTATTTTGGTCTCTGGAAATAAATAATTATTTTTTTATTATTAATACCTATGTAAAAAAAATCTACGTCATAGATTCTCGTATTGACCCTGTATAAGTTTAATTTGCTCCGTAATAAGGCCATTGGCATAAAATTTATTGAATAGAAGTACTAAACTATTACAAAATTCTAAAGAAGTGAAAGGTACCTGTGCTGTCACCTGTTACCTTATCTTCTCAATCATTCTTATAACATTTAATTTACAATATGCAATTTCCTGTATTTAACATTTTCTGTATTATGTTTACATTTTCTTCACCGGATATATCTGCTTTCGCTCTATATGTAAACGTCTTACAAATATTGATTGATGTGTATTTTTTGTTTCATGTTTTTCATAACAACGTTTTGTATTTTCCTTGGGAAACTAGAAAATTTAAATTTGTGAGAACGGAAATAATAATTTTCACCTTGTGATAGTTGAAATTACTGACAGTGATCTCTTGTTGTTTACAATTATTTCATTGTCATGTGAATTTTTTCAAAATGGTGTAGTGTTTATGTTTATTTGCATTATTTGGTGTATACATTCGTTAGAGATAAAGAAATAAAAACTGCAGGGAAAACAGAAAGGTGAGATGCAGAATAAGATAAAATATCTGAAACTCTGCCATGTAGAAAGATAAGAGATATCTTATCCGTTACAACGTACCTCAACGGTTATACTCACAAGCTTTTGTTTTTTTTTTTTTGGTTTCGCTGTTTAATAAATATATTAGTGACACTACAATTAAGCAATGGAATACAAAACTGTATATTAAATAAATCTATCAAACATGCAGTATATAGAAATTAATTTACTAATGAAATTCTGTACTTCTTCGAGTAAATACGAGAATCATTTCATAAATAATGACAGGTTGGCATCACTGCTAATTGGATGATGTAACAACAGTGACATTTACATCAGTTGTAGTAGAAGGCTTGGGAAAGTAGCGTCACATACAGTAAGCAAGAAACAAAGTGTAAGATGTAAAAACAATTTTTAGTTTTTACTATTTTTTACCTCTCGCTAAGAGAGATATTGGATTCATGCTAAAAAACGCATATCCAGATTTTAATGATCAAGCACGTTTTAAGGTCCCTACAATCCAATTTTAATATTTTTACGATGGTGTCTGGGTGTGTGTATGTGTGTGGTGATTTCTCAAGAACTATAATATTTAATATCTATTAACTACGTATTCCTCAATCGGACATAACTGGGAATAGCTGAAAAGGTTTTGGTAATAATTGGACAACCGAAGTAGCAGATTCTTAAAAAAATTCTTCGTAAATTTTTGTCTTGATTGTATTAAAGAAATGTAAATTCTCTATCTGATAAATATAAATATTTTATTATATCTTTTATAGATTTAGAGATAAAGAAATATATGGTATATAATAATCTGATGTAATATATCTCACAGCCCAAATAATGTCATGGAAACCAATTCAAACATAAAAATGTTTGTAACTGACATAAATATCAGTGTCCAAAATCCAGAAACATCACTGAAGACTTTTTCTGGGAAGTACATACATTATATTATTTCTTGTTGTATTAATATTTAAAATTATACGTATATTATATACCCTTCAAAAATACTGTCAATCCCGACAATGAATTGGAATCATTTCGAAAAATTAGAAGAGTAGGACAAAATTTCTTCATAGAATGAATTTTAAAATTTAAAAATCTAAATATAAAGAATAGATGTAAGTAGAATTTTTGGTGTCAATTAATTTTAATCAAATTTTTCGTAATGTAAGGGCATGATATTATTATATTGTTGAATTTAGAAAAAAAATCTCTATTTAATGAATCAATAAAAACATATGACATTGATCCATAAGTTGAGTGCCACTAACTCTAAAATAATAATAGTTATGCCAAAATGTGTCCCCCTCTAAGCTTTACAAAATATCTTAATCACTTTTTTGTGTAACTTTTCATATTCACGAATAAATGCACTGTTCCATTATCTTGATACATCCTGTATACAGTATGAAATCTTTCCACTATACCTTATGGGAATGTTGCTATTTAATATGAATAGTATACTGGTGATGATATATTCTCATCTTCTCGTGAAGATAACGACTACAACTTGCATGTTGGCTAGCCTGGGAGGTCAGAGGCCGTATTGCAGTCATTACTAAAGACAAAAGTGGCCTCGGTGCACAGCTACATGGATCCAAAGCTGTACCGGTAGAAAGTGACGAGGAACTAGAAATATTCCTGCATTCTGGAACCGTTATCACTCAGTTACGTCAGTTAAATGCCCAAGTAACGTGACATGGTTTTTAATAAGTTGAAAATAACGTAAACGAACTGGACTCATATACATATATTATTTACTTAGATTACGAGGCTGGATTGAAAAAAAATCCGGATTGACATGAAAAAAATTATTTAACATGGGCTACATTTTATTTTTCTACATAGTCCCCTCTGATGTCAACAAACTTAGTCCAGCGTTTTCCAACTTTTCGATTTCCTTCTGAAAATGCATTTCTTTGAGGTCCTCAAAATAAGCATTTACTGCATCGATGGTTTCTTCGTTGGATCGTAATATCTTTCCAGCGTTGAACGTTATGACTTTTAGGAAAAGATGGAAATCGGATGGAGTCAAATTGGTCGAGTACGGAAATAGGGGACGATTTCAAACCATAGTTCGTTCAATTTTTGTTGAACAATTTAACTTGAATAAGCTGGCGCATTGTAGTGGTGAAACAAAATCTTTTACATTGCCATTTCCGGGCGTTTTTCTTGAATTATTGCTTTCAGCTGGTCTAAAAGTGTAGAGTAATGTTGTCCAGTCACAGTTCTTCTTTTACTAAGATAATCAATTAGCAAAATTCCTTTGGCGTCCCAATAGACTGACGGCATCACTCTGCCAATTGAATAATCTTCGCTTTCTTCGGGGCCGACTCGCTATGTCCCATCCACGCTTTTGAATGAATTTTCGTCTCTGGAGTGTAATGTGTACCCATGTTCCATCCATGGTTTGAAATTGACTGAATTTTTCCTAAACAACTCCAAATTTTTGGCTGAAGTTCGGGCTCGAATACGCTTTTGCTCCGAATTGAGCAATTGCGGCACCAACCTGGCGCACATTTTTCTCATGCCCAGATCATTGTGTAAAATATAAACTACATTTTCATAAGAGATCCCTATGGCTTCCTTAATCTCACGCACTTTCATTTGACGATCTTCCAGAACCATATCGTGGACTTTATCCACAATTTTCGGTGTGGTAGGCGATTTTGGTCGCAGGTGTGTGTCCAGCCACTCTTAAATTCAGAAATCCGGAAACTCACAGTGGAAAAGGAAGGTATGTCTGAACCGAGGTATTTTTCTATTTTATTTTGTTTTTCAGTAATTTTTCAAGTATTCTCTGCTGCCAACAGTTTGGGAAACACTGGGTTAATACATAAAAGTGACTTCTGTCTAGTATAAGCTGCAGACTTCTTGTACGGACAGACCATATTTTGTCAACTTTTACTGTAAATTTTCAAGCAAAACTTGTTAACTTGTTAAAGAAACAAGTGGAATTCCTGTTCTTTTGCTCTATGGTCTACAAAGAAGTAGCAAAAACATGAACAATGCATTCAGCAATTTGATACGAATACTTTTTCTTCTATATGAGATAGATATTTCACTTCACATGATATTATTGAAATAGTGACAATTTTATTTGCATTTTAATAGTATTGGTTGTAATATTATATTTGATACAACGGTATAAAAATTTAAGTTAATAGTTACTGGGTGCAAGATTTATATCTGCCATATATAAATGACCATTTGAAATTAATAATAGTAACGTTTTGAAATGAAAATTGTAAACAGAATAATATGTATGTAGAAAATAATTTAATATAGTTTCCAGCATTAAACATGTAGGTATTTAAATAAAAAATAAAGAAACAAATATATCATCACAGCATATTACCCATTGCTGGGTGTGCCAATCTGCTTTGTATCTACACAGATTTCGGTAATGGTGATGACATGGCACTTATTGTTGGCGTGCAGAGTGCATCACAAAGGGTCAATTTTGTACCATTCGAAATATTTGGCATCGGTCGGGAGAGAACCTGGTTCTCTAGATTCGCGAATAGACATTCAGGCACGCGGTCACGAGACCCCATAGGTGATATGTATTTAAATTAATAAAAAATAAATGGCGGGAGGTATTGTGTTGGCCACATCAGATTTTTAAGAGAGGTATTGGATTCATGCTAAAAATAACATATCCAGATATTAATGATTAAGCACGTTTTAAGGTCCCTACAATCTTATTTTAATATTTTTACGATGATGTCTGTGTGTGTGTATGGATGTATGTATGTGCATTGATTATATATACTACGTTAGTATATATAATCAATGGTATGTGTGTGTGTGTGCATGTGTGTTTGTGGGGATGTTGAAATGACGATTTCTCAACAGCTATAATATAATAAATAAAGAAATATAAGGTATATAATAATCTGTTGTAATAAATCTCACAGCCCAAATAAAAAAGTTTGTAACTGACAGATAAATGTCAGTGTCAAAAATCCGGAGACATTACTGAAGATTTTTTCTGGGAAGTACATACATTATATTATTTCTTATTGTATTACTTAATAGTTAAATATTAAAATATAGGTATATTACATATACCCTTCAAAATTACTATCAATCCCGACAAAGAATTGGAAACATTTCGAAAAATTAAAAGAGTAGGACAAAATTTCTTCATAGAATGAATTTAAAATTAAAAAATCTAAATATAAAGAATAGATATAAGTAGAATTTAGGTGTGTGTAGGTATACAAGAAATGTTAAATACAATAGAGAGCGAGCAGTCATGTGACTTTGGTTTCCTTGACAAGCAGATATGGGGACCTGTGTCAGAATGATATTAAATCCATCATTAACCTACTTAATTATTATTCAATAACCATGAACCACACAAGAAATAGGCAGATCAATGCGTGATAAAACAATTTAACCTTTCTTCGTTTTCTAAACACTATATCATTTTATAGTACTTCTCTTCTCGCCTTCTTGGTCTGTGTAATAACCTGCACGTAATTGATTATTAACTACTCGACTCCAAAATGTAAATTTGCAATAAATTTGATCGTAGAAAGAACATAGAATCGCCTTTCACTGCATGCATCTCCAGTGCTACAGTGTTTCACAAGCTAATACGCTATGCATGGACTCCACGAGATTCTTTACTTGGTCACCAACAAGCAAGAGAAGGATAGACGTAAGACGTGCGCCGGCCTTAATTTATTTTAATTTAGAGTATAGAAGCCAGACTATGTGATGCAATTGTGGTTGAGTCAAGACTTAATAGTTGTATTGTGGAATGAATTAACTCAGTATGAGGAACAATTAGTTTATCTAGACGTATCATTCTTTGTTATACGTAACTATATAAAGAAACTTTTAAAATTTATGTCAATAGCTAGTGCATTTCGAACATGTTTTAGCCACTAATTCAGAGTTATACATAAGCAGTTTTTTTACCGCCATCTAGTTCAAATATTGCCTTTATATTAGTCTGTCCTACAACTTTCTTTTCAAGTTCTCATGATATCTTCCACTTTGTTATCTGATAACATTCCAGATTTCTTTCATCTTCCTTATCTTTCACGTATCTTCCCTTTAACCCATTAGGCGCGGTTGATGCCAAAACGCAACATTATATAAACTATTTTTTACCTCTCGCTATGAGAGGTATTGGATTCATGCTAAAAATCGCATATCCAGACTTTAATGATTAAGCACGATTTAAGGTCCATAGAATTCAATTTTAACATTTTTACGATGATGTCTGTGTGTTTGTGGATGTGTATGTATGAGGTTGTTGGAGGTACGATTTCTCAAATTCTATAAGACTGAAGACCTGTGTGACTACGGATTCTTCAATCTAACAGTAATGAGAAGAGTTGAATGGGTTCTGGTAACAATTAAACAACCGGAAGTGGTAGTTTCTAAAAAAAATCTAAATATTAATTTTTGAAAATTTGTTACTACAAATAATAAAGATAATTAAATTCTCAATCAGACACATTTAACTTTTTATTATATCTCGTATAGGTTTGGAGATATAGTATATAATAATATAGAATAATCTGTTGTAATAAATCTCTTTGCCCAAAAAACAGTTGTGATATTTAAATGTTTGTAATTGACAGATATATGCAAAATGTCTGTGTCAAAAATTAGCATTTTTACTAACATTACTGGAAGATTTATCTAGGAGGTACGAGTACAGTTAATATATATTATTGTATTATTAATTAAATAGGTATTTAAATTATAGTTATGTTTATATATATATATATATATATATATATATATATATATATATATATATATCTATATCCTTAAGAAATACCGCTAATACCGACAATCAATTTGAAGAGTTTTGAACATATTAGAATAGTAGGACAAAATTTCTCATAGAACGGAAGAGGAGATACAATTTCAATTAATTGTGTGTACAAGAAATGTTAAATTCGTTATTTATAGGGCGCGAGCAGTTATGTGACTTTGTTGGCCTTAGCAAGCAGTTATGAAGATCCGTGGCAGAATGACGGCTAGTAGTTATTTACATAGATGTCACAATTGTATGTCATCATTATTCATTCAAAATTTCAAAATATTCTGATGTTTATTTGTCATCAATAGTATGGAATATACTTGTCGAGGAAAATAATGAATGAAAATTTATGATACTTGACACCTATGTACATTATTACTAGCTGTTAAAGTCACATAACTGCTCTCGCCCTATACTTACGTAACCAAAAATGAAAGTAGCGAGAGGTATTGTGCTGGCCACAACAGATTTTTTTAAAAAAATCCTCTTTTGCAATCCTTCTCAATACCTCC
Source organism: Harpalus rufipes (assembly GCA_951394225.1). Lineage (NCBI taxonomy): Eukaryota > Metazoa > Arthropoda > Insecta > Coleoptera > Carabidae > Harpalus > Harpalus rufipes. The sequence continues at coordinate 20,391,670 of OX596283.1, read as the reverse complement.
TCATTCTTGAATTTCTCTGCCTCCATCTAACCAACGTCACGTCTCCAGAACTAGTACTTTTTCTCCTTCCTCCTCAAGGTGCATGTTACGCATGCATACAGCATTATATACCATATAAATCATTTTGCATTCCTTTTTCATAATAATATAAATTGTGCGAATTATGTATCTACAAAATTCAATTGTATTCGTATTGTTTAACTTTCATTTTTACATCTATTTTTCTTGATTTTACTTTTAATGACTTTTAATTTTTGGTTTCCACCGCTGATTGTACATACTCTTAATCCAGCATAATTAGCCTATTATTAGACGTTGATTGCAAGTAATCTGTTATTATGAATCAGTAGATAGTATTTAGTGTTAATTATATACAACTAAAAACGTAAGACCCCTACGCTTTTCCAAAGTTATTCATCCTTAGTTATAATAATTCCATCTAACCTAATTACCCTTGATTATAGTTAGTTATGCTATTGAAAAAATTTGAATGTGGTATTCTGTCGTAAATCAGACTAATAAATGTTAATTTTTAATCCTCTTCATAAATCACTGATACATATAAGTAAAAGATTTATTTTTACTAGCAAGTTTAAAACAATGTCTGTAATAAAAACAGTACAAATCAGGATTTATCTACAGGTATGATTTCAATAAATAAGATCTCTACAATACGATTTTACTATTTTTACGATGATGTCTGTATGTGTGTGTGTGCATATTTAAGAGACAAAATAAAAAGCGATTGAGGATTGAACGAAGAAATTAAAGACAGAAATATGCAAGGTAGACGAGCAATATCGATATTAAATAGTATTTTGTGAGATCAGACAATATCAAAAGAAAGTAAAACGAGAAGTTTTAACTCTATAGTAAAAGTATAACTGCATATGGAGCTGAAGTTTGGCACCTCAGTGAAAGATGGAAACGGATTCTAAGCAACCGAAATGGATTTTTGGAGACGAACCATAGGAAGATTCAGAAGGAAGAAAGTAATAAATACAAGAATCCGAGAATATAAGAATATTGATCACACAATAATAAATGATATTGAAACACAACTAAAATGGTTTGGACATGTGCAAAGAATGGGAGAATAAAGATTACCAAAAAGGATATTAAAATTGCATCCACCTGGAAGAAGAAAACGCGGAAGACCGCAGGGAAGTTACTGAATATATACTAAAGAATTAAAAATTATCAAATTTTGACTAATTTATAAGTTTTATGTGTGTTAAATAGGCTTGCTCCACAGCGCCACCAACTCTATTCTAATCTGAAATATAGTAGAAGTATAGATCATAATATAATTTAATGCAAATATTACAACAAATTGTGTTTTTTCTATATTTAAATATTTGGAAGTCACGATGTATAATTTAATTTTGTTCTCAGTTTTATTTTCTTTAACAAATTCATCAATTTTGCTGTGACTAGCTATAAATAAATATAAATTTCTTAGTTGATGGTATCAGCGTTTAACTGTCACTGTATCCAGCATCTCTTGACACCACTGACATCAGGTAATTTATGTCTATTGCCACTCGACTTCTCCTGGTCATCAGGAAAACATACATCAAGATCTGCATAACCATTACGAAGAGAGAGCCAGGAGGAAAGAGATTGTTCAAGTATGGAAAAAGAATCTATTTAAACTTTGTCTACAAAAGTAATATAGTTTCGAATAGATAGGAACTCTTATGAAGGTTGTGCATGTTAAATTTGGGACACTCAAATAAAAAGTCTGATGTGGCCAACACATGACTTCTCGCCATTTCCATTTTATGTTAAATAAATATATCATCACGGCGTATTACCCATTGCTGGGTGTGCCAATCTGCTTTGTACGCAGATATCGGTAAATGATGAGATATTTGTACCGTGTGGATGCTTACCAGGCGTCACCTCACGGGGACTCATTGCTGTGGTGGAAATTGCACCACAGAAGTCAATTTTGTGCCATTAAAATTCGAAATCATAATTAAGGAATTTAACATTTCTTGTACATAAAAATAATTCAAATTGTATCAATTCTTTCGTTCCATGAGGAATTTTCTCCTACTCTTCTAATATATTCAAATTTCTTTATATTCACTAACGGTATTAGCGGTATTTCTTAAGGATATATGTAATATTAATATACCTATAATTTTCAATGTACTTCCCAGAAAAATCTTTCTGTAATGTTAATAAAACTGTTGATCCTTGACACTGACATTTTGCATTTATCTGTCAATAATAAACATTTAAATATCTCAACTGGTTTCCATGGAGTTGTTTGGGCAGCGAGATTTATTACAACAGATTATTCTATATTATTATATAATATATCTCTAAATCTATAGAAGATATAATAATTTTTTTAAATGTATCAGACTGAGAATTTAAAGATCTTTATTATTGTATGAACATCAATTTTCAAAAAATAATATTTAGAAGATTTTTTTAAGAAACTACCACTTCCGATCGTCCAATTGTTACCAAAACCTATTCAACTCGTCCCATTGATGTTAGATTGAGGAATCCGTAGTTAAACAGGTCTAACACACATACACACACACACACACACACACAAACACACACACATACGCAGACTGCAAAATGTATTTATTTTGAATAAGATCAAGTTAACGCTTAATAACTATTGGTATTAAGCTTAATTGTTATTTCTATAACATAATCTGACCCTACATTTAACTGTAGCCATTATTAAAACCGACGTTTCGGCAGCATGAACTACTTCCTTCTTCAGGGATTAAACAACAAATATATAATTAATATATGAATATATTATTATTTTAATTGAATTATGAGTTCTGAAATATTTTTATTTGTAGCCATTATATTTTGTACAGTGTCTTCCAAAACTTCTTTTCCAAATTGGGATTAATTTTGATATAGGCCAATCGGCCACTATTTGCCTCGTCTGGAGTTAGACTTCATATCCAGCCTTGACTAATTCATATAATTCTCGCCGGCAAAAATCGTGTTATTTCCTATACTCGTACTTGTTTTTCATACAAATAATGTACAAATATAAATTTAGTGTCAAGATAATGTAGAGAAAACTGCTAGGGAAGTAAAGGAACAACTGGAGAGTAATTGTATACCTTTAAAACTAACAATTCTTCAAGTTTACATCCACGTAGTTGGCAACGTAGCTAGGCAATCACAATCATTACCACTATCTTGACATGTGCGCTGTTGCTATGGTTTGTTGTTTACACACAACAATGTGGAAAAATTTGTAACAGATGAGTGTGCAGTCGAGGGTAATTGCTACACTAGATACCAACCACATCAGAGTGTAGATGTGCTTTCTGCAACATGGTGGATTAGATGGTTTCGTTCCTTATTTACATCGCAGATGTAATTTCCTCGCGTGAGGTTATTCATTTTCTGCAGAATTGCACCTTCAAATATGACAAGTGAAATTCATTGGATGGGAGGAAGAAATAGTGATTAGAAATTTGCCCTAGAGTGCATATTTAATCATTAGTTCGAAATTAAAATTTACTTTCAAAATGGAATTATTGAAAAGTTTTAAATAGTTCATGCACAACTTTATTTATAACAAGATAGAAATCAAATAGCACACTGTTCATAACGGTATTAAATATTTGTTTCATTTTAATTTAAGCTCAATTGTTTTTCATTCATAGCCCACTAAAACATAACTATAAAAATCAATTAAAATAATACAACCATTTTAGTTTTAGTTCTAATTATTATATGGAATTTTGTGTAGAATTAGCTTTGGATTTTTCTAAGAAGAAACCTTCATTATGGTTACGTTATGTTGATGATGTCTTCACTAGTTGGCCCCATAGACGTCAAAATTTATCAATTTTCTAAAACCAATTGAATAACATCCATGAAAATATTTAGTTCACCGTAGAAGTCGAAGAAAATGCCATTATTCCTTTCCTGGATGTATTACTGGAAAGAAAAGATGATGGTTCTTTACTACATTCAGTATACAGGAAGCTTACGCACACTAATCAATATATTAATTCCAATTCACATCATCATCCTTCTCAGAAATATGGTACAATTAAATGCCTAATGAGAAGAGATGAAAGAAATTTGTCATTCAGAGAAATTAGAAGCGAAGAGATGAAAGAAATTAAGAATGGTTTTTCTAAATCTTCTATCGAAAAATGTCTGAAACCGAAAAGACCTATTAACAATGCTAATGAAAGGGACGTATTGTTTGCTTCGTTTCTTTATGTCAAAAATGCACGGAAAAGATTGGTAGAATTCTTCGTAAGAAGAACATGAAGATTTCATTTTCTCATTTGTTAAAATTCGACATAAGTTGAGACAAGTAAAAGACGTCATCCCTCTTCAGTTATGAGGTTTTTACTAAATTTCATGTGTCTGCGGGAAAGTTTACGTTGGCCAGATTGGTAGAACTATTTCAAGAAAATGAATGAACACCAACGTTCGATCAGATTGAACCAGCCAGAAAAATCTTCAGTTGCAGAGCATGCCCTGGAATAATTCCACCGTATAAAATTCTAAGAAACAAAAAACTTTCGAGACCCATAGACCTCAACAACAGGTTAATTAGAGAAGGCATTGAGATTTTCAAAAGCAAGAATAATAATCTCATTTATTGTGACGGTTTAGAATTAGATCTTATTTGTGCATGGCTTCCTATAGAATTTGAGAAATCGTATCTCCAACATCTTAACACACACAAACACAGACACATATATACACATCATCGTAAAAATGTTACAATCGGGTTCTATGGACCTTAAATCGTGCTTATTCAATAAAATCCGGATCTGCGATTTTTAGCATGAATCCAATACATCTCTTAGTGAGAGGTAAAAACCAAATAAATATAAAAAAATACTTTAATTTATGAATCAGGATTACAATATTAAATGAGAAGTTTGCCATGATAACAAAATATTCACCCTGGTTTTACAAATATAGCGTGTTTAAAAATTTTAATCACTCGTTGCTTGGCAACCCGTTACTCGGCAACCCGTTACTAATGAAACCTTGTTACTAAACAACCGATTTACGAACTTAAAACTAGCATCTAAACATCAATTTTACGCACTATCCTAGATGTAATTATCTTATGTTAATGTTATTCATATAAGTCTTATTACGCATACTCATTGTTACAATGATATAACATTTGTTTATCACAACTGAATGAATAATATGTAAGTAATTTTCAATGTATAAAATCAATTTACATTTGATTGTCTTTATAGTAAGCAGTTAAATTTATGCAAATACAACGCCAAGTTATGTAAAATATCAAAATTTAATTACAAATATAAACCTCAAAACCCATTTACGTTATTCAAATTCTAAATATTACATCTATTTTCTTCCTAGAAACTTCAAAGCAAGTGCATTCACAAAAACAAAAAGCATGCGTTTGTTAAACAACTGGCGATAAAATAAACAAAACAAAACCTCACGACGTGTGACAGCTAAAGCCTGCAGCTGGAAGTAGAACAGATGAACGTGAAAATAAAAGAACTACGCAGTTGATTTTCATCTTTTTGCACTCTTGAGAGTAATTATAGATAATTTTATGGATATGGGAAAAAATTCTTGATTTCACACCCGCTAGACATGTCGGAGTTGATAAAATTGTGCAAGAAAATAATAATACCCTAACAGATGAAAAATGAAATAATTGACTGCAAGAAACAACTTGGGAGATGTGGATAATAGTTATATCAATTTTGCTAATAACATATTCTCAATAGCTCATTATCCATTAACCACTTTTAAGCATATATAGTATTATCTCATTATTACTTTATTAAGTTTTTCATATAAGTACAAATATTTATTTACTAAATTAAAGGTTTTACAAATTATGGCAATTATGTAACCACAAATTATAATAATGAGTTGTTTTTTACCTTCCGTCACCTTTAGGTAAGGAAGGTTTTGTCTTTGGTCAAAAAGTACAATGATGAGTTTTTACTGAATAAGTATGTTTTAGGGTCTATATAATACGATTTTACCATTTTTACGATGATGTCTGTATGTATGTATGTATGTATGTATGTATGTGTGTCTGTGTGTGTGTGACGAAAGTTTCGGATCGCATAACTTCAATACCACGGTTCAAAAATTAATTTTTTTTCGTATTCCTGAAGTTTACATCCAGAAGAATAACTGATTAGATTTTGGTTATAATTGGTAAACCGGAAATAGCCTCAATTGAAGATTTAACAGTTAAATTTAATTTATTGACATTTAACGTTATTATAACTTAAAGAATATATTATTCTCTATACGATTTGATTGCATTTTATACTTCATATTCAATAGATATAGGGTTAAAAATTTTAAAGAAATTAAATTTTATAAATCAGCCAGCTATGCTAAATATGGAAACTACTAACATATTCATATAATTCAAATTGACAGATGTCAGTATAAATAAAAAGTAAATTAATGTGGTAGAGATGCGGATGTTGAAGTAGATGTTGGGGAAGACATGGAAAGATACGGTAAGGAAATAACTCTAGTGTTACAAGTTTCTAGAAAGATACAAGCAAGATGATTACATTGGTTTGAAAATGTTATGAGGAGAAATGAAGAATATATATAGAAGGTTGAAGAAACAGAGGAAGACCAAAGATAAAATGGAAGGACTGTATTGCAGAAGACATGAGAGAAAAGGAACTGAATGAGAACGACACGCAAAACAGAAATGAGTGGAAGAAGAAAATAAAAAATAGCGACCCCTAACGAATGGGAAAAGCTAAAGAATAAGATGTCAGTGTCAATTTTAATTTGCATAGTTTGTTTATGAAATAATTTTATTGGGAATTTAGAATCTTTTGTAAGAAAATTTATGTATGGAATTTATACATAATACACAGGATTGACGGAAGGTATTGTGCTGGCCACATCAGAACGTCTTTGAACTCTGGTACTCTATTCTAAACTTCTTTTTTACGTGAACCATGAATTACATTTTTGTTAACATGTGGTCTGATCTTGGGCAGTTGGCACTGTTAAACAAATAACTACTGAAGTAATCTTTTAAAGTAATAACGATTAATAGAAAATGACAACCAAATTCCAATAATTTTCGGAAACTTTATTATTTAATAGGTAATATACTATAAAACATTTTGGCTACCACTGGTATGCAAATTATCTTTTCTTCCTTGTCATGGAGTTCTTGAACCTTCAAGTTGTAACAATAGGACAAATATGCTTGTTACATACAGATATACGTACACGCATAGTTAGAGAACTGAAGCAATCTGTTTCTGTTGACAAGTGTTGATGGATCGGTAATGAGCTAGCATATGGCCACGAGCAATGAGCAAAGAGGAATAGAAGAGTTAAGGAGTGTTAAATATTCTTTACACCGACAAGTTGATATGCAACACTCGGCAAGAATAGAGGAATTGAAGAGCATGTAATGATGATTTGATAAATACAAGTGGTATACTTGTACTGAGGATTTAGTATATGCAAGAATTGGTGTCATTCAAGAACTGAATGGATTGTGACATTGAATAGAAGTACTCGTATCATAAAGACGTTTTGTAGACATGGTTATCGTAGTTTGGAGGAAGGATAAACAAATAAATGAAGACGGGAGAAAGGAGAGAAATTGAAAATAAACAACGTATAGATAAACATTTTATTTATTTGTATGAATTGAGATTTTTGTTCCGCCCATTCTGACAAATTCAGTAGTGTCGTTTGCTTAGTTTTTATGAGGGAACATAAGATACTACTGCTATTTTATTACTATAAAAATATATGTTACAGTAAAAGCATTCAAAATTCAAAACTAAGTCAACTGGTAAGTTTATTATCAAATGTAAAACCAAATATGTGAAAAATAAAATACTGATTAGATTACTGACAGTATCAATGTATCTGAATTAATAAATAAACTTACGTTACAGCGAAAGTATTATCAACAATGAAAATCGTTTTAAAATGGAATGTCCTAACTTAGTCGAAACAATATGAATTTTTGTAAAACAAGCGTGTTATATCCATCCTTATCGCACACGCTTATAGCCATTGTAAAGGCAGGAGATAAATGTATGCCAATTTGTTAATTCGTTCATGATACAGAAGACCTTGATCGGACATCTTTCAAATTTTTTACTGTATTGTCAACATTTTGTTACGGTTTGTTCTAAAGAATGTTATAAAATTATAGAACTACAGAATTTTCAATATTCGAACAAGTATCCTTTCCTTCTTTTCTTTACATGCTAAGAACCTAACCTAGTTCATAATTTTATGTTCATCCAATATACATTAAACTATATAATATAAAGCTTTTAGCGGTATATACAATATTTATTACTGTATGTTTACTAGTGTTTACAGACCGCTGTAAAGAGAAACAGGCCCACTATAACGCTTTGAATTTGAACTCAATTCCAGATTCAAAATGAAGAATCGGATCCAAATCCGAATTAATTTTACGGATATCCGCTTCAATATCTGAACACCGGATATTGTGAAATCCGGGTACTTGGATTCAAGTTTTGTCAGATCCTCACGTCACTATTACTACTCAATATTCAAACATGTAAAATAAGCAAAATTAGATTACTAAATAAATTGAAATAAATTATATTCGAGTATATTTCTAACCTTACACCCTGCAACATCTGGCGAATACCAGCTTCGTAAGCATAATATTTATAGGTTAAGTATTGAAATGAATAAAATATTTTATGACGCCTATGTCTGATTTGATTTTAAGGATCCTGGCCCTGGCTGCTTAAACTGTGTTATAAATAATAAATTTTGATCAATAACACAATCAATAGGTTAATATACAACGCCATACATTTAGTAATACGAGTAGTTATAAGTTTGGTTAATAATTTATATTGTTTTGTTACAGACCGAGGAACAACCAATAACCGCAAAGAAGGTTCAGCAGCCGAACGATTCGAACCACAATGGGAACCACATTTTTGTGTCCTTCTACAAGATGAACAAACATTGACAGCTTACAGATCCGAAGAATTATCGGTAAGTCATGAAAAAAAGTTGTAAAAATTATATAACCGTCCACATTTAGTTCATTATATTATAGAGTATACAGTATACTAATTTCAAAATACTTTTTATGGAAATCAAAAATTCTAAATTTATTCTAACTTCAGAAAAAAAAACTCTGTTATTTGACTTTTAATTATTGTGTTCTCTAAAGTAAATTTTTTCTTGTACTGCGAAACGCAACATGTGTATAATATGTAAATTTCACGCTGCACAATTCCAACATAGAAACAGAATCTCGTACAAAATAACAATACGGTTAAATGTGTTTACATATCAGTAACAGCTGATTATTGTCAAGAGCAAAATGGCTCTCGTTTCGAGTTTCAAACAATATTTATTCCTTCTTTCACCACTTCAAATGTTTTTAACTTCAGCATTTAGGTCACCGGTTAGAATATTCAAATTACCAAATTTATAATATTTTTAATAATTTGAAAGTTCTAATAAGTAAATTTACATAAAAGGAATAATTTTTGTGGTAGTAATTACAAGTTAATTGCTTGCATTTGATCTAGATTATAAACTTTCATTAAATATAAATAAATCGATGATATATTTATATTTTACTTACTTTCTATCAATAAAAAGATTAATATGAAACCTTATTTCACATGCAGATCTTCTGTGGGACATTACGGGTAAGGAAAAAAAAATCTAGAGCATGTTTATTAATGATTATAAAATTTTGTTTCTAATTTTCCTTTTTTGAATACAAGTAACAATTATTTATTGTTTGGTTATGTCTGTGCTTGTGTTAATGTGCTGTAGAGTGATCGTAGTTACTTTATTGTTTATGGTTGTAAAGTATTGGTCATCCTATGTATATTATAAACCTGTCAAATAAATAACAAACATTGTTATTATGGCAATTAAATTCACAAATATGGTAATTGGTTCATGGTCAGACACCGAAAAAAATAAAAACAATGGTTGGGCTACAAAATTATGTAAATTAGTTTAAAATTAATCTAGATTTATTTCACATACGAAATTAATTGCGAAAGTTAACAATATAATTTCAAATGTTCCAGTATTTATGTGATTTGGAACACTATATACGAGGATGGATTGAAAAGTTTCTGGAATGAGCCCAACCCCAAATGTATTCGTACCCTCTGAAAATAATATATTAACAACGAGAAGAAATAATTTTTTGGATTACAATAGTTAAGACTATATTTGGGCATTTTTTTATTTTATGTATTAATAAAGTGTACTGGATTTAAAAATAATGTTATTACCTAAATTTATCATTTTAACAATAATCTACGGGCAAATATATGACAACAGACACGTAAAATTTTTTTTAGCTCCAACAATATATAATACAATATTTATGTTAGTATTATTTATAAAACTGAAGGTAAAGGAAACTGATAATATATTCAATTAATTATTATATAATTTATTTTTTAGTAAAATTATTTGCAAAGTGATATTTATTTACTAAAGTAACGCCTACAATTATATTAAAAACAAGAATAAATAAACTCCTGGATGATTATTACTCCAATTCAACAAATTTTGATATGGTGTATTAATATAGTATATAGAACTTGAATACATTGCTTATAAAAAAAATTCTTAGGTTTAATAATAATTTATTTGCAAATAAACCATTGTCTGCATGTGACAAATGTTTTCGTCTTTAATAATTCGCATATAATTTTTATTAAAGTAATAATATTTAACATGGCAATTAACATGGACTACATTTTATTTTCTACATAGTCCCCTCTGAGGTCCAACATTTTTCTAATTTTTCGATTCCCTCCCGAAAATGGATTTCTTTGAGGTCCTCAAAATAAGCATTTACAGCCTCGGTGGCTTCTTCATTTAGTCGAAATCTCTTTCCAGCGAGGAACGTATTGAGTTTCGGGAAAAGATGGAAGTCGACGGTGGATGGGGGACGATTTCAAACCTCAGTTTTGTTAATTTTTGTTGAATAAGTTTGCGCCTTCTCGTTATGAAACAAAATCTTTTTCTTTGCCATACCCGGGTGTTTCAGCTTGTCTAAAAGTGTGGCGTAGTATTGTCCAGTTATAGTTTTTCCTTTATCAAGATAATTAGTAGAATGTCTTTGGCGTCCCAAAAGACTGACGCCATCATCTTTCATGCCGATTGAATTGATTTCGCTTTCTTCGGGGCCGACTCACTATGTACAATTCACGCTTTCGGCCGAATTTTCGTCACTGGTGTGTAGTGGTGTATCCAACTTTCATCCATGGTTATGAAACGTCTTTTAAAATCGACCGGATTTTTCTTAAACAACTCCAAATTTTTGGCTGAAGTTCGTGCCCGAATCCGCTTTTGCTCCGAACTAAGCAAATGCGGCATCCACTTGCCGCACATTTTTCTCATGCCCAGCTCATTATGTAAAATATGAACTACGTTCATAAGAGATCCCTATGGCTTCCTCAATCTTACGCACTTTCATTCGGCGATATGCACAATTTCCAGTGTGGTAGCCGATTTTGGGCGACCTGAACGTGGCTCGTCACAGGTGTGTGTTCGACCACGCTTAAATACTGAAATCCAGAAACTCACCGTGGAAAACGAAGGTGAAACATTCCCAAGGACAGCATCCAACCTTGTCTTGATCTCCGTTGCAGACTCAGCCGATAATATTTCAAAGCATAAAAAATAACATTTACCGCAATATAAAATGTTATTGTTTCTTTTTTCTATTCCATCGTACAATACAGTAAATTACTCAATATAGTGAAGTCTGTAATAGATGTATATCTATTATTATCTAATAACATCCTACAGCTGCTGCTGACTTTTGACCCCTAGAAAGGCGAGTGCCAGCGATTAATCACAATTAATTCATTTCATTAGTTCTAAAGCACTAACATGGCGTCATCATGTACTACCGTACGTATAGTAACGTAGTTAATACAAATTGAAATTGCTTATTTAATTGCTACGGCGCTTACTACATGAACAACGGAATAATGTTTTATGTCACATTACTACGAGATTGGAAATGTTTTAGATAATTGTAAAGGCATTTAAAAAAGAATTTATAGTTTAGATGTAAGAAACAGTTATATAGAGACAAATAATTTTAATATAAAAACAAATAATTTTAATATAAAATTATCGACTTGAAACAAACGAAATATGGGTTTAATGATATTTTTTTTTGTTAAAATATGAATAACTGATCTCTAAAGTAAAATTAGAAAATAAAAAATATTTAGCAAACATTTTATTTATTAAGAAAAGTTACTGAATCAAAAAAATTAACAAAAGTAGCAAATTTATTTTTCTTCATTAATTAAGTTTTATAGCTAAAGCACGATGTATTTTGAGTAGGTAATAGTGTGTATTGCCTCCCCAAACTGTAAAGACATCTACCACACGGTTTGGTAAACTTTCAATACAGTTGGTAACTCTTCGTGGTAATTATTTTTCCATTCTTCAGAAAGAGATACACTTCGATATTGAATATTTTTTGGTACGGATTATCGATGCTGAACACTTTTCTTTAACGTAATCCAATATTTTTCGCAGGAATTTAAGTTAGGGCTGCACTCTGACCCTTGTAACAATCGAATATTGACTTTAAATGCTGCTTTGTTATGTATGCAAAGTTAGGACGCATGTTGTCAACTTTTAAGATGAAATTCTCGAGAACAAATGAAGCAACTGTCCATTTTCTAATTTACAGAACTTCCGCCAAAGCACCATATGTAACCAAAACCAGCTTTATATTTCAATACATCGAAATACCAGCCCATGCCATTTTACTACCACTGCCAAATGGTGTATTTCAGGGTATGCAATATCCTGAAAACGGTTCTCCTGACATTCACCACTCGCATTCTTGTTTATGTAATAAACACGGACAGAAATGGGATTCATATATGAACAATAAGGAGCTCCAGTGCTCCATAGCCTAGTCTTTATGTTCTCGCGCAAAACGTAGCCGCTATAGTCGACGTGTTACGAGCAAAGCTGGGCAAGCAACGGACATCCTAGGACTTAAACAATTTCACAAATATCTGCCACTTGACAAAAGACAATAGTTGGTAGTACCATCCATTCTTGTAGTACAAATATTACTATAAATCGATGTTTAAACGGGTTTGTAATGCACAGTGTTCCTGCTATTCGTCATCTGATGTATTCTCCTATTTGATAATAACGCCCAGATACATTTCCGGCAGTACTTCTGGGAATACTCAAGGCTACAGTGATGTTTTGAATAATGTTATCATCTTCACCTGAAGTTTCTGTTCAGGTTGTATTTTCCGATTGAATTATAACAAATTTATCCACATTCAGTATTATAAGTACTACGACTGCAATATACTACACACCAAGAGTCATTAACCAACGATAACTGAAGAATTTATAGTAATGATTGCATTTTTGAAAACAGATACTTTTGCACAGATTTAATTTTCTTACTTTTTCTTAATAAATAAATTGTGGGTAAATTTCTCGACTGTTGTGTGGATTAGGTGTTAAAAATTACTCGAAAGTTCAGTGAAACAGCATTTATTCTTACTACCAACGTTCAGGGTAGTAAGATCTTACAAATTGTTACAATTCATGTATACAAAATACATTTTATTTATTAAAAATGGTACCAAAAAATTGAAAGACCATACACACTTTCATTTGCTCTTTGAATTTTTTGGTACTATTTTTAATAAATTAAATGAATGTTTTGTACGACTGTATTTTGTGTACATGATTTGTAACAATTTGTAAGATCTTACTACTCTGAAGAAGGTGCAAGGGTGCACCGAAACATTAGTAGTAAGAATAAATGCTGTTTGACTGTACTTTCGAGTAATTTTTAACACTTAATAAAGTATTTGCTTTATTTGTTTTATTTTCTAATGTTACTTTACAGATTAGTTGTTATAAGTAGATAAAAAAAAATATTTTTTTTGTTGTCCGTTTTTTTTTGGCTACGAGTGTATAATATTTATAGAATCATTCAGTTCAACACAAAAGAATTCTGAATGATTTTAGTTGTCATAAAATAATAAATAGTGATAAAATGGCATGTAGTGAATATTAAATAAAATATTGAATCATCCCAGCATAACATACGGTTATTTCATTCTGTCGTAAATTGTCGCCTTTACCATATAATTACTCCATTCGAGATGATTCCTTATTTATTTATTTATTTATTTATTAATATATCGATCCAACAGGATTCAAGATCCCAATTACAGGACGATCATATGACATACAAATACAGAAACGAATGAGTTGAACAGTAAATACATGTAAGAAATTTAACAAGTGACTTATTACAAGAAAGAAACGAATGAGTTGAACAATAAATACATACAAGAAATTAACCAAGTGACTTATTACAAGAAATATTTTGTTAAGATATTCTTAAATTTAGAAAAGGAGTCGCCAAATATATCAATGTCAATAATACATGATACACTGTTATATGCTACACAGAGTTGTCTTATTGGAGATTTCAATTCATAATTAGTCCTAGCTGCTTTACAAAGAAATGGTACTTTATTTCTTGAAGTGACGCGTGGAACGTGAAATGGTATTAGCTCAAGACTACATGGGTCATCAATACAATTATTAATTAATTTGTATAAGTAGAGAGATAATTGTAAATTTCTTCTGCTACTTAATGGCACTAAGTTCACTTCAGGCAATAAATTAGAATAATCATGGGTAAAGATAGGATATTGTCCATGTATTTTAAAATAACAATATTTAATGAATTTATGCTGGACAGACTCAATCTTAGATATATATTTATGATATATTGGATTCCAGACTTGTAGACAATATTCTAGCTTGGAGCGGACAAATGCATAATACAAGCTTTTGAGTGTAATTGTTATCACGATCACATAAAGTAAAAGATTTAGGTGTTATTTTTGATTCAAAATTCACTTTTTCCGATCATATACAGGACATTTACAATGGGGCTATGAGGATGCTAGGATTTGTTATTAGAAATACTCGCACTTTTCACGATATAGTTGCTATACGTTCCCTTTTACTACTCATTGGTACGGACCAAATTAGAATATTGTATTTGGAACCCAATTTATGAGGTACATCAGGATTTCATAGAATCAGTTAAAAAAAAAATCTTAAGTTCATGTACTTTAAAACGTTTCACGTTTACCCAGACTACTCCGTTTCTTACTATAACCTTCTGTCTATTTTCAATCCAAAAAGCCTTTTTGTACGTCGAGAAAATGGTCAGGTTTTACACTTGTCTAAACTTATCAATGGCTGTATTGATGATCCCCCTTCTCTTTCCTGTCTTAATTTCCACGCTCCTTCTAGAACCAGAAATACCTTCACCTTTTATTTACCCGCTGCTAGAACTAACTGCCTTATGATGTCACCTATTTATAGAATGTGTCATATTTACACGATTAAGTTCTCTAATGTTGATATCTTCCAGTTAGAGTTTAGAAAATTCTCAAACTATATCACCGAATATTGTTAAATTTGTTGTTCTTTACTACCCTTTATTTGGGCTTGGCCTGTTAGGTGGTTGTAACTAAATAAATAAATAACATACGGGTTGTTTCTTTCGGTAATATTTGATTGATCGTAGAAACTGTACTTATACTCGTACTCGCACTCGCATTAGAGACAATACAAAGCGTTGTGGGCTTTCTTTATTTCCTCCTTAATTTATGAGCTGCATAGGAGTGGTAGTGCACAAGGCGTGGACTAGTGCATTCACGTTGCCATGTTGGCGACATTGGTCTGGGGCATAGGGAGGAACCATTGTTAGGAAGATGATCGTATGTACATGTATGAATTGTAATTGCATGTTGTATGGGTGGATAGTAGAATGAATGAGAGAATTAACTTAATTGTACGAATTACAAGGGTTTAATAATAAAGAATTTGTATTTTAAATGGACTAGTGGGAGGCATTTCACCTATTTTTTAAGTTCTAATACTTTCTACATTATTTACAAATGAGCAGTTTCTAATATGTACCAATACCTGTAATTCAAAATCTTTGAGTGTTGATGTTTTTAGAAATCTTCTACAAAGGTGTTTGTTTAATTTCTTTTTAAAAAAAGTTTGATTTTTTAAAAATCTAATTTATATGGATATAGATACTCTTTAATGCGCTAATTCCAAATTTTGAAACCGCATGTCGATATCTCTTTTCGTTCTCGAGATATTTTTACTTAAAAATACCCATTTTTGGGCTATATCCCAAAAATGGGTCAATATACAGACTTGGGAGTATAACCATTCGATCCTACAGGCAAAATTACATAAGTATCCCAATTTTCATATTTTTTGAACAACGAATACAATCTCTAGAGCAAAATAACTGAAAATGGCCAAAATCTGCAAAAATCCTAAGGTGTCCCTTAGGATTTTTTCAGATTTTGGCCATTTTCAGTTATTTTACTCTAGAGATTGTATCTAGTGTTCAAAAATTATGAAAATTGGTGTACTTTTGTAATTTTACCCGGGGAATCGAATGGTGGTGTTAATGAAGTCGACCCATTTTTGAGGTATAGCCCAAAAATGGGTATTTTTAGGCAAAACTTTGAGGGCAAATACCTCGAGAACGAAAAGAGATATCGACATGCGGTTTCAAAATTTGGAATCAGCGCATTAAAGAGTATCTATATCCATATAATTTTTTTTTTTTATTTTGAACTTTTTATTGAAAATTGAAAAAATATGATTTTTGAAGAAATTAAGCAAAATGAGTAAAAATACGAATATGGAAATAATGTTAATCGATTCTGTGCATGGTCTGTAACCTCTAAAATCGAATTTGAAGTCATGTATTTTTTTTTTTCAATTACCACTCTGTCACTATAAATAAACAAAACAAATCGAATATATTTAGTGAATAAAAATATTTTGTAATGATTTTTTTCAATCTTTAACATCTTTTCTCTTCTTGTACTACAGGTGAGCGACGCCGTCTTCGTAGAACTGCCCCGGGTCCGCCTCGATGGTGGAGGTCGAGCCGTCAGAAATTGGTTAGGACCTCCTTCACTTCCAGAGGAACCTGAAGATGGCGAAGAGGACACCAGAGGAGCAGAAGATACGATATCACTTCGAGAGGGGAGTCATCATTGCGGCAGTCCACTAGGTGAGTGATATACACTGTTTGCTTTTTGGTGAAGGGTATATTTGTTTTAACATAGGGCAATATAAGGGTACATATTTACTAACGCGGAAAGCTATATGCATATGCAAGTATTAATTAATGGATAATATTAATATTTAATGTGCGGTATGAATAATTATAATATGATAATCATTATATGTATAAAAATACATATGTATAATGTATATGTATACATATACGTATATAGGAACACTTTTGATATTTTCTTAATATGTAATATGCTAAATGCAAGAGGTCATTTATTATTTAGACGTTTAGAACATATTGTGAAAATCAAAATTCAAGCGTTTGTTTAGAAAAAGATATGATACTAGGCATTAGTACTAATAAAAATGTAAATATAGAAGTAAAATATTTATTTCCACCCTTCCATAATGATGATAAATAGTGTGAAAAATAAAATAACTTATTTGAACCCAAATTTGAAAAAAAAAATATGAATGGAAATAATAAGCCTGAGACAGTTGATCTGAAACACTCTTTATAATTTATATGTAAACAGAAAAGAAAAGTTACACTTATTGTATAAAATTATGACATCAGGTTCATGTTCATTTGGAATACAGTTGTTAATTTTCAAATAACAATTAAATGCGTTAAATAGTTAATTTCAACTATTAAATATTTGAAGTAACAATGATGATCTCATATGGAATGTTATGAACAAACATTATGCTACTCTAAATAATGACTCTTCATTCTTTATTCTTCAATTATAATGTATTTAAAATAATTTTAAACCACGGTTATTAAATTTCAAACGATTCTTTCAATAACATCGTTATGGTTGTGTCTCTAGGTACACAATAAGTTAGCGAGCTATGAGAATCATTAATAAAATATACTCGAACTAGATTATATAATTACGTGCTCGAGTTTAATAATTGTTTTAATTACCTATAAGACATGAAATTCTTGAGTATTAACTTGAGAATAAACACGCAACCCCTATTGTTTTCAAAAGAAACTTTTAGTAATTCTAAGAAAATAAATTCTTTACCAAATTCTATGAAAAAGCAATTTTCACTTTCTAATTTATCTTATATACAAATCAATTTATATAAATAAATATAATCATCGTCGTTTATAATTTGTGTAATTGAACATTTTCATTTGTTTTTTTTTTCATGTTCCTCTATCGTACGTCCCTATGAAGAGTTGATTAGATTTTGGTTACGATTGGTTAACCGAAAGTACCTAATTTGAAGATTTTAACAGGTTTTCTTTAAAAAAAAAAAAACAGTTAAATATCATTTATTGTTATTATATTTTAAAGAGTATGTGATTGCATTTTATACTTATATTCAATAAATATAGAGTTCAAGAATTATAAACATATTAAATTTCATAAATCAGCCAACTATGCTAACCATGGAAACTGCTAATATAATCAGATAATTCAAATTGACATATGTCAGTATCAATGAAAAGTAAATTAATGTGGCAGAGATGAGGATTTTGAGATATGTTGGGGAAGACACGGAAAGACAGGTGAGGAATTAAATGATAAGGGAAATGGCTCGAATGATAGAAGTCTCTAAATAAATACAACATTGGAAGACCAAAGATAAGATGGAAAGACTGTATTGCGGAAGAAAGACACGCAAAAGAGAATTGAAGATGTCAGTGTCAAGTGCAATCTGCATAGTTTTTTTTTACTGGAAATATAGGATCTTTTGCAAGAAAATTTATGTATAGGGCACGAGCAATCACGTGACCTTGGCAAGCAGATATGGCAGGTATTAATTATGTTCATAACTGACAAATATAATTTCTCATTCAAAATTTCATGATTTTCTTATTTCGTATAATACCAAAAAATTAAGTATTGATTGAAAAATTATGACATTTGTCAGTTTTGGACGTAGTTAATAACTGTCATTCTGATACGGGCCACCATGTCTGATTGCCAAGGACAGCGAACTATGGAATTTGTACATAATACACACGATTAACGGAAGGTAATGTGCTGGCCACATCAGATTTTTTCAACTGTATAATATGGATTAGAATACCTAACCTCTACATTGACGATCCACGATGCTTAATTTAAACATCCATAACGTTCCAGGAACGGCAAGAACTACATTAACCGTGGTTTTAGATGGGATGAAGGAAGGGCCGTTGGACAAAAATTAGTTCTTTTGAACCCTGTACTTAAATTTCTTTTAAGAAACAAGACTTCGGGATAACGATGTGCTCCCCTAATTCTCAATAATTCTAATTTACATTGTTATTTATCTTGTACTCCTTCTAACTAACAATATTGCGTTCTTAATTTTTATTACATCTTCTTGTCTGACTTTGTAATTAAACTAAGATCAAATCCTGAAGGCCATCGCTTTACGCACTGAGCTACTTGCTCATTAGCCACCGATCAAGGCCTTCAACCACTCAGCCACTAACCATTCTGCCACTGACAACACAACAGACGGTTGTATGCCAGCTCAGCTAACACATTTACATGTTGTACGAGTACATGTATGTACTCCTATGTAGAAAGATCGTTACGTGAGCGCTCAGCCTAGCTAATTAAACCAAGATGTATAGGGAGGATAGATGTTATCATTGAAATTAATTTAGTGGAGGAGAATATTTTGAAATATGCATGCAGTTGTTAATTTAAATATGTCAATAGGAAAAAATCTGGTGTGGCCAGCACAATACCTTCCGTCAATCCTGTGTATTATGTGTAAATTCCATACATAATTTTTCTTACAAAAGATTCTAAATTTCCAGTAAAATTATTTCATATTTTCTTCTTCTTTAGCTTTCCCCATTCGTTAGGGGTCGTTATTTTTTATTTTCTTCTTCCACTCATTTCTGTTTTACGTGTCGTTCTCATTCAGTTCCTTTTCTCTCAAGTCTTCCGCAATACAGTTCTTCCATCTTATCTTTGGTCTTCTTCTGTTTCTTCAACCTTGTATTACTAAGCTATTCATTTTCATCCAATATATTCTTCATTTATCCTCATGACATTTTCAAACCAAGTAATCATCGCGCTTGTTTCTTTCTAGAAACTTGTAACACTAGAGTTATTTCCTTACCTATCTTTCCGTGTATTCCCCAACATCTACTTCAACATCCTCTACTCTGCCACAATAATTTACTTTTTATTTATACTGACATCTGTCAAAATATTAGTAGTCATGTTTAGCATAGCTGGCTGATTTATAAAATTTAGTTTCTTTAAAATTCTTTAACTCTATATCTATTGTATATGAAGTATAAAATGCAATCAAATCGTATAGGAATAATATATTCTTTAAGTTATAATAACGTTAAATGTTAAATGTCAAAAAATCAAATTTAACTGTTAAATCTTTAAATGAGGCTACTTCCGGTTCACCAATTTTAACCAAAATCTAATCAGTTGTTTTTCTGGATGTAAACTTGAGGAATACGAAAAAAATATATTTTTTGGAATCGTGGTATTGAAGTTATGCGATCCGAAACTTTCGTCACACACAGACACACACACATACATACATACATACATACAGACATCATTGTAAAAATGGTAAAATCGTATTATAAAGACCCCAAAACATGCCTATTCACTAAAAACTCATCATTGATTTTTTTAACCAAAGACAATACCTTCCTTACCTAAAGGTGACGGAAGGTAAATATTATAAATGAATTAAATTTCATAATGGAAACAGCTACTATATTAAGAAAATTCTAATTGAAAGATGTCAGTATCAATTGACATAGTATTTATTTATTCATTTATTTATTTATTTATGTAAAAAGTGAAAATTGCTATATGTGTGTGTTATAATTTTACTGAAGAATCCTTTACTAGAAAATGAAGAAAAGTACATTAGAAATAAACAAATGATTATCTGTAATAGATTTTTTTTTATTTTTTACCCTAATAAATTGATAATTTATTTATCCCTTTTTCAACAACATACATATTTTCTTATAAAAATTGTTTCGAGTAAAACCAAACAATAAAATTGCCCCATTTACGCATTTATTTCCAGTGAGCAATTGAATCTGTTTTTCTTTCAACATCGCATCACCCATGACGGAATTTATCATATAAACGCCCTTGTTTATTGTTCAAGTTTTTCTCAGCTACTGGGATTAGTTCCACTTGTCAAGAAACCTGATTCCCCACTGGCATACTCCTTTTTATCCCTTGTGAATGAGTGTCATGCGGTTTACAATTGCACTCTTTGTGCAATTTTTTTTTATCGTAATGTATCATCATACGCATACCGGTTGCAAAGCGCGGGAATGGACGCGTGCTGCCTCTAGTGGGCTAATGGAAAACTGGCGGGAGATTGTAGTTCGAGGTGACGTGGATAGATGGCGCAGTAGTATAGATAAATTGTACAGCAGAAGAGTTTTGTAAGTTGCTGAGTTTCAGCGGAAACTTTAGCAATTTGTGATTGGAATAATGGCGACCTAATTCCACATTTTATAAAATTTTATTTTCCTTTTTCGTGTTCTACTTCTTTGCACTTAAAATTAATGGGTTTAGATTCTAAATACTTAGTTACAACTTATCTAAAATAGAAGAATAGGTCGCTTAATAAATATACTACTCCTAATTTACAAGTAAACTAAACAATGACTATTAATTAATGAAATCCATTGTAAATTTTGTTTTTAAGGGGTGTCGTATTATTTACTAAATTAATAAGAATGTTAAAAAATAAACGTCAACATTATAATGGGGAAGTTTAGCGTAATTTTTCTCCTATTTTACTAAGAATGTCTTCATAAGTGATATTATATATTGTATTTCACTTAAAGATGCCTAGATTTCTCAAAGAAAATCTAAAATAATGACGTCACAGAAGTTCACGGAGAACGTATAGTCTTAGGGTACCTATATACTCAGGGTATGGCCATGACGTAACTCGCGTTTCGTCCGCCATTTGCGGTCCACTGTCAAATTCGTTGTTGTTGCGCAAATTATTATGTATTTTCGTGACTATTTGTTTTATTTTAATACAAAACACGTTTAAATATACTTCTAATATTTACTTAAAGTGTAAGTAATACTTTTATTTTATTTATTTGTGTATTTTCTTGATATACTGACTACGATGACTGGCAATCTTGAAAACACATAAAAATTACCAATATTAAGTACAAACATTTAAATTTTTAAAAGGTAATTTTAAAATATATACTTATTATTTAAATAATAACTGCAGTTATTAAATTTGGTGTAATAATGACAACCTATATCCTATGCTCTACATAACCTCTAAATCTATATCATAATAATAATTGTGTATCTCTTAAATAAATGAATTTTTACTACCTTTATAGATTCATAGTGTGATTATTTAATATTCCTGTGTAATATAAAATCACATTTCTTACAAATAAATAGGGAAATGAATTATCAGTATGTTTCACATTTGTCCGCTTATGGCGGCGATCTTGCCCCATGGCCATACCCTGTATATAAAGGTTCACATAGCAACAGGAAGTTTTAAAAATGGTATCCACATTTTTTGACGTTTATAAGCAGTGACAGTTCTGTGTTGTGATTATTATAGTTTTGTTGTTCTTCTTGTGTAAACGACTGGTTCTATTTATTTCATTTCGTGTGTTATTGTACTCAATATTAACAATTAAATATCGTATAATAGTTTTGAAAACAAATACAATTCCAATACGAACTAAAAAATCCTAACCTCACTCCGCGAAAACGTAAACAAACCCACGTGAACTAGCTAGAAGTGTGTAGTGTAATGCCTCAATATACGTTCAAAAAGTCAGGTCTCACCATCCTTTCTAGGCATGCGCATAAGTCACTTGTGACGTCAAAAAAGTTCGATGATAAATAATTAATTATAAATAAACGGGAACATAATTTCAACTTTCAATTACAGTTTAAATTATATTTAAAATATTTCTCATGAAATTTCAATCACGCTAAACTTCCCCATTTTTAAAAGCAGGGCCGGATTAATTGCATTTAAGGCCAGTGGTCAAAAAAAAAGGAAACAGCAAATTAATATTTGTATTTGGTACTCACTTGTAAACTTATTTTATTGATACTGCCTACGACTTTTGAAAATTAATCCTTACTAGTTACTAACATGTAAAATTGGTTGCCAACGTGTTAAAATTTTACAAGTTAGTTACCACGTTACAAACAGTGTTGAAATGTGAAAATTGTTTTTTGTGTTGTGGTTCAAAACCATAGATGAAAAGTTATAATTTTTGTGGGTAAATTTCTCGATTGTGATGTGGATTAGGTGTTAACAATTAGTTGAATGTTCAGTCAAACAGCATTTATTCTTATTAAACCAACATTTCGGTGCACCCTTGTAACTTCTGTGTTGATCTGCGATGTTCGCTCAACCGGATCTTCGAACGACCAGACGTTATTCAAATATCCGGATGAGCGAACATCTCAGATCAACACAGAACAAGACGGCAAACAAATGTGCTCTGGCTGAACATTCCAATATACTAAAACACACTTTTGATCTGGATAATTTCAAGAATTTGGAAGAAGAATAGAATTACTTCAAACGTATGTTTCTTGAAATGATACATATCAGGGATGCATGCAAGAACTGATATTGAAGGACTTAACAGCGTATATTTTGGTGTATTGGAAAAGTTCAAAAAGGAAAATGCAAATTTCAGTCCAATCTGAGTTCCATTCCTTACATTTTATTTAAATTATTATTGGTGTACAGACGACCAATAGGAGTCCGTATCAATGATGTCACCAGAATCCTTACACAGGATATTTCCGGCTATTTTCCATATTATTCGGTTGTCGTTTTAAGAGCAAATGGTTGTGTGTATGCTCATTGAATTTTTTGGTACGACGTTTAATAAATTAAATGAATGTTTTGTACGAATGTATTGTAACAATTTGTAAGATCTTACTGTAAGTGTGATATGTCGACCCTGAAGAAGGTGCAAGGGTGCACCGAAACATTGGTATAGTAAGAATAAATGCTGTTTGACTGAATTTTCGAGTAATTGTTATTACCTAGTTAGAATTTTTGTTTCATTCATTTTTATTAGATTCCTCCATCATGCGTCTTTTAATATTTGACGATTTTCGTTCTGTGATCTGTAGTTTTTAAATAATTTTTTATTTATAATTTTAAATGTCTGTCGTTTAATGTATTTTTCCGTTATCCACATGTTTAATTTTTTCATTTCAACAATTCTAGCCCTGAAGAAAACTATGGTAGAGTCGAAACGTTACATTTTATTATTGACTGCAAGTTCGACAAATTGTACTTCCTATTTCCTGCTCCATCTCAAAACACAGTCGATCATCGTTTTTGAATTTTTAAATTTTAAAATGCCTGTTTCTTGATAGCCGATAACTACTTCCATTTAAATGCCTCCCACCTTAATTCTCGGTACAGTGTTTTTATAATAATTTGGTCTATATTTTTTTCTATAAGACAATTGTCTCTTAAAATATCTATTTCGTATCCTTACTGAAACCACAGCCTCGAAATTCCCAAAAAATGGAATATAACTTCCCAAGGTTATGATTCATTCACCTCCAATTATACGTCCAGTGACTTCAAACAACACAATAATTATGAAAAAATACATGATTTTATTTATTTCTTTTGTTCTACAATTAGCCAGCAAAGTCACAGCGCCACCGGAAGTAGTGGTGTAGACGCCAAACACCGTCGCGACGGCGCCAAAACAGATGACAAATGACTGTGCACTGAATTGTTGGCACGGCTTACTAGATTATGCTGAATGGTAACTGAAAGAGACAGAAATAGTAAATATCATAGTAGGCGTCGCACAGTAAATTCATTTATATTGGCATTTGTTTATCAATTGAATGTGTTTGTCTCAAGCCCGAAATACTTAATTCTGAAATAGTTTCGTAGTAGTATGTTTTTAACTAAATTCAAAATTTTCATAGTACAGTCTAGGTTTCTGTTTTGTGGAATTCAGATTTCTGGCATTTTTTCTCCATGCATATAATAATAATTATGAAAACAAGCTGTTCAGTTTTAAATTTTATATATGGGTCCATCATTTATCAAAAAATAATAAACATTTTGATTTTGCATTTACCCGATAAAATTTACGAAAACAAAAAAAATCTGATTGATTTACCGTCAATCCTGTTGTATTATGTACAAATTCCATACATAAATTTTCTTGCTAAAGATTCTAAAATATCTAGTAAAACTATTTCATAAATAAACTAAGCAAATTGTACTTGATACTGACATCTTCTTCTTTAGCTTTTCCCATTCGTTAGGGGTCGCTATTTTTTATTTTCTTTTTCCACTCATTTTTGTTTTGCGTGTCATCCTCATTCAGTACCTTTGCTCTCAAGTCTTTCGCAATACAGTCCTTCCACCTTTGATCTTCCTCTGTTTTTTTAACCTTCTATTACTAAACCATTCTTTCTTCTTCCAATATATTCTTCATCTCTCCTCATAACATGTTCAAACCAATGTAATCGTCTCTCTTGTATCTTTCTAGAAACTTCTAGTTCTAACGCTCGAATTATTTCCCTTATTATTTTATGCCTTACCGTATCTTTCCGTGCCTTCCCCAACATCTATCTCAACATCCTCATCTCTGCCACATTGATTTTCTTTTCATTGACACTGACATCTGTCAGTTAGAATTTTCTTAATATAGTAGATGTTTCCATGGTTATAGCATAATTGGCTGATTTATAAAACTTAATTTCTTTATAATTCTTTAACTCTATATCCATTGAATATGAAATATAAAATGCGTATAGATAAGAATATTCTTTAATATTTATAATAACAATAAATGTCAAAAAATAATATTTAACTGCGTTTTTTCAAGAAAAACTGTTAAAATCTCAAATGAGGGTACTTCCGGTTGACCAGTTATAACCAAAATCTAATCAAGTCTGCATATGGATGTAAGAAAGAAGAATACGTAAAAATTGTACATACATACATACAGACATCATCGTAAAAATAGTAAAATCGTATTGTATTAAAACGTGCTTATTCATTGAAAACTTACCACCGATTTTGTTGACCAAAGACAATACCTTCCTTACCTAGAGGTAACGGAAGGTAAAAATGTACCTATAATATATTTAGTAACTTGTTCCAACAATTTTATCGTATATAATAGTTCAAGTTTCATTTAAGTACATATTAGATATTATCTTATATTCTTCCAGCCTACAGCGAGTCCTTCTTTATCCTTACAAGTGTTGTAGTGCTTTACCCATCCTTGTCTGTCCTTCCTGATTAAGGCGATTTCTCGCAACACGATCTGACATCTAACGTGACACATGATCTGCTATCTGTTAGCGAGGGTGGCAAGGTCAAATGCAGTGTAATCGTCACAAGTCACGCCACTATACTGATCTACTGATAAAGTCGCTTGCTGCAACGCGACATTTTTCAAGGAGCAATTATGCACTAAATTATTAACCTAATAAGAAATACTGTTATGTGCAATTAATTTGGGGGTGGCTATTAAAAAACGATTCTTGTTAGAAACTCCATAACTCTGGAGTACATTGCAGACAAAGAGTCGAAAAGTATTCCTAACAATTTTTAAATATTTATATAGCAATTTTCTAAATTTGCCGTTCAAATCTACTATTACACGTTGATAATTTTATAATCAGCTTATCAGTAAAATCACTTCATAAACAAATTATGCAACTTGCACTTGACACTGACATCTTCTCCTTTAGCTTTTCCCATTCGTTAGGGGTCGCTATTTTTTATTTTCTTCTTCTACTCATTTCTGTTTTGCGTGTCGTCGTCATCCTTTTCTCTCAAGTCTTCCATCTTTTTTACCTCTCGCTAAGAGAGGTATTGCATTCATGCTAAAAATCGCATATCCAGATTTTATTGATTAAGCACGTTTTAAGGTCCCTACAATCCGATTTTAACATTTTTACGATGATGTCTGTGTGTGTGTGTGTGTGTGTGTGTGTGTGTGTGTGTGTGTGGATGTATGTGTGTGTGTGTATGTATGTATGTAGGATGTTGGAAGGACGATTACTCAAAAACTATAAGACTTTAAATTTGTTTAACTACGTATTTCCCAATCGGACATTCATGGGAAGATCTGAAAAGGTTTTGGTAACAATTGGACAACCGGAAGTAGAAGATTCTGGAAAAAAAATCTTCTAAATAATATTTTTTGATTTTTTTTCTTGGTAATATTAAAGAAAATTAAATTCTCTATCTGATACATTTAAATATTATATAATATATTCTATAGATTAAGAGATAAAAGAAATATAATATATAAAATAGTCTGTTATAATAAATTTTACAACCGAAAGATTGGCCATGGAAAATAGTTGAAAATTATAACTGACAGGTAAATGTCAGTGTCAGAAATCCGAAGACATTACTGAAGACTTTTTCTGGGAAGTACATACATTATATTATTTCTTAATGTATTAATAGAATTGGAAACATTTCGAAAAATTAGAAGAGGACAAAATATCTTCATCAAAAATTAAACAATCTAAATATATATGGAATAGATATATGCGTAAGTAGAATTTTTGGTGTAGAGTGTAGGTATACAAGAAATGTTAAATACAATAGGGAGCGAGCAGTCATATGATTTTGTTGGCCTTGACAAGCAGATATGGGGGCCCATGTCAGAATGATAGCTAGTAATTATGTATATAGATGTCAAATATCATAATTTCTCATTCTAAACTTAGTGATTTTCCAATTCCATGTGGAGCAGAATTAAATGTTAAATATCTAAGGCATACAAGTAAATTTTAAACTCCCGGTGATAAATTAACTACGTAAATTTAGAAAATCTTGAAATTTTTAATGAAAAATTCTAACATTTGACATCTATGTACATAATTACTAATTATCATTCTGAAACGGGCCCACACATCTGCTTGTCAAGCCCAAAAATGTAACATTACTGTTCGCGCCCTATACTTATATAACCAAAAAAAGGAAGTCGCGAGAGGTATTGTGCTGGCCACAACAGATTTTTATTGTATAATATATGTAGACCCTGAAGGGTGCACCGAAACGTTGGTATAGTAAGAATAAATTTTGTTTGACTGAACTTTCGAGTAATTGTTAACACCTAATCCACATCACAGTCGAGAAATTACCCGCAATTATTTTACATATACATACTTATTTTATACCAAATTGGAGACGAATAAATAAATAAATTTAGAAAAAAATATTTTTTAATGCGAGTACCACGTGACCACACTTTTAGCCGCAAATATCTGATAGGCAATGATAAAGTATTTGCGCGTTCATACTAGATCTCAAAGTCCGCCTTACTTAAACATCCTATCTTAAGCATCTAATATGTAAAGGGCATTAGAAATAAATAAATAAACAACTGATCGCCATGGAAACATTCATGTTCAGTATGTCAATAGAACCCATTCTATTTAGAAATTTTTATTTATAATTCGAGGTCTAGAGATAATAAAAACTTAATTAACATTTATCACTTTGCGGGTTAAAATCAAAAGTAAATTGCTAATTTATCAGTTTTTGTTACCTAAGTTTTTTTATTTTCCGGTATGGTTAGTTCGTTGGTCTAAATAACCTTGATTAGTAATTGGTTTTCCGGTAACAATTTAAAAATAAAATCTCACTTATATTTCCTTTGATTACAGTTTATCGTGGTAAATAAAAATTATAAAATATAATTACAAGTGAATGTTTTGAAATTGTTGGTAAACGTGAAACAATTGAAGGCCTGTTTCCTGTCAACAAAAAACAAGTAATGGTTAAAGTAAAACCTTTTTAGTTCATTGTTCCTTAAAATGTGATTTCAAAACTCTAAATCAATCATAATCGTCAAAAATTCTCACAAAAGTTTTCAATGATTGTAGAAATACCAAGGATACAATTATTTATTTTGTAATTGTATGTTTTTATTAAGTAATAGTGGTTTTACAGACATTGATTTTTTAATGGCATTGACTTGCTTAATGAAGAACACGTCGACCGGTTCATTACAGCAGTTTTTTGGTGAATCTAATTAATAGTGGTTTTTATTCCATTACTGTGGAATAAATCTTTTGTTTATATATTGTTTATGTGTATACTGATATCTAGTCTATTAAAGAACAAATATTAAACGAGAAATTTTGTTTTCGTTTGGTCGATCGATCACTATTTGTGTTGTAAAAGAATTGTTTTTTGCACTAGGAGTGCAGATATCCGAACGAAAAAGATTATTTTGCAATGGCTCATATACAAGGTTTTTACTTCTCTCTAAGAGAGGTATTGGATTAATGCTAAAAATCGCATATCCAGATTTTATTGAATAAGCACGATTTAAGGTCCCTACGATCCGATTTTAATATTTTTACGATGTCTGTATGTGTGTATGTGTGTGGGGAGGTTGGAGGGACGATTTCTCAAATACTTTACTACTTAATATCTGTTTAACTACATATTTTTTCAATCGGAAATTACTGGGCTGAAAAGGTTTTGGTAATAATTGGACAACTGGAAGTAGTAGATTCTAAAAAAAATCTTCTAAATATTATTTTTTGAAAATGTTTATTCTTGCTTGTATTAAAGAAGAGTAAATTCTTTATCTGATACATATATATATTTTATTATATCTTTTATAGATTTAGAGATAAAGAAATATAAGGTATATAATAATCTGTTGTAATAAATCTCACAGCCCAAATAATGTCATGGAAACCAATTGAAATATTAAAAAATGTTTGTAACTGACAGATAAGTGTCAGTGTCAAAAATCCAGAGACATTACTGAAGATTTTTTCTGGGAATTATATACATTATATTATTTCTTATTGTATTAATAGTTAAATATTTAAAATTATAGAGATATTACATATACCCTTTTAAAATAATGTCAATCCCGACAATGAATTGGAAACATTTTGAAAAATTAGAAGACAAAATATCTTCATAGAATGAATTTAAAATTAAAAAATCTAAATAAAAATAAATAAAGAATAGATGTAAGTAAAATTTTTGGTGTAGAGTGTAGGTATACAAGAAATGTTAAGTACAATAGGGCGCGAGCAGTCATGTGACTTTGCTCGCCCTGACAAGCAGATACGGGAGCCCGTGTCAGAATGATAGCTAGTAATTATGTACACAGATGTCAAATATCATAATTTTTCATTCTAAATTTAGTGATTTTCCAATTCCATGTGGTTTATTTCCTCGACAAATAAATTCCACACTCAAATGTCTTAAATATTTTTGTTACGTAATTATGTCCCTCTTTTTCTACCTTTTAAAAGTGTCTTGTTATGAAAAGTACGTGCGATGTAAAGTAAAACGTAAGTCGTGTTATGTCCTTCGCATTTTTCAGGGCCGGATTAACTCAGTATTCAATCAACGGAACGTGGAGTTGCTTCTTAATCGCTTAATCACACACTAGGAAATGAATTGTTGGGAGAATGTCTTGTTAACAAAGATGATTCTTCTTTATGATTAAACTGAATTGTCTCGCATTTTTTTGTGTCAGTATTTGAAGAAGCTACTTATTACATTCAAAGTTTACATCATGTCATTACTTTATTTATAAACATATATTATCTCGTCCAACTTCTACTTTTTTGTACTAATAAAATTATAATAATAAATCATAGAAATTTTAAACATATTAGAATTGCTTTCATAAAAGTATCAACTTACATATCTGGTGTTAACTGCGTACTACCTTTAATTAAAAAGTCACACCAATATTTATTCGGAGGTATTTTATTTCACAGTTTGATTATAAGTAAAACAAATACGTTTAGTTATCTTTATTTATATACGAATCAAAAAAAAAAAAAAACATCCAATACCTTAAATAAAAATAAATCAATTACCCCTTACCTTAAAATTATAAAATAAGCTATATACGTATTTCGAGAACTAAGTTCTCATCAGTAGTACAACTTTAAGCAGAGTAGTTAAGATTACTCAGCATGTAATCCATGCCAGAGGTCTAATAACTCTGAAAAAACAAGGGAGAGAACTGGGATTATATAGGGATGAGAGTCAAAGGTGAATGAATACCAATTATAATCTAATATTTAGCGTCCAATGTTATTTAAGATTTAAAACGTCCTATAAAATTTAAGTTTATATTAAATTGAATAGTTTAGAATTTGGTACCGAGATATGCGTTCGGCAAGTTATTTTTATATTTATTTATTATTAAGCTCTCGTATGCATCTAAATATCTATCATTATTAATATGTTTTAAAAGTTTAATATTAGAAATGTTAATTTTGTAATTATTAATGAACATATGTTGAGCTATGCTAGATTTTTCGGGATTACCACTTTTTAGATGATAAAAATATTCTTTAAACCGAGTGTCAATTTGTCTTTTAGTTTGCCCGATGTAAACTTTATTACAATCATTACAGCTAATTTTATAAATACCGGATTTTTTGTTAGTATCTATTTTATCTTTAGGATTACCTAATAAAGATTTAATGGTATTACTTGATTTGTAAGTTACGGTTAAATTTTGATTTTGAAAAATTTTGTTTAAATTTTTAGAAGCGTTATCGTACGGTAGTGTTATGTATTTATTATTATTTTTATTATTAAATGGTGTTAATGTTATAAAATTAGAAACGGATTGGCGATGTGGAAACCGTTATACTTAGCTATTTCTTTAATATAGTTTAGTTCAATATTAAATCGTTTTTTGTTTAAAGGAAACTTTGTTATTTTTGTTTAAAGGAAACTTTGTTAATCTGTTTATTAAAGAATTTAACGATGCTAATTTATGTGGCCAGAACTGATTGGAGTCTGCAGTTATAAATCTGTTAGTGTTAGTGGATTTTCTGTAAATATCAAAATCTAGTTTATTTTTGTTTCGAATAACCCGGTTAAAACTATCGCTTTTAGTCTTTACAAATGACAAAGATAAATGTATGCCAATTTGTTAATTCATTCAAGATAGACGACCTTGATCGGACATCTTTAAAAAATATTACTATACCTATTTCAAACATTGCGCGGCCTTTAGTTTACTAAATATGGGTGATTAATTCGTTTTCACTATAGATTAAGGGTTGATAATCATTTCTGCTTTTGTTTGTCGTTTCAATTCTAAATATTTAGAGGAGAAAAATAATTTTAAAAAACTTATAACTGATTAATTATTATTAATTAATAGTGATACGTCTCTGTAGAGAACCCTTGCGTATCGGGCGCTCCCGCTTATCTTCGATGACAGGAAGTACGCGGTCAAAACCGGAAACACATTCGGGTTGGGTAGCTGCTTAGATCGCCCATTGTTTTCCACTCACAATCAGTCTATCCATCACTATGGTTACAATCATACACACATATGTTCCACATTACATTATGTGATAACTAATGCACAATCGATATATTAGTGAATTAGTAAATAAATCTTAAATTTGCCATCATAGCGTGCCATGGAAACAGTGGCCTAGCGCGGTTAGTTTCAAAGGTGACTTGATGAGTGTCGGTTCGGTTGACAGTTGTGGTTGTTTGTGATAGTGTTTTTGTTGAAATGGCGCATAGGAAAATGTGGAAGAGTATCATAAGGAAGAATAAAAAGAAACAGGATTTGAATGTGTCCTTGCCGGATACGAGAGAGGTTGACCAGCTGAGTCGTAAGGATTATTATCTTAAAAGGTTGCAAAAGGATATTTTTTTGGTTATTTAATAAATTTTACAAAATCTTGTTTTTGTTTTGCGTATTAGAGTATGAAGTTTATTATAAGCAATTTAAAATCACGAGTTTATATTTATATAAACAATACCATATAAAATCAAATTAAAATCTTATAAACAACAATGCATTTACAATAAACCTTGGAAAATGATGAATAAAGAATAAAAATAAAATATTTAATACATAAACACATGCAGATGCAGACCTTGCAATGTTATATTGAAATTTTATTTAAAACAATCTTAATAATTGTTGGTATGCTTAAGTGCATTATGTGATCGGTTGTGGTTTAAGGGCCAGGCTTCGAATTCAACCGCAAACAATTTTTTATCAATTTTTCTCTGCAACAATTTAGAGAAGCGTCAGGTGGCACCTAGTAAGCATCCTGTACGACAGTGTTTCTGAACAGGTGGGACGCGAAACCCTAGGGGGACACCTGACTTTATGTATAAAACGGTGGATTTGTTTTGTTTTCCGAAAAATAATTACTGTAATATTTATATGCAATAATTAAGGGGGTCCTTGAAAATCAGCTAAAACTAAAATAGAATGACACACTTAGAAATAGGTAAATAACCGTGATGATATATTTATTTACTGATAAGTAATAATGAAATATTTTTTTTAATAAATCATAACATAAAACATTATATAGTGTATTGTAATTGATATTTGCAATTTCGAATTTAAATAAATGAATAAAACGCAATATGAAATTAATGAAAACAAAAAAAAAATACACGGCAAATAAGTACCTACATTTATCAAGATGGGAAAACCAGTTGCATTAAGTACAACGCGCATTTAGAGTATAAATTGAGACAAAACTAAATCCTTGTATCCGCAAATTAATTTTGCTTTCTGCGTACAATTATAAGCCCTACATTTGTTGAATCTGCAAATTTCATCGTTTTATATGTATGTATCTGTGATAAAAATAAAAAAATGTTTAATCAACAAATTAACCATTTCAGTGATTCGAATACAAATTACTTTCAATTATTAAAATACTATTTTTTTTATCATATTACTTCTGGAGAAAAAAATGAACAAAAACAATAAGAAATGATAACGTAATGTGCATGTCGACATAGACTACGTTTATTTCGCTTAAAAATCTAGTGACTTAAAACTAACTCCTAACTCCAGCTAGTTTATATCGCATGTTTTAAAGTGACTACAGAATAATTAGAGTTTATTGACGTTTATCCACTGCTGTTAAACAAGGACAGATAGAAAATTTTGCGGATGACTTACTATAATAATAATGACAAAACGCTCCCGATCTTGAAGCAAACCTGGAAACAAATAATTTTTAGAAGTTTTGAGTATAGTGTAATATATATTTTTAATAATTATTAACGTTTAATTTTTTTGAGGTTAATTCATCGCCTTAACCGTTTACCTCGCAAAATTTCAAGTAAGTTAGTTAACTCAACCCATTATTTAAGTTACTTCACTTAGCACTAAACTAACGTGTTTATCTCGCATGTTTAACCCGCTTAACTCAAGCGGGTTACCATTTAAGTGGATAAACTAGTGCGAGATAAACGTAGTCATAGACTAATCTCACTGTGAGATTAGTCTATGAAGTCGACCACCTTAGATTATATGCTAGGAAGTACAACAAATAGACCAGGGGCTAGTGCAATGTGAAAAATATATCATGATATCCCAAATACTGACCCTTGGTGCTCACTTTAAATACTCTTGAGAACGATTTGGTGTCTTTCCTGGAAAAAAACCCAGCTGTGGGCAATGACCCAAAACTGTTCAAAAAATTGATATTTTAGAATCTAGGTGGGACCTGCATAAAATGAAACAAAAATTTTTACATTGGCATTCCCGGGCGTTTTTCTTGAATTACTACTTTCAGCTGGTCTAAAAGTGTGGCGTAGCATTGTCCAGTCACAGTTCTTCTTTTACCAAGATAATCAATTACCAAAATTCCTTTGGTGACCCAATGACTTGATGCCATCACCGTTCCTGCCAACTAAATTAACTTCGCTTTCTTCGGGGCCGACTCACCATGTCCAATTCAGTCGACTGAATTCTTGTCTCTGGAGTGTAATGTAAAATTGACCGAATTTTTCTTAAACATCTTCAAATTTTCGGCTGAAGTTCGGGCTCGAATACGCTTTTGCTTCGAACTGAGCAATTGCGGCACCAGTCTGGTGCACATTTTTCTCATACCCAGCTCATTGTGTAAAATATAAACTACACTTTCATAAGAGATTCCTATGACTTCCTTAATCTCACGCACTTTCATTTGGCGATCTTCCAGAACCATATCGTGGAGTTTATCCACAATTTCCGGTGTGGTAGGCGATTTTGGTCGACCTGAACGTGGTTCGTCACAGGAGTGTGTCCAGCCACTTTTAAAATCTGAAACCCAGACACTCAAGTTGAAAAGGAAGGTGAAGCATTCCTAAGGACAGCATCCAACCAGGTTTTGATTTCCGTTGCCGTCTCTCCTTTCAAATTAAAAATCTTGATCACCGCACGAACTTCGTTTTTATCCATTACCGATTTATCGCTAGGTAGATCGACACAGACGCTTGTCACGATTAGACCGATTGACAGATTGTATTGAAATTTCTTGACAGTTCATATGAAGAGTTATATAGGTAAAAGAAAAAAGATAAGATTGCTTTCCAAAATCCAAAACCAAACTTTTCTATTCATCCTTGTGCTTTTACAGGAGTAGAAAAACGAATTTTATTTTAATTCTTATTTATTATGTTTATGTATGTTATTATGATAACGTTTCTAACGTAGGAGCTACGTGCAGAATTGAAAATGTTTCATAGGCTACATAACATAACATTAATGCAGAACAAAGTTTGTTTATACTTGCGATATTGTTTTATAATCCTGAGTAATATTATCTATATATGACTAGCACCATTACATAAATATTTATTTCTGCTTACAAAACAATTATATATTTATGCTTTCCTAGTTCTTATATCTTAATTATCTCTAATTTAGAATAGTTGCCATTAATTTGCGGTTTTTTCTTCCTTGAAATTTGTTTTCATCGTCTGCTTTTGTTATGGTGTTTAGCGTTTAGGTCCTAGTGCATCCACGCAGCTGCATACAGTTTATACTTATAGTCGTTACGTCACGGTCTGAGTAATACATACATCAGTTGGTATAAACATATGCGGCCCACATAAAAAACCGTTTTACGCCGGGAAAATGACTGTTTAATTGTTAGATAAATTACTGCACTTTTTACTATTCGTATGTGGGTGGTGCGATATGTTACATCCGTTACGTAGTTGTATTTGTTTCTCAATATACTCACAGAATAAATAAATATATAAATTATTAAAAAAAAATTCAGAACTCATAATACAATAAAAATGATACATCCTTATCAGAAATATGATACAATAAAATGCCTAATGAGAAGAGATGAAACAAATTTGTCATTCAGAAATTAGAACAAGAGATGAAAGAAATTAAGAATATTTTTACGAAAAATGTCTGAAACCGAAAAGACCTATTAACAATGCTAATAAAAGGGACGTATTGTTTGCTTCGCTTATGTCAAAATTGTCACGGACAAGATTGGTAGAATTCTTCGTAAGAAATGAAGATTTCGTTTTCTTCTTATGTTAAAATTCGACAAGTAAAAGACGTCATCCCTCTTCAATCATCAGGAATTTATCAGATGTGTCTGCTGGAAAGTTTACATTGGCCAGACTGGTAGAACTATTTCAACAAGATTGAATGAACACCAGCGTTCGATCAGATTGAACCAGCCAGAAAAATCTTCAGTTACAGAGTATGCCCTGGAAGAATTCCACCGTATAAAATTCGAAGAATCAAAAATACTAGGGAGACCAACACACAACATTGTGACGGTTTAGATCTTAGTCGAGCATGGCTTCCTATATTAAATATGTTGTTATTTGTCATCATGGTTACCTGTTGCTAATGATTTCGTTATTATTTATTTATATTTGTTGAGTTATTCCCGGAAAAAGATACTACCGAAACATTGGTTTTTTATGACAATAAACAGAACTAAAACTAAAAAGGTTGTATTATTGTTATCGAAATATATATACATACGAGTATATATTATCACTTCTTTTTATCTATTTTCCAATGTGGTAGGTCTGTTTATAGAAACGTTATAATAGAAGATATGCATTATTTAAACCAATTAAAGTCCGCCGAAGAATATATGTTATCTCCACTACATGTAAAGTACATAATGAATCACTTTTTTGTTGTGAATTTTAAATATACACTAGATAAAATTGTTACATTGTTAATACTTATTGTTGGGTATTATTGGCGTACCAGGCATCACCTTACAAGCTTTCAAAGCTCTCGTGGTGAAAGCACAACATAAAAGGGTGAAAAGTTCCCGGAATGACATGAAAAAATATATTTAACATTTTATTTTTCTACATAGTGCCTTCTGAGGTACACTTGGTCCAACGTTTTTCTAACTTTTCGATTCCCTCCCGAAAATGGTTTTCTTTGAGGTCCTCAAAATAAGCATTTACTGCTTCGATGGCTACTTCGTTGGATCGAAATCTCTTTCCAGCGAGGAACGTTTTGAGTTTCAGGAAAAGATGAGCATTACTACTTGAATGAGCTGGCGCATTGTAGTGATGAACCAAGATCTTTTGCCATTCCCGGGCGGTTTTCTTGAATTGCTGCTTTCAGCTTGTCTAAAAGTGTGGCGTAGTATTGTCCAGTTACAGTTTTTTCCTTTATCAAGATAATAAATTAGCAGAATGCCTTTGGCGTCTCAAAAGACTGATGCCATCACCTTTCCTGCCGATTGAATTGACTTCGCTTTCTTCCAATCCACACTTTCGACTGAATTTTCGTCTTTGGAGTGTAGTGGTGTATTCCATGGTTATGAAACGTCTTTCAAATCTTAAACAACTCCAAAATTTTGGCTGAAGTTTTGCTCGGACCTAAGCAAATGCGGCATCCACTTGGCATACATTTTTCTCATGCCCAGCTCATTTTATCATGATTATACAAATACGTAGTCTTTCCGTCTACGTCAAAGTAGGTATTATGTTAGTGCCTCCCGGTTTTGCGTCTACCTTTGTACGACATATGAGGAAGTTCTGAGTCAACATACGTCCCTCATCCCTCTGACCACTAACCACGACGCTAATTAATATTTAAGACCAGAGGAAGATGACTCACTCAAACTTAAATGATTTGTTCATACACCGCCGCCTTGCTATTTTATAATGTGGAATACATTCATTAAACATACAATAAATGATTCATAGGATGCCCGCTGCGAAGGATACTGTCAATAAAAATATTGCAAAATTATTAATAAATTTATTAGTTAGTATATAACGTCGAGAAACGAAAACCGTTCGTGATCGAGTTGCATTATTCTCTAATTTAGAAGGCCCAGTGGTAAATCATCTAAAATATCTTCTAGAATATTTCGTAAAAGATCGAAATAACAATCTCCCGTCAATGTGCCTTCATACGAGCCCAACACCAGATGTATTTGTATCCTCTGAAATAAATATATTAGTTTATATTTATTTATTTTTCTTCTAATGTGCAAATTTCCTCCGATAAGAATTCTCCAAAGCCATGAGGGAATTTTTATCTAACCTCATCCGTTCCACATCTTCACCCGAACCAGAAATACAGTAGTCACAATGTAGGCCGCGCAGGCAAAATAAACACGGTTGCCAAGTCAACAATAAAACAAAACACTACCGCCGTGCATTCGACACAGACAACTGACGATTGACTGCCAACTAAAAAACATTAAAGAAGCGCGAACACAAATAAACGAATGCGATGGAAGTTATTTTCAATTTTAGGGCGGTTAATATAGTTTCCGGTGTGCGAAGTAATGCAATACACAGGAAGTAACGTAATTACTAGGTTAGGGGAAAGTGGTTCGGAAAGGGAAACATGGAGGAATACAATTAGTAACCGTTGAAAGGTTTCACTATTTTACTAAAAAAAGACAGTTAAAAAGAATCTGTTGAGGCCAGCACAATACCTTCCGTCAAACCTGTATATTCTGTATAAATTCCATACATAAATTTTCTTGCAAAAGATTCTAAATTTCCAGTAAAATTATTTCATAAACTATGCAAATTGCACTTGATACTAACATCCCCTTCTTCTTTAGCTTTCCCCATGCGTTAGGGGTTCTCATTCAGTTCCTTTTCTCTCAAGTCTTCTGCAATACAGTCCTTCCATCTTATCTTTGGTCTTCCTCTGTTTCTTTAACCTTCTATTATTCATATTTCATATTCATTCTTCATCCAATATATCCGTTTCTCCTCATGCCATTTTCAAACCAATGTAATCATCTCGCTAGTATCTTTCTATAAACTTGTAACACTAGAGTTATTTCCTTACCGCATCTTTCCGTGTTTTCCGCAACATCTACTTTAACATCCTCATCTCTGCCACATTAATTTACTTTTTATTTATACTGACATCAATTTGAATTATATGAATATATTAGTAGTTTCCATGTTTAGCATAGCTGGCTGATTTATAAAATTAAATTTATTTTTAAATTGTTTAACTCTATATCTATTGAATATGAAGTATAAAATGCAATCAAATCGTATAGAGAATAATATATTATTTAAGTTATAATAAAGTTAAATGTCAAATCAAATTTAACTGTTAAATCTTCAAATGAGGCTACTTCCGGTTCACCAATTATAACCAAAATCTAATCAGTTGTTTTTCTGGATGTAAACTTGAGGAATACAAAACAAATATCATTTTTGGAATCGTGAAGTTATGCGATCCGAAACTTTTGTCACACACGCACACTCACTCACTCACACACACACACACACACACACACACACACACACACACACACACACACACACACATACATACATACATACATACATACATACATGCATACATACAGTAAAATTTTTGAAAGATGTCCGATCAAGGGCGTCTGTATCATGAACGAATTAACATATTGGCATTGGCATACATTTATCTCTTTCCTTTGCAAAGGCTATAAGCGTGTGTGATAAGGATAGATATAACACGCTTGTCTTTCAAAAATTCGTATTGTTTCGACTAAGCTAGAAAATTCCACTTTAAAACGATGCTCGTTGTGGATATTTTCGCTGTAACGTAAGTTTATTTATTAATTCAGATACATTACCTTAATTCATAGCCGTACGAATAACGTTATTTTCTGTCAGAGACACTGACATTGTGTCAATATCTTATTTTTCACATATTTGGTTTTACATTTGCTTATAAAGTTGACTTATTTTTGAATTTTTAATGCTTTTATTGTAACATATATTTTTATAATAACAAAATAACAGTAGTATCTTATGTACCCTCATAAAAACTAAGCAAACGACATTACTGAATTTGTCATAATGCGCGGAGCAAAAATCTGAATTCATAGTAGTAGTAGTAGTAGACGACCTTGATCGGACATCTTCCAAAAATTTTACTGTACATACATACAGACATCATCGTAAAAATGGTAAAATCGGATATAGGGACCCTAAAACGTACTTATTCACTAAAAACTCATCATTGAATTTTTTTACCAACGACAATACCTTCCTAACCTAAAGGTGATGGAAGGTAAAAATAGCAACTCTATATTCATTGAATATTAAGTATAAAATTCGCAGAGAATAAAATATAGGTGTAACGTAATGGTCTATTATCTATGTCACACTTTTAACTCTTTTATCTTTCTTCCTGTTTGTCGTCCTATCCGTGTCCCGGTGATATATTTACTACGTGTCGTTAAGGTGCAGGGTTCAATAACATGGCTTGTTTGTGTTGTCCTGGGACGTCTGACTTCAGTCTACAGCGCATGTTTGTAACGTGATAGCCTTGGAGTTTGTCAAAACAAACCGTATACCTCGCCTACTATACTCAAGGAATATGATTAATTATTATTCGAACTGAAGAGCGGAATGGAATGCAGATATTCATGAGGATTTTCAAGTGGGAATCTAATGGTTTTTAGAATAAAATTATACAGAATATACATGAAATGTTTGTTATCTTAGGAAATACGTGAGTTAGATGAAAAGTTTGCAGACTATGACTAATAATGAAGGATTGTTTTCAGCAAAGGATAATACTGTTGTTTATTATTATAATTTTCTTGAATTACAATGGATTCAGTTCAACCATCTTCAGTTCTCCATTCTATCTCTTGAGATTTTCAAAATAATTATTTACTACTGTTTAAGGACTAGTTTATAATGGATATAGCTGATAATTTATTCCACAATCTTTCCATGTTATTGGCGTGTATTGCTAAGCGATATGGCATCTGATGGCAAAATAATGAACTACAGGTTGACCAGGTATTAAAGTATGTAATTTTAGAAATTTGTTGAACATTATACGTATTTATGTATCTAAAGTGACATATATATTATAATATGAGTAACAATTATTGCTGCTTACTTGAGTACACATTGTCACGTTAGAAAGGTAATAAATTATATTGTCACAAATTCCCACTAAACGAAAAGTTCGCGTTTATATTAAAAATATGCTTGACAAGATGAAAAAAGATAATGTATTACAGTGCGTGAATTAGAAAATTATAAATTAATATATCCGTCTTGTGTACTTTGAAGATTTATTCATTATATTTTAAAGAAAACTTTATTTCAAAACGAGGTTAGTTTTATAAATGTTCACAAAAATATCATTTAAGCTATCTTCACTTCCACGAATACATTCTATACTAATGTTCACAAGTGAATACGAAATATACTCATAAAATTTTGTTATTTTAATTATTTTTTTGGAGATATCATCTAAAACAAAAGTGGTTATACAATCTAAGTTAAAGTTTTATAAAAATGTACTAGGAATTTACATTAATTTA
This sequence comes from Harpalus rufipes, assembly GCA_951394225.1. Lineage (NCBI taxonomy): Eukaryota > Metazoa > Arthropoda > Insecta > Coleoptera > Carabidae > Harpalus > Harpalus rufipes. Next base: position 20,349,962 of record OX596283.1, on the reverse strand, counting down.
CCCTTAATGGATAATATAAAACCTACTATACAATAATATAAAAAGAAAATTAAATATAATACAGTACTATGAGAAATACACAATTATATAAATTATGTGTTTGCCCATTTTTGACAGTAGGTTGACGTCATATCTCGTTCAACCTGTAGTTCAAAACTTGCCACCCCAGCGCTGCGATCTTGAAAATACATGCCAATACTTATAATAAAGTACATAGAGACTGCAGTTATATAAAGTATGTAATATTTTGCACACAACATTAAACTTGTTGCAAATAATATTATTCATGTTTCTACTGTTTCTGGCGTGCAGAGTAAGGTTGAATTGAGAATTATTACTGCCCTAGTTTTGCTACCCTACAATTTGTATGACATTTATTTTTCCATGCGTCATTTGTTTCACAGCCACCTACAACCGTGTGCGTGTTCCTGATTTCTTAGAGGGAGAGCACCCTTCCATACAGAGGTGGTTGGATATATAATTTTTTTAAGACCTTATTAGGTGTGGACCGCACCGTGTGGTATTAAATTTAAAATGTAGAAATTAATAGATAAATATATAACTGATATGGCTTACCAGCGAAATTCTTCATTTTAGGTAAAAAAGCATAAAATTCTGCATCTGAATCAATAAGCAAAATTAAATATGTACCTATATCTTGTAACGAAAGAAATGAGGTATAACAATGTCGAAAATCACGTCAAAAATAGCAATAGCCGTGGAATTGAGACAAAATAATAATACATGTCTAACGGTTTATCTGTCATGTTAGGGTAATTTATTTTTATTAGGTATTATTTCTAATTTCTGTTGCAGTTAACAATTATTTGTTAATTTAAATTGATATTTGTTCACTTGAACAAAAATTACAAATAATAATAAATGTTAACAATTACTCGAAAGTTAAGTTAATTTTTTGTACGGTGTTTAATAAATTAACTGAATGTTTTGCACGATTATATTTTGTGTACATGAATTGTAACAATTTATAAGATTTTACTGTAAGTGTGATTGTTGTAGACCCTGAAGAAGGTGCATGGTGCACCGAAACATTGGTATATTAAGAATAAATGCTGAACTTTCGAGTAATAGTTAACACTTAATCCACATCACAGCTTGATAGATTTTTGGGGTAATTTTAGGCATTTTCACACCTGCCGTTACAAGGCATACAATTATTTTTGCTTATTGATTCAAATGCAGAATTTTATGCTCTACAACTTTTATTTGAAGCTTTTTTACCTAAAATAATTAGCGAAGCAGAAAATTAGGATTCTGATTTTACATGTTATGTTCTATGTTCGGCTGAGCCGATCACCATACTGTATATAAAAATATATAAGATGTCCATTTTAAGTATGAAAGTTGTCACTTCCGATTAAACAGGAAGCGCTACTATTATGCCAAATACCATGATTTGTGAGCTCCAAGCCTAGTTTACAAATATTTAAAAAATAATTATAAATAAAAAAGTTATTTTGAGTGGCCGGCTTTTTAGTGGCATCCTGTATATTTAACATATTTCATTTAATAAATTCTGGAGCACATACTGTAATACTCGAAATTTTATTACTAATAACATTAGTAATGTGTTATAAAATTAAGATTATATGACTCGAATTGACGTAATATCATATTTTCTAAATGTTGCAATTATTGTAAATGTATTGTAACTTCTTCATCACATAAAGTTGAAAATGCAGAAAGTAAAATTTTATTCATAAATTTAATAACATACTTACATATGTAGTTTTTAAAACCTTTTAATAGGATTTGATGTTTTTAATGATTAAAAATGTAAATAATATTAATTTATAACGATTATAATTATTAATAGTATAATAGTATATTTATTTCGCGATTAAATAAAAATAAAATCGTAACAAAGTTATAGCTATAATAAAAATTAATTCATTTGTTCTAATTCTGATTGTGTTATTCATTGTGCCTAATACACATTTGTACGCATTATTAAATAAAATGGATACATATGTCACCACATGCTTAGCATAAAAAGCACAAACAACAAAAAGCACTTTTAAAAAATATTAACTACTTATTTATTTTAACGTCAACACACAATGCAGTATAGCATTGTGGGTTATCTATATGTTTTTTAAATGTTAAAAGAAAATGGTAAGTAATATAAAACATTTTGTTTCGTGTTTGCTAACCATGAAAAATTCATTCTTTGTTTTTCTCTGGTTTCCTGCATGATTCATACAAGAACAAAAATAGAAATAAACTTGATATGAATTTGTTTTGGAATAAATTATTCTTATTTTATGTGCATAATTATAACAAATTACCAAAATGTATACTAAATATATCTAACCTACAAATATTCTTTTGCAATCAATAAAATAAAAAGGCTACAAAATTTTGAAGCATTTTTTTATACAAGATAGTTAGGGATGTAATAAATATTTTAGCTCCCCTCCTACGTCGAATGCTGTCTTTATCACCTGGACTTGGACGTCATCGCCATACTCTCGATCCTGATTGGTCGTTGGATAATACCTGTTCATCTCCAGAGGAAAGAGACTTTAACTCAGGTAAAGCTAAAATAAATAACAAAATATAATTAATAATAGTGAATATAATCATAGCTATGCTCAAATATATATTGGGCCTTTTTACAATAGGGAAGTATATTAATAAGTATGGTAATATATTTCAATATTATAGAAATATGTATGTATTTACAGTAAAAAAATTCAAAGATGTCCGATCAAGGTCATCTACGAGTTGTATGAAAAGATTTTAGCTCCGCCTATTCCGACAAATTCAGTAGTGTTGTTTACTTATTTTTTATGAGGAAGATACTACTGTTATTTTATTATTATAAAAATATATGTTATATGTTTAAGTGGATGGATGTGATTGGTAGGGTGCTTAAAGAGAGAGAGTTTCCAAGTATGAAAAGAAGAAGAACATGTATGAATACGATTATGAGTGTGGCCGAGGCGAAAGAAGTCTGCTTAGATAAGAATGTGTGGCGAAGGATGATTGTTTCCTAACTATTATTGTGATCCGGATGCGGTATTTCGCTACCGAAAATCGATCACTTCATTATGTTTAAGAGTAAGGATTATGAGTGTGGCCGAGGCGAAAGAAGTCTGCTTAGATAGGAATATATGGCGAAGGATGATTGTTTCCTAACTATTATTGTGATCCGGATGCGGTATTTCGCTACCGAAAATCGGCCACTTTAATATGTTTAAGAGTAGGTAAGGATTTGTTGTATGATGTTGATGTTGTTCTTATTGTTTGTGCGAACCCACTAAGTGGGACACGCGTGATTTTATGTATGTATGTATGTGTGATACAATGACGACAAGATACAAATTTGACCAGACATATAAGGTAATCATTGGTGATCGCCTTCAGTGGACAGTAGGAGGGCCACATTTCCCAAGGGACTCTTTGTCCTGGTTCACGGGTGGTTCAAAACTAGAGTGAGGAGAAACTGGAGTGGGTGTCCAGGTTATCAAATAAAAGTATCCACAGGCACCAGTCCCAACATATTTCAAGCAGAGATCTACGCAATAAATCTCTGCTCAAATAAACCTAAACAAAGGTCTCAAAGGAGCAACAATCAACATATTGAGAGACAGCCAGGCTACTTTAAAGGCACTAAGTGCCTTTACTTGTAAGTCAAAGCTAGTCTGGAATTGCATGAACATCCTACAACAACTGGCCAAAGATAACCACGTCACTTTGTGGAGAAAAAGTAGATGAGCTCGCTGAAAAGGGTGCTAAACTGCCGTTTTACGGGCCTGAACCTTCCTGTGGACTCTTGAAAAGCCATATAAATAAGGAAATCAAAAACTGGAAGGAAGCAACCATAGCTTAATATTGGAAAGACATCCCAGGCCTTAGTCAGTCGAAGAAATTCATTTCACCCTCGTGGACAAACGCCAAAGAGCCAAATCTCTGTGCTCAAATAAACCTGAACAAAAGTCCTAAAGGAGCAACAATCAATATATTGTCAGACAGCCATGCTACGTTATAGGCACTAAGTGCCTTCGCTAGTTTGGAATTGCATGAACACCCTACAACAACTGGCAACAACCCACGTCACTTTATGGTGAGCAGATGAGCTCGCTAAAAAGGGAGCTAAACTACCGTTTTACGGGCCTGAACCTTCTTGAGGACTCTTGAGAAGCCATATAAAGAAGGAAATCAAAAACTGGAAGGAAGCAGCCATAGCCTCATATTGGAGAAACATCCCGGGCCTTAGTCTGTCGAAGAAATTCATTTCACCCTCATTTACAAACGCCAAAGAGCTATTAGCTCTCAGCTAGAAGGACCTTAGAACTATGACGGGTATCTTTACTGATCATTGTCCTCTAAAATACCATCTATGTAAGATTGGTATAGCTGAAAACAATATCTATTGACTCTGCGAAGAGGAGGAAGAAACTTCGGAACACATTGTATGTGAATGTCCAGCTGTGGCCATAAGTAAACTTAGCCATCTTGGTAAAAGGTACCTCGAGACAAACTGACAACTGGAGCAGTCATTGGCTTCTTAAAAACTCTGGAACTACTTCCAGCAAACTAAGATAGGGCCATGTTACAACAGATCTTACAAGTCACAGTGACAAAAGCTGTTAGCGCTTAAAGCCCTCAATAATGAACGAATGAATGAATGAATGAATATGTTACAGTAAAAGCATTCAAAATTTAAAACTAAGTCAACTGGTAAGTTTATTAGCAAATGTAAAACCAAATATGTGAATAAATAAGATACTGACACAATGTCAGTGTCATTGACACCAACAGAAAATAACTTTGTTATATCTGAATTAACAAATAAATTACAGCGAAAGTATTGTCAACAACAAGCATCGTTTTAAAATGGAATGTCCTAACTTAGTCGAAACAATATGAATTTTTGAAAGACAAGCACGTTTTATCTATCCTTATCGCACATGTTTCGTGTTATGGTAAATGAGAAAGATAAATATATATGCCAATTTGTTAATTCGTTCATGATACATATGACCTTGATCGGACATCTTTGAAAAATTTTACTGTATATATTTTAAGTTTGTTGTATTTATCATAATATTATTCAATTCCTTTTCTAAAAGTCATAAACTTATGAATCACCTACAATCACCATATTAGAATTTTGCATAGATAAACAAGAATGAAAACTAAAATTCGTAAAAGATAGGCAAAATACTGACAATACAATCTCATGATTATCTTTTTATCGTTTGTGAAACTCACATAAACAATATGAGTTAACGTTTGAAATATGTACAACATTATTGTAATTGCAATGTGTAGGCATTGTTGCCAAAGAGAAATGGCGTTAGAATAATAATTATATGGAAAAATGCAACGTGAAGCGTGTGCCAATTGTTTACATAGAGAGAAATTCAAAAAAATATTATGAGTGGTTCGTTGTGAATATTACAGATTTTTAATTTTCCAGAACTAACAACAGTTATCTGAATAACGGCAGCGCTCGAGTGGTTCGCGTTATATTACAAGTTGTAGGTATAATGCAGTGGTTAAGTTGGCAACTTGGTTGGTTAACAAAAGAATATGTTATGGAACAAATGGAATTTCTGCCGCATTCTTTACATAAAAGATACTGTTTCTCTAAGAGAAGATGTCTTGAAAATTAAATAAAAAAAATAAATAGGTCCCCGTTCATTTTTGATACAATATGTCGTTTTTAGTCAAAATTTTATAATATGAATATTGAATCGGTATTGAAATCGGTGTTGAGAAAATGCAAATTAAAATGAAATTATTTTACTCTAATAAAGGAAAAATGACAAATCTTATCTTAATTTAATTTAAACTAAAAAAATCTGATGTGACCAGCACATTATCTTCCGTCTATTCTGTATATTATGTACAAATTCCATATATTAAGTTTCTTGCAAAGATCCTATATTTCCAGTAAAATTATTCTATAAACAAACTATGCAATTGCACTAGCTTTTCGCATTCGTTAAGGATCGCTGTTTTTTATTTTCTTCTTCCACTCATTTCTGTTTTGTGTGTCGTTCTCATTCAGTTCTTTTCTCTCAAGTCTTCCCCAATACAGTCCTACCATCTTATCTTTGGTCTTCCTTTGTTTCTTCAACCTTCTACTACCAAGCTATTCTTCTTCCAATATATTTTTCATCTCCCTCATGACATGTTCAAACCAATGTAATCGTCTCTCTTGTATCTTTCTATAAATTTCTAACACTAGAGTTATTTCCCTTATTCTTTCATACCTCCCAACATCTATCTCAACATACAATCTCTCCCCACATTCATTTACTTTTCATTGATACTGACATCTGTCAATTTGATTTACCTGAATCTGTATGTATGTAACTGACAGATAAACGTCACTGTCAAATAAATAATGATTTCAAAATAATACGAGTAACGTTTTAAAAAGAAAATTGTAAATAGAACAATAGTTATATGGAAAGGAACTTAATATACATAATTTCTAGCATTAGTAAATATGCAGGTATATAAATAAAAAAAAAAATATATTATCACGGCATATTACCCATTGCTGGCTGTGCTAATCTGCTTTGTACACTGATTCGGTAATGATAATGACATTTATATCGTGCGGGCGTTTATCAAACATCACCTCATTGCTGGCTTGGAAATTCGAAATATTTGGTGTTGATCGGGATCGAATCGGTTCCCTAGATTGGCACGCGGCAACGAGACCCCATAGATATGTATTTAAATTAATAAAAATTAAATGGCGGAATATATTATGTTGGTCACATCAGATTTTTTTTATTTATTTAAATTCTAAAAGAAGTATTTTTGCATTAAAACAACTAGCAAAATAAATTTCGTTTTTGTATTTTGTGTAAGCTCTCCTAGTTGGTTACTAGAGCATACCGTAATATACCACGAATTGCAACGCGTACCGGTCGTATTTAATTTGTATAAAACCCGAGAAATTACGTTGGCCTAAGCAATTTGTTAAGCAATTTCTTCTTTGTAAGAGAAAAACTGTCCGTGTTCGTGATGATGTTAAATCATTGCGAGATACTTCACGTAAACCGGATATGCATAATAGAATATACAGTTTTTTATAAATATTTCCTGCATTATATTTAAATGTTTAACAACAGTTAGAATATGAAATATTTAGGCTATGTATAAACACTGTGAAAAGAAAGACTGTATTATTTTTTTCACGTAGGCCACGCTTATTTTAATTACACGTTTTCTCTTAAACTATTAAAATTTAAGGCAGAATAGTTTCTCATACAAATATGCAATATTTCTAGGTTAGAATCATTAATCATTGAATAACCTTTGTCCTATTTATGAGATAAAATTTTTCATACATAGAACTTAAGGTGCAATTATAAATAGAAAATTTTAATATGTTTACACATCACGTTGAAGTTCTCTGGACAGTGAATAATTTTAGTCATATGTATAAGCATTAATATTTCCAAGTTTACAATTTAATGGTAATATACTTCAAACTGTAGTTTAAACTTTAGTGTAACATTATAAACAACAAACATGAAATTACTTAAATTAAAACATACCTGTTGAATATTTGAAACTGGCAACAATGGTTAAGATATAAATAGAAAGATAAAAAATCTGTTGTGACCAGCACAATAGCTCTCGCCACTTTCGTTTTTGGTTACATAAGTATTGTAATTAACATTTCTTTTATACTTACACCCTATACCAAAAATTCTACTTATACTTGTTCTTTATATTTAGATTTTTTAATTTTTAATCCATTCCATAAAAATTTTGTCCTACTCTTCTAATTTTTCGAGACGTTTCCAATTCATTGTCGGGATTGACAGTATTTCTGAAGGGTATATGAAATGTAGCTATAATTTTAAATTGTGGGTAATTTTTCGACTGTGATGTGGATTAGGTGTTAACAATTACTCGAAAGTTCAGTTAAACAGCATTTATTCTTACTATACCAACGTTTCGGTGCATCCTTGAACTTTCTTCAGGGTCTACAACATTATCACACTTACAGTAAGATCTTAAAGATTGTTACAATTCATGTACACAAAATACATTCGTACAAAACATTCAGTTAATTTATTAAACATCGTACAAAAAATTCAAAGAGCATACACATCCATTTGTTCTAAAAACCGACAACCGAATAATACGGAAAATAGCCGGAAATATCCTGTGTAAGGATTCTGGTGACATCATTGATACGGACTCCTATCGGTCGTCTGTACACCAATAATAATGTAACAAATTGTAGGAATTTAAATGTAAGGAAATTAATGAAACTCAGTTTGGACTGAAATTTGCCTTTTTCTTTTTGAACTTTTCCAATACACCAAAATATATGCTGTTAATTCCTTGAATATCAACATTGATGTTATTGTTATTCAGTTTTACAGAAATCATACAAAAAAATCGGTGATAAAATTCTGTTTAGATCAAGAGGCTTCGAAAAATCGAGGATTAAAAAGTTATGTAAAGAAAACTGCATTGTTGCATATTTCTTGAAATGAAACTTGATTCATAATAAACGCGCACGCGCGTGCTTATTACATGCTTGCAGAAAATTGACGGCAGTGATACGCTAATGGTTCATACGCGAATATTATAGCTTATGTATCTACTTTTAATACGATAACTAAGTGAAATTTGGATTTGTACAAAATTTACAGTATATAATATTAATTGCCGGCTAGGTAAGTTTGTTTATTTTTGTTTTAATTAACGAATTTAGTGCATAGTACAAATTCATTTTCAATTCAGGGTACTTCCGGTTGACCAGTTATAACCAAAATCTAATCACTTGTTCTTCTGAATTGTAAACTTGAGGAATACGAAAAAAATATAATTTTTGGAATCGTGGTATTGAAGTTATGCTATCCGAAACATTCGTCACACAGACACACATACATACAGACATCATCGTAAAAATGGTAAAATCGTATTATAGGGACCCTAAAACATGCTTATTCACTTAAAACTAATCATTGAATTTTTTGACCAGACAATACCTTCCTTACCTAAAGGTGACGGAAGGTAAAAGAAAGTAGTAAAATAAAGAAAAATCGTATTTTGCCGCCTGTCAATTTGGTGCTACATGCAGGGGCTGCTTAGGGTACCTTTATATACAGTGTAAGGCCATGACGTGGCTCACGTTTCGTCCGCCATTTGCGGTCCACTGTCATATTCGTTGTTGTTGCGCAAATTATTATGTATTTTCGTGGTTATTTGTTTTATTTTAATGCAAAACACATTTAAATATACTTCTAATGTTTATTTAAAGTGTAAGTAATACTTTTATTTTATTTATTTGTGTATTTTCTTGAGATACTAACTACGATAACTGGCAATATTGAAAACACATAAAAATTAGCAATATTATGCACAAATATCTAAATTTTTAAAAGGTATGTTTAAAATATATACTTATTTTGCAAATAATAGCTACAGTTATTAATAACAACCTATATCCTATGCTCTACATAACGTCTAAATCTATTACCTAGTTTGTCCCGATAGTTTCAACCCGGTTGAAAATGGGTTGATTCGACCCGATTGAAGTTAGCGGGTTGAAATGATCGGAATAAACGCATTTTCAACCGGGTTGAAATTTTCAACTCGACCCTAAAATACAAATGGGTTGAGCTTATTCGACCGGATTGAATGAAACGGGATAAACGCTGAACCCGATCGAAATTTTGAAACTAACTTCATTCATGTATGATTCACTATTTAAAAGACGTTTTCGTTTAACAACTTTTCTTTTGCGCCACTTTTGATAAAATAGAGCACTTGTGAACAATAACATATGCACAGTTTGCAAATAAAAAGTACATAATGTTATTACTTTTTCTTGTTCCATTTTCGATTATTTTCATGTATAAAAATTAAGTAAACATAACCAACCAAATTGACATTTGATAAATACACCTGAAGTTGTTCCGCCGAAAAATGGCCGACGTTTTCGATCGGGTTCAGATAGGATCCACTCAACCCGCTAGAACAAGATCGAGATAAACGGTAGAGAGTTAACCTTGAAATTCAACCGGATCGAATTTCAACCGGGTTGAAACTATCGGAATAAACTAAGTATATGTCATAATAATAATTGTGTATCTCCTAAATAAATGAATTTGTATTACCTTTATAAATTCATAGTGTGATTATTTAATATTCCTGTTTAATATAAGATCACATTTCTTACAAATAAATGGGGAAATGAATTATCAGTATGTTTGACATTGGCCCGCTTATGGCGGCGATCTTGCCCCATGACCATATCCTATATATAAAGGTACACTAGGGCTGCTCGGCCTGTGCTTAACGGCGGCCTTGTAAAAATGTAACCAAAACACAAAATTTTGTCATAATCCACTCTGTTTATACCGATTTAAAAAATTAAATCCCTAAAATGTGATATTGGTTGAGACATTTTGGAGACTGTTTCGATTCTCCAAATAAATTAGAATCGGTCTCCTGATCTTCTAGAAAAAGCACTTTAATTATTATACTTTAATCACATTACCAGTGAATAATTCAGATTTTTACCATAGTTTAGTCAACGCTTAATTGTTTTTGGTTGAGAAATGAGAATACACACATAATACCAGAGACATTCTTTAGTGATATGTTCTAGTTAATAATTACTGGGCGCGGAATTTTCGTCCATTAATTTGCGCCACCACTGCCCTACATACTGATAATAATGCATCTCTCGTTCGTTCCAAGTTTTCCGCGTTGTTCTTGCACAATTTGCGAGCAGTTTATCATCGGTGATGATCGTTTTGAAGCATAAATTTCCCCTTTGTGATGGTGGCAAACACCTCCGATTGTTGTGATGGGAAGTAGGTCAGAGCACAAAGTGCGTTGCGAGCACTGTCATAGACGCTACTCTGCCTTTCGGTCAACGACTCGACGTACGTTTCGTAATCGGCCCCGATTTACATCGTAAAGTATTGTCCACTCCGCAATTATGTACAGAGATTAGAGAATAAAAGACAAGAACAGGATGAATTAGCACTTCTTTTAAGAGATATTTAAATATTTAAATGATGTAGAACGAAATACAATTCGATACTGGTATTTATTAAAAAAAAAACTGTTGTGGCCAACACAATATCTCTCGCCACTTCCTTTTTTGGTTACATAAGTATAGGGCGCGAACAGTCATGTTACATTGTTGGCCATAACAAGCAGATGTGGGGGCCCGTTTCAGAATGATAATTAGTAATTATGTACATAGATGTTAAATGTCAGAATTTTTCATTAAAAATTTCATGATTTTCTAAATTCACGTAGTTAATTTGTCACCAGGAGTGTGGAATTTACTTGTCGAGGAAAATAAACCACATGGAATTGGAAAATTACTAAATTTAGAATCGATAATGATGATATCAGATGATAATAGTGGAACTCCTGATCATTCCCAAACCAGAAAGTCAGACACAACACGTTTTGGATTTATCTAAACTTACAAAGAATGATATTTATTTGTTATTTTTTCACCAAATTGTAACATAACCTAACCATTAATAATATTGTTTTATTGTTTAATTCTGATTAAGTAATATCTGTCGAAGTGAAAATATTCGGGATTAGAAATTTTCATGTGTTCTAAACTAGTTCTGGGCAAAGTTTTAGCTTCCGCTTTTGGGCTGTAAGCTGTAAAGAAATATAATTCCACTTCAGATCTAATATACTCTTGTATTCATTATTTTTATAACAAAATAATATGGTAAATAAATAATAATTACAACAAATATTTTTGTTTTAATTCAATTGATCCATAAAATCATATAACAATCAATATTTCAACAATTTATTAACTCAAAATAAATAAAGTTAACACTTTTATACTTAACAGCTGATTAACAATCAAATGACGTTTGTTTAAACATTTTTTTTATCCCGCGTCTTCCATTTGCAAGCTTTTTTGAATCTGATTGGTCAATCAATTTATGGATAGTATTGATTTTCTCCCATTTACACGATACAACAACGTACTTTTTTACAACAAAACATTAAAAAATAGTTCATAATTATCATGATAGATTGCAGTAGTAGTCTCGTTTTGGATCAACAAATTCCAGAAAACTCATTTTCTGGCTAAACTAGCAACTTTTCGACAAAATTTCTAAATAGAAATTATTTTATAATTAAAAATAAAGGGGAGTTTTGGTGAAGTTTTTCTTTATTTTCGCTTTTGTTTCAGAGATAATAAATAGAACTAAAATTTGTTTATTATATGTAGGGAAAAGTTTATACAAAGAAATTTTATAAATAAACTTGTATTATTTTTTAATTTTACATATGTTTTAGCTATTAATTTATTTTATTCATATTTTGTTTTTGAGAAAATGATTTATTTATGTATGCATTTTAATCTCTACAGATAAAAACTAAACAAATAGAATTAATATATTAATAACTAAAATATATTATTTTGAGTAAATTTTATTTGAAACTATATTCGATTTAATGCAGTTTTGTGATATTAATTTCTGAAAATACATATATAATATTAACAAATGTCAGTGATTGTTTATAATTTTATGCAATAGATGGCCATACTGTTATTGTATTGGATTTATTGATAAATAAAACGTTAATTTTTTGCTTTATTATTTATTTTTAAAAAAAGTTTATTTGAAGAAAATTATTCAGAATCAATATTTATTAATCATACTAAAATTTCTGTTAACATAAAATTTTAAAATTTGAAAATTAAGGTGCCGAGATATATTTGCAAAAATCTGTTGTGGCCAGCACAATACCTCTCGCCATTTTCATTTTATGTTACATAGGGCACGAGCAGTCATGTGAGTTTGTTGGCCTTGGCAAGCTGATATGGAGGCCCGTGTTAGAATGAAATGGATGAATGAATATGAAATTGTAGTATTGGAGTTATCGAAGGAGAAATTTTCGTCACACACACACACACACACACACACACACAAACACACACACACACAGATACCCACACGCATACACTCACTCACACACACACACACACACACACAGACACAGACGCATACACACATATAGACATCATCGTAAAATAGTAAATTCGTATTTTTTGACCAAATACCTTCCTTACCTATAGATGACGGAAGGTAAAAACAACTAAATGTTCGACATTGTACACACTAATTCTGAACACAAAAACAAGAATTAAATTTCGAACACTATGTTTAAAAAAATATGCCATTCTATTATTAAGATTGTAACATGAAAATATTTAATGTAGGTGTCATTAAATCAGGTGCAATTTTTTTGCAAAGGAGTGAAAGGAATATTTATTATATTTATATTAACGAGTATGTAGGAACAGAGTACAGAAATATCGAATTGATACTGAGTTTTTGTTTCATTATTCACGATATTGTTGAAATTATTTTCCAAAATTTGACTTACATAGGTCGTATGTACTATTATGTTTACTCTATACATATAATCCACTCTTACTCGTATGTGGTACGAAGATTTGAAAGTGGGACAAGTTATTTGCGATCTATATTTTTTGAACCCATTTTGAATATATTTACATACCTTGCTTTTACTAAGATTTCTATTAAAATCATGTTATAAAAAACTCGTATTGCTCATTTCATAACGATTAATTTCTTGAGAATTAAATGGCAGTGAGCTGTTCTCATTCTCTTACAGAAGTTATAAATTAATAAGTTTAATATATAAACTTTATAACTACATCAAGAATCATTATAACCGAAATCTTCGTACAAAGCTGATTGACACGACACATCCATGGTCAAACTGTGATGATATATTTATTTTTTACTTTATTTTTAAGTATTGTTATGGTTTTAATCAAAAACTTTTTACTTTCCGTCACCTATAGGTAAGGAAGGTATTAGGTTTGTTCATAGAACGGTTTGAAACCGTCACAACCGTCAGAGGCATGCGCAGTTACATAAAAGCGTTCGCAGAATCACAAATTTCCAACTCTAATTATTAGTTCAATGTTCATAGAAACTTTCTGACTGGTTGCTGATCGGTTGCCAACTATCAGAATAATTTCCAACTCGGGAGGAAATTTTAAATTTGAGGCATGCGCACTTACACTGTTTTGACAAGACATTTGTATTTGTTTTGATTACAGGTTTTGATTTCATTTAATGTTTGGTTATATACTTACAAATAAAATAAATTAGTGAAATAAATATTTTACGGTAAGTAAATCATTGTAAATTAATGTAATAAAATAATAAAAGACTGACTCACTGACAAGTGTCACTACAGTGATCGATAATATCGTTATATGTACTACCAAAATTAATCAGAGACATTTATTATTCATTTTAAAAAGTTAAGTGGCATAATGCTGTTCACAGAAGAATTCAAACAGTTTGATTTGCAACCAGTTTGAAACCACGCATGCGCACTCAAACTCAAACTCCAACCGTTGGATGTTCTATGAACAAACCTATTGGCTGGTACTACAAGCCTCGTTTTAACTAAAACGATGTTTTAAGAAATGTCAAATTTCATTATTTAATATTAATAATAAATAATATTAAATTCATCAAAATATGATTTTAAAGCAGAACATAGTTCATAATCACACAAATATTTTTAAAAAAATCGCTCTTCAAACGTAAGGGTGAAATTAAATATTGAAATTTGAATTTGACATTTCTTAAAACATCGTTTTAGTTAAAACCAGGCTTGTGGTACCAGCCATTGTCTTTGGTCATAAAATTCGATGGTGAGTTTTTAATGAATGAGCTCGTTTTAGAATCCCTACCATACGAATTTACTATTTTTATGATGAAGTCTGTGTGTGTGTGTGTGTGTGTGTGTGTGTGTGTGTGTGTGTGTGTGTGTGTGTGTGTGTGTGTGTGTGTGTGTGTGTGTGTATGTAACAAAAATTTCTCCTTCGATAACTCAAATACTATAATTCCAAAACTTATAATTCTTTCATATTCCTCCATTATACGTCCATATGAATAGCTGATTAGATTATGATTATGATTTGTTAACCAGAAGTACCCTAATTTGAAGATTTTAACAGTTTTTCTTGAAAAAAAAAACGCTGTTAAATATCATATTTTGACCTTTTGTGTTATTATAAATAAAAGAACATGTTATTTTTATTCGATCTAATTATTTTTTCTTCATATTCAAGAATTATAAAGAAATATTTTCTACCCAAATGCTACATGGGAATAAAATATTCAAATATTACTAGTTGACATGTCAGTGTCAAATAAAATTTACATGTCTTTGTGAAATGATTTTACTGGAATTGTAAAATAATTTAAGGTGGCAAAAACAAATCATATAAGGTAATACAACAGATTATAGTCATGAGCCAATTCAGCAGATTATTATGTTATAAATATAATGCTATATTATGTTTTTATTTTCTACTTCTTATTTTAAAAAAACATACTGTTCGTTTTAGGAGTAGTTCAGTTCAGTTCATGGTAAGATCAGTTCATTTCTTCCCTAAAAAGAAAACGCCCATAGAATAGCAAAAAAAATCTTTGTGCAATTTATACAAATTCGTAGAATTGACGGAAGGTATTGTGCTGGGCACATCAGATTATTTTTAAATAAACTAAGGATATAATCAATTAGTTACAAAAATTCACCTCTTGCTAAAACTATTTAAACCAAAATGGCATCTTGAAGATGTGATCTTCTAAATAATAAATAAAATCTGATGTGTCCTTCCTTCAATTCTGTGTATGTTGTAGACATTTCATACCTATGTAAATATTCTTGCAAAAGATTCTTGTATTTGGCACTGACATCTGTCAATTGTTTCCATGATTATAACATAGCTGGCTGGTTTATAAAATTTAATTTCTTTGTAAATTTCTTTATATGCATTGAACATGAAGGAAAAAAATCTACTAATTCAGATAGAGAATAAAATATTGTTTAAGATTTATAATAACGTAAATTGACGTACAGAAGAGGAATACGAAAAAAATATAATATTTAGAATTGTTATATTATCGAGGGAGAAACACACATACACACTCACAAACAGACATCATCGTAAAAACAGTAAATTCGTATTCTAGGGAATGTAAAACGATCTTATTCATTAAAATTCACCATCGAAATTTTTGATCAAAGACAATACCTTCCTTACCTCTATAGGTGACGGAAGGTAAAAATATTATATGCACTTAATTCGTTTTGGGTCAGGGAATTGATAAATATACTTACTGATAATTAATTAAGGAAAAAAATAACCGAATTCTAATTTCGAGAAAGGAAACCACGTCTGACATTTTTTTGTCCTTGATTATTAATTTATCCTCAATCTAGAGATAGGAAAATAATGTGGCATAAAACACAGAAGCCAAGCAATCCGTCTGATGCACATGCATTCCTAGTTAAAAATAGATAAGCAGGGCTCTCGGCATACTGCAAAACCTCTGTCTCGTCTCTCGTCTTCTCTAAGAAACATTTCGGCGAATTCCATACTCGTTTTATTCTCATGTAGTGGGAAATGGCGGAAACTAACCACCGGATACAAGACTATTTATTTTTAATAGAAACATCTTAGAATATGACTAAACAAAGATAGGAGGATTACTAATAGTATTTAGTCCATTTACTAATCTTAATTATTTTAACATTTATTTTGAATTCATTGCTTCCTTTAACGATTATATCCTAACTCTTAGGTCAAAGAAGATTGCTTAGGAGCTTTTAAGAAGTGGAAGAAGAAATTTTCTAAGGCTGCGTGAATAAGACGGTTCTGTGTGGAATGGTAATAGTCATTCTTGGTGACAATGGGGAAGTTTAGCGTGATTGAAATTACATGTGAATTAGAAACAAGGGTTTTTTAAAAATTCTATGAACTGTCGTAAAATGAAAATTCAGTTCCCTGGAAATTTCTCACACTCATTGTTTGCTCCAGTTCTATTAAAGCAAGAACATTTTCTTCATTTTCATTGTAGTTTTCGTTATTTTCTTCTTGTTTTTTGAAATTAAGTGTACCTGTCTTTTCAAACTTGGCAATAAATCGTTGAATGGTAGACAACCCCGGAATATCATGATTTTGCCAAATACCACTAATATAATCTCAAATTTGTCATAAACTATGGCCAGAATAATGGCATTTAATTATTTGTAACTTTTTTCATTTGAATAATTATTCATTTTTGAAAATAATTAACTCTAATATCGATTTATTATCAGAATTTGTCAAAATAAATACTAATAATTTGACGTATAAAAAGTTACGCTTTTGTTCGTCTCTTGTTTCTAATTCCATCGCTAATACTATTAAATTGTAATTCCGTGAATTTTCAAATTTTATTTCTGAAATTATGAAGTAGTCAAAATGATTTTTTCTACAGTCTACATAGAAAGTAGCCATTTGCGCTCTCTTTTGTCAACGCAAAATGTCACTTTGTCGGTCTAGCGCGACAAAATAGAAAAAACGCTCGCTGTCCAAATTTCTAACTATGCAATGTTGAGAAATGTCACTTGTCTACATTCTTAATGGAAACGTTTAATCAGGAACTAATGGCACTGTAGTGACACATTTACCACCTTTACAAATCCATCTGACATATAACTGCTCTGTCGGTACATTACATAACCAAAAAACATGCCGCACTATTATGAAAATAAAATAGGGCATTCGTTTACAAAAACGAAAGAATAAGATGTTTAGATTAGATTGAAGCAATAGGTCAAGAAGAATGGGAAATAACGATAAATTAAAATTAAATATAAAAGACGTTTTTTCTTTATATTAATCCTTATTAATTGAGTAGTAGTGTAAGTACAAAGTGAACATTTTATTATTTTTTGTTATGATGGAGGACCCCACTGTGGCGACTGTAGAAAAAATCTTATGTGTGTTTCGAGCGCAAATGGACATTGTCGATTTTAAGAGAATGCCGCGCTCCTGTGTCGTGCGGCAACAACCTCTCAATCGACAATGTCCTATTTTGCGCTCTTGATACACAAATAGCTTGTTTTCCTTGATACGGATGTAGAAATTTTTGCTTTACAACATCCATTTGAAACTTTTGGTTAAAATAATTAGGGGAGCAATGCGTACAGAAAAACTGATTTCCCATGTTAAACGCCTATGTTTCACTATCCGTGATACACTCTGTATATTCAAAGCAAAGCTAATAACTATTGTTCATCTCCAATTTCAATTTGTAGTAGTCAGACTAAACAAAATTAAAGAATTCTGTAGAACATTTGTAATATAATACCAGTATTAAGATTTCTTAAAAGTGTTTTATTGTGTAACATGATCTGTGTATTTATTTTTATATTGCAAAATGAAACTCTTCTCTTTTAGAGAGTAATGCAGAAAACAATTTGCATTGAACTTCGCTGGTTTTCTTAGAAACAGTTAATAAATAAATCATCACTTTGTCTAGTCTACCATAATCATCAAATAAATCAAATGTATAAAAATAAATACGTGCATGTTAGAATAACAGCTTTTCTATATTCGTTTTCCGTTCTACCACACACGAATCGTGTCCCTAATTTCGTTTTATCTTTCCGCTTTTAACCTCTCAAACTATGAAGAAAAATTAGCCACAGTGGCCATAAATGCTGACAAATGTCACAGATGGAGAGACATTGCAACAGATTGTCTAAACAATGCTGGTAAAAGTGACAAACGATTTCCACAACTTTTACTACGGCACAACTTGAAACCAGTGGCGGCTCGTGATATTTGTCGGAGAGGAGGCTTACCTCAGGGAAAAGGGGGAGGAAGTGTTGAAATTGTTATAAAAATACTTTTAAAAATGAAAAATAACTTATTGTACGTTACATGTATAGTTTAGTTCAAGTTCATTTATTTGACTCTGAAAAAATATATTAACAGCAAAAAAAAAAAATTAATAGATTACAATAGTTACAAGTATTTCGGCAATTTTTTATTTTCAGTATTAATAAAGTGTACTGGATTTAAATATAATGTTATTACCTAAATTTATCATTTTAACAATAATCTACGAGCAAATATATGACAACAGATACATGCTATTTTTTTTAGTTCGAACAATAAATAATATAATATTTATGTTAGTATTACTTATAAAACTGAAGGTAAAGAAAACTGACAATATATTCAATTAATTACTATATTAAATTTTATTTTTTTAGTAAAATTATTTGCAAAGTTATATTTATTAAAGTACCACCTACAATTATATTAAAGACAAGAAAAAATAAACTTCTGGATGATTATTACTCCAATTCAACAAATTTTGATATGGTGTATTAATAGAGTGTATAGAACTTGAACACATTGCTTATAATAAAATTTCTTTGGTTTAATAATAATTTATTTGCAAATAAACCATTGTCCGCATGTGACAAATGTTTTCATCTTTAATAATTCGCAAATATTTTTTATTAAAGTAAAAAAAATTAAGATGGCAATTAATTGAGTATATTGTTAGTTACCTTTACCCATAGTTTTATAGATAATACTAGCATAAATATTGTATTATTTAATGTTGGAACGAAATATTTTGGAAATTGTCTTTTGTTATATATTTGCCCGTAGATTATTGTTTAAATGAGAAATTTACTTAATAACATTGTATTCAAATCCAGTACACTTTATTAATACATAAAATAAAAAACTGCCCAAATATAGTCTTAACTATTCTAACCTAAAAAAATATTTTTATTGCTGTTAATACTTTTCTCTCATATTTCTTTCCGTACATAATCGCTTACACGACAGTTATATAGAGAATTACTCTGGAAAATTTACAATTCGTACCTATTTTTCTAGGTACACTTACAAGAGCCGTACTTATTAATATTGCAATTGCCGCCTCTGACGAGTCGCCACTGCGTGAAGCAAGTAATGTTTCTTCTCTTGTCTTTAAACTCAAGTATAGCAGACATTTTCGACCATAAAGTATCAAGTTCAGACGCTCAAAGCGTAATACATTCTAAAATTACACGCAGATAGTATGACACTACACAAAGAACACGGAATAAAATGTGAGGATACGGTGTAAAAAGAAAAAAAAAATGAGTGAATCATCAACGAATTTTAATTATTAAGGCTTTATTGTTTACAGCTAAACATTCAGTTTCTATCGCTGGTGATAATATTTAATATGAGACTGAAAATTGTCTTTTCGTTTTGGCACGCAGTCTTGTATGAAATTCAAGCAACCTCACATAGGTGACTATAGGGTTGTAATTTATCCAGTTCACTGAATGTTGTCGAAAATGTTCAGCTCAACAAAAACAATCAATTTTATGAACTTTACAAAATTTATAAAAAATACTTTTAAAATGATACAACCATTTCAGTTTTATTTCTGTTTATTTATATAAAAACCGACGTTTCGGCAGTATGAACTACTATCTTCTTCAGGGAATGAACAACAAATCAACAAATATATAAATAAATAATAACAAAAACATTAGCAACAGGTAACCAAGGTGACAAATTACAACATATTTAGTATAGGATGCCATGCTCGATTAAGATCTATACCGTCACAATGATTGAGATTATTACTCTTGGTTTTGAAAATCTCAATGGCTTCTCTAATTAACCTGTTGTTTAGGTCTCGCTAGTATTTTTGTTTCTTCGAATTTTATACGGTGGAATTCTTCCAGTGCATGCTCTGCTACTGAAGATTTTTCTGGCTGGTTCAATCTGATCGAACGCAGGTGTTCATTCAATCTTGTAGAAGTAGTTCTACCAGTCTGGCCAATGTAAACTTTTCCGCAGACACATAGAATGTGGTAAATCCCTGATGACTGAAGAGGGATGACGTCTTTAACTTGTCTCAACATATGTCGAATTTTAATATATGGAGAAAACGAAATTTTCATGTTCTTCTTACGAAGAATTCTGCCAATCTTCTCCGTGACATTTTTGACATAAGGAAGTGAAGCAAACAATACGTCGCTTTCATTAGCATTGTTAATAGGTCTTTTCGGTTTCAGGCATTTTTCGATAGATGATTTAGAAAAACCATTCTTCATAAAAATATTCTTAATTTCTTTCATTTCTTCTTCCAATTTCTCTGTATGACAAATTTCTGAAGCTCTTCTCATTAGGCATTTAATTGTAACATATTTCCTATATTAAGTATGTTGTAATTGTCACCTTGGTTACCTGTTGCTAATGTTTTTATTATTTATGTATTTATATATTTGTTGATTTGTTGTTCATTCCCTGAAGAAGGCAGTAGGTCATAGATGTTAATATCATTATTTTTCATTCTGAATTTAGTGATTTTCCAATTCCATGTGGTTTATTTTCCTCGACAAGTAAATTCCACACTCCTGGTGACAAATTAACTACGTGAATTTAGAAAATCTTGAAATTTAGAATGAAAATCTATGTACATAATTACTAGTTATCATTCTGACACGGGCCCCCATATCTGCTTGTCAAGGCAAACAAAGTCACATGACACATGACTGCTCGCGCCCTATACTTAGTAACCCAAAAACCATAGTGGCAAGCACAACAACTTTTTATGTCAAAACAGTAACACGAACTTAAAACACCATTTTCACGCATTTATTTAATACAAAAATAACAATTTTATCTTCCTTTAATGGTTTTGGTTATATACCCGCATTATTTTATATAAAATGGGCTTTTTCAGGTTTTTCCAATTTAGGTTCTTCTTCGGATTGAATAAAACAATCACAACCTGTGGGTAACCACCTATGGAAGTTCTGATTATTGTTGATTGTCTACTTATTATTATAGCATTTCCGCAGTCATAGAGAAATAATAATAAATCCTATCATTTCTAAATACAACAAGAAACAAGAATTTCATTAATGCATTTATAGGCATAGGTGGTTACATAGTTCAGCTCAAATGTATGTAACTGACAGATAAATGTCACTGTCAAAAAATAATCATTTCAAATTAATAATAGTAACGTTTTAAAAGGAAAATTGTAAATAGAACAATAGTTTTATGGACAGGAACTTAAAATACATAATTTCTAGCATTAGTAAATATGCAGGTGTGTATTTAAATAAAGAAACAAATAAATATATTATCACGGCATATTATCCAATGCTAGGTGAGCTAATCTGATTTATACACACATTTCGGTAATGATAATGATATATTTGTATTGTGCGGGTGTGTACCACAAGGGTTAATTTTATGCCATTAAAAATTCGAATTATTTGGCGTTGATCGGGATTGAATTGGATTTCCCAGATTCGCGACCAGACATCAAGCACGCGGCAACGAGACCCCATAGGTAAATGGCGGGAGGTATTGTGTTGGTCACATCAGATTTTTTGACTTCGTAGTATAATTCATTACTCTTTCCTTCGTCTCTGTTTACCTGTTTCGCTTTTGTTATTCGATTCTTCTTTACTATTTTCTTGATCCTATCCTCCGCGTATCCGTTTCATTGGAGTGTGTTAATAATATCCTTGACATCTGTGTCACCTTGTTCTGTTATCTTATAAATTTAAAAATAAGTTGATATCATTTCTTAATGTTATTATTGTTATTTTTATGTTTTATAATATTCATAGTATTACAATTTGAACATAAAACATAATAGATTAACTTGTCTAAAGGAATAGAAAACTCTATGCAGCTGCTAGGTCGTCCCACAAAAATAATGTCGATTTAAATATGTTAAAATCCAGTTCATAGAATCCCCTGCAAGAAAAAACCAACCCTGAACAAGTGTGAAAAATTAAATTTATTTGCTTACAACCCCTATCATTGTTCCAGCGGGGTGAAAGGTCATCTGAAGGGCCTGTTTGATCTTGCTTGTGTTCCTAAACGAAAGGATTAACTTTTGTTACAGCTACCCTATCCACCGAAGCCTTCATAAGGGTTGCTTTTTTACTGAATTGTAATATGTATGTCGTATGTTTGACATTTTATTACTTTTTTCATACATTGTTATGGATATAAAGCTATTAGAATAAAACTGTTTCGTTGTGGTGCATGGAATTCTGCAGATCTTGACATTTCAAGATGATCACAGAGTTCTATGTGGAACAAGTATAGCAGCAATTTATTATCGAGCCTTCATGCAAAAACTGTGCAGAAAATTGCACAAAACCCGACCTCCGTTCCTCGAGGCTGGGCCATTCATTCTCCATGAAAATGGCGAGAGGTTATGTGCCGGCTAGATTTTTACCTTCCGCTACCCTTGGTAAGGGAGGTATAGGGATCGTGCTAAAAATCGCATATCGAGATTTTGGCAAATGACCAAGTTTTAAGGTCCCCACAATCCAATTTTAACATTTTCACGATGTTGTCTGTGTATGCGTGCATGTATGTATGTATGTATGTATGTATGTGTGTGTGTGTGTGTGTGTGTTTGTGTGTGTGTGTGTGTTAATCCTCTTTACGCTCTAACTCAAATACTATCATTCAGAAAGTTTTGAAACCATGTATTTCTACCTTTTTCTAATATGGAAAGAAGCTATTAGATTTTGGTGGCAATCGGATAACCGGAAATGGCAGTTTACTTGAAGCTCAACACAGTTTTTCTTACCTTTAAGTATATTTTTTTCGCAATTTGTTATTATATGTATATATATATATATATATATATATATATATATATATATATATATATATATATTATGAATAAATTTATAAAATAATATAAAAATTATATCAATGGTTACACAGTTCAGCTCAAATGTACATATGTAACTGACAGATAAATGTCATTGTCAAAAAGATAATCATTTCAAATTAATAATAGTACGTTTTAAAAGGAAAATTGTAAATAGAACAATAGTTTTATTGAAAGGAACTTAATATGCATAATTTCTAGCATTAGTAAATATGCAGGTATGTATTTAAATAAAGAAATAAATAAATATATTATCACGGCATATTATCCATTGCTGGGTGTGCTACTCTGATTTGTACACACATTTCGATAATGACGATGACATATTTGTATTGTGCGGGTGTTTACCACAAGGGATAATTTTATGGCATTTGAAATTCGAATTATTTGGCTTTGATCGGGATCGAATTGGATTCCCCATATTCGCGACCAGGCACGCGGCAACGAGACCCCTTAGGTAAATGGCGGGGGGAATTGTGATGATCACATCAGATTTTTTTGCATGAAATCTGCAGTAATTTTATCTATTAACACTAATTAAACCAACTTAACATAGCCGAACCCAACCTAATAGGTGCATGTAAAGAACTAATTATTCAAATCTGCTGTATCCGAAAATAGACACATTTTTTAAAGAATACGCTATCTGGAAATTTTATACAAAGCTGAATTTAAAATTGTGCCAAATAATCACTGACATTTACTAATTTTGGATAGAAAAATATGGCTTACAATTCTTGAACCATGAAATTACGAAAATTACAAGCAGAAATCATTTTATTTACCATTATTTCACAATATAATTATGTATGATTCATTCTGAAAAAGTAGGAGTAGCATTTTCAAGTAGTACCTATTTGTTTAATTTATAAATAATTGCACTAAGATAATATAATATTAAATATATAAGATAACAACTATAAATGATAAGATAAAGAATTAATTTGTTTTTATCAATAACTGAATGTATTTTTACAGATTTCAATAATAATGACGTTATATTTTTACACTGTTAAAATAAAAATAAAATACATCGTTACGGAATGTATTAACCTTATATTACCCAAGGCTGGGTGTGCTAATTGTGTATGCCTTGTAACGACAGAAATTAGGTATGAAAATGTCGAAAATCACCTCAAAATAGCAATAGCCACGGAATTGAGACAAAATAAATAACAATTGTCTAACGGTTTATCTGTCTCGTTAGGGTAATTTATTTTTATTAGATATAATTTCTAATTTCTGTTCACTTGAACAGATTTTACAAATAATAATGAAATTAAAATAACCTAGCTTGACAGATAAATCGTTAACATTTGTTATTTCGACATTTTCATACCTAATTTTTGACGTTACAAGGCATACAAAATTAATTTTGCTTAATGATTCAGATGAAGAATTTTATGCCTTACAACTTTTATTTGAAGCCTTTTTACCTAAAATAATTAGGGAAGCAGAAAATAACGAATAACTTATTTTACATATTAAAATTCCGGAGTCGCGGTCACCATCCTGTATATAGAATGTTCCATTTGAAAATATAAAGCTACATAGCAATGCGTAAAAATAGAACATACATGTAATGTAAACTTCGTTTGATATATTTTTAATAATGTTTAGAATAATCGAATTATTAAAAAAAAAATCTGATGTGACCAACACAGTACCTCCCGCCATTTACTTATGTATATAATTTTTATATTACTTTATAAATTTATCCATACAATATATAGAAAAAGTATTAAAGCAAACTTGTAGAAAATGGAATAATCTTTAATTTTTATAATAACAAATTGAGAAAAAATTACATTTAAAGGTATTTTTTGAAGAAAAACTATCTTGAGCTTCAAGTAAACTGCCATTTCCGGTTATCCGATTGCCATCAAAATCTAATGGCTTCTTTCCATTCCATATTAGAATAAGGTAGAAATACATGGTTTCAAAACTTTCTGAATGATAGTATTTAAGTTAGAGCGTATACACATACATACACACAGACATCATCGTGAAAATGTTAAAAATGGATTCTAGGGGCCTTAAAACGTGGCCATTTACCAAAATCTCGACATGCGATTTTTAGCACGATCCCTATACCTCCCTTACCAAGGGTAGCGGGAGGTAAAAAACGATGAATCATCCTGTATAGACACGACCACGTGATCCCATTCCACTGTTAATATAATAATATTAATAATCCATTTTTAGCACATTAAGTACAAATTGAATTATATATTTGTTCAAAAATAAATTGATTTCAGCCAAATTCATATTCGTATTATAAAACCAGTACTTTACAAAGACAAATTCAAAACATCTGCTCTTACACAATCCATGCCCACCTGCAATTCATTCATCGACCCTTGTTATTTATTTCACCCCTTCCCAATTCATACGCATTCATATAATATTTAATATCCTTTGATGAAAACTCCAAGACACGGTAATTTTTCTTTGCGGTGGCGTCGTTCGTAGTTTCCTGTCTACTTCGTGCGTCTTCGCCTGAACGAACGACGCTCAGATGTTCAGTACGCGCGCGAGTGCTGAACTGACAGCACCTGACAACAGGAATTAGTTTGTTTATAGTTCGCGAAATGACAGTTGAATAGTGAAATAATTTAGTAGAAAGTTGTGAGTGATGTTTTATTGTTTATTGAATTGTTTATCAATTGATTGTATTAAGAAAAGAAAAGTGTTTAAATTAGTTTGGTTATGTGTATGAGTATTATACAATAATTGAAATGTGGAAATTTAACCTAAATTCGTGAAACTATGTCATTCATAAAATTTTATCTTTTGGATTATATTTTATTTGTACGAACCAATATTATTTGTTATTTTTTTAAATGTATACATAAAAAATTGTTTTTGCAAACAAAATAATGTATTTATATAACATTCAAAGATAACAGTCATATATGTTGTCAACTGTTTTTATATAAATATAACAAAAAATATTTCAATATTACCAGAGTTACACATTTTTTATTATTACTGAAATGTGTTTAACGCAAGATTTTCATTTTAAAATGATTCTATTTATCAATATGTTACATATTAATAAATGCACCTTCATTCAATACCTCGATAACCTCTTATTTACTTTCAATCAATTGATAAGCACTTCCACTATCATTCTCAGTGCCGTACGCGTATTTTTACCCAAGGGGCACATACACTCCACTGACTTGTGCAACAACTTCAAAGGGTTTTGTGCAGTGATGTGATGTGAGTGTGACGTCATTACACGTCATCATGTCCACCGACAGAAGGAGCAGGGGATTTCATTCCTGTTTGAAAGGGAGCGAATCGCCAGAGGATGAAATATCTGCGTACACAGCGGGTAGGGATGAATTGAGCGTATTATTTGTTACAAATAGTCATATGATTAGGAATAAATCATTCAGAAGTTGTAGGAAAGTCAAAATGCAAACAAAACTGCTACTTCTATTATTAACTAATAAATATTGTATAGGTTAAGATATACATACATATTATTTATTTATTTTACTACATGTCGGTTCATGGATTCATGTCTGGTAGATTAACCACGACTAACCTTATGAACTTCACTGAATTCACTCTTAATTCTCTACGTGTAAATCATCATGTGCTTCTGGAAAAACTCGGCAAATATGGTCACACAACTCAAAATTGCTCTTTAATTACTGCAAATGTAAAAAAATGAGTTACTTTGTTAAAAAATACCTTTACACTTATGCTTATCACATGGAAATTAATTCGCTTGAGAAAGTAACTCAGATTAAGAATATTGGGATTATATTTGACACAAAACTAACATTTAATCTACTCATTGAGACTACCGTAAGATCATCCTACAAAAATCTTGGATTTGTAATTAGAAATTGTCGGTCTTTCTGTAAAACAACTACACTAAAAAGCTTGTATTGTGCATTTGTCCGCTGTAAGCTAGAATAGTGTCTACAAGTCTGGAATCCATCATAAATATATATCTAAGATTGAGTCTGTCCAGCATAAATTCATCAAATATTGTTATTTTAAAATACATGGACAATATCCTAACTTTACCCATGATTATTCTGTTTTATTGCCTGAAGTGAACTTGGTGCCATTAAGTAGCAGAAGAAATTTACAATTATCTCTCTACTTATACAAATTAATTAATAATTGTATTGATGACCCATATAGTCTTAGCTAATATCATTTCACGTTCCACGCGTCACCTGAAGAAATAAAGTACCATTTCATTGTAAAACAACTAGAATTAATTATGAATTGAAATTTCCAATAAGACAACTCTATGTAGCATATAACAGTGTATCATGTACTATTGACGTTGACATATTTGGCGACTTATCTAAATTTAAGAGTATGTTAACAAAATATTTTTTGGATTAAGTTACTTGTTAAATTTCTTATATGTACTGTTCAACTCATTCGTTTTTATATTTGTATGTGGTATGATCGTCCTGTAATTGGGATCTTGTATGCTGTTGGATCGATTTATTAATAAATAAAAGTAAGTAAACATAGATTTAAAGTTTGAAAACTGTGAGTAAATATTTATAAGATACATGGGATGGGAACACTTATTAAGGTTATATTCTTTTACATTAGTTACAGGATATGTATTTATTATGGATATATAGGTACATTAATAGTTCTGTTTCCTGTAAGTTTCTTATAACTTTGACTGTACTCATTGATAAAATTGGAGTTTATCCGTTATGAGCAGTATCTTTAATACGTTGCTGTAAATGTCTTTCATCCGGTGTACTCTAACAGTATTTAACGTGAATGTTGGTCTGGTTATGGTTAAGTGTAAGTACTTGTAAGCTACTGTATACCTGCACTCCTGAACCATATAGCTTTACCACAGAGTTGAAAAACCCCGGGTTTTTTTTATAAAAAAAACTCAGCCTGCATGGGTTTTATTAAAAAATCTGATGTGGCCAGCACAATACCTTCCGTCAATCCTGTGTATTATATACAAATTCCATACATAAAATGTCTTGCAAAAGATTATAAATTTCCAGTAATATTATTTCATGCAAATGGCACTTGACACTAACATTTTCTTCTTCTTTAGCTTTTCCCATTCGTTAGGGGTCGCTAATTTTTATTTTTTTCTTCCATTCATTTCTATTTTGCGGGTCATCCTCATGTCAAAATTTTTCATTCAAAATTTATTTTTTTGGTATTTTATGATTCCTTTTCTCGGCAACTGAATTCCACACCCCTGATAATAAATAAACCACATGAAATAAGAAAATCATGAAATTTTGAATGAAAAATTATGACATTTGTCAGTTATGGACGTAATTAATAGCTGTCATTTTGACACGGGTCCACATATCTGCTTGCCAAAGTCAGCAAAGTCACGTCACTGCACGCGCCCCACACTTAAATTTTCTTGCAAAAGATCTTATATTTCCAGTTAAATTATATCATAAACAAACTATGCGAATTGCATTTGACACTAACATCTTCTTCTTCTGTAGTTTTTCCCATTCGTTAGGGGGTCGCTATTTTTTATTTTCTTCTTCCACTAATTTTTGTTTTATATGTCGTCCTCATTCAGTTCCTTTTCTCTCCTTTCATATTATATTTGATCTTCCTATGTTTCTTCCACCTTCTGTTATAAGCTATTCATTCTTCAACGCCCAACACTAGAGTTATTTCCCTTATTCTTTCATCATTTACTTTTTATTGATATTGACATCTGTCAATTTGAATTACCTGTATATATTAACAGTTTCCATGGTTAAGTTAGCACAGCTGACTGATTTATGATATTTTATAATTATTATAATCTTTATAATTCTTTAACTCTATATCTGTTGAATATGAACCATAAAATGCTATCAAATCGTATAGAGAATAATATATTCTTTAAGTTATAATAACATTTAACTGAGTTTTTCAAGAAAAACTGTTAAAATCTTCAAATGAGGGTACTTCCGGTTGACCAATTATAACCAAAATCTAATCAAGTCTGCATATAGGTTTAAGGAAGAGGAATACGCAAGAATTGTAATTTTTGGAATTCTAGTATTGGTGATATCGTTGACGAAACTGCGGTCACATACACACACACACATACGCACATACGAATACACACACACACACACACACACACACACACACACACACACACACACACACACACACACACACACACACACACACACACACATACAGACATCATCGTAAAAATAGTAAAATCGTATTGTAAAGACCCTAAAACGTGCTTATTCAATGAAAACTTACCACCGAAATTTTTGACCACAGACAAGACCTTCCTTATCTATAGGTGACGGAAGGTAAAAAAGAGTGGGTTTTATTTACTAACATTGAATTATAGTACGTATCATTTTTAGTTTTAATTTTACAAGGTATCTTAATAAGCACATACACAATTCGTCGTAATTGTTAATAAAATATTAGTAATATTAATTTTTACCTCCCGCTACCCTTGGTAAGGGAGATATAGGTTTTAACATTTTCAGCATGATGTCTGTGGGTGTGTGTGTGGGTGTATGTCTGAGTGTGGAACTTCTGAAAACTCAAGTACTATTATTCGCAAAATTTAGTAACCTTGCATTTCGACCTTATTCTAATACGGAAAGAAGCCATTAGAATTTGGTATAAATCAGATAACCGGAAATCGCACTTTACTATAAGCTCAAAATAGTTTTTCTTCCAAGAATACCTTTAAATGTCATTTTTACGCGATGTGAAAATGTAAAAAACAAGGTGGGTTGTTTTTTGGGTTGGGCAAAATTACAACAATCCTGCTTTACCAAGATTCTTTCAAGATGCTTCACAAGGCAGCATTGAGAATCAGAGAAAATCACAGAAATGAGTAACATATACGAACAGATGAAAGATAGGCAAAACATTTCAAAATGTATTTTTATGTACAACAGGTTATTATTAAGTGTAATGTATAGATATAACAGAGAATATTTTTTTTATGATGTATTCTTAACAGTATCATTAATTTGTAAGTATTTTTTAATGGGAAGTATTATAGCATAATTTATAAAGAGAAGTGACAGTTTTAATTTAAGCCAATTTAGATATCATTTATCCGGCATTTAGTCATTTATGTTTCCTCAAGTTATTTCAATTGTTACAATACAACTGTTTTTATATCAGAATGTTAATTAGATAACAAGTTGTTTCGGCGAACATGTGGAATACTAAATTGGGTTAAACGGAATATAATCTTGGTTTCTATTTATAATTTTTTTTTTTTTGTAATAAATATGATACTTGAGATATATGGAAAATAATTTTTATTCAAATATTCTAGGTGGCTATGTGAAAATAAATAATAAGTAAGTAAGTAGCAAACAAATGTATACTTTGTTGATGTTAACATTGTTACATTTTGTTTATTTTCACATAGATTTCGGAATGACACGAAAAATAAAATTTAACATGGGCTACATTTTATTTTTCTGCATAGTCTCCTCTGATGTCAATAAACAAACAAAATACATTCGTACAAAACATTCAGTTAATTTATTAAATATCGTACAAAAAATTCAAAGAGCATGCACACATACATTTGCTGTAAAAAACGACAATCAAATAATACGGAAAATCGTCGGATTATCCGGTGTAAGGATTTTGATTACATCATTGATACGGACTCATATTGGTCGTCTGTACACCATTAATAATGTAGCAAGTTGTAGGAGTTTAAATAAAATGTAAGGAAATAATGAAACTCAGTTTGGCCTGAAATTTGCCTTTTCCTTTTTGAACTTTTTCAATACACCAAAATATACCCTGTTAAGTCCTTAAATATCAGTTCTTGAGGACACTCGTTGCTGCACCACAGGAGTCAATTTTGTGCCATTTAAAATTCGAAATATTTGGCATCGGACGTTAAAGGCTCTGACAGCAGTGAACAAATTAACTAAATTCGAGTTAGGTATGGATCAGTTAGGAACAGGGACTAAAAACGAAATGAGAACGAAAACGAAATAAACCGAAATTTTTTTAAGAACGAAAACAAAAACGTAAGATACTTTTTTCGTTCATGATTGAAAACAAAATAATTAATATCGGTTACCGGTTTTAACCGTTGTTTTATTTAATATTTAATTTTATTTACAGCAAATATTTTACACGCAAAAATTATTGAATTTTCAGATATTTGAGTTGCAAACAAGCAAACTTTCAAAGTAACTCTTCCGTAGCTAACCCTGTTACGTGTTAGGTTAAACGGTATACTCGTATCTATTGAACACTGACTGCGATAATTTTCATTTGCACACACTGTCGGTATTCGTCTTATTAGTTATGTTAAGTACTTTTATAAGAGAACTAAAATAAAGGAAGATTTGCTTGAAAACGTACTATTCGGTGAAATAAAATGTAATTAATGTTTTATTCTTTATTGTAAAAAATTCAGGCCATAGCATAAGCTTTTCTTCTTATTTTTTATATGTATTATCTTTCCTTTATATGTATGTTTTATTTTCATGTTTAATAATAAAAAAAAATTATTATATTTCTATATTTTCATCAATTGTTACTCATTAATAGTTATAACCGGTATTTAACTACTGTGAACGAAAACAAAAATATTTAGGTGGGATAAGAACTGAACGAAATATTTTTCGTTTTTAGTCTCTGGTTAGGGCATAGGACTCCACGACTACAGTAAATACTTAATAATTTGAAAAAAATCTAAAACTTTTGATCGTCACTGTGTGTAACTAGAATTCTTTATAGGCTTTACGAGAATTGATTGCGAAACGTAAAATCTTGCGTAAAATTGATGTTCATAAACGGAATACCTCGCTGAATACCTATCTACAAAACAAGAGTTCATTTATTACCTAAGTGACAACTTGATTTTCACTGCGATATTTTTATAAACAGCTATTGTTTATTAAACTAATTACATGCCTATTATGAGAAATTTTTAATCTTGAAAGCACACTTTTCCATAAACATAATAATGTAGAGAGTGAATTATAATTTTAATATTAAAATTAGAGAAAAAGTTTCAGTTTCAAGTATAATTATTAATAATTGCTAGGTAGCTACAACAATAATCACAGTTTTACACGAAAACGTCTGCACGCAAAAAATATATCACAATTATCAACTCAAAATAAATATTTTTTTCAGTATCCACTCTCTGTCAGTTAATTAATGGAGCTATTCTACTGAATAGAATGTTCTGTTTATTTTTCTATGCACCGGTTCTAAAAACATTTACATTCCGCTAGCCAACGTTCGATCTAAATCAGAGCACTTCCGTTTCTCTGTGAAATAAAACTATTTATATTCCAAACGGCAGCTCATTTTTCACTGAAGTTTCAGTGTGCCATGTTTTTATTCACAATTTTAGCAAAGTA
The DNA here is from genome assembly GCA_951394225.1 of Harpalus rufipes. Classification (NCBI taxonomy): domain Eukaryota; kingdom Metazoa; phylum Arthropoda; class Insecta; order Coleoptera; family Carabidae; genus Harpalus; species Harpalus rufipes. Next base: position 20,317,024 of record OX596283.1, on the reverse strand, counting down.
CATTGGAAGATTTATTTCGTGCCGTGCTTATTCACACATAAACAGAAATAAAATAAACCGGAATTCTATGTTAGATGTATTATGAAATGCTTATACTCGCACACACAATGTAGAAAAACATGGCTCATATGAAAGTTTTATTAGTTTAAATATACTATTTTATGGCAAATGTAGATATTTTTTATAATGTCAGGTTTACAAGATACGACTATCAATTTTATTTTTTAAATAACAACCTATAATTATTTTACTAAAATATAAACCGTATCGAAACGTTGGTATAGTAAGAATAAATATTGTTTGACAGAACTTTCGAGTAATTGTTAGCACCTAATTATGTTTTTTGATTCTATTTTTTAATTTCAGCGTTATTTTTTCTCTAAGTACTAAAAACTGTCTAAATTTACGATATTTACACTTATCCATACAAATTGTTAGTCCAAATCCAAATACCCCCTAACATTTAATATTGGGTGCATTGGGTGAGATAAATATATTTTTCCCCCCTTGGTGAATAATGTACTATTTATCGAAAACTATCGTTCGCAGGTATATATTTGAAACATCTGTGAACCAGACAAATGTTTTAGTATTGAAATTTCTTATATAATTCCTGTGATGCACTCTCCACGCCAGCAATGAGTGCCCATAAGGTGACGCTTGTTAAGCGTCCGCTCGGTACAAATATTTCATCATTACCAATATCTGTGTACAAAGCAGATTGGCACACCCAGGCAAATGGGTAATATGCTGTGATGATATATTTATTTATTTTATTTATACTAGAGTTAGTTGAAATTAAAAGCCAAAGATGAAACTACATTTGTGTACAATGCATAAAACAATAGTACATCGTATTTTGACTCATACTTCGAGTGTTAGTGATAGTAATAAAATTGATAAGTATATTACCTAATGCAAGAAAAAAATGCTACTATCGTTATTGTTTCATATAAAGAACTTTAAAATATTTAAATCGGTTGAATATAAGTGCTTCAATTGTTCATAATAAGAAACGCACGCTACTTGAGTGAAAAAATAAGTTACAGATTTGTTCTTTAATTTACAACTATATATATAACTGTACAAATTCATTGTAACAGGTACGAGTATAATTTCCTGTAAAACTTGTTACTGTAACGGGTGGAATTCTTCTTCCATAGTTTTAAAATAACATGAATTAAAAATAGCTATAGAAGTTGATCTTCTGGAAGATGAGAAACTAATTTTAATACATTACAATAGTTAAAAAATATAAATATTAATGGAGGTCTCCGATTATATCTTCTAATTGTTTCTTTTGCCAACTTGGAAAAACATATCCGAGGACGTATTATAATGTAACGGAAATTCATTTTAACGCCGTTATTCCCATAGAATTAACTAAATTCTCATAATTTCCCTAATAATTTCCTATATTGTAATAACGGTTTTGATAAATAATTATATTTGCTCCAGTTTCACTGTTATAGTATCTTCACTTCTTGAAATTCTAAAATTATTCATAAGACATTTCATTAGCAATTAGCTAATTGAAGGAATTTATAATTAAAATCATTTACTTTTTAATAAGATGTGTCTCACGATGTTAAAGGCTTTTATATCATTTAGAAATGTTTTATACAAGAGTAATACAACTAAAACAAAATGTAAATGGGAAAGTAGCCGTTATCTTACATATGAGAAATGCTACATATGTTTTTATAACTAGGAAAGAGGGAATTTATCTTGTTTTAATTATCTACATTTTTTCACAAAGTGATAAGGTTGTATAAATTGATAAAAAAAAATGTATGACCAAGTTATCTTCTATTTGTGTTGTAAAATTATATCTTTTTTTGCGTTGGTTTATTTTTATTTTTCGTCATCTACAAGTAAGGAAGGTATTGTCTTTGGTCAAAAAAATCGATGGTGATTTTTAATGAATAAGCATGTTTTAGAGTCCCTACAACCTACAATACGAATTTACTGTTTTTACGAAGATGTCTGTATGTGTATGTGACGATCGTTTCGGATCACATAACTCCAGTAACACGATTCCAAAAATTATATTTTTTTCGTATTCCTCGAGTTTAGATCCATAGGCAGACGTGATTAGATTTTGTTTATAATTGGTCTACCAAAAGTACCCTCATTTGGAATTTTCAACAGTTTTTCTATCATTTATTGACATTTAATGATTAAATTTTTTAAAGAATATATTATTCTCTATACGATTTGATTGCATTTTATACTTCATATTCAATAGATATAGAGTTAAAGAATTATAAAGATATTTCTTAAATCAGCCAGCTATGCTAACCATGGACACTGCTAATATATTTAGATAATTCAAATTGACAGATGTCAATATCAATGAAAATAAAATGAATGTGGCAGAGATGAGGATGTTGAGATAGATGTTTGGGAAACAGAGGAAGACCAAAGATAAGATGGAAGAACTGTATTACGGAAAATTTGGGAGAAAAGGAACTGACTGAGGACGACATGCAAAACAGAAATGAGTTGAAGAAATAAATAAATAAATAAATAAATATTTCATCACGGCATATTACTCATTGCTGGGTGTGCCAATCTGCTTCGTACACAGATATCGGTAATGATGGAATATTTGTACCATGCGGGCGCTTATCAGGCGTCACCTCATGGGCACTCATTGCTGGCATGGAGAGTGCGCCACAGGGGTCAATTTTGTGCCATTAAAATTTGATGTAATTTTTGGCGTCGGTCGGGATCGAACCCGGGTTAACAGATTCGCGACCAGACACTCAGGCACACGGCCACGAGAAGAAGAAAATAAAAAACAGCGACACCTAACGAATGAGAACAGCTAAAGAAGATGAAGATGTCAGTGTTAAGTACAATTTGCATAGTTTGTTTATGAAATAATTTTACTGGAAATATAGGATCTCTTGCAAAAAGAATATGTATAGAGTTTGTACATAATACACAGGATTGACGGAAGGTAATGTGCTGGCCTGATCAGTTTTCTTTTTTTTTTTCATAATAGGGGGATAAAAAATTACTTAATTATTTAATATTGATACAAATATTGTACATTGTATAAATGTTTTCCATCCATCACTTAATATACCCGTACATTTCGAAAATTTAGATTTCTCTGTCAGTCAGTCCTAACTCCTAAACAAATCTGAACTGAATTCGTGAAGTTTTACAGATCTTTCCACTTTATTTGCAAACTCTAAACAAGCTGAGGTTCGGTTCTAGCGTAAAAGAAAGTTGAGAAAAACATTCATATCTCAAGCTAACTACCCCGAGTATACACTTGCATTCCTGGCACGGTCACCCACGCAAACAATCGTAAATTCCACCCTGCAGGTACGGTGGAGTGTTCGCCTAAAATCTGCCATATCTCACACAAAGACGGGGATGTAAAATGCACCATGCTGTTTCGCCCCGAGAGGTTTGTCACCAATTCATAGGAGAAACTCCATAATGTAATAGCCAGATTGTAAAATCCGTCTTTTAATAGAACCCCTAATCGACTTATGCCCGTTTGCACCGTTGCAAGAGAAAATAATGAGTGATTTGGAGGTTGAATCTGATCCAGAATTATTACTATCTGATTTCAGTAATTATTTAGCATTTAGGTGATGATACATAATTAAAATTTTATTTTAGATAATTTTTTGACTAATATTTTTTCTGCAGAGGATAGAGTAATTAATTATGAAAATATGACAAGTCCGTTGTCCGTTCCAACCATATAAAGTTTCTTACATACATTTTATTTTTCTACATAGTCTCCTCTGAGGTCAACACACTTGGTCCAACGTTTTTCTAACTTTTCGATTCCCTCCTGAAAATGGTTTTCTTTGAGGTCCACAAAATAAGCATTTACTGCTTCGATGGCTTCTTCATTGGATCGAGATCTCTTTCCAGCGAGGAACGCAATGGGTAATATGCCGTGATGAAATATTTTTTTTTTTACGTTTTGAGTTTCGGGAAAAATGGAAGTCCGACGGTGGATGGGGGACAATTTCAAACCTCAGTTCGGTGATTTTTTGTTGGGCAATACGACTTGAATGAGCTGGCGCATTGTCGTGGTGAAACAAGATATTTTTCTTTGCCATTCCCGGGCGTTTTTCTTGAATTGCTGCTTACAATTTGTCTAAAAGTGTGGTGTAATATTACCCAGTTACAGTTTTTCCTTTATCAAGATAATCGATTAACAGAATGCCTTTGGCGTCCCAAAAGACTGACACATCACCTTTCCTGCCGATTGAATTGACTTCGCTTTCTTCGGGACCGATTCACCATGTCCAATTCACGCATTTGACTGAATATTCGTCTCTGGAGTGTAGTGGTGTATCCAAGTTTTATCCATGGTTATGAAACGTCTATTAAAATCGACCGGATTTTTCTTAACCAACTCCAAATTTGCGGCTGAAATTTGTGCCCGAATGCGCTTTTGCTCCGAATTAATGCGACACCTCCCTAGCGCACATTTTTCTCATCCCCACCTCATTATGTAAAATATGAACTACACGTTGGCTTCCTCAATCTCACGCACTTTCATTCGGCGATCTTCCAGAACCATATCCACAATTTCCGGTGTGGTAGCTGATTTTGGGCGATCTAAACATGGCTCGTCACAGGTGTGTACGGCCACGCTTAAATTCCGAAACCCAGAAACACCGTGGAAAACGCTCTAGCGCGACAAAGTAGAAAAAAACGCTCGCTGTCCAAATTTCTAACTATACAATGTTGAGAAATGTCACTAGTCTACATTCTTAATGGAAACGTTTAGTCAGGAACTAATGGCACTGGAGTGACACATTTAACACCTTTACAAATCAATCTGACATATAATTGCACCGTCGGTATATTATATAACCAAAAAAATGCGGCACTATTGTAAAAATAAAATAGGGCACCATTTACAAAAACGAAAGTATAAAATGTTTAGATTAGATTGAAGCAATAGGTCAAGAAGGTTTTTTCTTTAATTAATTGAGTAGTAGTGTAAGGACAAAGTGTACATTTTATTATTTTTTGTGGCGACTGTAGAAAAGATCTTGTATGTGTTTCGGGCGCAAATGGACATTGTCGATTTCAACAATCGACAATGTCCTATTTTGCGCTCTTAATTCACAAATAGCTATTGTACATTTTGCTATTTTTAAAATATGCAAATAATAAGTGTTTCTACTAATACCTTCTTATTCGTATTGATTAATTACATTTGTTGTTGTTTATATGTAATTATTTTCGCGCTAATAAACTCCTGGTTACTTTAATAACGATCTTTAGCTACGCACAATTTTATTATTCATAGTGAATGCACACATGAATATTAAGTGTACATCGGTCTGATTACGTTGTTATGGTATTTTCCAGTACAAAGTAAATCTAGAAGATTAGTTGCAGTTTTCAAGCGTATATGAACTAGTCGTAAGTTCACTAACTGCTTTATTTTTATAGCAGAGCTTGGTTACTCATTTTGTACGTGAAAATGAACTGTTTCTTATTTTTAGATACTGTGAATTGAAAATAAAAATGTACTGGATGAATGGAGGGAACTCATTACTTACTGTTTTGTTAGTAGAGCATCTTTCAGTATGTAGGTACCTAACTTATATTATATTATTAACATAGCATGAAAACTAAGTGATTCTTTTTAATGTCTATCCTCCGCAATACCCTAATATTACAAAAAAAAATAATTAAAAATCTGATGTGGCCAGCACATAACCTCTCGCCGTATATTTTACCTGGCTGTATGCATAAAGCAAAGAATATTTTTATAAATACAAATAATATATTCATATAAATCTATGACGTATAAACTTCTTTATTATTCAATAATAGCATGTCTCAACATGAAGATATTTTACCATAAATTATGTTACAATAAATTACAAAGTAGAGTTTACCATATATAAATATTAGGCTGGTAACAGCAATTTTCAATTCGAACAACTTTGTTTACTTTCTCTTCATATTCTTCTAGTAAAAACATTAATTTTGGGCGGTCTAAAATGTATATATCTGGATTGTGCATCTATTCTTATATATCTTCTTTTACATTTTATTTTTTCATACTTGTTATATCTAAATAACACTAATTCCCTTTAATAAAGTGACGGATAGATTGCACTCCGAATATTCTTATATCGATGTGTAATTTTGTCAATATTTACAACTTACTTGAGAAGAATTTGATAGCTTTTTCGCAATTCAAAGTTACTCTAGTCTACAGTACTGGTGTACATTGTCCCATAATGTTTGAAACAAATTTAAGTCCTTCAACCTAGACTTGTCATCTCCATAATAGTCACAGATCAAGAATTAAGGGATTCTCCAAATACATTTTTCTTTCATTACTCATTATTTCTGACACTGACATTTATCTGTCAGTTACAAATAATTTAAATTTGCAACTATTTTTCATAGCATCCTTTTGGTTGTAAAATTAATTACAACATTATTTTATATATTATATTCCTTTTATCTCTAAATCTATAAAATATGTATAAAAATATTTAAATGTATCAGAAAGAGAATTTATTTTTCTTTAATATTATCAAGAAAAATTTTCAAAAAATAATATTTAGAAGATTTTTTTTCAAGAATCTTCTACTTCCGGTTGTCCAATTATTACCAAAACCTTTTCAGATCTTCCCATGAATGTCCGATTGGGAAATACGTTGTTAAACAAATTTTAAGTCTTATAGTTTTTGAGTAACCGTCCTTCCAACATCCCACACACACACATCCACACACACACACACACACACACACACACACACACACACAGACATCATCGTAAAAATGTTAAAATCGGATTGTAGGGACCTTAAAACGAGCTTATTCAATAAAATCTGGATATGCGATTTTTAGCATGAATCCAATACCTCTCTTAGCGAGAGGTAAAAATGTATCATTTTAACCTCTCGCTAAGAGAGGTATTGGATTCATGCTAAAAATCGCATATTCAGATTTTAATGATTAAGCACGTTTTAAGGTCCCCTACAATCCGATTTTAACATGTGTGTGTTTGTGTATGGATGTATGTGTGTCTGTGTGTGTATGTATGTGTGATGTTGGAAGGACGATTACTCAAAAACTATAAGACTTAATATTTGTTTAACTACGTATTTCCCAATCGGACATTAATGGGAAGAGCTGAAAAGGTTTTGGTAACAATTGGACAACCGGAAATAGCAGATTCTTGAAAAAAAATCTTCTAAATATTATTTTCTGAAAAAAATTCTTGGTAATATTAATGTAAATGTAATTCTCAATGTGACACAATTATTTTTTTTATTATATCTCTTATAGGTTTGGGGATATAATATGTAATAATATAGAATAATCTGTTGTAATAAATCTCGTTGCCCAAAAAAGAGTTGAGATATCCAAATGTTTGTAATTGAAAGATAAATGTAAAATGTCAATGTCAAAAATCAGATTTTTCTGGGAGGTACGAATACATTTAATATATACTATTGTATTATTAATTAAATATGTATTTAAAGAATTTTGAACATATTAGAAGAGTAGGACAAAATTACTCATAGAACGAGAGAAGAGATACAATTTCAATTATTTGTATGTACAAGAAATGTTAAATTCGTTACTTATAGGGTGCGAGCAGTCATGTGACTTTGTTGGCCTTGGCAAACACATGAGGATTCGTATCAGAATGACGGCTAGTAGTTATTTACATAGATGTCACAATTATCATAATTTTTCTTTCAAAATTTCAAAATATTCTGATGTTTATTTGTCATCAATAGTATGGAATATACTTGTCGAGGAAAATAAATCCACATGGATTTAGAAAATGTTTTGAATAAAAAAATATGATACCTGACACCTATGTACATTATTAATAGCTGTTATTCTATCACCGGCCTCTATATCTGCTTGCCAAGGCCAACAAAGTCACATGACTGCTCTCGCCCTATGTAACATAAAGTGAAAATGGCGAGAGGTATTGTGCTGGCCACAACAGATTTTTATTTAAATATGCAAAGAGTTCTATGTGTCTAGTTACGATATAAATTTGCATTTTTAAATTTCACCATCATTCTGTCGATTGCCAAAAATAAATAATATTTCTCAATAAGTAAATTAGATAAATGATATTTGTAAATATGCACACGACTCGTATTCGTATACCTAACCGTATTGAATTGGATTTGATTTAATTGTTTTATTATTGTTTTCCTCTGTTCTGTTAACAATTTTCAAGAAATGTGATTCAATTCTTTCCGCATTTGCTAATATTTCCTTTGACGTAATGCACACGCATTGTTAATGTCCAATCGGCATGCATATCAAGTACAATGGGCGTGGGTATCTCGCATAGCAATCTCATGAAAAACTAGAGTTGGCTCTGCTAGAGCTAGACTGTCATGCTAGTGCTAGTGTTAGTGTTAGTGCTAAACCTATTCTAAGAATAAACTTTATAGTCTTCACTCGAACTCTCAGATTCATGACTTGGTTTATGTTCAACGGATGTGATTCTAAGTTGAAGGTTAGGGAAATAAAAGTTTCTCATATGATGAAATATATGTTTCGGATTTAATTGGATTGCAAAAACAAAAGATTAAACAATAGGATGAGATGATTTTATCATATCATTAGAGTGTTCTAAATCATGCACTTTCTTGCTCTCAATTTTGTTTTTATTTCCTAATTTAAAATACATTATAATGAAATATTTCTTTTCCGTTGGCCGCTTGTTAATAGGTTGTGTTAATGTATAAAAAAAATCATTCGTTAAGGACTCATATTAATGCATGATTTTAGTGGGTAACCATATATACCACAAACCATTGCTGAACAATAAGTTGTTGCAAAAAAACAACATATCTTTTTACTTTTAATGAATAAGCACGTTTTAAGGTCCCTACAATCCGATTTTAATATTTTGACGATGATGTCTGTGTTTGTGTGTAAATATATGTGTGTGCGCGTGTGTGTATGTGGGTGGATGGATGTATGTGTGCTTACTATTTGTTTAACTACGTATTTCTCAATCGGACATTACTATGAAGAGCTGAAAAGTTTTTGTTATAATTGGAAAACCGGTAGTAGCAGATTCTTAAAAAAAATCTTCTAAATATTATTTTTTGAAAAATTTTGTTCTTGCTAGTATTAAAGAAGAGTAAATTCTTTATCTAATTACATATACATATTTTATTATATCTTTTATTGATATAGAGATAAAGAAATATAAGGTATATAATAAATCTCACAGCCAATAATGTCATGGACACCAATTGAAAAATTGGTTTGTAACTAACAGATAAATGTCGGTGTCAAAAATCCAGAGACATTACTGAAGATTTTTTCTGGGAAGTACATATTTATTGTATTAATAGCTAAATATTAAAAATTATAGGTATATTACATATAACTCTTCAAAAGTACTGTCAATCCCGACAATGAATTGGAAACATTTCAAAAAAATTAAAAGAGTAGGACAAAATTTCTTCATAGAATGAATTTAAAATTAAAAAATCTAAATATAAAGAATAGATATATGTAGAATTTTTGGTGTAGAGTGTAGGTATACAAGAAATGTTAAATACAATAGAGCGTGAGCAGTCATGTGACTTTGTTGTTTTGACATACAAATATGGGGGCCCGTGTCTGAATGATAGCTAGTAATTATTATGTTATTATGTACATTCTGCATTTAGTGATTTTCCAATTCCATGTGGTTTATTTTCCTCGACAAATAAATTCCACACTCCTAGTGATAAAACTAAGTATGTGAATTTAAAAAATCTTGAAGTTTTTAATAAAAAATTCTGGCATTTGACATCTATGTACATCATTACTCAACAATGTCATATGACTGTTCGCGCCCTATACTTATGTAACCAAAAACGAAAGTGGCGAGAACTGTTATGCTGGCACAACAGATTTTATTTATAATTAAAAACAAATTAATTGGATTGAATTTATTTAGTGCAGCCCCCTATCCAAATTTCTAGGTGAGCCACTGTACAATGCGTTCAACTCCTACAATTTCATGGTGTATAAATTATGAAACATTTCCCGACGGGTCAAGGTTTAATAGAACAATTTCTAAACTGCGAAATTTCTAAGTTAACATGAAATAAGTTTCGTGTGTTTGCCTTTCAAACTGCACAATTTCGCTAATTTTAACTAATTAACTGGCCACTGGTCGACGATGACCTACTGCTTGTGTATATTTGCCAGAACTACAGCGTTGCCATGTGTTTAAATCCGACGTTGCACGTGACGGATAGAATAACATCGCCCACTAAATGTGATGTCTGTGCGATTTTCTATCTTAATAGCACGATTTAATTCTCAGCGTGGTTAATTTAATATAATACCAGAGTGTTTTATTTAATTAAGTCGTTGAAACACTATACATTTTGCTTTTTGAATGTTAAAGGTTGTTGAACGTTAGGAATTGTGGTTTAAATGTATTATAACAATTTTCATCAATATTTGTATTAGTAACAGGTGACGGCAAAGATACACTCCTGGCCAAAACAACTTATAAAAATAAAATATGGGTTTATTTGTTATTTTTATGTAAAAATATAAACAACTGGTCTGTAAAGTAAGATTAGAAAATAAGACAAAATTTAGCAAACACTTTATTTATTAAGAAAAAGAAAGAAAACTAAATCTGTGCAAAATTATCTGTTTTTAAAAATCCAATCATTAACTATAAATTCTTCAATTATCGTTGGTTAATGACTCGTGGTATATAGTATATTGCACTCTTGTAGTTATAATACTGAATGTGAATAAATTTGTTACAATTCAATCGGAAAATACAACCTGAACAGAATCTTCAGGTGAAGACTATCACATTATTCAAAACATCACTGTACTCTTGATCATTCCAAGAAGTCCAGCTCGAAATATAAATGGGCGTTATTATCAAATAGGACAATACATCAGATGACGAATATCAGGAACACTATGCATTACAAACCCCTTTTAAACTTATTTGCACTACAAGAATGTGTCGTACTACCAACTATTGTCTTTTGCCAAGTGGCATATGTTCGTAAAATTGAAATTTATGCAGGATCCGTTCGCTGAATGCAAATATTGCTCGAGTCCTAGGATGTCCGTTGCTTGCCCAGCTTTGCTCGTAACGGCTATATTTTGCGCGAGAACATAGAGACTAGGCAATAGAGCACTGGAGCTCCTTATTGGTTATATATGAATCCCATTTCTGTCCGTGTTCATTAAATGAACAAGAATGCGCGTGGTGAATGTCAGGAGAATCGTTTTCAGGTGGTAGTAAAATGGCATGGGCTGGTATTTCGATGTATTGAAATATTAAGCTAGTTTTGGTTAAATATAGTGCTTTGGTGGAAGTTCTGTAAATTAGAAAATGCACAGCTGACTCCGTAGTATTTTTTGTTCCATTTGATCTCGAGAATATCATTTTAAAAGTTGACAATATATGTCCTAACTTTGCATACGTAACAAAGCAGCATTTAAAATAAGTCAATATTCGATTGTTACAATGGTCAGAGCGCAGCCCTAACTTAAATTCCTGTGAAAAATATGGGATTACATTAAGGAAAAGTGTTCAACATCGATAATCCGTATAAAAAACTGTTCAATATCTAACAGTACCTCTTTCTGAAGAATGGAAAAATAATTACCAGGAAGAGTTGCCAGGCAATACACACTGTTACTTAAAATACATGGTACCTTAGCTATAAAACCTACTGAATAAAGAAATAAATAATTTTGCTGCTTTTGTTTATTTTTCTGTTGCAGTAACTTTTCTTAATAAATAAAGTGTTTGCTAAATGTTTTTTATTTTCTAATTTTATTTTACAAATAAACCCATATTTTATTTGTTTCAAGACGATAAAAACTTTTTTTTAAGTGTCCTTTTTTTGCACGATTGACTTTATGAAAACGCCTAATGTCTAGTTCTCCAAATTTAAATAGATTAACCATTAACCAAATTATACATATTGAAGAACAAAGTTAGTGTAATCAAAATTATGAATAAAAATTTATCAAAAAAAAACCAATTTGTGAATCATAAATAATCATTTCAATAATTAATCCTTTGAATAATGATAATATCTTTTTTGCACCTAAATCCAAAATTATGTGGGTATCTACACGCAAATAATTTATTAGAAAGGCATAATAAAGTATTGCTCATAGGCATATAAACAAATCAATCAAGTTTTTGCTGTATGAATCATCGGTTCATGGATCAAATCTCATTTTGAAATCTGGCTAGCGTGAAGGTCAGTGATTATCAGGTGTCTAGTAGTAGCATATTGAGTTACAGGTGGTTTGGGAATCTCTCTAAGCTGCATGTCTTTTGCAGAGAGAATATAATTCATTAGTCACGTGACATGTTTTCCGCCAATCAACATTCAGAATTTCACTATCTCAGCGATGATAAAAAACAAAGAAATTATCACCGTATTTATAGTCGTTACAAAGGGATTTGTTTTCTTTATTTACGAAATTGACAGTAAATTTTGAGTATAAAAATAAGTAATAACAATAATTCAAACTCAGAAATATTAAATAAAACTCGTAAGTACCATGTTTTAATAAAATATGAATATGTAAATCAAAAGTTAGGTTAGCAGCACCACACACAGTGTGCTACAAAGCAAAAATTTATCCGGATTTTACTGTAATTCAAATATTTGAAAATAACATTTGTTACCTCTGTTACAATACAGTTTCTTTTTCATTTTTGCCGTCGGTTGGACTGAGATAGCGTATACCTCTCTGAAACATCAACGATAATGAGATAGCGAATAAAAGTCTCATATATGCCATGTGTATACGACAAAGATGCAAGATAAAAGTTTACTAATTCTTGCATCAAAAATTGATGACTTGGGGATCAAATCAGAGATACAAAGTGTACCAAGTTTTACTGTATGAGCTGTTGTGTACTGATTCATGTTTGTATACGCACTATACTACAATGGTACGGTAATTATACAAAACCAACACTTATTGATTCTTTCCGGATGTTCCTGTTTCAAAACAAACTATGTGACTTAGCGTTTATGTACAAATGCACAGCTTAATTAACCATAAATAACTATACACTCCGTATCCAATACTTATAACTTCCTGTCAAACCAATGTAATGATGTAATATACACAAATCGTAAAAACCCGAACACTGAGTAGTTTACAGTTACTTCGTTCGATCTTCTTGGAAATCATAATAATTAAATTTTAAAATATGTAGTAGAGCAGTGCCATACCTAAAATAAACATATGTAATTAAAATTATTAAAAAAGAAATGTAAATAAGTTTATTTTATTCCACAAGTCTTATTTTATTTGCATACATAGTCCCGTTACATTATATTTATTATTTTGTTTTTATCATGTATGATGAAACTTTTACCATTACACTAAAAACTATTCTACATAAATTGGTTTTGCAATATACTTTTTTGGCTAAAATTTCGTTCCAAGTAAACCAAATTTTAATAAAAAAAAAGTACCTAAAGAAACTTGTATCTTGTACTTATGCTAGTTAATTTCTAGAACCAATTTTGATTGTAATGAATGTTAAGTATAATAAATCTTTCAGAACTCATTATTCAATTAAAACGATAGAACCGTTTTAGTTTTATTTCTGTTTATTGTTATAAAAACCGACGAAGAAGAGATTAAAGAAATTAAGAATATTTTTAGGAAGAATGGTTTCACCAAATCTTCTATCGAAAAATGTCTGAAACCGAAATACCTATTAATTAACAAAGCTAATGAAAGGGACACTCTAGCCCGGCAAAGTAGAAAAAACGCTCGCTGTCCAAATTTCTAACTATACAATGTTGAGAAATGTCACTTGTCTACATTTTTAATGGAAAGTAACGGCACTGTAGTGACACATTTACCACCTTTACAAATCAATCTGACATATAACTGCTCTGTCGGTATGTTACATAATCAAAAAAAAGCCGCACTATTATGGAAATAAAATGGGGCATTCATTTACAAAAACGAAAGTATAAAATGTTTAGATTAGATTGAAGCAATAGGTCAAGAAGAATGGGAAATAACGATAAATTAAAATTAAATATAAAAGACATTTTTTCTTTATATTAATCCTTATTAATTGAGTAGTAGTGTAAGTACAAAGTGTATATCTTATTATTTTTTGTTATGGTAGCGACTGTAGAATAGCTATTTGTGTATTAAGAGCGCAAAATAGGACATTGTCGAATGAGAGCAGGAGCGCGGCATTCTCTCGAAATCAACAATGTCCATTTGCGCTCGAAACACACACAACATTTTTTCTACAGTCGCTACCATAATAAAAAATAATAAAATGTACACTTTGTACTTACACTACTACTCAATTAAGGATTAATATAAAGAAAAAACGTCTTTTATATTTAATTTTAATTTATCGTTATTTCCCATTCTTCTTGATTTATTGCTTTAATTTAATCTAAACATTTTATACTTTCGTTTTTGTAAATGAATGCCCTATTTTATTTTCACAATAGTGCGGCATTTTTTTTTTTTTTTGGTTATGTAACATATTGACAGAGCAGTTATATATCAGATTGATTTGTAAAGGAGGTAAATGTGTCACTACAGTGCCATTAGTTCATGACTAAACGTTTCCATTAAGAAGTGACATTTCTCAAGATTATATAGATATAAATTTGGACAGCGAGCGTTTTTTCTACTTTGTCGCGCTAGAGCGGCAAAGTGACATTTTGCGTTGACAAAAGAGAGCGCAAATGGCTACTTTCTATGTAGACTGTAGAATTTTTTTTGTGTGTTTCGAGCGCAATCGCAATCGACAATGTCCTATTTTGCGCTCTTAATACACAAATAGCTATTTTAAAACTCATTTTGTATACAGTCTACGAAACATAGTGAACAAGGGTATTGTCATATGTCAAAGCAATCATATGGCGACCATCTTGTTTCGAAAATCAGCGCCACCAACGTTAATTTCGATTGTGAATAACTTAAATTTCTTAATCTATCGATTAGGTTTTTAATAACCAATATTACTGAACATAATTTGCGTTTTTTCCCTTCCTAATATACTCATCCATGGTCGTATTTAGTGTTGGGTGTATAGGAAACTTGCTGTACCTTATATGCTCATCCTGCATACCATATACCTTGTAGGTGCTTGTAGCACGTGGGCTACACGTGTAGGAAGACATTTTCTACTCTTCATTGTTTACTAAAGTACGATTTATTATTACATTGTTTGTACAGTTTGTTAGTTGTGTTCCGAAAGGGAAGAAATTTTACTTAAAACTGGAAATTTACTGTATGTTTACAAGTGGGGAGCAATAATTAAATAAAGGTAATTGGCGATAAAATATATATTTTAATTTTTTGTATTTACACTTTAGTTTCAAAGTTAATAGGGCAGAATTTACAGCCATACGAAAATTTTACCATTGCACCATAATGCTAACAAAATATATTTCTATTTTAAAATTCTCAGAGTTTGTGTATTTTTAAAATGCGGATAAGGAACCCTCATGAATGAAAACTTATTTAAAATTCCTCTGCGATTTCTTTGAATTCATTCAACATGATTTAGGAAAAATACTTCCTCTGTAGAATAGCCGTTTACGCCTATAAATATCCTCTATTACAGAGCTCTGTCGCTGTGTTGAATACATAAATATTTTGTCATCCACTGCACAAACATTTACCGTTTGTTTACAGAATAATTAAAAGCAATAATGAAAACAGGCGCGAGTGATTCAGCTGCTATGATAACAGCTGATAAAAACAATAACAGGTCAAATAACCACGTGAGGCATATTTGACGTAAAGCGAGGAGACAGTTGGCAGTGTCCGCAGATATATCAAACCCACAATATGTACGAGAATAGAAGTTACATTTATTTTCCGACGGAAATATGAATAGGGAAAAAAAAGAATATATTGTGAATAATTTATTTAAAATCTGTTGTGGCCATCACAATACCTCTCGCCACTTCCTTTTTTTGGTTACATAAGTATAGGGCACGTACAGTCATGTTACATTGTTGGCCTTGACAAACAGATGTCGGGTCCGTTTCAGAATGATAATTAGTAATTATTTACATAGATGTCAAATGTCAGAATTTTTCATTAAAAATTTCAAGATTTTCTAAATTCACGTAGTTAATTTGTCACCAGGAATGTGGAATTTACTTTGCCAAGGAAAATAAACCACATGGAATTGGATAATCACTAAATTTAGAATGAAAAATTATGATATTTGACATCTATACACTTACTAGCTATCATTCTGACATTCTGACATGGGCCCTCATATCTGCCTGTCAAGGCCAACAAAGTCACATGACTGCTCGCGCCCTAATGTATTTAACATTTCTTGTATACCTACACTCTACGCCAAAAATTCTACTTATATCTATTCCTTATATTTAGATTTTTTAAATTTAAATTCATTTTATGAAGAAATTTTGTCCTACTCTCCTAATTTTTCGAGATGCTTCCAATTCATTGTCGGGAGTAACAGTATTTCTGCAGGGTATGTGTAATATACCTATAATATTAAATATTTAACTATTAACACATTAAGAAATAAGATAATGTATGTACTTCCCAGAAAAAGTCTTCAGTAATGTCTTCGGATTTCTAACATTTATCTGTCAGTTACAAACAATATAAATTTGCAACTATTTTCCATGGCATTCTTTCGGCTTTAGTACAACAGATTATTTTATATATTTTTTATCTCTAAAAATCTAAATATATAATAATAGTTATTTAACTATCAAGTGTGTTATGAGGGCGATTAATGATCACGCGTTAATTGTTGAGATCATTAATCGCCAATTAACACACGTGTTAGTTACAATATTTTTTCGTTGACCGTATCTTACTTAAATGGAAAATCTAATTTTATTCCATGACAAATTTTTTTAGGTTAGTAATGGTTGACCGAATGTCAAATTTTACGTCAGAAAATCAATAAGTTTTGTCATCAATTGTTTTCAGTGGGTGCGTTCAGTTTACTTAATGCTAGACAACACAAGCGGTTTTTTATGTTATTTGAGGAATTTTATTCTTTCAAATTCATTTTAAAGGTATGCTACGTGAATATACATACCTAGCTAGTAAGTGTCAAAAGCATGACTTTAAATTCTGTCTACCTTTTTGCTACAACTTAGCGTTAGCAATACATGCTGTGTTCCATGTGGTGAACGCACCCAATAAATCGTTTATTAATAAAATCATGCATTAATAGGGGTCATTATTGAATGATTTTCTATATATTAAGATAGCCTATTAATATCAGATAGAGAATTTAATTTTCTTTAATATTACCAAGAAAAAATTTCAAAAAATAATATTTAGAAGATTTTTCAAGAATCTTCTATTTCCGGTTGTCCAATTGTTACCAAAACCTTTGCAGATCTTCCCATGAATGTCCGATTGGGAAATACGTAGTTAAACAAATATAAAATCTTATAGTTTTTGAGTAATCGTCCTTCCAACATCCCACATACACACACACACACACACACACACACACACACACACACACACACACACACATCCACATACACACACAGACATCAGCGTAAAAATATTAAAATCGGATTGTAGGGACCTTAAAACGTGCTTATTCAATAAAATCGGGATATGCGATTTTTAGCATGAATCCAATACCTCTCTTATCTGTTGTGGCCAGCACAATACCTTCCGTCATTCTCGTGTATAATGTATAAATTCCATAATTTTTCTTACAAAAGATTCTAAATTTCCAGTAAAATTATTTCATAAACAAACTATTCAAATTGCACTTGACACTGTCATCTTCTTCTTCTTTAGCTTTTCTCATTTGTTAGGGGTCGGTATTTTTGCATGGCGTTCTCATTCAGTTCCTTTTCTCTCAAATCTTCCGCAATATAGTCCTTCCATCTTATCTTTGGTCTTGCTCTGTTTCTTTAACGTCCTATTACAAACTATTCATTCTTGTTCCAATATAATTCTTCATTTCTCCTCATGACATGTTCAAACCAATGTAATCGTCTTTCTTGTATCTTTCTAAAAACTTGTAACACTAGAGTTATTTTCTTACCGTATCTTTCCGTGTATTCCCAATATCTACTTCAACATCCTCATCTCTGCCACATTAATTTACTTTTTATTGATACTGACATCTGTCAATTTGAATTTTATGAATATATTACTAGTTCCCAAGTTTGGCATAGCTGGCTGAATTATAAAATTTAATTTCTTTAAAATTCTTTAACTTTGTATCTATTGAATATGAAGTATAAATTGTAATCAAATCGTATAGAGAATAATATATTCTTTAAGTTATAATAACGTTAAATGTCAATAAATCAAATTTAAATGTTAAATCTTCAAATGAGACTACTTCCGGTTGACCAATTATAACCAAAATCTAATCAGTTGTTCTTCTGGATGTAAACTTGAGGAATACGAAAAAATTATAATTTTTGGAATCGTGGTATTGAAGTTATGGGATCCGGAAGTTTTGTCACACACACACAGACACACAGACACACATACATACAGACATCATCGTAAAAATGGTAAAATCGTATTATATGGACCCTAAAACGTGCTTATTCAGTAAAAACTCATCATTGAATTTTTTGACCAAAGACAATACCTTCCTTACCTAAAGGTGACGGAAGGTAAAAATATTTCATCACGGCATATTACCCATTGCTGGGTGTGCCAATCTGCTTTGTATACAGATTTCGGTAATGATGGAATATTTGTACCGTGTGGGCGCTTACCAGGCGTCACCTCACGGGCACTCATAGATGGCGTGGAGAGTGCACCACAGGGGTCAATTTTGTGCCATTAAAATTCGATGTAATTTTTGACGTCGGTCGGAATAATAATGTATAAAAGATGCAAGTTTATTATTTATATATATAGTGTATATAAAAATACATAGGAACAACATGAAAATTCTGAATTTCCTTCTTTTCGTTAAAAACATATCTATAGAATAGTCGTTACAAATGATTGATGATATGATCTATTTAACCCCCTTTACTCTTTTGTATGAACGTGAATGGTGGTGTTCATGATTAAAGGTCCACAACAATTCGAAAATTATAGGTTCGTGCTTTCAAATTCGCTTAATTGAATCTTTCAATCATTCTAATTATATTATCAACACAGTAGTGAACAACATAAGTGAGGTCACTGCACTGCTCTACTCTTTAGAGTACAATAAGAAGACATGACGTGCAAACATTGTTGTGCAAATATCTTTGTCTCCTCTACGTGAACTGTTAAGTTGAGAATGTTCGTGCACAGTATGTAGGGAATACAAAGTATAATTGATTAATTTTCAGCAGAAAAATGAGCACAAAAAATTAATTTGAAACGAGGAAAATAATTAGTTAATTAGTAATTACAGTAAGAGGGGTTTATGGAAATTTTCAAAGATATTTTGATCATATATTCGTATTTCATAAATCAGCTAGCTATTCTAACCATGGAAACTGTTAATATATTCAGATAATTCAAATTGACAGATATCAGTATCAATGAAAAGTAACTGAATGTTGCAGAGATGAGGATGTTGAGAAAGATACGGTAAGGAATGGAAAAATAGTGGAAATAACTCTAGTGTTTGAAGTTTCTAGAAAGATTCAAGAGAAACGATTACATTGATGTTATGAAAAGAGGTGAAGAATATATTGGAAGAAGAATGAATAGCTTAGTGATAGAATGTTGAAGAAACAGAGGAAGACCAAAGAAAAGATGGAAGGATTGTATTGCGGAAGACTTGAAAGAAAAGAAACTGAGAGAGAACGACACGCAAAACAAATGAGTGGAAGAAGAAAATAAAAAATAGCGACCACTAACGAATGGGAAAAGCGAAAGAAGATGTCAGTGTCAAGTGCAATTTGCATAGTTTGTTTATGAAATAATTTTACTGGAAATTTAGAGTCTTTTGATAGAAAATTTATGTATGAAATTTATACAAAATACATAGGATTGACGGAAGGTATTGTGCTGGCCACAACAGATTTTTTTATTACTAACCTACCTCAAGTTATTATTGTAGTTTCAATTGCAAAACCAGCAAATAGAAACAAATTGGCACGCGTAGAAATATAAGATATGTTGTGACGATATCCAAGTCATATTTATATTATGTACGTACACATAGTACACACATAATTAACTATTATCTTTTTTCACAAATTATACACTAGTGTAACCATGTTAACAAAACTTCTTCCACTTGAATATAATATTAAATTACTGTATATATTTTCATTTTAATCAGAAAAATAGGCATATTTTATTCTTTATAAATTTATGAAGTATCTTCTGTTGAATACAATTTTCAACGCACGTAAAATGTTGCGCGAAAATGTATTTACAGTACGGGTATCGTTGGAAATGCGAATATTAGCACGTACTGTTTCCAGATAGCTTACTATGCACGTATAGCTTATCGCAAAATGGCGTTACAGCCTAACATCTAACGGAAAGCAATATGAAAATAAATGCTGAGAAACAAAAATTTCTTTATAAAAAGAACATATTTGAGATCAAAAACATGTTGACACCTATTCATCATGTTTGTTTAGTTTCGAGCCGGAAATATAAAGTCTATTTCCGCTTCACAGTTCATACAGGTGTATAATGCATACAATAGCACGGAGAATAAAAGACGATCGCATTCCATGCGAATAGGTAAATATTCACTGAGCTATCGTGCCATTATCTTGACAACTCTATGTATACTTGTCAGTCGTATATGTGGCCCAATATTTATCTGGTATTAATCTTATTTTACTACTTTATCTATATTAGAATATACCGCCTTAAGTAACAATTACATAAATCCTTATATTACATATAGTCGACATTGACATTTCACTAACAATGTTCTTATTTTGTTTCAGGTGAGTTAAAGTCTTTTTCCTTGCCAAGGGGTTATCAAGAACCCTTCCAGATAAGAATCAACCCGACAGGTAATTGTTTTTGTATATATTGGCCTTTGTTTTTATATGTAATCTAAATACGCCATAAATGCAATTAGCAGAAAATGCATTAATGGGTAATGAAAGTAAATATTCATTTTTAATGCATTTTATGGAGCATAATAAATGATATTTAATTAGCTTTATCGCAAAACGTTCAAAGAATATAAATATGAAATATGTAACATTAATGATGATCTTTCTTTAATAATATATACATAAATATTTATTCAATTTACGTTAATAATTTACCGTGTGGTCGGTATATAAGTTGACAGATGCTTTAGCTTGGATGTATGTATCTCGCAAAAATTATATTTATTAAAAAAAAAGAAGAGATGAAGATATACCTAAGTCATAGACAACAATATGTTACAGTAAATGGTTTCAATTCTTGACATCTACCCTGTAACTTC
The DNA here is from genome assembly GCA_951394225.1 of Harpalus rufipes. Classification (NCBI taxonomy): domain Eukaryota; kingdom Metazoa; phylum Arthropoda; class Insecta; order Coleoptera; family Carabidae; genus Harpalus; species Harpalus rufipes. The sequence continues at coordinate 20,295,636 of OX596283.1, read as the reverse complement.
TGGAGTACCTCAGGGATCTCACCTTGGACCTCTCCTTTTTATATTATTTATTAATGATATTAATTCCTGTTTTCAAAATTCGAAATTCATAATGTATGCTGATGATCTTAAGTTATATAAAAAAAATATTTATCTTAAGCACAATGACTTATGCATCAACTACAGTAAAAGTAAATGTTCCATTATCTCTTTTTCACGTAGTAGAAATGTATTTGAATTTAATTACAATATTGATGAAAATAGTATCAGTCGTGTATCTCAAGTCAAAGATCTTGGAATCATTGAAACTAATCTATGATGTATATATTGACAACATAGTTAAAAAGGCATATAAAATGCTTGGATTTATATTGCGAGTTGGATCAAATTTTAAAAATCCCACTACTCTCGTTCATTTATACTGTAACGTTTTTATTTATATGGGTGAAGTGTAACAAATAACAGATATATTATTAATTAAAAGAATACGTTTATTAAACGGTAAATAAATATTAGAAATATAATTAAAAGATTATAAAAGTAACTAACACTATGATAAACAAATATTAACACTAATTTAAAGACTAAGAATATTATAAGACACTTAAACACTATTATTATTTATTTAAACAATGAACACCACTCTTTATGTCACTAATTACATTTATTTATGTTCACTTGTCGACTGTTGTTTATATCACTATTCACGACACTTATTTATATCAGACTTCTGTACTCGTTGCTTGTATAATACAGAGTGTCCTCCCGTTGTTCTCTCGACGGTATTTATACACCCTATATCCTTCTAGAAGCCTCGGACGCGACAGTTACCTGCATACAAAAGAATTAGGTCACATGTCTCAACGCGTCGGGGATTGCATCATTGCTCTGGTACGTTCTTTCGAAGGGATTACGTCATTGTTCGCGAACATGCTATCAGTAGCGGCGCAAGCATACTTTTCTCTCAGGGGCGCACGTCACAATACTTTTGTCAGATCTTAACTGGAATTTGCTGTTGTATGTTGGTCTCCACATTATCAAATATATGTGAATAGAGTTGAGGCTATTCAACGTAAATTTATTTCTGCACTGAAATCTAAATTTCCTAATAATATAATTTATTTCACCTCCTTACAAAATCGTAGAGCGATCTGGACTTTTTAAAATTATAAATGGTCATATTGATAGTCCAACTCTCTTGAGTAATATATCTTTACGTGTAGGTACCCTCATTTTCTACTCGTTCATCTGATATTTTTTCTGTAAAAATATATAGGACTAATTTTGCAATGTTTCTCCAGTTAAATCGCCTATTGTGTTGTTATAATAATTTATTATGTTTCTCCGATATACCCGATATATTTAATTGCACTCTTTATGAGTTTCTTTTTCTTTTTCCATGTTAGCTAATATCACCATATTTGTTGTCTGTAACAAGAAAAAAATATTTTTGTATAATTTATCATAACTATGCTGTACTGTTAGTGGGACCTTGTCCTGTTGTATGGCCTGGTAAGTGCCCGCACGGTACAAATATTTCATCATTACCGATATCTGCGTACAAAGCAGATTGGCACACCCAGCAATGGGTAATATGCCCTGATGATATATATTTTATAATTATTTAATAAATAAATAAACACATAGTTTTGCAAACAATTGTATTACACTATTAGTAAATATTTCCTATATTATATAATCTGAAACTGTCTATTTATATACCAACTACACTGTAAAAAATCTGATGAAATCAATATACGAGTATTATTCATTGACTCTATTAAAAGTTTGAACCTAGAAAGCAAAAAACAAAAATAAATGTAACCTTTTGTTTTTCACCCATTCATTCTCATTCCTTTTATTTCGTACGATAAAGAACATGTGTAGCACGAAAGTTGGTTAGCGATTCAGTGACCCAGAAATTAACCTATTTCTCGATATCAAGATAGATTCCGCGGTTGTCGCCATTACTTCTAATTTACACCACCCACGCCACGCTACGCTGGAGGTTATGCCAGAATAGCCGGCATGCAAGTTAGGATCTGGCTCTCTGTAATCTAACGCGAAACTTGGAGGTAGAGTTGTTCGTAATTAATAGAGTAGATTAGTGATAAGTGGATGGGATGACCTTCAAGAAATTGGAGCGCATATGAGTGTGTTTCAGTAAATACACACATACTGTGTACATAGATATACAATGTGGACACCACACGATTTTCTTGTACGCCTATTAAACTATACATATTTTTTTAATAACTACATTATAATATATAAATTTTAACTTCAAAACGGTATGATATATACTATATAGTGATCATAAAGGGTGCACAACTAGACTTTATACATGTAGTAAATACTAAATTTCAACCTTTTACGACATTAAAAGAGTAGGAAAAAATTTCTTCATAGAATGAATTTAAAATTAAAACATCTAAATATAAAGAATAGATGTAAGTAGAACTTTTGGTAGTGTAGGTATACAAAAAATGTTAAATACAATAGGGCGTGAGCAGTCATGTGACTTTGTTGGCCTTGACAAGTAGATATGGGGGTCCGTGTCAAAATGATAGCTAGTAATTATGTATATAGATGTCAAATATCATAATTTTTAATTCTAAATTTAGTGATTTTCCAATTCCATGTGGTTTATTTTCCTCGACAAGTAAAATTCCACACTTCTGGTGACAAATTAACTACGTGAATTTAGAAAATCTTAAATTTTTTAATGAAAACGTCTGACATTTGACATCTATGTACATAATTACTAATTGTCATTCTGACACGGGCCCCCATAACGTGAAAGCCAACAATGTCACATGACTACTCGCGCCCTACACTTATGTAACCAAAAACGGAAGTGGCGAGAGGTATTGTGCTGGACACAACAAATTTTTAAGTTAGTGAATCGAAAATGTAGCAATAAGATCAAATTATGGGACTCCAATTATTAGCAACCTGTATTGTTTAAGAACAAAATGAAATTCGCAATTCACATCTACGTCATAGAATATTAAAAATTATTACGGCTTAAAGAAAAAAAAAACACAAATTGTTTCATTAAGTATTTCAAGGAAAAAAGGATATGTACATAAAATTATGCGTAAATAAATTACATCCAAAAGGATGTCATTCAATTTAAAACTTGTTTTGGATATAATTTTGTTTCATATAGTTATACCATTTAAATTGTACTAAAATTTGTTCAGTATATTTTGAAAAGTCTCATATATACTTAAAAAATATTATTGTTACAATATAAAAAATTACAACAGAACAAAATTAAGATGGTATGCATAATATTATTTCTGAATTCCCATTGTTGCTCTACACCTTTAGAAATTTTTCCTTCCTATACACAAACATAATACATGTCACTCAGCAATTCCTTCCTTTTTAAATCAATACCCGTCCTGGTGACATATTTATTTCCATGAAAATGCATCCATTCCATTCCTATTCATTGAAACGTTTTTTTCTGTCGTTTACATCTGCTGAAATTGCATAAAGACGAGTCCCAAAGGATGAAAAACTATTTCATTTAACATTTAATCAAGCTGAAGTACTTCAGAGACGAAAAAAACTAAATTCATTCCACTTATCTTCAGGGATATTAAATACACCTGTTGCTAGACAACCAACAATACATACAAGCGTTGTGGGCAGGACAGAGGCGAAATAGGCGCAATCGACAAAGAAAAGAATATATTTATTTAGCTAAAAAGATATACATAACAATAGATCAAAGAAAAAATTGTTTTTTACTGCATTATAATACGTATTAGAAATTAAAATATAACGTAAAAGTGGTAATTTTGTTAAAAAATGTCTAACTTCTATAAATGTTGAGAATTATTTAATTTTTTTGCATGGAAGTTGATTAATGTATAATTGTTTTACCAGTTAATTACCGCAATGAATATTTTTTTTCCAATTTTTTTGTACTCTCCTATTCCCGAATGTATTTTATTTGTGGTCAGCACAATACCTCTCGCCACTTCCGTTTTTGGTTACATATAAGTTGACAAGTAGATATGGGGGCCCGTGTCAGAATGACAATTAGTTATTATGTACAAAGATGTGAAATGTCCGAATTTTTCATTAAAAAATTCAATATTTTCTAAATTCATGTAGTTAATTTGTCACCAGGAGTGTTGAACTTACTTGTCGAGGAAAATAAACAGATGGAATTGGAAAATCACTAAATTTGGAATGATAAATTACGATATTTCACATCTGTACTTAATTACTAGCTATCATTCTGACACGGACCCCCATATCTGCTTGTCAAGGCCAACAAAGTTACATGACTGCTCGCTCCCTATTGTATTTAACATTTATTGTGTACCTACACTCTACACCGAATATTCTACTTATATCTAGATTTTTTAATTTTAAATTCATTCTATGAAGAAATTTTGTCCTCTTCAAATTTTTCGAAATGTTTCCAATCCATTGTCGGGATTAACAGTATTTTGAAGGGTATGTGTAATATACCTATAATTTTAAATATTTAACTATTAATACAATAAGAAATAATATAACGTTTGTACTTCCCAGAAAAAAATCTTCATTAATGTCTCTGGATTTTTGGCACTGACATTTATCCGTCTGTTACAAACATTCTAATTTTTCAGTTGGTTTCCATTTATTACAACATATTATTATATACCTTATATTTCTTTATCTCTAAATCTATAAAAGACATAATAAAATATTTATATGTATCAGATAGAGAATTTACTCTTCTTTAATACAAGCAAGAACAAAAAATTTTAAAAAAAATCTGTTGTGGCCAACACAATACCTTCCGTCAATCCTGTGTATAATGTATAAATTCCATACATAATTTTTCTTGCAAAAGATTCTAAATTTCCAGTAAAATTGTTTCATAAAAAAACTATTCAAATTCCACTTGACTCTGACATCTTATTCTTCTTTAACTTTTCCTATTCGTTAGGGGTCGATATTTTTGCGTGTCGTTATCATTCAGTTCCTTTTCTCTCAAGTCGTCCGCAATACAGTCCTTCCATCTTATCTTTGGTCTTCCTCTGTTTCTTCAATATCCTATTACTAAACTATTCATTCTTGTTCCAATATAATTCTTCATTTCTCCTCATGACATGTTCAAACCAATGTAATCATATTTTTTGTATCTTTTTAGAAACTTGTAATACTAGAGTTATTTTCTTACCGTATCTTTAATTATTATTAATCAAATTAATTATTATTAATTTACTTTTTATTGATACTGACGTCTGTCAATTTGAATTATATGAATATATTAATAGTTTCCATGTTTAGCATAGCTGGCTGAATTATAAAATTTAATTTCTTTAAAATTCTTTAACTCTGTATCTATTGAATATGAAATAGAAAATTTAATCAAATAGTATAGAGAATAATATATTCTTTAAGTTATAATAACGTTAAATGTCAATAAATCAAATTTAACTGTTAAATCTTCAACTGAGGCTACTTCCGGTTCACCAATTATAACCAAAATCTAATCACTTGTTCTTCTGGATGTAAACTTGAGGAATACGAAAAAAATATAATTTTTGGAATCGTGGTATTGAAGTTATGGGACCCGGAACTTTTGTCACACACAGACACACATACATACAGACATCATCGTAAAAATGGTAAAATCGTATTATAGGGACCCTAAAACATACTTATTCAGTAAAAACTCATCATTGAATTTTTTGACCAAAGACAATACCTTCCTTACCTAAAGGTGCCGGAAGGTGAAAAATATTCAGATTCTTTTTAAGAATCTGCTACTTCCGATTGTCAATTTATTACCAGAACCTTTTCATCTCTTCCCAGTAATGTCCGATTGAGAAATACGTAGTTAAAAATATATTAAGTATTATAGTTTTTGAGATATCGTCCTTCCAACCTCCCTACATAGACACATACACACACATACATCCAAATACACACAGGCATCATTGTAAAACTATTAAAATCGGATTGTAGGGACCTTAAAACGTACTTAATCATTAAAGTATATACTGCATGTTTTAGTGTTTTGTGTAAATTACTAAACAATATTGTCTTATATTTGAATAGACTTTCCATGTATAAAATATTTTCAGAAGATTAAATATTTGATTAATATTATGTAAATTATTATAAAGTTTTTGTCCCACTTTAAATCTAATTTTAATAGTTCCGTTCCCTTTATTTTTTTATTTAAATCCACTAATCCGGTATCTAAATTCATTGCGAAACTACAATCCGGAACACTTTGTTTGCTTCACGTTGCGAGTGACTTTGTATGTCTGTTTTGAAGTTGATTTTATTGTAATTTGTAACGGTCGACTCAGTTTTCTGTTTACCCTTTGCTAATCTCCCTATTATGGCAGACCCTAAACCGTAACTCTGTTACACAGTTAAACAGGGGTGGGGTTTGCTACATTGCAACCCCATCGACAATTGTGTCATGTTATTTGATAAAGAACAGGATAAAGGGTAGATTTTTTTTAGTAATTTAATTAAGAGTATGTTTGTAACATGCAAATCATTATATAATAATATATCATCATAGTTTTCATCACTAATATGATTATGAGGTATATAACACCTTCCGTACTTCCGAATACATTCTGCCCCATATGAAGAACCTTGCATAATTCTCTTTTATATAATACTTCTTTGACTAGTACTAAGTTTTAGGAACTTTTACACGATCGGGTTTTTTATGTTTACGAATATCGATAGGATTTTCAAGGCAGTAGGTTTTATTTACTCGTATAGTGAATAAAATATTCTTTAATAGTTATAGTAACATTAAATATGAAAAAATGATATTTAACAGCGTTTTGTCTAGAAAAACTGTTAAATGAGGGTACTTACGGTAGACCAATTATAATCAAATCTAATTAAGTCTAAAAATTGTAATTTTTACTTTATTGGAATTATCGCGCCCGAAATTATAGTCACACATACACATACAGACATCATCGTAAAAATAGTAAAATCGTAATGTAGGGATCCTAAAAAGTGTTATACATTGAAAACTCGCCACCGAACTTGACCAACCTACCGTACCTAAACGTGACGTAAGGTAAAAAAATCTGATGTGGCCAGCACAATGCCTTCCGTCAATCCTGTGTATTATCTATAAATTCCATACATAAATTTACTTGCAAAAGATTTTTAATTTCCAGGAAAATTATTTCATAAACAAACTATGCAAATTGTACTTGACACTGACATCTTCTTCTTCTCTAGCTTTTCCCATTCGTTAGGGGGGCGCTATTTTTTATTTTCTTCTTCCACTCATTTTTTTGCGTATCTAATTCAGTTCCTTTTCTTCTTCTAGAAACTTCTAATACTAGACTTATTTCCCTTATTTTTTCAGTTCTTATCGTATCTTTCCGTGTCTCCCCAACATCTATCTCAACATCCTCATCTCTGCCACATTCATTTACTTTTCATTGATACTGATATCTGTCAGTTTGAATTATCTAAATATATTAGCAGTTTCTATGGTTAGCATAGCTGGCTGATATATGAAATATACAGGATGTCCCTTAACTTCGAGCAAAAACTTTAAGGGCATATAGTACTGACCAAAATGAATAAAAAAGCTTCATCAACATAGGAATGATCTTCAACTGTTTCCGAGAAAAGCGAAAAATCTAAGAAAAACAGACAAAGATAACGATCGAATAAAATTTTGTCTATGTCAGTAAAAAGACTATAAAAAACAATAAAATTTTATATGAAACATTTTTCTCAATTTCTTATAGTTACGTAGTTATATGAAAATTAAATATTGACCAAGGTCGCCACAACATTTCACTTTTGATTTTTATAAAATAACAAAAGGCCATCTAAGATTACCTCTCAAAGGTAAACAAAAAGTCTCAATTAATCAAAATCGTAATTCTTATAGTTTTTGAGATAGCAAAGGTAAATCTCGTAAAAACTCATTTTTCACTGCGTTATATCTGGGAAACTATTAAAGATCGGACACATTTTGACTGAGCTTTTTTTACTCATTTTGATCAGTATTATATGCCCTTAAAGTTTGTGCACCAAGTTAAGGGACACCCTGTATTTATAATTCTTTAACTCTATATGTATTGAATATGAAGTATAAAATGCGATCAAATCGTATAGAGAACAATAAATTCTTTAAGTTATAATAATATTTAACTGAGTTTTTTCAAGAAAAACTGTTAAAATCTTAAAATGAGGGTATTTCAGGTTGACCAATTATAACCAAAATCTAATCATATCTTTTTCTGGATGTAAACTAGAGGAATACACACACACACACACACACATACAGGCAGACATCATCGTAAAAATTGTTAAACCGTATTATATGGTGCTTTTTCTCTAAAAAATCATTGAATTTTTCGACCAAAGCCCAATACCTTCCTTACCTAAAGGTGACGGAAGGTAAAAAATCATTAATTTCATTTAAATCATTTTTATTAAAATTATATTTGTCCCAATTAAATAATTTTCTTATGTATCTACTGTCAAATATTCACTTTTAAATACATAATGTACATATATAATTAGAAAAAAAAACATATTTAGTGACCTGTAGTAGAAAAAGTACTTTAATCCGTCTAGAATAGATATTTATAGATGGATAATTTGTATGTTTTATTCTGCAAAAGTATTTAACCGACAAATCAAATGTGCTCAAATTTTAAGGTGAGGCAAATTTTAATTTGTAGGTAGGAAGGTACTGCTAAGAATAAAAAAATAATTTTCTTTGTTGCAATCTTGGTTTATATAATATAAACAATATAATTTTCATTAGCCAAACAATGGCGTACTCTGTATTCAATTAAAATCTCATTTTATAATGACAATAATCATTTGTCTGATTACACTTAAAATTTTAGAAAGTAGTACTATATACATATACTCTTAAATGAATTATTATAGGAGTCAAAATTAAAGTTAGATTAAAATTATAAGGAGAAAAATAATTATAAAATGTGAAAGTAAATTAAATAAGCAAAAGTCAAGTAATTAAATATTAAGATTTAATTTGCGTCAACTAAGAGGTATATAAAGTATTAAAATAAGTGGAAACTCGAAGTTCAAGTTTATTTTCATATAGTTTTTAGCTTAATTAAGTATAATATATTGACATTCGTGCATAACGGTGATAATAATTATTTTAATTACTATCTCATTTAATTTAATAGGAAATTTCTTGAAATATCTAAAATATATTTCCGAGAAGTACATTTTTAACCTAAAATACGTGAGAAACTTTGAAATGTCTACTAATATTTAAAATATGTCATTTACCGGTAATTAAACCAAGCATGAATTTGCAAATAAACTGCACTGAACCAAAACATTTCATTTATTGTGAGAATGTAAAATTTTATGCTGTATATGGTATGGTTAGTTAGACCAAGGTTAGTTTGCAATATAAATCAGGTTTTTTTATTTTTAAAACAATCGTAATATCATATTACGGGAGGTGGTATGATACTGTAACCTAATTTCAATTACGTTTGTTATATAAACTACTATACTTTTACTTGTTCTTGTTAATCGTTTTCTATTTTACGTTCATAATTTTTACCTCTCGCTAAAAGAAGTGTTGGATTCATGCTAAGAATCGCATATCCAGATTTTAATAATTAAGCATGTTTTAAAGTCCCTACAATCTGATTTTGGTATTTTTATGATGATGTCTGTCTCTCTCTGTCTCTCTCTCTCTCTCTCTCTCTCTCTCTCTGTGCGTGTGCGTGTATTTGTGTGGAGAGGTTGGAAGGACGATTTCTCAAAAATTATAATACTTAATATCTGTTTAACTACGTTTTTCGCAATCGGACAATAGGTATAAATAGAATTTTATTCACAATCGGTTAGTAATATGACGATTTCTGACTTAAAAAGTTGGGAAGTTAGTTATTGTTAACCTCATTTTCGAAGAGGTTGGGAAGTATAGCGTGAGTATAGCTGAGGTTGGGAAATGTCAATTTCCCAACCCCAGCTATATTCACGCTATACTTCCCAACCTCTTGGAAAATGAGGTTAACAATAAATAAATAGCTGCCTCCCACTTAGAGTGATCAATGCGTATCAGTGATGGGTATTTACATATAAACAAAGCTTCTTCACAATTTATATGTTAAAAATAAAATTGTAAATAATAAAAGTAATCAATGAAATGAAAATTTAAGGTTAGAAATCAAACTGACAGTTCATGTGGTATTTTATTAAAACTGGTACTTTTATTTATATCTCCACCATTGGTAGCTTAACTGCTTATAGTATATAATACAAATAAAATTAACACTGTCATAAATTACTCAATTAAGAAAATTTAACTTAAATTGACAATTTATTTGACAGATGATCACGGTCAAATCGTTCGCTTATTAATGTGAAGTTCTTCATTATTAGTATTATTATATATCATATTAATTTCAGATTGTGAATAAAATAGTATACAAATCTCTGTGAAAAGTTACATTACGTCTCGGGCTATAGCTAACCTCGGCGCTGTGCGCCTTGGTTAGCTATCTTCGCCCTCGACAGTAATGAAACTCTTTCCACCTCGGTTAGTAATATACTATTTAATGTCGAGTGTAGGTATACAAGAAATATTAAATACAATAGGGCGCGAGCAGTCATGTGACTTTGTTGGCCTTGATAAGCAGATATGGGGACCCGTGTCAGAATGATAGCTAGAAATTATATACATAGATGTCAAATATAATTTTTCATTCTTAATTTAGTGATTTTCCAATTCCATGTAGTTTATTTTCCTCGACAAGTAAATTCGACACTCCTGGTGATAAATTGCACCACTTTTAATAAAAGCGTTTCGTAGTGCGTGCTAGAATTCTTTCAAAGGCTACTGTTAGAGACCCTGAATGGACCGTGTCTTTGTACATAGAATTTTTCTACTTCTTCTTTCTTTCTTTCCAGGTTTTGGCTCTTATAAGTATGAAATTATAATACTTGCATAAAATTCGTAAAATCAGAGCGTATCATATTAGAATTTTTTTCCGTTGAGTGATTCAGTGGACTCATAGTTCGAAATGGTTTAAAATGTGTTTTTTTTAAATTTTTTTAACGATCTTATGTTTCATATTTTAGCATATTACTTGGCCTCTGGTAAAAATAGAGCAAAGAATATTGAAATTATTTTTTCTCTGCATAAAATTCTCTATCAGAGCGTTAAAAACGCATTATTTTTCTTTGGACTTTATTAATCTACTCATATTTCATGTGTCTGACGACCGTTTGGGTAAAAAAGCGAACCGTAAAATTTTGATTTCAAATAAAATCAGTTAAAATTACAAATTAACTCAATGGGGTATATGAGCTTGATCAACTTTGAAGAAAATATTTATTGAAATATGAGAATTTCATTAAGAAATGTTGGTTTGCCGAAAATTTCTACAGTACTTCCTAATGAGAAGAGCTTCAGAAATTTGTCATTCAGAGAAATTAGAAGAAGAGATGAAAGAAATTAAGAATATTTTTATGAAGAATGGTTCTGTCGAAAAATGTCTGAAACCGAAAAGACCTATTAACAATGCTAATAAAAGGGACGTATTGTTTGCTTCGCTTATGTCAAAAATGTCACGGACAAGATTGGTAGAATTCTTCGTAAGAAATGAAGATTTTGTTTTCTCCATATGTTAAAATTCGTCATATATGTTGAGATAAGTAAAAGACGTCATCCCTCTTCAGTCATCAGGGATTTACCAGATTTTATGTATCTGCGGGAAAGTTTACATTGGCCAAATTGGTAGAACTATTTCAACAAGATTGAACACCAGCGTTGGATCAGATTGAACCAGCCAGAAAAATCATGCCCTGGAAGAATTCCACCGTATAAAATTCTAAGAAACAAAAATACTAGCGAGACCAACACACCAAGTTAATTAGAGAAGCCATTGGGCTTTCAAAACCAAGAATAATAATCTCAATCATTGTGACGGTTTAGGGCTTAGTCGGGCATGGCTTTCTTCGGTATTTAAATCTGTCGAGCACTCTGAGCAATCTAATCTCGTGACAGATTCATCTACGATTTCCCTGTAGTTTGAATAACCGAACGAATAGAGCGCTTAGATGCCATTTTGACACTTATTAATTTGCACCAGAATAAAAACGGAAAATAATAAAGAACTGTTAACATGTGTACTGTGCGTGAGTTATGAACGTTTGTTGATGATACTGATTAAGAATGTGGAAATGATTATGGACAACTTAAAGCTGAAAATTATGAAGAAAAAAGTTTCCTAAAATGATTATTTTATATATTTCATTTTTGATTGATATACAAAAACGACAACATTCATTCATAGAATAGACACTGTTTGCATTACCAGCGACAAACATTTTAAATTTGCGCATGCACCAAACAACTGCTCAATATGCTCCATGGTTAGAGAACGTGCGAACAGATCGGGCTCTGTGCGCTCAGTGAGCTAATAACCAAACGTAGATCTGAGCAAAAACATCGCTCAGATGTAATTACCGAACAGTATTAAGCGCTCAGACCGCGTATAACCGAACGCAGCCTATATTATGTTGTAATTTGCCACCATGGTTACTTATCATTTTGATATAATGCATGTTATGTAATGTTAATTCAATAACTGTTTTTTTAACTCTTATAATAATCTTAGTGAAAATAACTAAAGCCATTTTACAGAGCCTTTAATCAGTGGCGGCTCGTGCACTAAAACTTTGGTGAGGCAAAATTATTATTTTTATTATTGAAGGTCAAATGCTTTTTAATTGAAGTTATATTTTTACAAGGGATGTGCAAATGCATATTTTTCCCTCTCATGTAGAAAAATAAATTGCCAGATCACAAAACATTTTAGGAAATTCTTTGACAAATAGTTTATCTTCATAAGACAGTTGATTAAATGGATTTTTGTTAATTAAAAAATTAACAATATCTTCAGAATTCATTATATTGTCACTCAATTCTTTTAAAATTGAAGTCGAATCCATTATTTGTTTCTTGTTTTCAACTAAGATTCAAATTACAAAAACACTACGTGGGTGAACTATAAAAACAACGAAAAAATAAAAGAATTAAATATTTACTTCAATACGTATCAGTCGCAAACCAGAGCCAATTATAATAAAAATGCTAGACAAGACAGGTTATGTTATGTTTGTTTATTGTCAAATGCAATTTGCAGCTAATATTATTTAAACCTGTTTGCAAAAATATGCAGTAATGTCGTGAACCTACTTAAAAAATTTATCAGTACGTGGCATTGATTGTATTCATGTATGGTAACGGCCTCTATAGGGCCGCGTGGAAGGTAAAGCAACTATCTTTTATCCTTTACGCACTCATTGTATTTAGCATTTGAAGCAGTGCCTCAAACAGCTCTTTGTCTAGCGCACGTATTTCTTACCGGAATGAATGCTTTATCAAAAACATTAGGCAGTTATACTATTCATTTCGAGAAGCATTTTATAGGGTGTAAATTAGGTGAACTGCATTACATATTAGTAATGGTCGTGACTTAAATTATTCTTTTGATATTTATAAAGACAAGCATTAACGGAATAAGTTAAAATTTAATTTACATACTACTTTACTTGCAGCTTTATTTCTTTTCTGGTGAGGCACTGCCTCCCCTGCCTACCCCGACAAGCCGCCACTGTCTTTAATCCTGATTATCATATACCTGCAGTCATAGATTAATTTTTACATATTCCAGAAACTCTGACATTAATAGCAAGTAATCCATAATTGCTTCTGTGTTTAATACGATTTCAAATATACTTTTAGAATTTTAACAACTTCTAATTCCCTACTAATATTTTCTAAGCATATTTACAATTTCATTACACTATCCCTATTCTAACACTAACAAATTGCAACCCGGTTTTTATTCTCATTACATCTGCTGCGATCTGGACACAGCTTAACTCTTTGTGCTCTCGGAGTTGAGGGTGAACTACCCCTTGCAAACCGCAGATAATCACAGGCTAAAACAACCCGGACGAAATATGAGCTGTCGGTAAGCCTTTCATATGCAGATTAGGCTGGTTAAGACCATACATTCAAGAGAAAAGAAATATGTTGCAGAAATGGTTGATTAGTAAATCATATAATAGTAACGGGTACTGGGAGCATAATGGTCAGCATATTAAATTAGTGATTGAGTAGTTATACGGCCATTAGTTATTGCAACATATGTGCCACAGTATATTTCGTTCAGTGAACTGATTCCAACGATCATGGGATGATAATGTGAAAATTCTTCAAAATACGGATAGGTTGTCTCGAGTTGTCTATTTTGCAAGCGAGCAGATGTGTATGTTCTTTTTGTGAATATTTATACTATGTTTGAAACAACAACAATTCGACTACTCCAAGTCTAATTCGCAGTTTTTCCACGAAATGTTGCCTCACCAAAATATTAGGGAACAATCTACCGCTGGATCGAAAATGTAAACTCTCTAATCTTTAGACCCTAGGAAATAATTAGAATTACACAAACTGAATTTTATGCGGTATTTGTATTTTAAACTTAATCCCCCTATTCTACGGCACTGTTTAAGCACGCACCATTTCCAGAGAATCCTAAACATCCAGACTAGTCCAGAGCTCAACTAATCTTTTGTTTTAACTCAACCATCAACTTTAGTCTAGTAAAAGAAAATCAAATTATCAGTGTTAATAACCAGAGGCTGTAATTAAATGACCGAAAGTACTTCACCCGGAAAATTGTACCAGAAAAAATCGTAGGTACGCTTCCTTCCTATTGAATAGATTAGAATATTAGTTAGAATCTTTTTATCATTTGTACGAGTATAAAAGTGATAGATATGTTGAATGTAGGCTGTCATTGGCAATCAAAACTTGGACTTAATTACTTAATATACGTATTTTTTAATAATTATTTTATTAAAATGCTTATTATGTACGCATAATTTCCAATAGGGATTACAACTCAATCGTATTAAGAGAAATTAGTAAAACAAAATAAATGATATAATTGAAATACTTCCGAAATAAGGGGGTTTTTGTTGTAGCAACTCGTCACTCATATGAATTCCATATCTATTATTTTGATTGACGACTGAAAGACTTATAACAAATGAAATGTGGGTTTATTTGTTATTATTATGTTAAAATATGAACAACTGGTCTGTAAAGTAAGATTAGAAAATAAAACAAATGCAGAAAACTAAATTTGTGCGAAATTATCTATTTTAAAAAATTCAATCATAACTATAAATTCTTCAATTATCTTGGTGTGAAGTATATTGCACTCTTAGTACTTATAATAGTGAATGTGAATAAATTTGTTACAATTCAATTGGAAAATACAACCTGAACAGAAACTTCAGATGAAGACTATTACATTATCCAAACATCACTGTAGTCGTGATTATTCCCAGAAGTACTGCCTGAAATTAAACTGGGCGTTATTATCAAGGAGGAGAATACATCAGATGACGAATATCAGGAACACTGTGCATTACAAACCCGTTTAAACATCGATTTATAAAAATATTTGTGCTACTAGAATGGGTCGTACTACCAACTATTGTCTTTTACCAAGTGGCAGATATTCGTGAAATTGAAATTTTTGCAGGATCCGTTCGCTGAAGCAAATATTGTTTAAGTCCTAGGTTATCCGTTGCTTGCCCAGCTTTGCTCGTAGCTACGTTTTACGCGACAACATAAAGACTATAGGCATTGGAGCACTGGATCACCTTACTTTCCATACATGAATCCCATGTCTGTCCGTGTTTATTAAATGAACAAGAATATGCATGGTGAATGTCAGGAGAACCGTTTTCAGGATATTGCATACCCTGAAAAACACCATTTGATAGGAGTAGTAAAATGGCATGGGCTGGTATTTCGATGTATTGAAACATTAAGCTAGTTTTGGTTAAATATGGTGCTTTGGCGGAAGTTCTGTAAATTATAAAATGCACAGCTGACTCCGTAGTAGCTTTTGCTCCATTTGTTCTCGACAGTTTCATCTTAAAAGTAGACAACATGCGTCCTAACTTTGCACACATAACAAAGTAGCATTTAAAATAAGTCAATATTCGATTATTACAATGGTCAGAGCGCAGCCTCAACTTAAATTCCCGCGTAAAATATGAGATTACGTTAAGGTAAAGTGTTCAGCATCGGCGATAATCCGTACCAAAAACTATTCAATATCTAACAATACTTCTTTCTGAAGAATGGAAAAATAATTATAACGAAGAGTTACTAACTGTATTGAAAGTTTACCAAACCATGTGATAGAAGTCTCAATAAAGAAAACGAATTTTGCTACTTTTGTTCATTTTTCTGTTTCAGTAAATTTTCTTAATAAATAAAGTGTTTGCTAAATATCTTTTATTTTCTAATTTTACTTTACAGATCAGTTATTCATAATTTACCAAAAAAATAACAAATAAACACTATTTTGTTTGTTTCAAGAGGACAAAATTTTTTTTTGAGTGTCCGCTTTTTTGTCACGAGTGTATATAACAAATGCCGAGTTAGGAGGAGGTCCCTACTACCAATGGAAGTAAAGAACTTCAAATGGCAAAGGCGGGGCTATAATTTTAGCATAGCAATTTTCAAACAATTTTTATTTGAATGTAAATGTCTTGTATAAAATTTAATAATTGATATATCCTTGCAATTATAAATAATGTAGACTTGTACAACATTATAATATTAATTTATTTTTATAAATATAATTTAGAAATAGCTTATATTTCAAAAACATTTAGGTCCACGAAGTAAACATTTTGGTATGAAAACTTATATTCTTGTCGTCTATATTTTCAAACTGGTCTTCTAACAGGACAACTTTTGTCTAATTTAAATATTGCGACCCCTATATAGGCCGCATTTTTTGAAACGCCCTGAATATAAAACTAATATACGAGTGGGGTATGTCATAATGTCATAGTTTGTAATTGTTGTAGGATACGCAATAGAATAGTTTGTACATATATTTAAATAAAGCCACTATACCTACTTTGAATACAAATTAAATCGCAACTAAAAGAAAAAAATCCTTGTATTTACATTTCTTTTGAATGTCCATTTAAAAATGTCTGCATTTAAATGTCTAAAACTGGTTTGTAGAATTGTTTCCTTAATTCCTTCATTCTTGTATTATTACTATGATTGTTCCCCACACCCTATTCTGACTATTCTGTATGTCGTGTTTGGCTGTCACGTTTCGAACGGGAAGGTTAAACGTAGGGTCACTACACACAACTAGCGATCTAGTCGGCTTGGAACGCTACGTAAGTGGGTCATATCGGGTCAAACTCACAAACTAGAAACACTGAGTACTTCGAGTTGTAGTAGTAGGATATCCAGAGGTGACTTTGATATTGGAGGGCTCGAAAGACATAAATTTAAATTAAACTTAGGAAATATCATTAAGTTAGTTGTCACTCGAGTGTACCTATTCAAAAACTTGTTCTATGTTCAAAATAAAAATTAAGCTAATGCAGTTTATATTTGCAATAACTTATATTTTTTTAACATTATATACACAGATTGCATCAAAATAGTTAAAAGCTAATATCAAACACTGTAACAGATGAACTTTATTTTACCGTAGAAAAGTTTTTTTTTTAACTGTACCACTCGCACTAACACGTAGACAAGTGCCGTATTCCAATATACTCACACTACAGTATGAATGTTGAAGAATAACTGTGGCAACGTCGCACCTAGACATTTATTGGTACATTCTGGTATAAAAGTAATACGATATTTTGAGATATAATACTAATTCTAAACTACAAATGGAAACTGTAAAGCAAATTAATATATTTCTTTCTTAAAATTACAAAAGTAGTATTATACTGTTTTAAAGTTCTCAAGCTTTTCACGTAAAATGCCAATTTAAAAAAGATTTCCTTCGAATGTACATGTGAAATTCCTTTAACCAAAGATCACCTCTTATTCGCTAACACCAAGCGGGCGTTGTTAACTTAACTGATACTCCATCTGGAACGCGTGTACATGGTTGTCAAGTATAATTCTACCTATTTATCGTATCTTCAGATAATTTTCTAGAGGCAATAAAATTAAATCTGAATGGTAAATAATTTTCAAAATTTACATAAAAACCGTTATTTAGTCTTCTATAACATACTAATTTTTCAATTAAATGTCGGTATGGATATAAAAGTTATAATTTAAAATGTTGTGTTTATTTTGCCATTTCCTATTCTTCATGTGTTAAAAAGGCAAAATTTAATTGCAAATATCTCAGGTACTGCGTGGTCAATTGTTTTAAAACTTGGAGAGCAGGTAGATTATTATTCATTTGGATGTACTTAATATTATGTACGTCACGTCAGATGGCCCCATACCTGATATCAATCCAAAACTTCATGAGAAGTTAGTGCTAGGTTTGTGCTGGTTAGTGCTAGAATCTTAAAGTTTGTGCTGTTTATTTACGCCTATTATTAACAATTGAAATGGGGAATCTGGCGTGACATTAAGAGTAAACCCCTTTAGTTTATAACAACATTTGAATAATAATACAATACACAGTTAGTGCTAGGTTTGTGCTGCTCAGATTTAAATTATGAAAGTTTGTGCTGTTTATTTAGGCCTAATATTAAAAATTAAAATGGGGAATCTGGCGTGACACCAAGAGTAAACTTACTTTGTTTATATTAATATCTGAACAACAACACCACCCACAGTTAGTGCTAGGTTTGTGCTGCTCAGATTTAAATTATGAAAGTTTGTGCTGTTTACTTACGTCTAATACTAAAAATTAAAATGGGGAATCTGGCGTGACACCAAGAGTAAACTTATTTTGTTTATATTAATATCTGAACAACAACAACACCACCCACAGTTAGTGCTAGGTTTGTGCTGCTCAGATTCAAATTATGAAATTTTGTGCTGTTTATTTACGTCTAATATTAAAAATTAAAATGGGGAATCTGGTGTGACACCAAGAGTAAACTTATTTTGTTTATATTAATATTTGAACAACAATAACACCCACAGTTATTGCTAGGTTTGTGCTGCTCAGATTCAAATTATGAAAGTTTGTGCTGTTTATTTACGCCTAATATTAAAAATTGAAATGGGGAATCTGGCGTGATAACAAGAGTAATTTCATATATTAGTATCTGCGCAACGATACCTCTCACAGTTAGTCCTAGGTTTGTGCTGCTCAGTTGCAGATTATGAAACTTAGTGCTTTACAGCTATTATTAACAAATGAATTATGAAATTTGGCGTGACACTAAGTCTAAGCCTATTTTGTTTATAACAATATTTGGGTAATAACGCAATCTGAAGTTTGTGCTAGGTTTGTGTTGGTTAGATTCAAATTATGAAAGTTTGTGCTGTTTATTTACGCCTACTATTATTAAAACCTGAAATGAAGAATATGACCTGACACCAAGAGTAAACTCATTTTCTTTATAATAATATCTGAGTAACAATACTATGTACAATTAATGATAGATTTGTTCTGCTCAAATTAGTGTTTCACAAAAATCAAGATTTACTCTTGATCTTGTACGTATGTTGCCATGCTTGATTGAAATTGATGGTTATTGTTTGAGCAATTATTAATATGTATTAAAAAATGAATACAATTATTTTAAAAAATTCAATGCTATGTAGAAGTTACAATAAACAAAACTAATAACTGACGTAATAAATCAAACCCAACTAAAATTGGGTAGATAATAATTACTATTTTAAGAGTTTGTAGTTCGAAAACGGTGCGTTTCCAGATATGAGTTTATTAGTAAAAGCCAATCTATTTTACATACCCTATGAATTTATAGCATTAACATTCTGTATATGATAGAACCTCACTAAGGCTGTCCCATGGGGAGTTTACACTATCTTTATTTTTAAAACTATTCCATATTATTTTACAAAATATGATATCTAAGAGTTTTCTGATATGTCCGTTTCAACTAAAATACATATTTTCAAAGCAGTGTGGTACTTCCGGTCTAACCGGAATTAATCCGTAACTCTCTTATATGAAATAATATTATGCTATATTTATTATTTTACTATTGAATTCAGCAAACAATTTTATATATAAAATAATAAAAATATGTTACTCATATGATCAACCATTTCCTGTATAATTCAACTTTTTTGATTTTTTGCTCTAAAACAGCTACAATCAAGACAAGGCAAGAAATGATCATCAAGACAAGATTTCTGGTATTGATAAAACACTAGCTCAAATACAAATTATGAAAGTTTGTGCTGTTGATTTACATCTATTATTATCAATTTTATGCAATATTTTCATTGTTAAAAAGCAATAATATTTTTTTAATAAACACCCCGTTTTTTATTATTAAAATGAATTTTTCTTTTAAAAAGAGAGGTAGTTTATGTGGCATGTTCTACAATCGTTTTATAGGAGAGTTATAGCTCATAATTTTTGGGTACAAATTATATACTGTATTAGAATATAATATTAAATAAATTAATTATCAATATAATAATACCTTTAACAAATTACTCTGTTGAATGTAAATAGATTTAATATTTAAATCATAGTCCTATATTTGACCGCGCAATTATTTAAATAAATACTTACTAAATTGAAATTTTTTATTAGAATAATAATAATTATAATAATAATAAAAATAATGAAATATCATAATTTGGACTCTAACAGCACATTTTAAGATATGACATTGTTGTCCTATGCATAAATGCAATTACGATATTTAAATAAATAATCGTTGAATTGAAATTATTTTTGTGGGTGTTATTATTACCCGTATATTGTTTTAAACAAAGGAAAATTATAATAATAATAATAATACATGTAAATAACCATCACAAACTTTTATAATTTGTATCTGAGCAGCACAAACCTAGCACTAACTGTGGATGTTAATATTAGCTTAATATTGATACTGGTATATACAAAACAGATTTACTGTCGATGTCACGCCAGATTTTTCATTTCAATTGTTAATAATAAATGTAAATATATTGCACAAACTTTGATAATTTGAATCTGAGCAGCACAAACCTAGCACGAACTGTGGATGGTATTATTGCCCAGATATTAATATAAACAAAATGAGTTTACTCTTGGTGTCACGCCAGATTCCCCATTTTAATTTTTAATATTAGGCGTAAATAAACAGCACAAACTTTCATAATTTAAATCTGAGCAGCACAAACCTAGCACTAACTGTGGGTGGTGTTCTTGTTCAGATATTAATATAAACAAAGTAAGTTTACTCTTGGTGTCACGCCAGATTCCCCATTTTAATTTTTAATATTAGGCCTAAATAAACAGCACAAACTTTCATAATTTAAATCTGAGCAGCACAAACCTAGCACTAACTGTGGATTGTGTTATTATTCAAATGTTGTTATAAACTAAAGGGGTTTACTCTTAGTGTCACGCCAGATTCCCCATTTAAATTGTTAATAATTGGCGTAAATAAACAGCACAAACTTTAAGATTCTAGCACAAACCAGCACAAACCTAGCACTAACTTCTCATGAAGTTTTGGATTGATATCAAGTATGGGGCCATCTGACGTGACGTACATCTTAATATTTCAATTAATTCTGAGTAAAATGGTTTGACGATATAACCACCTTAAATATGGAAATACAGGTGTAACAGAAATAAGTACATTAAATTTAACCAATGATAGAACTCGTCGAGTGCAACAATATTTCTTAATAACTTTTTCTTGTAAACCTTCTAGATATTGAGGTAAAATTCTTCAAAGTTTTGTTACATATTTCATTATCCGCCTATGGTTGAATTCAAAATGGACACATGCGTTTACGAGCAATTACTGCCGTTGTGACTGCAACAGAATACAAACTGAAAGTTGAATGAATTTGTCAACCCAAAAGAAAGGTTAGAAGTTGGTGAATAGATTGACCGATACACCAGATGGTGAAACTATACAAAATCGGGAAAAATAAGTGAGAGAATAAGATACCTCGACTAAGGTAACAAAACAACGTCAAATTTTTATGTTACAACATGTTGAACAATCCAAAAATTGTAGGACATTTATAGGATGCGGTCGACCAAGAATAACTATACAATTGACGGACCAAGAAAACGTATAAAGATGATTAAAAGTGATGCAGGATGGAAATGCTGTATTGCGAAGGACTTAAGAGAAAATTAACTGAATGAGGATAACAAGCATAATATAGAAATTCAAGAATAGCGACCACTTAACTAATGCGAAAAGCTAAAGAAGAAAACGTATCAGTATCAAGTGTCATTTACATAGTTTATTTATGAAATAATTTTACTGAAAATATAAAATCTTTTGCAAGAAAATTTATGTATGGAATTTGTACATGATACACTGTATTGACGGAAGATAATGTGCTGGCCACAACAGATTATTTTTTACTTGTAATAACAAAAGAAATTAACAGTAAAATAGAAAGTCCTGTTATTATTTTTAAGCAGGTTTATGAACAAGACTGTATTATTATATATAGCTTATCTTGCAATAAATTCAGTTTGTTATCGACTTGTGTGTTAATTTAACACCTTATTCATGTTCGTTGACTGTGTTATTGTTTAGTTTGTATAATTTACACTAAAAAATATTAATTTATATGCATTTCTGGTTATTAACACTGCAATAAATTAATTATTTTTCACAATTAAATTTAAACTTGTATTCTTTGATAAGTCTGAATTTCAACACCAGAGATATTCTCTTTAAATATTTACTTACAAAGATAAATTTTCATTATCAATATTTTTGTGTCGCCATGTTATCTTGGGATAGGTAGTGTTTAGAATTTTATGTCCAAATTTTCTAAGAACAAAACCCCAGACAAAAAATCTATTTTAGTTGCAACCCTTCTCTAATCTGGTGATCTTGAAACTGTCGCGTCAAAGCCATAAAAATTTACATTTTACTCAGAAATAGTTTAGTTTGGACTACCCCTAAGTACACTGTTATCCAGAATTCTAAATATAGCACGTTTTAGTTACGGTGAATTAACATCCGCACATCATTACTCAATGAAACTTGAATTTAGAGTGTATTTTTAGTTTTATTCATCATTGTTCCAAAAATAGTCTATGTTTATGCGATTTAAAATTTATAAATACTGTATTTATAAACATAATCTCATTAAGTTTAAACCATGATGCAGACTAGGTACGGGTAGTGCTAAAGAATTATAAAGATATTAAATTTCATAAATCAGCCAGCTATACTAACCATGGAAAATGTTAATATATTCAGATAATTCAAATTGGTGTTGAGATAGATGTTCAGGAAGACACGGAAAGATACGGAAAGGAATGAAAGAAAAAGGGAAGAATATATTGGAAGAAGAATGCTTAGTAATAGCAGGTAGAATAATCTGAGACCAAAGATAAGGTAGAAGGACTGTATTGCAGAAGACTTGAGAGACAAGGAACTGAATGAGAACGACACGCAAAACAGAAATGAGTAGAAGAAGAAAATAAAAAATAGCGACCCCTAACTAATGAGAAATGCTAAAGAAGAAGAAGATGTCAGTGTCAAGTGCAATTTGCATAGTTTGTTTATGAAATAATTTTACTGGAAATATA
The DNA here is from genome assembly GCA_951394225.1 of Harpalus rufipes. NCBI lineage: Eukaryota > Metazoa > Arthropoda > Insecta > Coleoptera > Carabidae > Harpalus > Harpalus rufipes. The sequence goes on along the minus strand of OX596283.1, from coordinate 20,272,096 downwards.
GAATCTTTTGAAAGAAAATATATGTATAGAATTTATACATAATACACAGGATTGACGAAAGGTATTGTGCTGGCCACATCAGATTTTTTAAATTATAAATCTAAACAGAATCGCGCTAAAATTTCTTAAATAAAACTACTCCTACTTTCCTGACATAATAAATAAATTGATAGTGAAGGAAATAGCTATTTTTATATTATTTATGTGTTTAACAAAATAAATTGCATATTGGATGTATTAAGAAAAAAATTCGAGATTCTCGGCCGAGACGAGATTCTGTTGTTCAAGACGAAAAAAATCGAGACAAGACTTAAATGTATTGTCTTCTAAACAAGACAATGTACTTTCCCGTCTCGGCTCGTCAGAAACACTACAATTAAGAGTAAAATTAATTTAAAAATAAGTACATATTTTTTTTCTTATGGTGAATTTTCTATTTATTGTCAATTGCGTTGCGAGTAAAATAAGTTTAAAACATATTGATACACGTAGCATTGATTATGTGATAATCTAGTATTAATAATTAATAATTCCGTCATAAAATAAATATATTCATTAAGATTTCTTCTTATTGACCACTGTTCTGGTTTTCTTCTTATTTTCAATTCTTTTTTATCTTCAACCCTTAAGATCTCCACATTCCATCGCATGTCGTAGTGTCTCTGGTCTGTAGCTGTACAGAGTCGATACAGGGAGGAAGGACAGCGACCCAGTCGCCAGTCCGGCCCTGTACTCCAACGCAGCCTGCATCATGCATGGAGCGATGCACATGCTGTATTTCTCCGGCGGTCTCTGACCAAGAACTATACGGCGTTGCAAAGTGTGTAGAAGTGCAATGTATTGGTGAATAGCGGGATTTATATAGACCTGAGCCGGAAATTACCTCCCGCTACCCTTGGTAAGGGAGGTATAGGGATCGTGCTAAAAATCGCTTATCGAGATTTTGGTAAATGACCACGTTTTAAGGTCCCTAGAATCCAATTTTAACATTTTCACGATAATGTCTGTGTGTATGTATGTGTGTGTGTGGGTGTGGATCCTCTTTGCGCTCTAACTCAAGTACTATCATTCAGAAAGTTTTGAAACCATGTATTTCTACCTTATTCTAATATGGAAAGAAGCCATTAGATTTTAGTGGCAATCGGATAACCGGAAATGGCAGTTTACTTGAAGCTCAAGATAGTTTTTCTTCAAAAAATACCTTTAAATGTAATTTTTTCTCAATTTGTTACTATAAAAATTAAAGACTATTCCATTTTCTACAAGTTTGCTTTAATACTTTTTCTGACAGATAAATGTCACTGTCAAAAAATAATCATTTCAAATTAATAATAGTAACGTTTTAAAAGGAAAATTGTAAATAGAAAAATAGTTTTATGGAAAGGAACTTAAAATACATCATTTCTAGCATTAGTAAATATGCAGTATGTATTTAAATAAAGAAACAAATAATTATCGCGGCATATTATCCATTGCTGGGTGTGCTAATCTGATTTATACACACATTTCGGTAATGATGTTAACATATTTGTATTGTGCGGGCGTTTACCACAAGGGTTAATTTTATGCCATTAAAAATTCGAATTATTTGGCGTTGATCGGAATCGATTCGGATTCCCCAGATTCGCGACCAGACATCAGGCACGCGGCAACGAGACCCCATAGGTAAATGGCGGGAGGTATTGTGTTGGTCACATCAGATTTTTTCTTAATTATGTTCTGATTCTCACAAGCATTTTCATTAGACCACTCAGAGCATTGAGCTGACGAAAAAAAGCATTATTAATAATACGGTTATTGTATTCCAAATATGTAGGTCTTTTTTTCAGGAACTATTGTGTTCATTGTTTAAACATAATCATTGCTATAAAATTTATTAGTTAATGTATACACATAAAAGTTTTAAGTATTTTGTTATCTGTATAAACAATATACTTGTAATACTTTGCAGATTGTGTGAGTATGACTAATATAAACGTGTGTGTGTTCTTGCACATATATGAATTGTGTAATTTCCTATAATCTAGGTTACGAGAATCCTATATTATTAAGTCAGCAATAATCCATACATTCTTATAATATTAGTAATCTTAGTTCATTCGTACAAACTCAATTTATAATATAATTATAGACATGGGTATTTCAGTGGTTATTGCACTTGCTTAGTAATAAACCAAACATAAATATTAACCAAATAATTGATTTAGGAAGTACTATAGTACTATAAGTTCTTTGCAAACACTGTATAAGCATACAATTTATTGTTAAACTGTTTTGTTTGTCTATTGTCCAGCTGTAGTGAATGTGTTGCCGTTAGATTAATCTTAGTTTTCTTTAATAAATTTGCATGAAATGTCACATTTATTTATTTAATTAGGTATAGCGAATTACATATGTAAACAATTTTAATTGATTATTACTCATATCATATAAATACTGGATGTTCAAATTCTTAGAAAATTCTTTGTTTTTAAGATTTCTTACAACGCAGTGTGTTAACAAAAAATCTGATGTGACCAACACAATACAATTTAATTTTTATTTATGTAAATACTTAACATTAAATTTAAATACCAGGTTCGATCCCGACCGACGCTAAATATTTCGAATTTTAAATGGCACAAAAATGACCCCTGTGTTATACTCTCCACGCCAGCTATGAGTGCCCGTGAGGTGATTCCTAGTAAACTGTGTACAAAATGGATTGGCACACCCAGCAATGGGTAATATGCCGTGACAATATATTTATTCTTTTCACTACTAGCTACACAGAGGTACTTTATTGACCGAATAGAATGCCGTGAAATTGAATTTCTCAACCCGTCCATGGTTACCGGTATATAATTATTCATTATTAACCGATAATGAGTTAATAATGAATAAATTTACATTTTTTGATAATTCTGTGACAGTTTCAAATCGGAATGTTTATAGCAAGTTTAAGTATAACCAAGAGACCTTATTTATTAATATTTTATGCATTTAAATGGTTGTTTAAACAGCTTAATTCAATATTAAAAATTCGGATTAATTTGAATATTTGTTTTTCGCGCCAAGAACATATTAAATACTTGACATTTCTTTCATGTCAATTTCGCTTATTCAATGTAAGAAAAACAGTATTTAAAAATAATACTTTTAAATAATATTTGTGATTTAACAATAAATAATACAAATGCTTGAACCGTGCAACCAAAAACAATCAGATGATACAACCTGTCAATGAGCACATATGTGTAAGCATAGCATTCGGAGAGTGACGAGCCCAGAGTCGAATAAAGTTTGTTAAATCATGTGATGCTTTTTAATCTAAACCTGTCCCGAACACTACAGTAAGTAAACGAAAATTTAATCTTTTCTATTAATAATGACTTTTACTAGGCCAACTATGCATCAATTGTGCCATCACATTTAAAAGTAAAATGACGTTATGGTGGGATTAATTTCATAAATAATTATTAAAATTACGTGCTAGTCGCAAATTATAATCCCTCGGTTCCCTCGGTATTATAATCTTTTCGCTCGGTCAATAATCATACTCTTCACAACCTTGGTGTATAATATACTATTATTTATTTATATACTTACCTATAATATTCCTACATATTTACGTATGCTGGTAACTGTATTAATTTCCTTTCCATATAATTATTCTCCTGTTTACTATTTATTTATTTACCATACTTTTGACTTTTACTAGTGATTTTCCATTGTTAACTCTTTTAATACCTAGTCTGTCACGGTATTTCTATTTGGATAAAATGATTCACTGTGAAGGTTTTTTTCTTTAATCTGTATTTTAACATAAAAATCGCCAATTACTCGCCATCGATCAATTAGTTTTTGTAAACAATTAACAGGAAACTGGAAAAAAATACTCCTAGGTTTCTCCAGAAACTATTACGATTTTGTAACAGTGATTCTCAGAATGGGCGATGATATCGCCCTCTTCTAGGCGCTGGATATATTCAGGGGGGCGATGGTGATGGTGATGGTTAACAGGGGGGGGGGGGGATTGAAGGGCAGTAACTGGGCGATGACAACATTATTTTTATTACCTCTTGCTGATTTTAATGATTAAGCATGTTTTAAGATACCTGCAATCCGATTTTAATATTTTTACAATGATATCTGTGTTTGTGTGGATGTATGTGTGTGTGTATATATGTGTGTGGGGATATTGGAAGGACGATTTTTCAAAAACTATAATACTTAATATCGGTTTAACTACGTATTTCTCAATCGGACATTACTGGGAAGAGTTGAAAAGGTTTTGGTAATAATTGGACAAGCTGAAGTAGCAGATTCGTAAAAAAAAATCTTCTAAATATTATTTTAAGAAAAAAATTATTCATGCTAATATTAAAGAAGACTAAGTTCTTTATCTGATACATATAAATATTTTATTATATCTTTTATAGATTTGGAGATAAAGAAATATAAGGTATATAATAAGCTATTGTAGTAAATCTCACAGCCCAAATAATGTCATGGAAACCAATTGAAATATTAAAATTCAGAGACATTACTGAAATTCTGGGAAATACATTCATTATATTATATTATATTATTATTAATAGTTAAATATTTAAAATTATAGGTATATTACATATACCCTTCAAAAATACTTCCAATCCCGACAATGAATTAGAAACATCTCGACAAATTAGAAGAGTAGGACAAAGTTTCTTCATAGAATGAATTTAAAATTAAAAAATCTAAATATAAAGAATAGATATAAGTAGAATTTTTGGTGTAGATTGTAGATGTATAAGAAATGTTAAATACAATAGGGCGCGACAGTCATTTGACTTTGTTGGCCTTGACAAGCAGATATGGGGCCAGTGTCAGAATTATAGCTAGTAATTATGTACATAGATGTCAAATATTCTAATTTTTCATTCTAAATATAATGATTTTCCAATTCCATGTAAAAAAAAATTGAAAAATTCTAACATTTGACAACTATGTATGTACATAATTACTAAACAATGTCACATGATTGTTCGCGGCTTATACTTAGGTAACCAAAAACGGAAACGGCGAGAGGTATTGTGCTGGCACAAAGCCTATTTTTTTAAAATATATCATATGATTGTTTTTATATTATTGGATAGCAAATTTCATGTAATTTTCAAATTTAAATAAATAGGTTGTTCCATTTGAAAACTTAAAATTACATACCATGGCGTAAAAATGGAACATCCCGTAGAAAAACATATATTGCAGATTTATAAACATTAAAATATATTTCCATAATATTTAAAATAATCGTTATTAAAAAAGAACAAACCCATGAATCATCCTGTATACCTATAATAAACTGAATTATACGTCATAAACTGTTAATAATTATAATGTCACTCTTTTTTATCCATTGTTAAGGGTAAAAATATTTACAGGAGCGTTCAAAATGTACGTTCTACAACAATATTCAAATTATATATTCTTCTCATATATTTTGGAATACAGTATGCATCTTCTATCACAACTCGACGTCCGCTATTGGTGGGAGAACTTAGAACCAGTCTTCGAATTCTTGTGACTTGTGCTGCACGACTGCTAGTGTAGTATCCGTGCGTCACTTACACAACAACAACTCGTTGTTGGTTACCCCATACTGTTGTTCGTATAGTGTTGTTACCCTTTAATATATACAAACAACTTTAAAAAGAGTTTGTGTAAAAAGAAGAGTGATTTATATTAGTGAAGTGATTAGATAATGGAAAAGTGGAAAATTTTTGGTTTCATTATTAGAAAAGTGAGAATGAATAAACAAATTGTGAATCAGTATTCTTAGAAAAGATAGTTTCTAAATATTTTCGTGTTGATATAATGATTTTGACAAAGCTTTGAACAGATTACAACAATAACAGTGAAATAATATATTACACAAAAATGTAACTTTAATAATATTTATATTGTTAATGAATAACAATAATTTTAGTGGCTAATGTTGATTACAACAATCTAAAAATTGTGTTTATAAACTACACATTTTATTTACAACAAAGAAAAATTGTGAGTGATTACAATAATAAGAAAACAGTGTTGATTACTACAATGAAATAAGTGCAACAATTATTTCTTCGATAATGTATTCCAAAGTGCAGGTGCCCAATACCTGATATTTTATCCACCATGTTGGAAACAGAAGTAGTTGGTGATCTCGGCCGTAGACGCTCTACCTTCTACGTGTCTTTAACAAACACCCCTGAGTTAGTAAAACGAGAGAGACCTCGTCTCACAGCTTCAACCCCAGGGTTAAAATCCACCAGTAAGCTACAAGTCCTGGCAGGATTATTCAAATCTGCATCAGGGCAAGCTTTAGATCATTTAGAAACAGGGTCCACTTCTTCATCAAGTTCAGTTACATCTACACCTTTACGGAACGAAGTTATAAGGTGTAACAGCCATAGTGGTAGTGGAAGTAAACTTCTAAGTGAAAAAACTTTTGAAAGGTGCGTGACTCTACCAAGTAACGTTAACAGTAAAATGTGTTTGGACTTTGGAAAAAATTTGGAAAGCCCAAAACGGAAATTACATAAACCTAGGGAGATACAATTATGTCCACAAGAACCTCCGAAAAGTGTGTCGAAAATAGGTTTAAATTTTATTCGACGAACTCATTCTACTAAACTATCGCGTAGTCCATCGTTACTGAAAACATTGACCGCTAAGTGTGTGGATAATACGTCTCCTGAGGCTCCGGATTCTTCAGGACTGGTAGTACAAAGTCCGGTTTACAATGAAGAACGACATCTTCTTGACGAGGAAGACCCTGGAGTACTTTCCGGTATGGTTTATAGTTGTGAGTCATTTGAACGGTACTTGGAGATGGATGGATGATTCATGAGAGTAAATTATAGTTTGTTAAAAGGGCTATAAACATTCTTACAATTCTTTGATTTGTATAGACAGGTTTAAATTTCTTGGAAAAGAGTAATGTTTTAATTAAAATAAATACAACTTGCGCTGGATAAACCAGTTGTAGGTAGTTGAATGAATGAAATTAAAACTGTTCGCGAACAAAAATAGCAAGATTAATTATTGACTAACTGTAGAATTTACATTTACCGTACAAAATTCAAGCGAAATTCTTGGGCGGTACATTCTTCTCTTCCATTATGAAGATACCTTTGAAGTATTATCTCATGAATGCTTTCTAAATTTAAAATGTAGAGCTTATCATACAATATGAGTAATGGATGATATCTACAAGATGTTGACCGGCACAGCCGAACATAGGACATCTTTCGTAATTTCCTGCTTCCCTAATTATTTTAGTAAAAAAAGCTCTAAATAAAAGTTGTAGGGCATTAAATTCTGCATCTGAATCAATATACAAAATTAATTTTGTGTGCCTTATAACGGCAGAAATTAGGTATGAAACTGTTGAAAAATCACTATAAAAATAGCTATAGCCATGGAATTGAAACAAAAAATTAACAAATGTTTATTTGTCAAGCTAGGTTAATTTATTTTTATTTTGTGAGTTTCTGTTCAAGTGAACAAATATCAATTTAAATTAACGGATAATTATTAACTGGAACAGAAATTAGAAATAATACCTAATAAAATAAATTTCGACATTTTCATACCTAATTTCTGCCGTTACAAAGCATACAAATTTAACTTTGCTTATTTATTCAGATGTAGAATTTTATGCTCTACAACTTTTATTTGAAGCTTTTTTACCCACACAATTAGGGAAGTAGGAAATTAGGAATATTTGATTTTACATGTCAAAGTCCTATGTTCGGCTGTGCTCGTCACCATCCTGTATATAATACTTATATAGAGAGTTTATTTTATCAGTAAACATAGGGAATAGTTGTCAGACTCGTCAAATTGTCACATTTCACTAAGTTTTTTTTTATATACAGTGTGTTAATTAAAAACCTGGCCATAGGCGTTTAACATGGGAAATCAGTTTTTCCTTGCGCAAAAGTTCCCAAATTATTTTAGACAAAAATACTTCAAATAAATGTTGTAGAGAATTAAATTCTGCATCCAGATTAGTAATAAGATTTTATTTTCGATGTTTCATAACCGAGAAAATCAATTTCAAAGTTTATCGAAAATTGCTGATTTATAGCGATAGCCATGGAAGTCAAACAAAATTACAAACAATTGTATGACATCTTAACTGTCAAAGAAAGTTTGTGTTTTGTGATTTTCGTTCAGTAACATATTTTTTTGGAAGTATGGAACAGTTTTCTCATGAAGAAAAGCTTCAGATTATAAAATGGTGTTACTGTGGACAAAGCTATAGAAAAATACGTGATTTAATAAGTGTAATGTGGTCACATCGACAAATTCAAAGTAAAACCACAATAGAATCTTATTACAAAAACTTAAAGCTGTAATTTCCAATGAATGTAGAAAAATAAATGCCAGACAGCTGCATAATGTTCGACATGGCTTTTATAATAGACTTGGGTATTGCTTAGCGCAAAATGGAGGGTTATTTGAACATTTAATATAAAATTATATTCATTCTAGTTTTCTGTTTTTCTTTTTAAATAAATACATTATTCTTGTTTTCATTTTTATTTTATTTTGTATATGTTGACAGCTATGTATTCTAAAAAAGTTAAATTCTAATTCATTGTGTCAATGTCATACAATTGTTCGTAATTTTGTTTGAGTTTCATGGCTATCGCTATAAATCAGCAATTTTCGAAAAACTTTGAAATTGATTTTCTCGGTTATGAAACGTCGAAAATAAAATCTTATAACTAATCTGGATGCAGAATTTAATTCTCTACAACATTTATTTGAAGTATTTTTGCCTAAAATAATTTGGGAACTTTTGCGCAAGGAAAAACTGATTTCCCATGTTAAACGCCTATGGCCAGGTTTTTAATTAACACACTGTATATAAAATAGCAGATTGTATAGTTTGGTTAACATTATTTGGCGATTGACTTGACTTGCTAATGAAAAAGGCTGGTTCTTCTCAACAGGTATTAAGCCTAATTGTGTTCAGGGGCGGATTATAGTGATTTTTGCATTTCCTTTCTCGAGGTTGGATTTTGGTTGTTTTTAGCAATGTAATCTTTTCAATCTTTTTCTTTTGTTTCTCAGAAAACTATTAAGTAGGAAAAATTTATAAATACAATTTTAGTTGTTCTCTAGAACGACATTTTAAACTCATTAGTTCAACTAAATTTTCGCAGTGAACATTGAAAATGTTGCAACCTGCGAACGAAAATTTTGAAGAAAATACCACAACCGCGAATCAAAAACGCAAACATTTATCAGACGATGCAAAACAAATAGTTCTGAATGTGTCTAACTTTTTAAAAAGTGACGATAATGAGAGTGCACCAATATCAAAAACTGAAGAAATGACTAAAGTGCTTTGTACTACAGTTAGAAGGACAATTAGAGAAGGTGTACCTCAAAAAACACAGAAATGATGCTGGTATTTTTTTGTCAACAAGTGTTTATATTGTAAACGTATCAAAATAAAATAAGTTTTTGGTTTCCTGCAAAATTTCTTCTCTTTTTGTTATTATTTGCATCCCTTTATGAAAATGTCAAGTGAACAAAATATATACATTTATTACTGTCAATCATTTTATACTGTAACTATAGTAAACCCTATATTTACTGATAAAATAATCTCTCGGCATAACCTATAATGAAAAAGGCTAGAGTTATTGTCACAACAGATTTTTTTTATTAAAATAGTGAAACAAATGAGTATTTTACGTTGTAACTTGTAACCAATAGATGATGTTATAGGTAGTTGTTTTCCATGGTAACAGTTCTGCTTGTTTATTAAACACTATTCTAGTTTGCGGTAAAAAAGTTACCATCGTATGCTACTCATTTTTTTTTTTTACAAAAACTTACATCAATCTAATTTTCACCGGTTCAAATTAATTAACTTTGGTCTCGCTTTAGTCAGATTCAAATTCAAACTGTAACAATCACGGTTACTCAGTTTGGTGATAAATTTATTTTCATGTAACTGGTGTAATTATTGTATAACAGTTATATTTAAATTTATACTACTTACAACTAAATCCTAAAATTAGTACTTCTAAATTTATGTTTGTGTTCAGTCTGTTCGGTCTACCTTGACTTTATTACTTCTTATTTATAACCTTTAAGATTTGTAGATAATATTCATTTATCTAGTTCATGAATTATTCAATTATTTTCTCAAACATTTTTAGAATTACTTGCCTCATTAATTTGATAATATTCTCGGTGACAAATGTATATCTGTATTTTTTGTTTCTGCCCGCATCAGTTACATATGATTAGAGTCAACATCCTGTCTTTTACATGCCGCTAAAAATACAGAGATGTACTAAGTAAACATTGTTTTCTTATTGGAGAAATATGATATGATGATATAAGAAATATATCTTAATATCAGAATACAGAAGGAGACATATAATTCATTCGATGACGTATTTTGTAATTACGTCAAGGCTAAAAGAGATATATCTGTGAACAAAGATTTTATACTCTTAATCCATCATTGGTTGTGTCAATGTTTGATATTTATAGTAATGACCATATATTACACACTGTATTTAAATTAATAGTTCATGGATTATTTCACTAGAAATATTTAGGAGATTCTGATTGTTTGTTGAGTTTAAATATTCAATAATTTAAGTATATTATATTTTTTATATTTTTGGTAAAACTATGAAACTATCCATTAAATTTATTTCTTTTTATTGTAAATCGGTCTCACATAATTCTAACTGACTTCCGTCATAATTGAAATCTACGTTTGTAGGAGGAATAATTTTATTTCCTTCTTGAATGAATTAACAGTTGATTGATCCAGTAGTTTATTTATACAATATTAAACTTTACTAACATTTAACTTAAAACTTTGTATGTAATACGGATTTTTACCTTTCGCTAAGAGAGATATTGGATTCACCGTAAAAATCGCATATCCAGATTTTAATGAATAAACACGTTTTAAGTTCCTTACAATCCGATTTTAATATTTTTACGATTTTTGTCTATGTGTGTGTGTGTGTGTGTGTGTGTGTGTGTGTGTGTGTGTGTGTGTGTGTGTGTGTATGTATGGATGTTGGTACGACGATTTCTCAAAAACTATAATACGTAATATCTGTTTAACTATGTATTTCCAATGGGACATTACTGGGAAGAGCTGAAAAGGGTTTGGTAATAATTGGACAAACAGAAGTAGCAGAATCGTAAAAACAAATCTAAATATTCTTTTTTGAAAATTTTTGTTCTTGGAAGTATTAAAGAACATTAAATTCTCTATCTGCATCGATAATCCGTACCAAAAACTATTCAGTATTTAACAACAACAATGAATAATGAAAAAATAATTATCACGAAGAGTTACCAACTGTATTGAAAGTTTACCAAACCATGTGGTAGAAGTCTTTACTGGTCGGGAAGGCAATACACACTATTACTTACTCAAAATAAGTCGTACCTTAGCTATAAAACCTACTTAATAAAGAAACATAATTTTGCTACTTTACTTCATTTTTTTGTTTCAGTAACTTTTCTTAATAAATAAAGTGTTCGCTAAATGTTTTATATTTTCTAATTTTACTTTACAGATCAGTTATTCATAATTTAGCAAAAAACTAACAAATAAGCCCTTATTTTGTTTGTTTTAAGACGATAAAAACTTTTTTTAAGTGTGCAGTTTCTTTTGGCCAGGAGTGTACAGTCACTAAAGTATCCTTTCGTTAGAGATGATTAAAGTTGTGTCATCGGCATATAAAATAGGTGTTACAATCTTCACTAAGAATGGTGACCAAATCATTTATATAAATTGTGAATAACATTGGTGCAAGAATTGTACCTTGGGGTAGACCAACAATTATATCAATTTGATCAGAATTGACAGTATTAAAAGCTGGAGAGTTGTTTGAATTATTACCAAAGCAACAATCTCATAACAATGATTTTACCAGCAAAAATAATACTCTTTTAAGATACTATCTATGTATAATTATTTGCAGCATCGGTCTAATTATACCTATGACACATTTATGCAAAAATTCATTATATATTCCTCATATTTTAAATATCATCATAGTTATCATAAAAACTAGGAATTGCTTACAATTATCATCTTCCAGTCTGATTGCCATTAGATTAACCTTGACAATTAAATAACTAACCACGTGTTATCATCACACACAACTTGCATTCATAATGTCCTTTAATCATCAGTCTGCTAACGCGTTACGATCTTAACAGCCTGCTAGCCGCGAGCTAAATGAGTCAATTTTTTCTCAGACAGTTGAGATCCCGGTAAAGATAAAAAAAGGGTATCTTAGTCATGAGAAAGTTGAATGATATCATTGCTGAATCACACTAGCAAATTTTTAGGCAAATACGAATGAGGTGCAAAAAGAAAGATTGTAATTTCGATAGGTTAAACTTGGCTTACCAGATGTTCATATTTTTTGCAGTGTTTATTTTCAAGTTGTATATAGACAAAGAAAACATTGTTTTAGTGCGAGTATAGTTAACATATATTAAAATACATAATTAAATTAAAATTTATCATTTATCTGTAACTAACTGGAAATAGAACTTTTCCAGACAGTTTTCTGTTTAAAAGATAATAGGTACTAAGTGTCTCATTTTTTTTTAAAATTTATCCAGGTTCAGTTAAACCCCAAAACGCGATATTTTTATTTTAAATATTATTAAAAATTAATGAAAATTTGTTTTAATAAAGATTTTTGTACAGTAATTTTTTTAAAAGATGTCTGATCAAGGTCAACTGTATCATGAACGAATTAATAAATTGGCATAAATTTATCTCTTTCCTTTGCAAAGGCTATAAGCGTGTACGATAAGGATGGATATAACACGCTTGTCTTTCAAAAATTCATATTGCTTCGACTAAGTTAGGACATTCCACTTTAAAACGATGCTCGTTGTTGATAATACTTTCGCTGTAACGTAAGTTTATTTATTAATTCAGATACATTACCTTGATTCATAACCGGATGAATAACGTTATTTTCTGTCAGTGTCACTGACACTGACTTTTGTCAGTATCTTATTTTTCACATATTTGGTTTTACATTTGCTAATAAATTTACCAGTTGACTTATTTTTGAATGCTTTTATTCTAACATATATTTTTATAATACCTACTAAAATAACAGTAGTATCTTACGTACCCTCATGAAAACTAAGCAAACTACAGTACTGAATCTGTCAGAATGGGCGGAGCAAAAATCTGAATTCGTACATTTAGTAGACAATCTTGATTTTTCGGCCTTGATACGTGTAATGTACCTCCTGTATTATTGTAATTATATGTAAAAAGGTAAAATAAGGTGCTGATATTTTTTATTTGTTGGTCGTTATATAATTTTCAGTCTCTTTTATGCATGAAATTACTCTAACCCAGATTATAAATGTCAAATCGAATCGATGTAAAATCTAAGTCTCTTTCTAAAGTAGTTCTCGCTTAGTCTCTTGGTAACCATTTCAATTGTTCGCTTGTTCTTTGTTATAACTGCTCTTGTTTCTTACATAACCTCCGTTTTTCACTTTTCATGTCATTGACATTCAAATATCCAGGGAGGAACAAAACAATTAACCTTTCAGAGGTTGTTGACTCCAAAACAAATGCAAGAGGAAATGGAGAGATGAAAATATGATTCCATACTAATGTTCCTTTGTTAAGTTATGCAAAAATATGAGAGAAAGAATATAGTGTATTTATGTAGAATTCATTTTTCTGTATGACAGATTTCAAGTATTTGTTAATATGTAATTCATATTTAGTTATTCATTATTGATAACTCACCACCGAAAGTTTTGACCAAGACAATATATTCCTTACCTAAAGGTGACGGAAGGTAAATATTGTATTACAATTTAATAAAATTATTCAAAAAATAATATTATTGGGAAACTCAATAATACTTATAAATAAATATATCATCACGGCATATTGCCCATTGGTGGGTGTGCCAATTTGCTTTGTACGCAGATATCGGTAAATGATGATATATTGGGTTGGGAGCAAACCCGGGTTATAATGAACGAAATTAACATACTTGTACATACAAATAATTCAAATTGTATCTATTCTTTCGTTCTATGAGGAATTTTCTCCTACTCTTCTAATATATTCAAAAATCTTTATATTCACTGACGGTATTAACGGTATTTCTTAAGGCTATATGTAATATTACTATACCCATAATGTTAATGAACTGGTTTCCATGGAGATGTTTGGGTAGCGAGATTTATTACAACAGATTATTCTATATTATTATATAATATCTATAGAAGATATAAATATTTTTTTTAAATGTATCAGATTGAGAATTTAAAGATCTTTATTAATGTATTAATTTTCAAAAATAATATTTAGATTTTTTTTAAGAAACTACCATTTCCAGTTGTCCAATTGTTACCAAAACCTATGCAACTATTCCATTAATGTTAGATTGAGGAATCCGTAGTTAAACAGGTCTTTAGTACCTCCAACATCCTAACACTCACACACACACACTCACACACACACACTCACACACACACACTCACACACACACACACATACACAGGCATCATCGTAAAAGTATTAAAATCGGATTGTAGGAACCTTAAAACGTGCTTGTTCAATAAAATCTGGATATGCGATTTTTAGCATGAATCCAATACCTCTCTTAGCGAGAGGTAAAAAAGCTAATATAACTCGTTAAGCTTACTGGGCCGGATTTTTTAAAATCTTTGGTTGTTTGTCAGCTCTGCTTTGATTATAGGTAAATGTAACAGTTGCTATTCTGAATCTATCCTTGAAAAGAACTTTTATGTACCTATATAATTTTTATAACTGTGTATAATATTTTTTTAAACTGTTAATTTATACTTTTGATTAAATTTTCTTTCCTTAGGTATATCTTTTGATGTTTTTCAGATAATTTTATGTTTATTTACATATTAGAAATCTTAAGTTTTATTGCATTGTAATTAATGATCATTTTTTGCAGTTTCTTTGAGATGAAAGGACGTGAAATTTCACTTTCAAAATACTAGAAAAATGCATATTAAACGATTAACCTTACTTGAACCTTGTTAATTCCATGTTATTTAGTAAATGAAGTTTCATTTTCACTTAAAAACACAAACATCTAAAAATAGAATATGTATGTACAAATTTCAATAAATATACAAACATTTTGAGAGCATTTCATAGGAAATGCGTTGTAAATGAATTAATATTATTTTATTTGGCTATTAATCATTTAAAAATTTAAGTGACAGCTTTCATCAAAAATAATTCATCATACATTCCATCTTGACAATAATTCTTTCAGAATGTCATACAATATTAATTTTAAATCTCAGAAGATGTCGTTTTAATGTGACATATTTTTTTTATGTGAGTTCCGAACCACCCAAGTTGTAAAAGGTCACAATTCTGTATATCAAAAACTGTCGAAATATGGTTTGTAATCTAGCAGAGGATATAGAAATAGGTTAGAGAATAAAATTGTAACAGTTGGCCGCTTATCGGTCATTATGGCAGCGAGATAACAGCTGATTATCAAATGAGAGTGTTTTGTTTATAACTATTGTTTCGATGTTGTCGAATGGAGCAATTGTTCAGAAAATAATAACTTACTAATAAAGGTCTATTTTGGTAGTATTACTAATAATTATTACAGGATGTAAACTATACTTAAAGGTT
This sequence comes from Harpalus rufipes, assembly GCA_951394225.1. Taxonomy (NCBI): domain Eukaryota; kingdom Metazoa; phylum Arthropoda; class Insecta; order Coleoptera; family Carabidae; genus Harpalus; species Harpalus rufipes. The sequence goes on along the minus strand of OX596283.1, from coordinate 20,256,399 downwards.
TCAAGTATTGCTAGAATTATTTTTAGTTATGGTTGTCTGAAGCATGACCTTTTAGGTCAAGAAGTAAATAAGGAAATGTTGCATTCTTCAATTTAAAACAATTGAAAAAATTAGTGGGTTGTCTGCGTCATTTACAAAAAAATGATATGTCATTTTTATTTTTACCTACGTATTAATGAAAGTAATAATAAATAAATAAATATGTCATCACGTCTTCTACCCACATTCTGAAAGTAATTACGAGCAAAATATCAAGATGTATATTTCAGTAAATATATCACTTACTTAATATAATTATGTTATAAAATTCAAATGGGGTCATGTGTCTGGTGCGTCCAGATTCAATTAGGGTGTGTGACCAAATTTTGATTTTTACATATATGTTACTAGACAAAAAATAAAATACTCGTATTTTTTAAATCGATTAATTATTCGTAGTTTACGAGAAAATAATCATTAAAAGTTTTGGGGAAGGGATATGTGACGTCATCATGGTAGGATCGTGGAAGAAGACAGCTATACTGGGAGGGAAAGAGATGGTTATAGTCAGCTGTCGCCATACTATTTTTATTATTTATAAAAGTAGTAATCTTAATGGAAATTAAATACAAATTAAGAATTCAAGTATCTGTATCTTAAAAAATCTGATGTGGTCAGCACATTACCGTCAATCTTGTGTATTATGTACAAATTCCAATATATTCTTCATCTCTTGTCATGACATATTTAAACCAATGTAATCGTCTATATTCTATCACTCGTGCCATTTCCCTTATTCTTTCATTCTTTATCCTATCTTCGGTGTCTTCCCCAATATCTATCTCAACATCCTCATCTCTGCCACATTCCTTTTCTTTTCATTGACACTGACATCTGTCAGAATTTTCTTAATATAGTAGCTGTTTCCATGGTTATACCATAGCTGGCTGAATTATAAAATTTAATTTCTTTCTAATTATTTAACGTTATATCAATTGAATATGAAATATAAAATGCAATCAATTCTTGTAGATAAGAATATTCTTTAATATTTATAATAACATTAAATGTCAAAACATTATATTTATTTACACACACACACACACACACACACACACACACACACACAGAGAGAGAGAGAGAGACATCATTGTAAAAATAGTAAAATCATATTGTTGGGACCCTAAAACGTACTTATTCATTGAAAATTCACCACCGATTTTTTTGACCAAAGACAATACCTTCTTTACCTACAAGTGACGGAAGGTAAAAAGGCTAAAAGTCTTATTCCATTTAAGTCATTTAAATAATACTAATTTAAAAATAAAATAAAACGAGCACCTGGCAAAAGCTATAAAATTAAGTACTTTCTTTGTCGCAATAAATACCAATAATTTATCTATTTCTCCTCCAACAATTTTTTTACGTTATTAATTATGTCAATAGTTATTTATTTGATTTAAAAAAGCATAATTAAATTCGTACTATCTTATTTTTTTTTATCTATTAGTTGTGTTATTTACGCACCATAATTTAGTATGTGGATACTCCATAATTTGCATCTCTAATAATTTCATTAGAGTATCATATATTTTCCTGAGACATTTAAAATAAAATAATAGGCTTATTTGTTTGATATTAATTTCTCAGTACCCGAATTTCTCTAGGGATACCAAGAATTCTTACGATAATCTGATTAGTTAGTATCGTCTTGTGTTCACTATATTTCCTCCGTGAGCTTCCTCGATTTTATACACGTATGTATGTACCTAATTTGTAAAAGTCGTCTTCCCTGTTCTATAATTATAAATTACCCAAAATAACCCCCAAAACTTTAAAATCTCATCCACCAGCTGCCACTAACCATCTTCCAACCACAACCAAACAACCACCAACCACCTTAATTATCACTGTCCCATCATCTTTCATCTTTTTCTCTCTTATTCCTTTACTGCCCTCCAGACTATCGCCATCTCCCTCTGTCACGTTGTGGTATGTAGCAATGTGTGTGCAACAATTGACCATCGCTGGCTCGAATCTCGAAAGCCCGACAGGTATAAGAAGAGACCTGAAGAAGCCAGGTGGACTGAAGGGCAGATGCAAGGCAGATGATCATAGCAGATGTGATTTTTAAGAATTTAGATGATCACCTGCACATTTTTAAGATAGTTAATAATTTAAACGAAAACGCACTGCTTGTAAATAGATAAATATTATTTAAAAAATCTGTTGTGGCCAGCACAATACCTCTCGCCATTTGCGTTTTATGTTGCATAGAGCGCGAGCAGTCATGTGACTTTGTTGGCATTGGCAAGCAAAATGACAGTAATAATGTACATAGGTGTCAAGTATTATAATTTTTCATTCAAAACATCATGATTTTACATCCATCGGAATATTTTGATATTTTGAATGAAAACTTATGACATATGACAATTGTGACATATATGTATATAACCATTAGCCGTCATTCTGACACGGATACCGATATCTGCTTGCCAAGACCAACAAAGTCACATGACTGCTTGCGCCCTATAAGTAACGAATTTAACATTCTTGTACACACAAATAATTGAAATTGTATCTCTTCTTTCGTTCTATGAGGAATTTTGTCCTACTCTTACTCTTCTAATATGTTCAAAATTCTTCAAATTCATTGACGGAATTAGCAGTATATCTTAAGGATATATGTAATATGTAATACAGGGTGTTATATTTTAATGGACCCAGCAAATATCTCGCTTATTTATTAAGTTAGTAAATTAGTAATTTCTTTCATAAAACATGATTTATATAGCAACATGTAATAATAATAATAATAATTTATTACCCAACAGAAAATATCCATTTACAAGGTAAATAACAAATAAATATAAAATAGTAACAAGTGATTCACAATAAAGATTAACAATCAATTTCAAAATAAGAAATTCCAATTGAATGTAATGAATACAGTGTACAACAAAATATATCACATGAGGTACATATTTGGTTGTAATTATCACAACAAGTGAAAATGGGCGACCTGAGCATTAAATTAGTTTTGGCAATATTGTTGTAAAAAGTATTTACTTTACGAGAAGCGTATGTAGGAACTGAGAATGTAAGCTGCTTGATGACGGATGTACATTCATGATACCACTTCCGGTTTATTAGTAATTAATATCAACTTTGATATTTCAAATGGAACATACTATATTTTTTTTACAAATTTGAAAAGTGCATCAAATTTGCTTTACTATCATGTAAAATAATCCATATGTTATTAAAAAGTAAAATGGCGGGCATATTTTATACACCTAGTCGAAAAGAGAATAGTGAGCCATAACTATGGCTTGAAATAAAACAATTAACTAAACCACGAAACTACCCCTTTCAAAATATTTTACAAAACAACTGCCTATGATCATCCAAAACCTCCAATCATCACGCCTTGCAAACAAAAGAAAATCGCTAGCGCTACCCTAAAATTTTCCAATAAATATCATCCCTTCCTAACAGTTGTCTATCGGCAAATCTGCACGCATGCTGCATTACTGCAAGTAAACAAATACTACATTTATTTGTTATCAACATACGGGCTAACGGTGCCAACATATTGATAGGGATGTCACATATATATACATCATGGAGGGCCGTGACAATAGATTTGTATGGTACGTTTCAATAGATGGTATTAGTATAATGAGAATAGATATAGATGCGGGGAGATTGTGGAATAGAGAATGAATATGATACGAAGAAGGGATATTATACATTTATAACTGATTATAGTGATTAATACTTGGTAAATAGAAGGAAAATATATTTGTAATATAGTTGGTATTTAAGTTTAAATGTCGTTAAATTTAAAGACAAGGTTACATCAATTAAAAATTGAAATTTGTTGATGAATTATACTTGATTCTTGATTGCAAAATATACCAATGTAAAATTCATAATATTAACGTTTCTTCAAGGATAACATTTTAAATTAACAAGAATTTTTATTTCTCATTCGAAGCTTGAACTTCGCTCAGTCCCGAATTTTGTCTGAGATCGGTAATTCCTTATAACATTTTTTCCGCGATTGGAGTTCGCTAAAAAAAATATTTTTTATTTCATTTTTAATTTTCTTAAGTATTATTGAAACTGAATATTGTAGGTAGCTTTACAGTATACTATGACTTTATTGTTTTGTTATGGTTTCATTGTTTGTTTATGCGTTTGAATGTCAAGAAGTCAAGGTGTTATTTAAACCTTTGAATATATAATACATATAAGAATGGCAACGTAATGTATTTAGATTAAATATTTCGAGAGAAGGTGCCATCTATCCCTCCATATACGAATCTGAGTTAGTTCAAAAAATACATAATAGGTGGATGTTGCACAGTATTGCCACGTAGCTAGAACAGCAAGTTAAGATTTTATAAAGGTTTTTAAGTTTGCTACTGTAAAACAAGTATACATGTACATTGAAGATTCAAAATATATTATCTGGTTATTATGAAACAATATTTTTGAATTATTGATTATTGAATACCTCTAACAAATAGTAACTGGCAATGCTGTCAGCACGATTTACCGTAGTTCATAGTTTTGTGGTAGGAGTCACTAGCTATCTATAATAATTTTGTGAATAAAAAGAGACAGATATAGTATGTTGCTAGGCCATATGCGTTGCCATTCTTATATGTATTATATATTCAAAGTTTAAACTTAATTTAAACTATTCAACCAAGAAAAATAATTAAAATGAGTGACTCTGAGAATGAGAATTTAAATATAGAAGAATTGTGGAATATCGGATGTTCGGCAGTAATACCAGAAAAATCCAAACTGCGATATGAAAATACAAAATTTTCAAAGAATGTTGGTATAAACGAAAAAGTTATGCTGGCATATATGGTTCAGAGATCTAAGCAACTAAAAGCACCTGGAAGCTTATGGGATGAGTATTCAATGTTAAAGAGCACAATTTTTGTTTATGAATCTATTGATAATTTCAAAATTTGGTATTCTTATTGCTTATCTTAAAAGAAAAAAATGTTTGGCTATAGACCTAAGAAATCTAGTATTTTCACTAAGGAAGACATGACAAATTTTTTGAATGAAGCACCAGACCAGAATTTTTTAATTCATATATAAAATAATTGTAATTATTGTAAAACCAAATATGTGAAAAATAAAATACCGACACTGTGTGCATTTATTGTAATCAAGCATTTCTTTGTTGTAATCAAGCATTTCTTTGATATAATCAAACCCCCTTTGAATGCCGGTCGAACTATTATTATTTAAATAAATTTATAAATTATTAAATTTATGTACTTTACTTACCGTCGTGTTAGTCTTAGCAACCAGTAAACATAACTTACTGTCGTGGAAACAGGCATGGTATGGTAAGTTGATAAAAAAGATGAATCGCGCAAAAATGAATGTGCATAGAGCATAGATTTGTTTAAAATGAATGGATGATTGTGATACGAGAACTCGAGAACAAAAGAACATGAAACAAGAAATGCTGTGAATGTAAATGAGATAAAATATCAATATTGACGTGAAGATATGAATGATCGTAGAATGAATAATTCTAAACAAAAACGTATCACAAACAAATAAATATATTTCCTAATGACGCAATTTAACTTTATTTATTCTAAACATAAACTATTCCTGAATCCTCTTAATTTGTATTCTACTATAAAAACGTAGACAAATTTTATGTCTCCTAGTTTTTTTCTTGTCTATAAATCTTTACGGCACTATTACAATTCATAACGGTGTCGTGCGGTTCTAGTTGTCTGTCTTGTTGACAAATAAAGCTGTTCGGAAGTCTGTATTTCCGTCGCAAAACTTGCTATGAATATTAAACAGTCCGAGCAGCAGGTGTAAAACACTATATGATAAAAAGTAAAAACCAGTTTTACAAAGATCAAATATCATGTTATACAAAGTAGTATTTTGAGAGTGAGAATATAGATAGGAAAATCATTTATATAAGACAAGAAGTGGTCATCATTATTTATAATTTATGGTTAAGAAAATTTGATATACTTATGCATGACAGATACACAAAGCAACAGGTTGTATTTATTACAATTCAAATTTGCTCTCGCCACTTCCGTCAGTCATGTGACATTGTTGATCTTGACAAGTAGATATGGGGGCCCGTGTCAGAATGACAGTAATAATGTACATAGATGTCAAATGTCAGATTTTTTCATTCGCGTGTGTGGCGTAGTATTGTCCAGTTACAGTTTTTCTTTTATCAAGATAAGCAATTGGCAAAATGCTTTTACCTTCCCAAAAGACTGACGCCATTACCTGTCCTGCCGATTGAACTGACTTCGCTTTCGTGGGAATGACTGACTGACATGAAAATATATACATATTTAACACGGACTACAATTTATTTTTCTACATCGTCCCTTCTGAGGTCAACACACTTGGTGCAACGTTTTTCTAACTTTTCGATTCCCTACCGAAAATGGTTTTCTTTGAGGTCCTCAAAATAAGCATTTACTGCTTCGATGGCTTCTTCGTTGGATCGAAATTTCTATCCAGCGAGGAACGTTTTGAGTGGAAAAGATGGATGGAGACAATTTCAAACCTCAGTTCGGTCAATTTTTGTTGAGCAATACGACTTGAATGAGCTGGCGTATTGTGGTAAAACAATATTTTTTCTTTGCCATTTCCGGGCGTTTTTCTTGAATTGCTGCTTTCAGCTTGTCTAAAAGTGTGGCGTTACAGTTTTTCCTTTATCAAGATAAGCAATTAGCAGAATGCCTTTGGCATCCCAAAAGACTGACGCCATCACCTTTCTTGTCGATTGAGCTGACCACTTTCTTCGGGGCCGACTCACCATGTCCAATCCACGCTTTCAAATGAATTTTCGTCTCTGGAGTGTAATGGTGTATCCAAGATTCATCCATGGTTATGAAACGTCTTTTAAAATCGACCGGATTTTTCTTAAACAACTCTAAATTTTCAGCTGTAGTTCGTGCCCGAATGCGCTTTTGCTCCGAACTAAGCAAATGCGATACACACCAGGCGCACATTTTTCTCATGCCCATTATGTAAAATATGAACCACACGTTCATAAGAGATCCCTATGGCTTCCTCAATCTCACGCACTTTCATTCAGCGATCTTCCAGAACCATATCATGGACTTTATCCACGATTCCCGGTGTGGTAGCCGATTTTGGGCGACCTGAATGTGGCTCGTCACAGGTGTGTGTTCACGCTTAAATTCCGAAACCCAGAAACTCAGCGTGGAAAACGAAGGTGAAGCATCCAGCTTATGGTCTTAATCTCCGTTGTTGTCTTTCCTTCCAAATAAAACAACTTGATCACCATACGAACTTCGTTTTTATCCATTATTGATTTAACGCTAGGTAGATCGACACAGATACTTTTCTCGATTAGACTGATAGATAGATTGTACTGAAATTTCTTGACAATTCATATGAAGAGTTAAACAAAACATCGACATAAGAACGTTTTCGAAAAACTAAGGCCTTCTCAGTGAAACAGCCTGTATAGTTTAAGTGTCCTACATTTAGAGTATACTAACATTTTAAAAATAGTTCGTTATGCCTTTGTCTCAATGTTAAGATGGTGTTGTAATTAATTAATAAATAGAAATTACTTTGATAATATATTAATCAAATTTTCATTTCCTATATTATTTCAGAGCTAGAGACATACGCATCAATATTTCCAACAATAATCAAGATAATATATCTCGTAAATTATAGTACGATTAATTTTTCGAAAGTTCTTTACACTGTAATTATATACACTAGTTCCGCATTTTCTTACATAACATATAATATCAATAACACAATGATAGAAATTGATTGAAAATGATAAATTAATATCTCAAAGTGTTAATCGTAATATTTCGTCACAACTTAATAATTTTTCTTTCAAGCAGTAGTTAGATTTATAAGCTTAACTGTTTAATATGATCGAAATAAATTATGAAAGTGTGAAAAGATAATGTCAGCCACCTGGATTTGCACCAAAGACCATTAATTTGTCGGAGTAACACAGACATCTTCCACTTCAACCGCTAATGTATCTCTCTTTGGAGAATAAAGTTTGTGTCACGTTGTGATCATGTCAGAAATTACTCTTGGCCCTATCGGTCCAGTTTTTGAAATCAACATAGAGTTAACAGTCTATATGTTCGAAATAAATTATGAAAGTGTGAAATAATAATGCCAGCCACCTGGATTTGAACCAAGGATCATTACTTTGCCGGAGTAACGCTCTACCAACTGAGCTATGGCCGATCTATTCAGATTTGTCTTACGTTCTATGATGTGGGGATGTATTACCACTACATTTAAACATCATTGTGGTCATGTCAGAAATTACTCTTGGCCCTAACAGCTCTTTTACCTCTCGCGAGGTATTGAATTCATGCTAAAAATCGCATGTGTGCGTGTGCGTGTGCGTGTGTGTGTGTGTGCGCGCGTGCGCGTGTGCGTGTGCGTGTGTGTGTGCGCGCGTGTGTGTGTGTGTGTGTGTGTGTGTGTGTGTGTGTGTGTGTGGGACGTGGGAAGGACGAATACTCAAAAACTATAAGACTTAATATTTGCTTAACTACGTATTTCCCAATCGGACATTAATGGGAAGAGCTGAAAAGGTTTTGGCAACAATTGGACAACCGGAAGTAGCATATTCTTGAAAACAATCTTCTAAATATTATTTTCTGAATTTTTTTATATAGTATATAATAATATAGAATAATCTGTTAATATATTCAAATGTTTGTAATTGACAGATAAATGCAAAATGTCAGTGTCAATAATCCGATTTTTCTGGGAGAACACATTTAATGTATATTATTGTATTATTGATTAAATATGTATTTAAATTATAGATATGTTCATATTACATATATCCTTAAAAAATACCGCTTATACTGTCAATGAATTTGAAGAATTTTGAACATATTAGAAGAGTAGGACAAAATTCCTATGTACAGTACATTCTAGGAAAATATATAGTAGAAGATTGGGTATCTCCCTTATAAACCGTGATAACAAGTTTTAGTGCCGTCTATGAAAAGGTCAGTGAACTAAATTTGACAGCCGAGAAAGTCGCGGGAAATATGAATTCATTTTGAATTATCTGAAACTTTAAATTTTATTTCTTGATAATGTAATTAATAAAAGATCTATCGAAAATAGATAATTTATTAAAGACATTATCAATAAATGTGAAATATATTTATGTTGAACTATAAAAAAAAAGTACAGTACTTAATGTGTTAATGTCTTTATTTTAAAATATATACATTATATTATTTAAATCAAATAATAAATAAATAATTACAAATCTGAAACTACACGGCGACAACTATTAAAATTTAAGAACATACTACTCAAGGAATCAAAAAATTGAATTATTATTACAAGAGGTAATGTTATTTCAAAAAAGGGATGTTACTTTAAATGTCTGCCAGAAATGCACTGCTTCATTGACCTGGTTATCGATGTTCGTCCACTTTTTAACAAATCTACCCTCTTCTATACTCATTTTTTCTTAAAACTGACACCATACTATTTCAACTTTCTTTGGTGAATCTTATGAAGCTTCACGTCCTTTCGCCTAATAATGTATTATTTTGCTGCTCGTCTACGGTGTAAATATCTAAGAGCACCACCATGATATAAATTCTCTTGGTCCGCTTACATAAACCATTTCTTCTATCGGGCACTGTTAACTTCTGCAAGAATGTGTCTTCACTATGCAGGAGTTACAAATATTTCATGTGATTTTTTTCTGAAATATTATTAATTTGTTGTTATATTTTATATCACCCCCGTATAATAATGCTAGTATGAAAACTAATATATTTACCGAAAATATATTGAATAATAAAGTAATATATTGAAATAAAGATACAAATTCACAAATAACAGTTTTAAATGTCAAAGAATTTCGAACGATGCAATAGAGAATTGTGGGAAATTTACAGCAGTTCTCAAACATATGTTACCTTTCTATAGTATTTTGACATTAAAGTTTGAGAAACCCTGTAAAATCTGTACTACTAAAGCCATCTATGAAAGGGTCAGGAAGTATTTCCAAACGCTACTAGATTGAAAACTTTTTATCACGTTTCTGTATGCAGTTTCACCCCCCTGGTACAGTATTAATAGCTGTCATTCTAACACGGAACTCTATATCAGCTTGCCATGGCCAACAAATTCACATGACTGCTCTCGCCCTATGTAACATAAAATGAAAATGGCGAGAAGTATTGTCCTGGCCACAACAGATTTTTTATTTTATTTTTTATTTAATATGAGTCTGGGCAACAGTAAAAGTAACAATCAGAAATAAAAATTAGTAAAAAGTATCCGTGAAACTGTTCAAAAAGATTCGTATTTCATTCCTTTCTCTTTAAACCTTGGTTCTCAAGTCAAGGTTTCTGACACATTATACATGTATGTTGTGAAATATGAAATCTATGACAAATATAGATTGTTTTCTCACACTAGGTATTAACTCAAACATGCAATTTATTATATACACACTGTAATTTGTGAGATTAGGATTTAGCTAATTGTATTTATACTTATAACTGTTTCGCGTGATACATATAGAATTGTTAGGCAAACATAACTGTTGTTAATTGTATTAACTTATCGGGAAATAAAAATTTTATGTGTGTTTTACTACTTTTCCGTTATTAAGACTACAACAAAAAGAAAGATTTTTACGTGTATATGATATTACATATAAAATACGTAGAAAAAAATGCATACTCCTTCATTAACATAATAAAAATAGAAAATAGATTTTTTATGTGATACATATAAAATTATTGTGGGTAATTTCTCGACTGTGATGTGGATTAGGTGTTAACAATTACTCGAAAGTTCAGTCAAAGCATTTATTCTTACTATACCAACGTTTCTGTCTACAACAATTACACAACAAAAATGTAATACATACAAAATAACCATTATCACACTTACAGTAAGATCTTACAAATTGTTACAATTCATGTACACAAAATACATTCGTACAAAACATTCAGATAATTTATTAAACAACGTACAAAAAATTCAAAGAGCATACACATTCATTTGCTGTAAAAAACGACAACCGAATAATACTGAAAATAGTCGGAAATATCCTGTGTAAGGATTGTGGTGACATCATTGATACGGACTCCTATTGGTCGTCGGTACACCAATAATAATGTAGCAATTTAAATGTAAGGAAATTAATGAAACTCAGTTTGGCCTGAAATTTGCCTTTTCCTTTTTGAACTACATATTCCAATACACCAAAATATATGCTGTTAAGTTCTTGAATATCAGTTCTTGCATTGATGTTATTGCAATCATCCCTGATGTGTAATGTGTAACATCCAAAATCTTGAAATCAACACGACAAACAAATGTGCTCTGGCTGAACATTCCAATACACTAAAACACACTTTGGAGAGGAGAATTACTCCAAACGTATGTTTCTTGAAATGTTACATATCTGGGATGATTGCAATAACATCAATGCAAGAACTGATATTCAAGGAATTAACAGCGTATATTTTGGTGTGTTAGAAAAATTCAAAAAGGAAAAGGCTAATTTCAGGCCAAACTGAGTTGTATTAATTTCCTTACATTTTATTTAAACTCCTACAACTTGCTACATTATTATTGGTGTACAGACGACCAATAAGAGTCCGTATCAATGATGTCACCAGAATCCTTAGGATATTTCCGGCTATTTTCCGTATTATTCTGTTGTCGTTTTTTAGAGCAAATGGATGTGTGTATGCTCTTTGAATTTTTTGTACGATGTTTAATAAATTAACTGAATGTTTTGTACGAATGTATTTTGTGTACATAACAATTTGTAAGATCTTACTGTAAGTTTGGTAATGTCCATATTATTATGTATGTATTACATTTTTGTTGTATAATTGTTGTAGACCCTGAAGAAGGTGCAAGGGTGCACTGAAATGTTGGTATAGTAAGAATAAATGCTGTTTGACTGAAATATCGAGTAATTGTTAACACCTAATCCACATCACAATCGAGAAATTACCCACAACTATTATTTTTGGTTTATATTACATATGTGAAATATAGAATTATGAATGGGTAATTATAATTAGTATATGTTTCTTACAGAATAATAACAAAACAATTGTGAGATCCTTATAGGAACATCAACTAACAATTATTTTCTTTCTTTTCAGACACCTCCTACGAGAAAGCTTGCCGTAGGGGCAGCGCTCCTACAACACCTATTCTCACACGAGCATCGAACGGTACGACTGGTTCAGGTTCTCTGGATATCACCCCTTCAAGAATTGTTAACTTCTTCAGCAAGAGGTCTTTCCGTGCGAACCCTCTCAAGCGCACAAAATCTGTCACCAAATTAGAACGGGGAAAAAGACCATTCACGAACGGCACTGGACCTGGTGACCCCGCTGGTAACGGGCGCCTGAGAACATCGAGGAGTCATGAGAGTCTATTGAGTGGACATTCTGTGATGACGACGTTGGGTAAGGACATTTTTTTAAAAAATAATTTAATACTCGGGCGGTCCGAATATGAACCTGATCAGAATCAAAAATAGTTTAATACACCTTTGGATTTTGAATATATGGAGTTACATCAGCCAGCCCCTAACGGACTACATTTTATTTTTCTACGTAGCCCCCTCTGAGGTCAAAACACTCGGTCCAACGTTTTTCTAACTTTTCGATTCCCTCCCGAGAATGGTTTTCCTTGAAGTACTCAGAATAAGCATTTCCTGCTTCGATGGCTTCTTTGCTAGATCGAAATCTCTTTCTAGCGAGGAACGTTTTGAGTTTCGAGAAAAGATGGACGGGGGAAGATTTCAAACCTCAGTTCGGTCAATTTTTGTTGAAAAATACGACTTGAATGAGCTGACGTATTCCCATGCGTTTTTTCCATTCCCGGGCGTTTATTCTTCAATTGCTGATTTCAGCTAGTCTAAAAGTGTGCCGTAGTATTGTCCAAGTTTTTCCTTTATCAAGATAATCAATTAGCAGAATGCCTTTGGCGTCCCAAAAGACTGACGCCATCACCTTTCTTGCCGATTGAACTGACTTCGATTTCTTCGGGGCCGACTCACCATATCCAATCCATGCTTTCGACTGAATTTTCGTCTCTGGAGTGTAGTGGTGTATCCATGTTTCATCCCTGGTTATGAAACGTCTTTTAAAATCGACCTGATTTTTCTTAAACAACTCCAAATTTTCGGCTGAAGTTCGTGCCCGAATGCGCTTTTGCCTAGCTCATTATGTAACATATGAACTACACGTTCATAAGAGATCCCTATGGCTTCCTCAATCTCACGCACTTTTATTCGGCGATCTTCCATATAACCATATCGTGGACTTTATACATAATTTCCAGTGTGGTAGCCGATTTTGGGCGACCTGAACGTGGCTCGTCACAGGTGTGTGTTCACGCTTAAATTCCGAAACCCAGAAACTCATTGTCGAAAACGAAAGTGAAGTATTCCCAAGGACAGCATCCAACCTGGTCTTGATCTCCGTTGCCGTCTTTCCTTCCAAATAAAACAACTTGATCACCGCACGAACATAGTTTTTATCCATTATCGATTTAACGCTAGGTAGATCGACACAGACGCTTTTCACGAAGAGTTAAACAAAACAACGACATAAGATTGTTTTTAAAAAATTACATCTTCAAAAAAAGTTATACTTCCAGTGCACCTTTGTACTACCAGAGTAAAACTTAAAATAAAAGTTTGTTCACTTTATTTTTATAAATGTATTCCAAACATTGATATTATTAAAAGAAAAATGTTTTTTTTTTGTTTTTAAGATTTGGGTTCGAGTCCAGGAGCGGTAGAAATCAAAGCTCTACACCCTTCAGTATTAGGCCGTCAGCATTGTTTCCAAGTCACCCTGGCGTCAGATCAGGACAACCCCCGCTTCTTCAGCTGCCGGTCACAAGACGAGAGAGACAAGTGGGTCTACAGGTGAGTTTCTCTCTCTCTCAAACACTCTCTACATACAAGTTACAAGTACATAACTGTAAGTGCAACAGACTCTTAATCACAGATACAAGTAACTGTAAGTTCATTTGCATATACGACAACGTTCACTTATTAATTAGAAACCTTGACATGCAACAAAGATTAAATGGTGATGAAAAATTTTGTGAGAATTTTTTTCACATGAATAAAAATTGTATAGCCTAGAAATCGTGGTATTTTCGTTATACACACACATACATACAGACATCATCGTAAAAATAGTAAAATCGTATTGTAGGGACGCTAAAACGTGCTTATTCATTGCCGAATTTTTGACCAAAGACAATACCTTCCTTACCTAGAGGTGACGGAAGTTTTTACAGTATTTTTTTTAAAGATGTCCAATCAAGGTCATCTATATCATGAACGAATTAACAAATTGGCATACATTTATTTTTTCCTTTGCAAAGGCTATAAGCGTGTGAGATAAGGATGGATATAACATGCTTTCTTTCAAAAATTAATATTGTTTCGACTAAGTTAGGACATACCACTTTAAACGATGCTCGTTATTGATAATACTTTCGCTGTAACGTAAGTTTATTTATTAATTCAGATACATTACCTTAATTCATAGCCGTACGAATAACGTTATTTTCTGTCAGAGTCACTGACATTGTGTCAGTATCTTATTTTTCACATATTTGGTTTTAAATTTGCTAATAAACTTACCAGTTGACTTATTTTTGAATATTTTATTGTAACATATATTTTTATAATAATAAAATAACAGTAGTATGTTATGTACATGTACCCTCATAACAACCAAGCAAACGACACTATTGAATTTGTCATAATGGGCGGAGCAAAAATCTGAATTCATACAATTCGTATATCTTTCAAAATTTTTACTGTAAGTGGAACTCGTGCAAAGATATTATAAGTGTTACTTATTTTTTTGCTTAAGTGTAACTTATACAGTGCAACGGTGCAAACGGGCATAAGCTATAGTTGAAAACAAAACACACGCTCCTTCCTCAATCCATCTACTACAATTGACGTAAATATCACTGTTGTTCCGTCATCCAATTCGCAATGTTATGAATAACATTAAATTTCATAGGATGCTGCAGAAACATATTTTACAACAAGTTGATACTGGCATATATGTTCAAAATATCTAAAAATTCCGTGAAGCATGAGTCGGTGCGCGACCACTGGAAGGTTAAAAATCTCCTTTCTTTCTAGTCTGCGTAAATCCGTTCAACCGGATGTGGAGCACACTAGACGCACCGACAACTCTTTGAAGTTATGGATCTTGGAAGCGAAAGGAATCCCTAACAAGAAGAGGTATTTCTGTGAGCTTATGCTGGACCAGAAATTTTACGCTAAAACCAGCGTCAAGCTCAAGAATGAACTCTGCTTTTGGGGAGAACATTTCGACTTCCATAACTTGCCCGCCGTTAACTTCCTCAACATTCTCTTATACAGAGAAGGCGAGAGGAAGAAGAAGAAAAGTGTATATGTTGGTGAGTAAATTAAATTACGAGGATGAATCAAATATAAACGGGTTTATTGTAAAACGTATACAAAAACATATTATTTTTCTACATAGAATGCCCTAGAAACGCATTTTTCCCAACAGATTGGGAGATTGCATTAAATATGCGTTGATCATTATGCGTTTATTAGTCTTCATGAGATTCCGAACCGCCTCGATGTTGACTTCGGTAACGCTCATCGTGGTTCTGATTCTCACCCTTCAGAGAACTCCTTATGCCAAGCAAAGACACGGGTCCTTAAAAACATGTTGTCCCCGCACTGGGCCTACAACTTCCGCAAAATCTCCTTGGCCAAAAACTTGATATTAAGGTAGTTATCACTCGAGTGTACCTATTCAAAAACTTGTTCTATGTTCAAAAAAAAATTAAGCTAATACAGTTTATATTTGCAATGACTTATATTTTTTAACATTATATTATATACACAGATTACATCAAAATAGTTAAAAGCTAATATCAAACACCGTAACAGATGAATTCTCGTTATTTTTCATAGAAAACTTTTTTTTTTAACTGTGCCACTCGCACTAACACATACACAAGTGTCGTATTTCAATATACTCACACTACAGTATGAACGTTGAAGAATAACTGTGGCAACATCGCACCTATACATTTATTGGCACATGCGAGTATAAAAGTAATAAGATATTTTGAGATATAATACTAATTCTAAACTACAAATGGAAACTGCAAAACAAATGAATATATTTCTTTCTTAAAATTACAAAAATAGTATTATACTGTTTAAAGTTTTCATGCTTTTAACGTAAAATACCAATTTAAAAAATATTTCCTTCGAATGTACGTCTGAAATTCCTTTAACCAAAGATCACCTCTTATTCGCTAATACCAAGCGGACGTTGTTAACTTAACTGATACTCCATCTGGAACGCTTGAAGATGGTTGTCAAGTATAATTCTACCTATTTATCATATCTTCAGATTATAATTTTGTAGAGGCAATAAAATTAAATCTAGATGGTAAATAATTTTCAAATTTTTACATAAAATCCGTTAATTAATTTTCTATAACATACTAATTTTTCGATTAAATATTGGTATGGATATAAAAGTTATAATTTAAAATGTATTTATTTTGCCATTTCCTATTCTTGACTTGTTAAAAAGGCCAAAGTTTAATTGCAAATAACTCAGGTACCGCGTGATCAGTTGTTTTAAAACTTGGATAACAGGTAGATTATACTTCAGTTTTAATTAATTCTGAGTAAAATGGATATAACTACCTTAAGACAGTGTATAGATATTAATGTTCTGTACATGCAGTTAAAATTTCATAAGAATCTTACGAATCGTAATTCGCACGTATACTACCTTAATACTAAAGAGACCTAAGCGAATTAGGGTCATGTCTACCCCCTTCCTAACAGCCCAATCTACCTGCTAATCAACTCCATACGGATCTATGACCCTTCTGTAATTAAAAAAAAATCAGTCGCGTTTATAGTTGATTCACCCTGAAACATATTCTAACATCTAATATTTAAGAAATATGAAATGTCTTTTTTGAAAATTACAACGAAATGTTATTCCCTTTAGGGCAAGTACAAATTCCAATTCACGACGTAACATCGCGCTACTTAACCGAAAAGTGGTTTCCAATCCAAATGGATAAATCTTTAGCTAAAGAACAACCCAGTTTACGCATTAAATGCAGATTCCAGTCAATTGATATATTACCAGTTAAAGTTTATTCCGAGTTCCTTGACTATTTAAAATCAGATTATAAAAAAGTTTGCGAAATACTAGAACCAGTAATTGGTGTTAAAGCTAAGGAAGACATAGCAACATCTTTAGTTTTAACCATGCAGAGCGAAGGAATGGCGAGACAATTCCTCGCAGATATTGTAATGATGGACATATTGAGAGTTGACGACCAAAGATTAACTTTTAGAGGGAATAGTTTAGCTACTAAAGCAATGGAAGCTTATTTAAAATTAACAGGAGATAGATATCTTCAAGAAACTCTTGGAGATTTAGTAGCAGAGGTTTTATCTTCTCAACAAGACTGCGAAGTGGATCCTTTAAAAGTTATAAGTATTGGAGCTCTGGAAAAACAACAACAGAACCTGCGAGCTACTGTCAAAATGGCTTGGAATAAAATCCTACAAAGTCATGTTAATTTTCCTCCTGAACTGAGGGAATGTTTCGCTACATTCAGAGAAAGATTAATTGCACTCAACAGAGAAGATATCAGCGATAATCTTATTTCTGCTTCTATTTTTCTGAGATTTCTGTGTCCTGCTATTTTGAGTCCAAGTTTATTCAACATCACACATGGTGAGTTCTAAAACGATTTAAAATTTCGATGGACATTAATTGTTTTTATTGTTGCAGAGTATCCTAATGAAAAAGCGGCACGAAATTTGACTTTGGTTGCAAAAACTTTGCAGACTTTAGCAAATTTCACTCGATTCCAAGGCAAAGAAAACTTCATGGAATTTATGAACGATTTCTTAGAATCTGAAGCGTCTGCCATGAAGGAATTCCTCCATAATATATCTGTAAGTGAAGAAATAATAGAAATATATTTATTTAGATCATTTCTTTTAAATTGGTAAACTTTCCTAGAAAGAATAGATCAAATTAGTCTTTAGAATCAGAGATATGATTTTTTAATAGTACAAATATTTCAACAGCTTCACGGATACGGCAATCGAGCTCTACCGATTGAGTTAGGAACTATAATGGGGTAGTTATGCCTTTTTTGATTTTTTTATTAGAAGCAAGTATTTTTAAATTTAAATTCACTATATTTTTTATTTTACGCAATTTTTATTTTTATTGTTACCCTTGCCGCTTCCGTTGCAACTTAGTTCCGACGTGCTGCTATGACAAAGATATTTGTGACGTATGTCTTGCGGGGTAAGGGGAACTTATTTCTTAAGTTAGATTGCTGTCAAGTTAGCACGTATTTTTACTTATATATTTTATTTTAAAGACAATCCATAATCATATATATTTTTTTTACTTACGAGAAATATAGAATAAATGCCTAAGAAACAAATAGAAACATGGTTATGTCCACGGCGTCAGTATCACCATCAACTGTTACTTTGACATGTCACATTCCATCGCTGTAAAACAACGACACTAACGACATTTGCGACTTTAAGTATGTAAGCGTGACGTCACAGAGAAGAAGTCGATTTGAATCATGAAATATTTTAAATAACTTTTTTGAAATATTTACATAATAAATGGCGAATTTTATTACAGTATATATCTTATTATGAGTCATATATTGTAAACAAAAAAGAATTTCATTAAAATTTAACATATGGTAACTACCCCATTGTTTGGTTCGGTATTTATTTAAACAAATGTTTTATTTCCACACCTTATACTACACAAATAATAATAATAATAATCTCTGCTGTCACCATCGCAATTTTAGGTTAGATTGGCTATCTAATATTCACAATGGCTAAAACAGAAATTGCGTGTAACGTAAATGTGTGTGCGTGTGTGAGAGAAATGTCTTTGTGTAATTATGAAGCTGTGACGTGACAAATTAAAATATTAACCTTCAAACTATTGTTCAAACATTCTCAGCCATTCATTGGTGCGGCGTAATTCTACGTCATAAATAGCGGTAATTTAAATATTTAAATTTCATTAATGATGTATTGTGCTCTTTTTATCAAAATGAATAAGAAAAACACTCGGTTGTTTCACAAAATTAAAGAAAATTCTTTACTGTACAATTTCGGCTGTTAGGCCATCATCAGAAAAACTACAAGAATATATTACAGCGGGTCCTTTTATATCTAGTTTAGAGATGGAGATTTGGGGATTAAGGTTTCAAGAAATGGGGAATGTACCTGGTCTAACTGTTCATTTATTAAAGGGGTGTTATTGGAAATGGCTTTCTTAATTTCATAAGATTCCAGGACAAGTAATCTTGCTAAATTATTTTCGACATGTAAAATTGATGCATTTTCAAAATCACTTTTTCTATCTCTGGTGGCCAAGTAGTATCACTATAATTTGAGGCCGTTACATCACAAGTAATTTGAACAATTTTATTGATTGGAAAAAAATGGGATCTAAATATCAGGGACCCAGAACGGAACAGAAACGAAAACGATAAATGAAATAAACCAAAAAAAAAATCTGATCTGGCTAGCACAATACCTTCCGTCAATCCTTTGCAAAAGATTCTAAATTTCCAGTAAAATTATTTCATAAACATGCAAATTGCACTTGACACTGACATCTTCGACTCATTTCTGTTTTGCGTGTCGTCCTCATTCAGTTCCTTTTCTCTCAAGTCTTCCGCAATACGGTCCTTCCATCTTATCTTTGATCTTGCTCTATTTCTTCTATGTTCTATTACTAAACTATTCATTCTTCTTCCAATATATTCTTCATCTCTCCTCATGACATGTTCAAACCAATGCAATCATCTCTCTTGTATCTTTATAGAAACTTGTTAGACCAGAGTTATTTCCCTTATTATTTCATTCCTTACCGTATCTTCCCGTGTCTTCCCCAACATGTGTCTCAACATCCTCATCTCTGTCACATTCATTTACTTTTCATTGATACTGACATCTGTCAATTTGTATTATCTGAATATATTAGCAGTTTCCATGTTTAGCATAGCTGGCTGATCTTTATAATTCTTTAACTCTATATCTATTGAATATGAAGTATAAAATGCAATTAAATCGTATAGAGAATAATATATTCTTTGTTATAAAACTGTTAAAATCTTCAAATGAGGGTACTTCCGGTTGACCAATTATAATTTTTGGAATAGTAGTATTGAAGTTACGTGATATAAAACTCCTACAGGTGACGAAATTCGTAATATTATTGCTGGAGCGAAAACGATATAACCGAAATAAAAAATAACCGGTTTGGAACAAAATTTATATTTCGTTTAAACGAAAGCAGAAACGATATTAACTAATACGAAATTATTTTTATTGGAGCTGAAACGAAAAATCATTTCGTTCTGGGTCCCTGCTAAAAATATTGTGAAACCCCCATGTGACGCACAGATTATTATTTCTATTAAAGTGTAATTTACTAATAACATTTTTTTCTTAGTCTCGAATTTCAGAGAATGAAATCTTGAAAAACTGCCGACGAGATTCCCTAGCTGCTCATCTTGAATTCGATGGTTATATCGATCTGGGAAAGCAGCTTAGTATTTTAAGTACTCTTTTAACCGAATGTTTATCCAAAGTAGCTCCCGGAAAAGTCCAAGAGCTTGAAACATTAGTCAAAATCTTGGAAACACTTCGGGCTCAACATTGCAATAACCATCAATTCTTGCGGCAACATTCTTCACCGCCAGAAGTCCACTGTACTGACAATATCTTTAGATATAACGATCCTACAGTCCATAATAGTAATACCAACTTAAATGGATCTCAATTGCAATTATCGCCTAGTGTAGGAAACTTTAATAATGTGAATCAACAAGCTATAAAACAAATAAATCATTCGTATACGCATAATAATTTGACTGTACCTACACAGGAAATATATGATAACCAAAATAAATTGACTGTCAATAATTGCAGTACGCTCAATTATGACGCCCATAAAAAATCGCCAAGGTTGGGGACAAGAGCTGCAACTTTACCGCGAAATACATTTGGAAATCCTTTGTCTTTGAATCAAAATAATACGGAAGATTTTGTTTTAGAACCGGCAAATGCCTTCATTACCAAAAGCCCAACACCAATTTTAAAAAATATTCAAAACAGACAAAAACATGCAACGCATAATGTTGTTTCTATTGAAAAAGTACCTAATGAACGGCAAATACCGAGAAATATTCCCACAGATCAGGATGGAAATGAAAGAATACCAATTCACGAAAATGGTAGTCCAAATTTGGATGAAATTTCAGATTTATTCCATTATGTCGATGAAACTGAAGTTAATAATAAAGGATCGAATGTATCTATAAGTCAATTATCAAATGTTGCAAGTTCTGGTTATCAAAGTTTCGCCTATAGCCAATCCAGCAGTCCAGTTGAGTTGACAATCAACCAAAATGGACTAAAATATGACCTGCCGCATAATAGTACAAAATTTCTGCATGAAAAAGCCAAAGTTAATAGAAATGGTTCATTTGAAAATAGATATTCACAAAATGGAACGAAATATCCACCAAATTCCAAAAACCAGGCCCTAGCATTTGCTAATCCTGTTTACAGCATGGATTTTGTACCAAAACGACAATTAGAAAGTTCTAGTAGCGACGAACATTTAAACCAAAGCGAAGTAAAGGATGTAAACGGCCATGAATTAAGACATTCTAATTCCAGTAAAGAAGTCAACCGATACAACAATTATATGGACGAAATCCCAAGTCCAGTAATCCGCCGAATAAGCAACGGACCACTCCCAAGAACAAACCCCATGCTAGGCTATCGCGTCCCAGATAAAAAACCCCCATACCAACACTTAAAAGTCCCAGAAATAGACCACCACACTTCTCACCAAAACATAACCAAAATCCCAAACCATCTCGAACCCCGCGCGTATTTAAAACCACAATACGACAACGCATACCCTCGCTACGAAACCACGAATTTCTCCCATGAAGATCGCTACGATTGTAAATCGAATATATCTCGTGACAAACTTAACCGAAGATTGTCGTTAGAGAGTGCGAGAGATTTGTCGGATAGTTCAAGCGAAACAGACGAAACACCGCAGTATCATACGACAGGGAGACACCGGAAACGGGAGTCCAATAGGGCGTTTGAACATTGTGAGCGGGAGATAGAACGGCTGCAAAGTAGTGTGGATATGTTGAGGCAGAAATTGGAGCATGTGGAATTGGGATCAAGTCCAGATGTTACGCAGAGTGATGGGGAGAGCAAGATGAAGGCCATTATTGCCAGGTAGGATTTTTTTTACATTTTGCGTTAATTCTTCTTATATGAGAAATCAGAATTTAGAGTAATTTATTATTTGAAAGGTGAATTGAAAAATTTCCGGAATGACATAGTCCCCTCTGATGTCGAGTTCCTCCCGAAAATGGATTTCTTTGAGGTCCTCAAAATAGGCATTTACTGCATCGATAGCTTCTTGGATAGATCGTAATATCTTTCCAGCGTTGAACGTTGTGGGTTTTGAGAAAAGATGGAAATCGGATGGAACCAAATCGGTCGAGTACGGTCGATAGGAGACGATTTCAAACCTCAGTTCGTTCAATTTTTGTTGAGCAATTCGACTTGAATAAGCTGACGCATTATTGTGGTGAAACAAAATCTTTTACATTATCACAGTTTTTCTTTTACCAAAATAATTAAAAAATATCTTTGACCTCCCAATAGACCTTTCCTGCCAACTGAATTAACTTCGCTTTCTTCGGGACCGACTGACCATGTCTAATCCACGCTTCCGACTGAATTTTCGTCTCTGGTGTACTCATGTTCCATCCATGATTATGAAACGTTTCTTAAACAACTCCAAATTTTCGGTTGAAGTTGCGACACCAACCCAGTTTTTCTCATTGTGTAAAATATAAACTACACTTTCATAAGAGATCCCTAAGGTTTCCTTAATCTCACGCACTTCCATTTGTCGATCTTCCATAACCATATCGTGGATTTTATACACAATTTCCGGTGTGGTAGGCGATTTTGGTCGACCTGAACGTGGTTCGTCACAGGTGTGTGTTCAGCCACTCTTAAATTCCGAAACCCAGAAACTCACAGTAGAACAGGGAGGTGAAGCATTCCTAAGGACAGCATCTAACCAAAATATTCAACTTCGACATCCCAATAGACCTTTCCTGCCAACTGAATTAACTTCGCTTTCTTCGGGGTCGGCTCACCATATCCAACCCACGCTTCCGACAGAATTTTCGTCTCTGGAGTGTAATGGTGTACCCATGTTCCATCCATGATTATGAAACGTTTCTTAAACAACTCCAAATTTTCGGTTGAAGTGCTCGAATGCGCTTTTGCTCCGAACTGAGTAATTACGACATTAACCCGACCCAAATTTTTCTCATTGTGTAAAATATAAACTACACTTTCATAAGAGATCCCTAAGACTTCCTTAATCTCACGCACTTTCATTGTCGATTTTCCTGAACCATATTGTGGATTTTATACACAATTTCTCTCGCAGTGGGAAAGGAAGGTGAATCATTCTTAAGGACAGCATTCAACCTGGTTATGATCTCCGTTGTGTCTCTCCTTTGAAATGAAAAATCTTGATCACCGCACGAACTTCGTTTTTATCCATTTTCGATTTAACGCTAGGTAGATCGACACAGACGCTTGTCACGATTAGACCGATTGACAGTTCATATAAAGAGTTAAATATAAGAAGATATGATCGTTTTCCTAAATCCGAGGCCTTCTCCGTAATTTCGGAAACTTTTCAATCCACCTTCGTTTTACGAACTCTTGACTACATTAAGGTAGTTACATTTAGATTAAGTATTAAGTATTGCTCTGTGTAAATCCAAAATTTTATCCAAATTGCCGAGTTGCGGTTGGAGTTATTGAACTCCAAAGTTGGAAGATTTAACATTGCGAGTATTGGGAAACTCAAGAAATTGTCTAGAATCGCGATAACCCATAAGCTTTTGACTAAAAACTACGTGAATATAAATCAAGGTCTGGGAAAGAAATTAAAAGAAGAACATGCAAGCCATTAAGTTTGAAAGAAATAACAAATTCAAATTGGAAATTAAATATTTAAAATTTTCACGCGCATTTTTGGTAGCACTGGTGTCCAATTTTTGAGAAGCATACGCGATTATTTCAAACTTTCGGCATTTTTCTTTACTTTGTTAACCTCAAGATTATAACCATTAGTTGTTGCCAAGCAGGCAGGCAACTCTAGAGTTTGTCTACATTGTTCGGCATTGCTCTCTTTAATACGAATGATGGCTTCAGTGCGTCAGTGACAGTCCTGTCACTAATGCTGCTAATAAATCTATCTTACCTAGGTTGATAAGCGTGGAAGAAGAACTGCGCAGAGAACAACAAAAGATGTCCCTAGCTCTCTCCCACAAACAACGCGTAATTGAGGCTCAAGAACATCGCATTGCTGCATTAGATGCTACCAATAACCGTCTTCTGACTGCCTTAAGCACTCTCAAGCAACGCTACATGTCCAACGATCGAGTTACGTCCAACAGTAGCTCGACTACCGTCGCTAGCAATGACGCTAATGAAAACACTATGTTGACTGATCTCTGCGACATAAAGACTTCGACGTGTTAGACGAATAAGGCACATAATGTAACGCAAAAAGAAATTATTTCAGATTAATTGTAGATGTCAACTATGCCAACGAAAATAATCCTGCCCTTGCATATTTTACAAAAGCTATTTAATTTTGAAATCATAAACTTGTTTATTCTTCCGATTTTGCTTTGGAATAATCGATAGCTGTCATTTTCATTTGACACTGAATTAAAATTGTTTATAGCGAAACACGTAGCAACACCAACAAATTACGTAGAATCCACAGTAAAACACAACGATAACAAAAATACAAATATACCTATTGCATCCTTTAATTTGAAAACCAAAATAAAATAAAACGTATGTATCGCGGGTATATTCGTACGTAATATAACAAGTGATATTTTATGATTATCATCGATGATATTCTCGAGTGAAACCGAGTTAATAATAATAATAATAATATTTATTTATGTCCTTTGAATTTATACAAAAATTAAGGAAATCGTTAGAATAACAGCAGTTTTCGAATAAAAAAAATAACTTTAATTTTTTTATTGTTACCGATAACTTTATTTCAGAAGGTAAGCAATGGGGTCATTTCACATTTTCTAATTTATTTTTTTCTTGAAAGAATAGGTCAAATTATTATGTAGGTGTATGTTCAACACCTTACAAGTCTTTAGAATCAGAGATATGTTTTTTTAAATGTATTTAATTTCAAATATTTGAACGCTGACGTCACGACTACGTCACGGCTTGGCGGATGCGGCAGTAGCTCTCTACCGGTTGTGTTTGGAACTATGATTGTTTGGGTTATCACTTGTCTGTTTGATTTTGTGACAGCAACATATTGTTAACGAAAAACATATTTCATACAACTTTTGGTATTTATTTGAATGTTTTATTTACAACCTTTACTCTTAATGTGCTGTCACCTGCCACAATTTTAGGTTAGTTTGTTTACAACAGCAAACGGAAACTACGTATTCAAAATCCGAAAATATTTGACTAGCACCAAATGTCAGTATCTTTATGATGATTTACCCAAGGAGAGATTTACTTATGTAGTGAGTTTGATATCAAATACGAACCCCAATTTGTAATAATAAAATAAGAACAGTTTGTTCGGAATCTGTCAAAAAAATCCTTGATGTGTATGGTTAGGTATCTGTCTGATCGTGCGTTTTCGATTTCTCGCATTATTTATTCATTCATAGTTCAAACAATCATCAGAATTATTAAAAATATTTAATATATCTACTTTGTTAATAAATCTGCACTATCTAGAAATGTAATGTACATACGAATAAACCCTTTATTCGCTACCCAACTAGCGAATAACTTATTCCGCTAATAACAGAATAAATTTATTTGCAAGTGAAAAGACAACAAAAATATTTATATATATTTCTCTATAGCTTTATTCGCAAGTGAAAATACCGGCCCTAAATTTATCAACTTTGAAGATTTATCTTTTAAAATCTTTGATCAGCATGTTGCATTATTTACTTAGTTTGAACCAAAAACAAATTCTTACTGTTACTTAGCTGAAAGTATAATTTAGAAAATTTTTGCGTTACATTATGGTAAAAATCTCACTGAAGTGAGAAGAGCGAAATAAAGCCAAATAAGTTAAGATTTTTATGATAAACGTAGTCACAAGACGCGGATACTAGGTAAATAAGTTGTTTAACCTCGAATTGAACGTTTGAATTGTGTTTATAAATGGCTGTTTTATGAGTTTTAAAGAATTTTATTGTATGTGAAGTTATTTAAATTATTTATATGGTACCCGTGACAGCATCAAAAATTGTTTTTCTAATTTCTGTCTGATTACCAGTACAAAATGCATGTGTGGACTAAAATTAGAAAAATATTATTTGAACATTGTGTATATTTAATTTGTAGTGAGTGACCTGCATTATAAAATATTTTTAGATATAAGCAATTTAGCTATTGTTATTGTTTTCCAATATTTATTTACTATTCGTGTGTATTATTGCGAGCTTTGTGTAAGATATTTTAATGTTATCGCGTACCAATTTCTATATAAATGTTTTTTACAGTTTTTCTAACGTTTCTGTCTTTGTTCAACAAGTGTACATGACTGTAGATATGTATATGTATGATTTTAATTTTAAGATATGCACAATCATTATTTTAAGATAAGTAATTACATTTTTAATTACAATTATACAAATGATAACTCAGTATTGTCACAGTTTGTAGTATTAATTGTACCTATATTTCTATATAGCCAAAGAATTAATAAAACATATATGGAATTCTATTCTATTTCCGATTTTAAATTATTTTACTGCAAAATGCCAAATCTGTACAGAAAAACAGATGAATTATTTTAAAAATGAATAAAAAAAAACAATCTCAGTTGTTAGGCCATCATCAGAAGAACTACAAGAATACATTACAGCGGGTCCTTTTATATGCTTTTATATCTAGTTTAGCCGTGGAGATTTGGGGATTAAGGTTTCAAGAAATGCCAACCTTTGGTCTCGGTTATTGTGGAGCTAGGGTAAATATGGTAAGTACCGATATTTAAGTGCAAGTACCACCAGGTACTTAAATTTAAGTACTAAGTACTGTAAATATTAAAATACTTAAGTGTTTTACTTTTAAGAGTACTCAATCCTTTCCAACTACTTCATAAAAGGGCAATAATCTAATTATTTCATGTTTTTTATGAAGAATAATTCGTAATACATAAGTAATCAGGGACTAAAAACGAAAATTATTTGGTTCGTTTCCACTTGGAACGGAATCGCGATATTTCGTTTCCACTCGTTTCGTTCTTTATTCGTTTTCGTGAATCGAAATGCGAAACCGGTTAGTCCTGTTTTTAATTTGTAGCAAATATAATGTTTAAATTAATTGTTGATTAATAAAACAATTGCGCGCATCATACTTATAACGTTATATTTTAGTAGAAAATTAAACAAAACAATTTGTTTGAAGATGAAACTACGAGTATACCGTTTAACTTAACACATAACAGAGGGTTAGTCACGAAAGAATTACTTGAAAGTCCGTTTGTTTGAAACTCAAAATATTAATAACCACAAACACTTGATACCATATTTAATTAATTGATGTCAAAATGACAGGAACACCACTAAACAGACAAAGCAATAGTGAATTAAATATTTCATTTTTCAAGAGAAGAAGCTAGATGCAGACGCTGTTGTAAATTGTATTTCGGGTTACAAACAAACGGTCTTTGAAAGTAACCCTCCTGTTACTAACCCTATATTAAGGTAGATATCTGGAAATTCTATAATATTTGCGTGTAAAGTATTTGCTATAAATTAAATAAAATAACGGTTAAAACCGGTAACCGATATTAATTATTTTGTTTTTAATTATACTCAGCAGAACACGAAGATAAAAGAAATACAGTAATAAATTATAAAATCAGGAGCTACAAACTAAAAGACGAGAAAATAAAAACTAGATACCAGGAACTAGTAGAAGAAAGATTTGAGAAAACCAATAACAAAAAAGGAATACTAGAAAACTGGAATGAATTTAAAAAGATTGTATTAGAAACAGCGGAAGAGGTATGTGGAAAAACAAAAATATGCAATAAGCAAACAAAGAAAACTCCTTGGTGGACAACTGAGATCAAAAATGCTGTGAAAAACAAAAAACAAAAATGGAAAAAATACCAATCAAGCAGATCCATAGAAGACTACAACGACTACAAACAGGTAAGAAACGAGGTAAAAACCCGAATTAAAGAAGCAAAACAAAAAAGCTGGATAGAGTTTGGAGAAAAAATAAGAGAAAACTATGAAACAAACCAAAAACTATTCTACGGAATGCTAAGGAACATTAAGAATGCAAAAAAGACAACACTCTTAAGTATAAAAGACAAGGAAGGAAAAATTATAGAGAAAGAAAAAGATATCATGAATAGATGGAAAGTATATTTTGAGGAACTACTAGAAGGTAAAACCGAAGTATCAAATAATAGAAACAGTCAGCGGCAGATACAAATTATGGAAGACGAAGACGAAGAAGATGAAATAACAGAAGAAGAATTAGCACAAGTGTTAAACAAATTGAAAAATGGAAAATTCCCCGGACACGACAACATCACAGCGGAAATGATAAAGAATATAGGAGAAAAAGGAAAAGAAAGAATTTTGCAAATATTTAATATGGCAGCAAAAGAAGAAAAAACCCCTCAAGACTGGCAAACGGGCATAATAACTCCTATATACAAAAAAGGAGATTCTAAAGAATGCTCGAATTATAGAGGAATAACCCTATTAAGTGTAGTTGGGAAAATGTATGCCAAAATCCTCGAAAACAAAATAAGATCAACTATAGAACTAAAACTGGAAGACTCACAAAGCGGCTTCAGACCAGGGAGAGGAACTCAAGACCACATATTTGCACTTAGACAACTATGCGAAAAAACCATAACAAGAAAGAAAGAATTGCATTGCTGTTTCGTTGACTTAGAAAAAGCATTCGACCGAGTGGAAAGAGAAGATGTCTGGCAGGCACTAAGTAGCAGGGGAATCACACCGAAAACAATAAGACAGATAAAAAGCCTGTATACCTCATGCAACAACTACGTAAGGGTAAGAAATGAAACTTCAGAACAATTTATAACAGAAACAGGACTTAGACAAGGGTGTGCACTTAGCCCAATACTATTCTCGGTGGTACTAGACGATATTTTGAAAAATGCGAAAAAGGATTTTAAGAAAGTCACGGTTGGACATTGGAGACTGAAGAAGATAGAGATATCAGAACTTTGTTATGCAGACGACATGGCAGTAATGGGAACGACTGAGAAGGATATTCAGCACAATATGAACATACTAAATGAAGAACTAAAGAAACATGAAAATAAATATAGCAAAAACTAAGATTTTAACAATCAGTGAACAAGACAAGGAAGTAAACATATTCATAGAAGGAAAAAAACTAGAACAAGTACGATCTTTTAAATATCTCGGCGCAATCATAAACGAAAAAGGAAATATCGAAGAGGAAATAAGAGAAAGGACAGGCACAACAACAAGACTATATAACGCATTGAAAACCAATTTTTTTAGTAAAAAAGAAGTACCACAAGAAACAAAGGTGCAAGTATTCAAAAAAGTAGTGACACCAATACTGACGTATGGTTGCGAATCGTGGACTATGACAGAAAAATGGAAAAGCAAAATTCAAAGTTCGGAAATGATAGTCTTGAGGAAGACACCACAATCAGGGACAAACTCCAAACAAAACCAATAACCCAAACAATACAAGAGGGGCAACTTAGATGGTACGGCGACATATACAGAGAATGGATGATAACAGATTAACTAAACAAATATACGAGGCAAGAGAAACAGGAAGAAGAAAAAGAGGCAGACCTAAGAGAACATGGAACCAGGATGTGATGCAAGCAGTAAAAGATCGAGGAGGAAGCTGGAAAGAAATAAAGAAACTCACAACAAACAGGACCACCTGGAAAGAATTTTGGAAAAGAACACCAAATGAAGACAACTCAACTCAACAAGCCTGACACCGAAAGGTATAAATATAAAAATTATTTCCGTTCTCAGTTTTATAAAAAAATCAGTTCATTTCGTTTTTAGTCCCTGTAAGTAATTATCTATCAATATAACATAACTAAATATTTAATAAACCCTAACATCATAAGATGTGTAAAATTTGACAATTAAAGCACGAATGTTTATCATTCTAATAATAATAACAATAGATAATCTATGGAGGATTTCAGATGTTTCTGTTTAATTATGTTTTAGCTTCCTTCGTTTCTGAAATAGGAATGTTTATTTTTAATGGGAATACAAGATTTTTGACTTTGGCGGTCTATAGCTAATGAACGTAAAATTAATTCCATTTTTGGCTTCATATGTCTGGAATTTTATGATACTTGCATCATTTCTAAATCATTGCTCATAGAACATTTTCTAGAAAATCTTATTTCATATTTTTACCTCCCGCCAACCAATATACTTAAAACTATTTTAAACATGGGATTGGCGGGAGGTCATGTGCTGGCCACATGAGACTTTTTTGTTTGGCACTTAGACCCCATTGAATTTAAATGCTTCAAATAGTGTCTGACGTATTAGATAATACTTGTTTATTCGTTAATTACAAGTAGTCAATTATTTTTTAATATATTGTGCAATATAATAATAGCTATTATTAGTCTATCAGAACGCTCATTCATGATGGAGTCTTCAAGCCGTTCAGATCAAAATCGTTGATAGTAGTTGGTGAACGATTTTGCGATCGTATATAGATCAACATACTAATTATGGGTACAATTTTTATTTATTAATTGTGTTTTGTATATTTATTTATCAAAAATCATGGGTGTGTCTATAGGTATATTAAGTTAGTAATATGTTTTTTCTTGAAATAATAAGTTTATTACGGTCAGAAAATAATTTATAATGATATTATAAACAAATCTTTTTTCAGGAAATGTTATATTTTATACATACTTTTGTTTAAATAAAATTGAATTAAACCTCTAAATTATTAATGAACATATAAACAAATTTCTTTACGAGTTTATATGCAATACTTTTGTTAAAAGGAAATTAAATTGACGAGAGGTATTGTACTGGCTACAACAATTTTTTTAAATGTAATTTTGAATGAATTTAATTGTCTGTTTAAAAATAGGGTTAGCATAAACGGGTTTGTATAAATATACCTATGAATACTTTTTAACAAATAAATAAATATTTGTTTATTCCCATAGCTGTAGTGGAGAAAGCACTTCAGAAATTACTTTCATCTTTCGTATGGTAAATAATTTCAAACAATATCCTTCATTCCAAAATAAATTTACGCAATAAATATTTATTTGTTAATAAATAAGTTAGTAACATTTTTTGCAACAAATTTAAGTTGGTAGTTTGGTACTGTCAGTTTATAACAAATTAACTGATGACGCATGACAAGTGTTTCGTGTTTGTTATAACAAAAATAGTGAAATTGTTTATAATTTGTGCTGAATATAACAAAAAACTTATAGACAAGTGTTATTTAAAAGGTAAAGATCAATTTTGTTTAATAATTGCATCAATTCATTAATTTATTTCCTTTGAAAATATATATCATGTATTGTACGTGCAATGACCTTTCACATTACAAAAATCCATTTTATGTTTTATTGTATATGATATTTGTATATTTCTACGTTTCATATAAATATTATAAATGTAAATAACGTAACTTTTTACTAAAGCCGCCTAATTTTTCCCTAGATTTAACCCCGGGATCTACTTTCATGGCGCTGTGACAACTGAGCAAGCAGAGAGTAGCAGTTCTTAAGAACTAAGGTAGATTTTTTATGTAAAAACATTGGTCAAAAAAGGTGTTAAGCATATCTTGTCAGCTGAAAAATTTGCACCATTTATTGAGGTGGCTTTGAATAGCAATTTACATGTAAAAAACTGTTAACATGGAAAGAGATTGTTAAAGTAAACTTTAGGGAAAAAATATAGAGAAAAATGGATTTAAGGGCATTTTTTTTGTTTTAAAGTTATGTAACAATAACAATAAAACGATAACTACAACATTATTTTATTTATTAATATTATTATCCATTATGTTTAAGTACGAGGGCCACGCTAGAATTTTTGTGAACAAGACTCCATGGTTCGTATTTTTAAAATTTTATTTTAAATATTTTCAAGAATAATACATTTCACCATTTTTTAACAAAATTAAGTTAGGTATGTAATAATAACGATAGCTGAAGTTTACTCCTTTATTGATATGCTTATCCATTTTATTTAAGTATGAGTCATGATAGAATTATTGAAAATAAAACAGTTGATTCGTATTATTTAAAAGTTTATTTTATACAGGGTGTAATAAAAAGAATAATTTTTTTAAGGGCATACAGTAGGTACTGACAAAAATGAATAAAAAAATCTTAACTTGGGTCCGATCTTCAATAGTTCTCGAGATATACTTAAGGCAGTTTTTTTATGAAATATTTGTACCATGTTAAATTTTGGGGCGACCTTAGCCAATATTTAATTTTCAAATAACTTCGTAATTATTAGAAATTGAGAAAATGTTTAATACAAAATTTTATTGTTTTTTTATAGTCTATTTACTGACATGAACAAAATTCTGTTCGATCACTATCATTGTTAGTTTTTTTCAATTTTTCGTTTTTCTCGGAAACAGTTGGTCAGACCTATGTTGATTAAGCTTTTTTTAATCATTTTGATCAGTACTATATTAAAAAAAAATTAACACTCTTTATATGTTAAAAATAGTTTCCTTCAACAATAATACAAACCATTCTTTCCTTCCGTTTCACTTCTTAAACGCTTTCAACTAATATTGGAATGCTTTCAATTATACTACATAGGTACATTAAAAAACTCATTTTCTATTGCGTTTGGTATATTAACGATATGATATGTATATTTTTAGTCTTTTTACCTTCCGTCACCTATAGGTAAGGAAGGTATTGTCTTTGGTCAAAAAATTCGGTGGTGAGTTTTCATTGAATAAGCACGTTTTAGGGTCTTTACAATACGATTTTACTATTTTTACGATGATGTCTGTATGTGTGTGTGTGTATGTGTGTATGTGTGTGTGTGTGTGTGTGTGTGTGTGTGTGTGTGTGTGTGTGTCTATGTGACCGCTTTTTCGTGCACGATATCTCCAATACTATAGAATTCCAAAAATTACAATTCTTGCGTATTCCTCTTCCGTACAACCATATGCAGACATGTTTAGATTTTGGTTATAATTGGTTAACAGGAAGTACCCTCATTTGAAGATTTTAACAGTTTTTCTTGAAAAACTCAGTTAAATGTTATTATAACTTAAAGAATATATATTTTTCTCTATACGATTTGATTGCATTTTATATTTCATATTCAACAGATATAGAGTTAAAGAATAATAAAGATAAAAAATTCGTATAAATTTCATAATTCAGCCAGATATGCTAACATAACCATGGAAACTGCTAATATATTCAGGTAATTCAAATTGACAGATGTCAGTATCAATAAAAAGCAAGTAATTGAATGAAAAAATAAGGGAAGTAATTCTAGTGTTAGAACTTTTTAGATATAATAGAGACGATTATATTGGTTTGAACATGTCATGAGGAGAGATGAATAAATTAATAGAATGTGGAAGAAACATAGGAAGACCAAATATAAGATGAAAAGACTGTATTGCAGAAGACTTGAGAGAAAAGGAACTGAATGAGGACGACACGCAAAACAAAAATTAGTGAAAGAAGAAAATAAAAAATAGCGACCTCCTAACGAATGGGAAAACTAAAGACGAAGAAGATGTCAGTGTCAAGTGCAATTTGCATA
Source organism: Harpalus rufipes (assembly GCA_951394225.1). NCBI lineage: Eukaryota > Metazoa > Arthropoda > Insecta > Coleoptera > Carabidae > Harpalus > Harpalus rufipes. The sequence goes on along the minus strand of OX596283.1, from coordinate 20,222,301 downwards.
GTTTGTTTATGAAATAACTTTACTGGATATATAGGATCTTTTGCAAAAAAACTATGTATAGGGCGCGTGCAGTGACATGACTTTGCTGCCTTTGGCAAGCAGATATGGAGACCCGTATCAAAATGACAGCAATTAATTATGTCCATAACTGACAAGTGTCATAATTTTTCATTCAAAATTTCATGATTTTCTTATTTCATGTGATTTGTTTGTTATCAGGAGTATGGAATTCCGTTGCCGAGAAAGGGAATCATAAAATACCAAAAATTTAGAATCTTTTGCAAGAAAATTTATGTATGGAATTTGTACATAATACACAGGATTGCCGGAAGGTATTGTGCTGGCCATATCAGATTTTTTTTATGTTTATTTTCAATGTTTTGTGTAATTAATATTGTCTTCGTATAAATATATTAGAATATGTGTGTGTTATTATGTATATTTATATCGACTTAAATTAGGTATAATCCTTTGGTAATGACATGCTTTAATCTACCTACATGTCATTGAACTTTATCTGTAAACAGGGTATACTAATTATAATAAGAAAAATACCAACATTTTGAAACTGAACACAAAAACATGTCTATTTGGACACTTAAGACTTATTTGAAGTTAAATGTTTCAAGAATGTTAGCAAGGTCGTCTTTGGGGGGTTTTGTAGAAAAAAATCATCAATAGGAAAATAACTTAGTTATTAATATAAAATACGTTTTCCATGACTTATAAGTAACTGCTACAATTGAAGTATTTCATGCTGAACTTTTGCTTTGGTACAAATATTTAGAAATGGTGGAAGAAACTCCATTGCATCATTTTAATGGAAGTATTAGAAATATGGAATAATAATATTCACCTCAACCTATTCATATTTTTTTGTTATTTTGGCAATATAGCCCGTAACATCTTGCACACGTGAATGCTCATTTTCGACTTTTCATGGACTCATATTTGCGAAATTCTATGTCTGACAATCGGTTAAGTGGTTTGGCTTTGTTAGGGCGAGTATACATATTTGAGCAAGAACGCAAATGAGGCAAACTGCGATAGCATGAGGCTGTAAGTGAGGCCGCTGTCCGAGGCGCGCCTAACCGTTCGCCGAATATTTAATTCAGATATACAACCTTGATTCATAGCCGTACGAATAACGTTATTTTCTGTCAGTCTCACTAACACTAACATTCTGTCAGTATCTTATTTTTCACATATTTGGTTTTACATTTGCTAATAAACTTACCAGTTGACTTATTTTTGAATTATGAATGCTTCTACTGTAACATATATTTTTATAATAATAAAATAACAGTAGTATCTTACGTACCCTCATAAAAACTAAGCAAACGACACTACTGAATTTGTCAGAATGGGTGGAACAAAAATCTGAATTCATACAATTCGTAGACGACCTTGATCGGTCATCTTTCAAAAATATTACTGTATGAAGTATTTCATGATGAACTTTTGCTCTGGTATACAAATATTTGGAAATGGGGAATAAACTCCCATGCTTCGTTTTGGAAGCATTAGAAATATGGAATAATAATGTTCCCCTAACGCAGGCACTATACTTTGACCAATATGTATACAATCCATTTCACTCAAAGCTCTCCGCATTAACACATCCATATACAAGTTAAATAACCACGGAGACATTACCATAGCCCTGTTTCACACCAACATTTATACGAAACCAATCATTCAACCTACGCCTCACTACCCTTATACAACGCTCGAATCGCTCCCAACCAGTTTCCATTCGCACCGTCTCTCTGAATCCCACAAAGTCTCTCGAAGAACGCTATCATATGCCTTCTTTAAATCAAGAGAGCCACAGAACACCTTCTTGTTCTTGTCAAGTGACTTCTCAACAATCACACGAAGAGCAAACAATTGATCGACACATCCCCTATCAGGCAAAAAACCACCCAGAAAGTCACTAATTTTTGAAATTGTTTAGGTTCGCACCTTATGAATTAAAACCTTACCAAAAGTTTCCCTACTACACTACACTTAGCAAACATATCGCGCGAAAATTCGTACATTCACTCGAACTGCCTTTGCCTTTGAATAATGGGCAAATAACAGCTTTTTCCAAGCCACACAACGTTTCAAACAAAATCTAAATAAATAAATTAACCATTCAAAAACTTTCTCTCCTCCATACTTTAACATCTTATTTGTAATTCCATCCAACCACGCAGCCTTACCTTTTCTTGCGCCAATGCATCACATACATAACTTTCATCTATATCATAATTATGTTCATTATCATTTTCACTGCCAATTTTGTTACCATCATCCCTCTCAATCTCACTCGCACCATCTATTCTTCACATCTGATTCATTCCACAATAACTCACCATTCGCATTTCTCACAGCTTTCACGAGTTGTGACCACTTCCACCCTGCAGTCTCATCACACTCAACCAAAACAGTCGTTTATTCGTACAATCTCTGCTATAATTTAAAAGAAATGTAAAATCTCGTTCCGACATTCTAGTAAAAATGTAATGGTTACATTATATAATTTACATACGGTACATACAGTAATTTTTTTTAAAGTAGTCCGATCAAGGTCTTCTGTATCATGAACGAATTAACAAATTAGCATACACAAATCTCTGTCATTTGCAAAGACTACAAGCGTGTGCGATAAGGACGCATGTAACAGGCTTATCATTCAAAAATTCATATTGTTTCCACTAAGTTAGGACATTCCATTTTAAAACGATGCTCGTTGTTGATAAGACTCGCTATAACGTAAGTTTATTTATTAATTCAGATATATTACTTTGATTCATAGCCGTACGAATAACGTTATTTTCTGTCAGTCTCACTGACACTGACGTGTCAGTATATTATTTTTCACATATTTGGTTTTACATTTGCTAATAAACTTACCAGTTGACTTATTTTTGAATTATGAATGCTTCTACTGCAACATATATTCTTATAATAATACAATAGCAGTAGTACCCTCATAAAAATTGAGTAAACAACTCTACTGATTTTGACAAAACTTGCGGAGCTAAAATCTTAATCCATACAATTCATAGATGACTTTGAACGGACATCTTTAATTTTTTTTACTGTATGTATATAAATAAATGAATAAATTTCTTGTGTGGTTTAGTTCTTATGTGGAGAAACTTCGAAATCATTTTTAATGGGTTGAAAATCAACCCGTTTTTTTTCTACTTTTCATATAAATATTATAAATGTAAATAACGTAACTTTTTACTAAAGCCGCCTAATTTTTCCCTAGATTCAACCCCGGGATCTACTTTCATGGCGCTGTGACAACTGAGCAAGCAGAGTAGCAGTTCTTGAGAATTAAGGTAGACTTTTTTTTTGTAAAAACATTGGTCAAAAAAGGTGTTAAGCATATCTTGTCAGCTGAAAAATTTGCACCATTTATTGAGGTGGCTTCGAATAGCAATTTACATGTAAAAAACTGTTAACATGGAAAGAGATTGTTAAAGTAAACTTTAGGGAAAAAATATATAGAGAAAAATGGATTTAAGTGCATTTTTTTTAGGTTTTAAAGTTATGTAACAATAACGATAAAACGATAACTACAACATTATTTTATTTGTTAATATTATTATCCATTATGTTTAAGTACGGGGGCTACGCTAGAATTTTTGTGAACAAGACTCCATGGTTCGTATTTTTAAAATTTTATTTTAAATATTTTCAAGAATAATACATTTCACCATTTTTTAACAAAATTAAGTTAGGTATGTAATAATAACGATAGCTGAAGTTTACTCCTTTATTGATATGCTTATCCATTTTATTTAAGTATGAGTCATGATAGAATTATTGAAAATAAAACAGTTGATTCGTATTATTTAAAAGTTTATTTTATACAGGGTGTAATAAAAAGAATAATTTTTTTAAGGGCATACAGTAGGTACTGACAAAAATGAATAAAAAAATCTTAACTTGGGTCCGATCTTCAATAGTTCTCGAGATATACTTAAGGCAGTTTTTTTATGAAATATTTGTACCATGTTAAATTTTGGGGCGACCTTAGCCAATATTTAATTTTCAAATAACTTCGTAATTATTAGAAATTGAGAAAATGTTTAATACAAAATTTTATTGTTTTTTTATAGTCTATTTACTGACATGAACAAAATTCTGTTCGATCACTATCATTGTTAGTTTTTTTCAATTTTTCGTTTTTCTCGGAAACAGTTGGTCAGACCTATGTTGATTAAGCTTTTTTTAATCATTTTGATCAGTACTATATTAAAAAAAAATTAACACTCTTTATATGTTAAAAATAGTTTCCTTCAACAATAATACAAACCATTCTTTCCTTCCGTTTCACTTCTTAAACGCTTTCAACTAATATTGGAATGCTTTCAATTATACTACATAGGTACATTAAAAAACTCATTTTCTATTGCGTTTGGTATATTAACGATATGATATGTATATTTTTAGTCTTTTTACCTTCCGTCACCTATAGGTAAGGAAGGTATTGTCTTTGGTCAAAAAATTCGGTGGTGAGTTTTCATTGAATAAGCACGTTTTAGGGTCTTTACAATACGATTTTACTATTTTTACGATGATGTCTGTATGTGTGTGTGTGTATGTGTGTATGTGTGTGTGTGTGTGTGTGTGTGTGTGTGTGTGTGTGTGTGTGTGTCTATGTGACCGCTTTTTCGTGCACGATATCTCCAATACTATAGAATTCCAAAAATTACAATTCTTGCGTATTCCTCTTCCGTACAACCATATGCAGACATGTTTAGATTTTGGTTATAATTGGTTAACAGGAAGTACCCTCATTTGAAGATTTTAACAGTTTTTCTTGAAAAACTCAGTTAAATGTTATTATAACTTAAAGAATATATATTTTTCTCTATACGATTTGATTGCATTTTATATTTCATATTCAACAGATATAGAGTTAAAGAATAATAAAGATAAAAAATTCGTATAAATTTCATAATTCAGCCAGATATGCTAACATAACCATGGAAACTGCTAATATATTCAGGTAATTCAAATTGACAGATGTCAGTATCAATAAAAAGCAAGTAATTGAATGAAAAAATAAGGGAAGTAATTCTAGTGTTAGAACTTTTTAGATATAATAGAGACGATTATATTGGTTTGAACATGTCATGAGGAGAGATGAATAAATTAATAGAATGTGGAAGAAACATAGGAAGACCAAATATAAGATGAAAAGACTGTATTGCAGAAGACTTGAGAGAAAAGGAACTGAATGAGGACGACACGCAAAACAAAAATTAGTGAAAGAAGAAAATAAAAAATAGCGACCTCCTAACGAATGGGAAAACTAAAGACGAAGAAGATGTCAGTGTCAAGTGCAATTTGCATAGTTTGTTTATGAAATAACTTTACTGGATATATAGGATCTTTTGCAAAAAAACTATGTATAGGGCGCGTGCAGTGACATGACTTTGCTGCCTTTGGCAAGCAGATATGGAGACCCGTATCAAAATGACAGCAATTAATTATGTCCATAACTGACAAGTGTCATAATTTTTCATTCAAAATTTCATGATTTTCTTATTTCATGTGATTTGTTTGTTATCAGGAGTATGGAATTCCGTTGCCGAGAAAGGGAATCATAAAATACCAAAAATTTAGAATCTTTTGCAAGAAAATTTATGTATGGAATTTGTACATAATACACAGGATTGCCGGAAGGTATTGTGCTGGCCATATCAGATTTTTTTTATGTTTATTTTCAATGTTTTGTGTAATTAATATTGTCTTCGTATAAATATATTAGAATATGTGTGTGTTATTATGTATATTTATATCGACTTAAATTAGGTATAATCCTTTGGTAATGACATGCTTTAATCTACCTACATGTCATTGAACTTTATCTGTAAACAGGGTATACTAATTATAATAAGAAAAATACCAACATTTTGAAACTGAACACAAAAACATGTCTATTTGGACACTTAAGACTTATTTGAAGTTAAATGTTTCAAGAATGTTAGCAAGGTCGTCTTTGGGGGGTTTTGTAGAAAAAAATCATCAATAGGAAAATAACTTAGTTATTAATATAAAATACGTTTTCCATGACTTATAAGTAACTGCTACAATTGAAGTATTTCATGCTGAACTTTTGCTTTGGTACAAATATTTAGAAATGGTGGAAGAAACTCCATTGCATCATTTTAATGGAAGTATTAGAAATATGGAATAATAATATTCACCTCAACCTATTCATATTTTTTTGTTATTTTGGCAATATAGCCCGTAACATCTTGCACACGTGAATGCTCATTTTCGACTTTTCATGGACTCATATTTGCGAAATTCTATGTCTGACAATCGGTTAAGTGGTTTGGCTTTGTTAGGGCGAGTATACATATTTGAGCAAGAACGCAAATGAGGCAAACTGCGATAGCATGAGGCTGTAAGTGAGGCCGCTGTCCGAGGCGCGCCTAACCGTTCGCCGAATATTTAATTCAGATATACAACCTTGATTCATAGCCGTACGAATAACGTTATTTTCTGTCAGTCTCACTAACACTAACATTCTGTCAGTATCTTATTTTTCACATATTTGGTTTTACATTTGCTAATAAACTTACCAGTTGACTTATTTTTGAATTATGAATGCTTCTACTGTAACATATATTTTTATAATAATAAAATAACAGTAGTATCTTACGTACCCTCATAAAAACTAAGCAAACGACACTACTGAATTTGTCAGAATGGGTGGAACAAAAATCTGAATTCATACAATTCGTAGACGACCTTGATCGGTCATCTTTCAAAAATATTACTGTATGAAGTATTTCATGATGAACTTTTGCTCTGGTATACAAATATTTGGAAATGGGGAATAAACTCCCATGCTTCGTTTTGGAAGCATTAGAAATATGGAATAATAATGTTCCCCTAACGCAGGCACTATACTTTGACCAATATGTATACAATCCATTTCACTCAAAGCTCTCCGCATTAACACATCCATATACAAGTTAAATAACCACGGAGACATTACCATAGCCCTGTTTCACACCAACATTTATACGAAACCAATCATTCAACCTACGCCTCACTACCCTTATACAACGCTCGAATCGCTCCCAACCAGTTTCCATTCGCACCGTCTCTCTGAATCCCACAAAGTCTCTCGAAGAACGCTATCATATGCCTTCTTTAAATCAAGAGAGCCACAGAACACCTTCTTGTTCTTGTCAAGTGACTTCTCAACAATCACACGAAGAGCAAACAATTGATCGACACATCCCCTATCAGGCAAAAAACCACCCAGAAAGTCACTAATTTTTGAAATTGTTTAGGTTCGCACCTTATGAATTAAAACCTTACCAAAAGTTTCCCTACTACACTACACTTAGCAAACATATCGCGCGAAAATTCGTACATTCACTCGAACTGCCTTTGCCTTTGAATAATGGGCAAATAACAGCTTTTTCCAAGCCACACAACGTTTCAAACAAAATCTAAATAAATAAATTAACCATTCAAAAACTTTCTCTCCTCCATACTTTAACATCTTATTTGTAATTCCATCCAACCACGCAGCCTTACCTTTTCTTGCGCCAATGCATCACATACATAACTTTCATCTATATCATAATTATGTTCATTATCATTTTCACTGCCAATTTTGTTACCATCATCCCTCTCAATCTCACTCGCACCATCTATTCTTCACATCTGATTCATTCCACAATAACTCACCATTCGCATTTCTCACAGCTTTCACGAGTTGTGACCACTTCCACCCTGCAGTCTCATCACACTCAACCAAAACAGTCGTTTATTCGTACAATCTCTGCTATAATTTAAAAGAAATGTAAAATCTCGTTCCGACATTCTAGTAAAAATGTAATGGTTACATTATATAATTTACATACGGTACATACAGTAATTTTTTTTAAAGTAGTCCGATCAAGGTCTTCTGTATCATGAACGAATTAACAAATTAGCATACACAAATCTCTGTCATTTGCAAAGACTACAAGCGTGTGCGATAAGGACGCATGTAACAGGCTTATCATTCAAAAATTCATATTGTTTCCACTAAGTTAGGACATTCCATTTTAAAACGATGCTCGTTGTTGATAAGACTCGCTATAACGTAAGTTTATTTATTAATTCAGATATATTACTTTGATTCATAGCCGTACGAATAACGTTATTTTCTGTCAGTCTCACTGACACTGACGTGTCAGTATATTATTTTTCACATATTTGGTTTTACATTTGCTAATAAACTTACCAGTTGACTTATTTTTGAATTATGAATGCTTCTACTGCAACATATATTCTTATAATAATACAATAGCAGTAGTACCCTCATAAAAATTGAGTAAACAACTCTACTGATTTTGACAAAACTTGCGGAGCTAAAATCTTAATCCATACAATTCATAGATGACTTTGAACGGACATCTTTAATTTTTTTTACTGTATGTATATAAATAAATGAATAAATTTCTTGTGTGGTTTAGTTCTTATGTGGAGAAACTTCGAAATCATTTTTAATGGGTTGAAAATCAACCCGTGAAAAATAAATAAATATATCAACACGGCGTATTACCCATTGTTGGATGCGCCAATCTGCTTTATACACAGATATCAGTGCTTTATAACTTCTGGTACATACTTTATTTGTATATATTGCCTGGTCACCCGTGGTACATTATTTGAAATGTTGATTACGGATCAAATTTTTTTTTGTAAAATATTGCAAAATTAATGATAGTTTACTTGTGTTAATTTTTAATACAAATGTATTCGCATACTTCCCTCTGAAAAACAATGGCTTGTATTACGACTACGAGCGCATTTTTATAATAAAAGCGCTTTTATAGAGCACACTCCTCATAAGAATACAAAATGTAAAAGCGCGCTCAATAAAATTGCGCTCATAATACGAGTCAATATAATTAACAACCTGAATTATTTATTTTTACCTATTCGTAGAAGGAACAAATAAAATTAAATCTTTTTAAATGTCGATAAATTTGTTGTTAACAAATATTTGAAATCTTAGTCAAACAGCATGTATCCTTAGAAAACCGGCGTTTCTGTATACACTTATACCTTCTTTAGGGTAGGCAAGATCTTACAGATTGTTAGGCCCGTATTCTCAGCTCTTGAAGTAGCGCTATTTGAATTTTTTAGATTTTATTTTATGAACAGGCAAGAATAGGTTTCATATTTTTGTAAGAAATAAGTAGTATTTACAATTTAATTTATTTTTATTTATCTAATTTTTAAATTAAGTTGACATTTGACAGTTGAAGTAGCAATTTTCGGAAGTAGCGCTACTTCATGAGGTGAGAATAAGGGCCTTAATCTTAAAAGCATGTACACATAAATATATGCGTTTAAACATTATTTTTTTCAACTTTCAAAATTCGCAAAAAGGTTATACACATCTCATCGCTCTTACCTCAAAATCTACAACAGCATTTCATTCTACAGTAATTTTTTTTAAAGATGTCCGATCAAGGTTATCTGTATCAAGAACGAATTAACAACTTGGCATACATTTATCTCTTTCATTTGCAAAAGCTATTTCAAATATTGATATTGCTTCAACTAAGTTAAGATATTCCACTTTAAAACGATGCTCGTTATTGATAATGCTTTCGCTGTAACGTAAGTTTACTTATTAATTCAGATACATTACCTTGATTCATATCCGTACGAATATAGTTATTTTCTGTCAGTGTCACTGACACTGATATTTTGTCAGTATCGTATATTTCGCATATTTGGTTTTACATTTGCTAATAAACTTAGCAGTTAATTTATTTTTGAATTTTGAATGCTTTTATTGTAACATATATTTTTATAATAATAAAATAACAATAGTATCTTATATACCTTCATGAAAACTAAGCAAGCGACACTATTGAATTTGTCAGAATGGGCGGAGCAAAAATCTGAATTCATACAATTAGTAGACAACCTTGATCGGACATCTTTCAAAAATTTTACTGTACAAAAATGTACCAGGTATTAAAAAAACGGGTATAGTTCTTGAGCTATACATTTTTAGTATCACTGTTGGAAAGGAATTTTTTAATAAATAATATACATATATACAACATTTAAATTAAATTGATCTATATAATCTAGAAAAAAATATTGGTAATTTATCAAAATTTATACCATCCAAACCCATATATCATCCTCATATATCATCATCATCACATTAAATAATGATGATGTTCCAGAATATTTTGTGGAGTGCACTACTTAGTCATACATCTGTTTCGTCGAGTGTGAGTGGATCTCGTTCTTGTTCATAAACTTCCTGAGCTACTAGAATATGATACATTTTCTCTGGTGGATGTTAGTGCAGTGTGCTTTGTGCGTCGGATTTGGAAACGCAGTGTTCGGGATTAACAACGACAGTGAAATATAAATACCTAAATAATAATTGCCAATAATATCGTTTAATATAAATGTGTTGGTTTTATTTATTATAAGTTTCCATTATTATATGTGTACTGTGTGTTACCTACATATATATATATATATATATATATATATATATATATATATATATATATATATATATATATATATATGTATATTGTTTATTTGTCAATATGCGTGAAAAATATATATTGTTACGTTTAAATTTTATTGTTGGCACTATTTTACGTTCCTTTGTATTTTCTTACCCCTTATGACTACTTCCCACTATTCGTATATGTTGCTGTAGTAAAATAAACAATTTAATAACTATAAAACAGAGATACCGTCAATTTTTGCCTGGCTAGACTTTTTCTGTCGGCACATTCTTGTCTGTGAGTTCCTCGTGCAATGAGCAATTTTTTGTGTTGAAGTATATTTGGCTTATTGGAAGTTTTGAATCAAATTTATATTTGGATTACTGCTGGCGTTGCACGGCGCATAAAAATTATTTTGATATATAATTTTATCGAGGATTTTTCTCGGATCTAAAAGGACTCACTTTTCAACTACTTAACAGCCGCCTTCCAACTCAGGCTGTTTGTTTTTTTTTCTTGGTACTATTCTTGTTACTATCATTAGTACTGGCACGGTTATTGCTACCGTTGTTTGAGAAAAGTACTATTTCTCTACCTTTCGTTCTACACCATACGACGTGACGAGCAAACCATTTAAATTTTGGGGGCAAAATTTTGGAGACGACCATCCGCCAACTCGACAAATGCGTTCTGAGGGAATAAGCAGCCGATAGACGCCATTTTCTTCGTCGCCTTATGGACTAGTACATGCAACCACCGGCTACAACCCTATAGATCCAGTTACGGACAGGAGAACTCATGTTAGGGACGTAAGCTTATTTTTTCCCCTTTTTTATTGTTCGCATTTTGTATATGATTCAAACTTTTTTATATGATTGAATGATCCAAAATTTACCTTTTTTGAATGCTGTAATTTTGTCGCCGACACTCAGTAAACTTTTTGTTAGGTCTGATCACCTCTGCTAAATTTAATTTTTTTTTTGTACAAGTTTGTACTTTTTTTTGCGCTGCGCATTGTTTAGCGTGTTGTGCGCCGCTTTAGCTTTAGGACAGGTTTTTCTTATTTTACATGGTTACGACAGAGAATGTCGAAAAACTGACGTAAGCGCTGGTATACCAACGGTTCACGCGGTTCGTATTTTCGTTCCTACCTTTTGGTAACGCCTCGTCCTGAACGCTCGACTAGCGCCGGCGGGCTAGTGCTCTACGCGGCGTCTTTTAGTGCTTTGTTATATTTTTGCTTTATCTATATATATTTTTTGCCTGCAATTTTTTTGCATATATTTAGGGTCGATCCGACTACTATCTTGTGTAAAACATTAGGTTGTGTCGAACGTATATTTCGCCGTTTTTCTTGTAAATGATTTTTTTTTTAATATAGTGCCAACTCAAATTTCATTGATTTGTTTTTTTTTCGAATTTCCAAATTTTTGTGCATGCCTTGTTGCCTTCCTCTTTATCCTTCTCTCCGCAGGCTTGTTGACCAGCCCTGGTTGAGCGTCCATTGGTCAGCTGGCGCCCTCCCGATTTTATTAGGTACTAATCCCAGAGGAAAACTTACACCCACACCCTCCTCCACTGTTGTTAGTCCGGAGCCCAACCTTGCGCGGAATTTTCGCCACCCGAGGTGCAGATCTTGTGACAATATACTTACTATACCTACCTATATTACCTACCTACCTACATATTAAAAAAATAAATCGCGAGAAAATAGGTAATAAAATGAACCAAATTTGGTAATAAATCCTTGTCCTCCAAGAGGAATTACTCAAATTACGTTAGTTCTCGAATTACAAAATACGTACATATATGGTAACTGTATTGGAAGATAGAACTTAATATGTGATTGTACATATCTGGTATTTATTTATTGCTCTACTTATTGTCCTGATACTTGATATAGTTTTTCTAAGACTTAAGACATACTAGCCATTTGCATTATAAAATATAATATACATTGATCTACTGTTGTGTCTTGTAATATATATAACATCCAAAATATCTCCATCTTGATAGGTCTTAGAAAAAATGTCAAAATACGTACATAATGTAACCACGTGTAAAATACGTAACTTAATATACATTTGATGATACATATTTCATGTTATTTATTTCTAAGTTCTAATTCATATTGTTATATATTAGATTTAAAAATGTATTATGTGAATGACCAATAGACACAACAAAATGAATACAAACTTTCAATTCAAAATCCAAATTTTTCCATACCCAAAATTAAAATTTTTCAGGCAACCTACAATTCATCTAAATACGAACTAGAACTAGAGCATAGATTTGAGATCAGCAGCAGCTTCACGATTTACAACCAGCAATCTTGCGAACTAAAAAATCCAAGTTCAATTCCAGCTACCAGCTAAATCAAGCCGAGAGCAGCGGCAAGGGAACCACAGCAGCTCGATTATAAAATCGCCGGTATACGGCGAGCGAACTATGGCAGCCGATTACGTAATCACCGAATATACAGCGAGCGATCCACGGCAGCTCGATTACATAATCGACAATATACAGCCTACAGCAAGGCTTTCTGGTCGATAAAATTCAAAAATCGTGTAAAATCGACAATTTAGAGCCGTAGCGGCTAAGAAGTAGCATTTTACTGCCGCTACGAGCATTTTTGAGCTCTCAGACGGATTTTCAGCCGATCCCAAGGCTTATACCCTACAAAAATAAAATTTGCTGGCTCTAGCAAGATCAAATTTTAAAATTCGCAGAATCGAAAGGCTATATCAAGATATCTGATCATCAAAATTTTAAATTCGTAGAATCTAAAGGCTATAGCAAGACATGTACCCATAAAATTCAAATTTACTGGCTATAGTAAGACATATGATCATCAAAATTTAAAATTCGCAGAATCCAAAGGCTGTAGCAAGACATTCTCCCACAAAATTCAAATTTCAATCGTCTGGTGGTGGATTCATGAATCCTAGGCCTCCCACCACAGATTTCAACCTTATAAACAACTGTTTGATGAATTTACAGCCATTCAGCGTGAGCGGTGGTGTCGATCCGGACACTCTGCTCCGTAAAATTACGTAATCGAACTATATACTTGCTTTTGCTGGATTTCTAGCTAGCTGGCCAGCTGGCCACGAGAATCCGTTCCTAGACCGCAGGCTAGGCACGGGCTGGTGGCTTGCTGGTTGCTAGCTAGGATGGGATGAATACGCTCGAGTGGTTGCTGGGGTGCAGGTAGCTAGTAGGCGGGAATTGAATTTGGATCTTAGGATTGCAGGATTTTGTAGGTCGCCGTTCTGGTTGCAGATTGGCGGCCCACAAAATGCTTGCTAGCAAGCGCGATATGAACCTAGATCTTTGGAATGTGATTTTTTATCGGTGTATTAGGATGAAATAGTTTGTTATTTATAACAAGGATTTATTTGTCAGAGATGTGATACATTATTACAGTACATAATACATGATATACATGATTTTAACAATGAATAAATAATTTTTGATCTGTGCATTTGTGATACGCAATTACTCGTATAAGACGTTCGCAGTTTCACAAATACAGAGATGATGATATGTGCTCTAATTACGTCAAATTTGACTTAAAAATGTTACTATACATAAATTCTTTATCTCATAGATATATGCATAAGGAATGATAGATTTTTAACTAGAATATGTAGTCCAATTTTTATTAGGAATAAGTTTTATCACGACTTTTAGGTAACATATTAAGATATACATTTTAATGGTACAGATTTGCGATATTTATACATGTATGTACATAACTAGATAAATGTATTCAATATATGATATATACAGTCAGAAAAATATAGAAATGTAAAGTATATCATATGTAATTGTTAATGAGTGTGCAACAATACATTATCAACAATGCAATTACCAATACAAACACACATATATGTATTTTTGGAAATGATTTTTCTATCTTATATACAACAGCGTAAGTAAAAGTATATCGTTTTTTCATAAGATGAAAGATAGTTTTTCGTTTCTTTTAAGTATGTGAATATATGAGTGTTTTCCCACAGCGTAAATTCTGTAGAATAATAAATAATAATATAAACTATATTATACATTTATTTACAATGTGTTTGTATTCAATAAAATGATTGTATAGTAGTTTAGTATAAGATGTACGAACACTTATGCGTTTTTCTGTATGATTTTATTATGGATAACAGAGTAAAAGTGTCATTTTTTACATATGCCTAAGAAAATACGAATTTTTCAAAGATGAAAATATGTATATGAATAATATCCTAAGTATATAAAGTACGAGTGTATTAATGATAAATAGTGTGACAGTGTATGTATGTATCTATGTTTTTAACGATGAAATGATTTTCTTTCAAAGTGAAACCATATCATTTTTTCTACATCCATTTTGAAAGTAGGCTTTTCAAGCTGTCAGTTTAGAACAGAAAATTGATAAATGAAGTTAACGCAACAACATGTAGTTCTGTTTAAAGCTAAAGTAAATTTTTAGTTGTTATAAATGAAAAATTAAATTATTCACAGAAGATTTTAAACCAAAGTTTTTTATCATCTCTTTCAACGAACGTAGAAAAAAATATATGTGTGTCATAAGCGGAAAGTGTTATTTTCCAATCTACATACGCAAATGACTATTTTGTAAAGTGCGAATGTATTATGAAGTGTTTTTCAACTGGTGTATGAAGAAAGTTAAATGTGTTATTAATAAATATACTATAAATAAAATGGTTTTTCCTTAACTATATTTTATTTAGAACGATCAAAGTTTCTCAAAGATTACAAGTGTGTGCTCATATGTATGTAATGGATGCAAATGATGGTACAGAAAAATAGAGCTAAGTCCCCATCCCATTTACTTATATAGTTCCTAAATACTGAATTTTTAAAGTTTTAAATACCATTACTACGTACGTGATTCTTATATTATATATAGTAATTTTAAAATTAAATAGTTCAAGAACTAAGAGTGATAGCGAATTATCCTAATCTTATTTAGATTTATAGGGTTATTTCAGTACTTTGGAATCGCTGTATACATTTTCAGTAATGCTTGTTTCAAGACAGGTAAATGTCAATTGAAAAAAGGAAATTATAAAATGAATATATTAAAAACTAAACGAAAAGAAGCGATTTGTATTTTGTATCATTTGTGGATGTAGAGGTAGAGGGTAATTTGCAATATTTTATACATAAGTTTCAGGAATTCGAATTGCTGAAAAAAAATCAGTAATGCTTGTTTCAAAATATAACTAAATGTCTGTTGAATATATTAAGTTTAAAATAAAATACTCAAAAAGTAAGTGAGATAGCGACTTGCGGTTTACAAATTTGGATTCAGGGGGTTGTTTTCTATACATATGATAAATTTTAGGAATTCGGCTGGCTAAAAAAAAAATTAAATAATTGCTGTTTCAAAATATATCTAAATGTCTGTTGAATATATTAAGTTTTAAATAAAATATGATAAGTTTCAGGAATTCGAATTGCTGAAAAAAAAATCAGTAATGCTTGTTTCAAGCCTGGTAAATGTCTATTGAAAAAAGAAAATTATAAAATGAATATATTAAAAACTATACAAACAAATAGGGATTTAATTTTCAAATTTGGATATTGTAATTTCCTATATGTATATTTAATTTGAAATGGTTTAAATTTCTGAAAAAAAATCAGTAATGTTTATTTCAAGACGTGTACATGTTTATTGAAAATAGCGGCTTTAAAAATGAATACTACGAAAATTAAAAGACGGTATAACGACTTGTACTTTTCAACATGATAATAAGGAATTTACTTAGCCCTATTGTTTCTTGTACCCTTCAAATAATATGTATGTAATGCGTGTGTGTGTGTGTTTGTGATATTGATGTATGTGAACATAACGTAATACGCTCTGAGATATTGAAATATAAATATGAAAATGAAAATAAGTATTTTATAATGATATGCTTCTCTGTTATTTAAATATGCTTATGTATGTATGTGTCTTAGGCATATGTTCATAAAGTTTTTATTAGCGGAACAGAAAAATTTTCACATTACAATGATTAGATCATAAACTTCATAGGTGTGAGTTGAAGTTTTATTTGTTTATTTTACATAAATTTTATAAATAACGATGTGAGGCAAGAGGTGTTCAAATCCATATTGGGATTGTTTTGGGGTGCGATGCTCTACAACAATGTGACAATCTCCAACGCTAAAATCAGGATTCCTGAACTGCAATTCGCTCGGGTACTTTTACAGCGTCATTTGCCTAAGTGTAGATACAGGTACAGCTTATCTTTCTGCAACAATAGAAAATGTAGGTAGAAACACTAGATGCAATGGTCATAGGAAATAATATTATATTTGCACATTATTAAGAATTGTTTCAATAATTATTATTAACGAAAAAGATGTATAAATTAAAAAAATAAATGAAATGAGTAAATGAGGTATAAGTTACGTAAGTTGTGTTATCATTTGTCGTAATATCGTACATATTTATAATTACGTATATATGAAACAAAATATATGTAGTAAAATATATAGGACATACAATGATATATATAATACGCATGATGAACAAGAGAATTCGTGACATAGGCGTTACATAAGATTTTTTTTAATAGTATCTACGCCATAAAACTATATGTGGTGCTACATATCTATGTTAGCGAATAAAATATTAGAAGATTGTATTTAGTTGGAATATTAAATAATTATTAATTAATGCAAACAATTTTCGATACAAGAGCAATCATTTAAATATAGCTTATATCTATTAGAATAATCCCTCGGAATTAATGATTAATAGAACGAATAATGAATAAATAAAGTAGTATAAAAGTAAAAAAAAAACTCACTTTGAATAAATGAAATTTATGGATATAACTCTAAGTCCTGCAGGTATCCTAACGTCCTCTCCAAGCACCAGAAAATCATCCTTGTGTTCACAGCACACCATACACATGTCTTTACAGTAGCATTGCAACAATCAAACTGAAAAAAAATAAACTATGTAATAGGCAGGGTGTTAGATAATTTGCCCCTAGAAATACAAGTCAATAATTAAATAATAATGAGGCATTAAAAATAATAATCGCTTCTTATGTATTATGTAATTTGTTCAGGTGTTTCGAATTTTATGAATGTAGAAATAGCGCGAAATTTTTTTGATAACACAAGGGTTGTAATTGTAAATAAAGATATATTTACGATACAACTAAATTTTAACTTGGTACAATTTCTATTTCAAGTCTAATTTAAATAAATTACATACATAATTTTAAAATTTTGGCACCACTGAAAATAATTTTAACAATGCTTGTTTCAAGACATGTGTATAGTAAATTTAATATTAAATATATCAAATACTAAGTGAAATAGTAAATTATATTTTTTCAGAAATTTAATTTAATTTCAAGATATGTATTTGTAACTTTCCAAATTTGGATTTAGGGGATTAGTTTCTATATATGTGGTAAGTTTCAGGAATTCGAATTTCTGAAAAAAAATCAGTAATGCTTGTTTCAAAATATAACAAAATGTCTATTGAATATATTAAGTTTAAAATAGAATATTCAAAAACTAAGTAAGATAGGGACTTGCGGTTTACAAATTTAGATTCATTGGGTTGTTTTCTATAGATGTGATAAGTTTCAGGAGTTCAAATTGTTGAAAAAAAAATCAGTAATGCTTGTTTCAAAATGTAACTAAATGTGTGTTGAATATATTAAGTTTAAAATAAAATACTCAAAAACTAAGTGAGATAGCGACTTGCGATTTACAAATTTGGATTCAGAGGGTTGTTTTCTATACATATAAGTTTCAGGTATTCGAATTGCTGAAAAAATGTCAGTAATGCTTGTTTCAAAATATAACTAAATGTCTATTGAATATATTAAGTTTAAAATAAAATACTCAAAAAGTGAGATAACGACTTGCAGTTTACAAATTTGGATTCAAGGGGTTGTTTTCTATACATACGATAAGTTTCAGGAGTTCGAATTGCTGAAAAAAATTCAGTAATGCTTGTTTCAAGACAGGTAAATGTCTATTGAAAAACGGAAATTATAAAATGAATATATTAAAAACTAAACGAAAAAAGCTATTTGTATTATTTGGATGTAGAGGTAGAGAGTAATTTGCAATAATTTCAAAAGGCTTGAAATTACTGAAAAAAAATTGAGCAATGTTTATTTTACGAAGTATATAATTTGAAAATGAATAACACAAAAACTAAGAATATGTAGTTGTAGTTTTCAAATTTGAATATAGGGAGTAATTTTCTATATGATATACTTAATTTCAGAAGGTTTAAACCGCTGAAATTTATTTCATTAATGTTTATTTCCATGTTTATTGAAAATAGTAACTTTTAAAATGAATAACATGAGAACTAAGACAAATAGGGACTTAATTTTCAAATTTGGATATTGGGAATAATTTCCTGTATGTTTATTTAAATTCAAATGGTTTAAATTGCTGAAAGATATTCAGTAATGTTTATTTCAAGACGTGTACATGTTTATTGAAAATAGCAACTTTAAAAATGAGTACTACGAAAATTAAAAGACAGAATAACGACTTGTACTTTTCAAAATGATAATAAGGAATTTACTATAGACTTAGCTCTATTGTTTCTTGTACCCTTCAAATAATATGTATGTAATGTGTATGTGTTATGTGTGTTTGTAATATTGATGTATGTGAACAAAACGTAATACGCTCTGAGATGAAGAAATAGAATTATGAAAAAAAGTATTTTATAATGATATGCTTCTCTGTTATTTAAATATGCTTATATGTATGTATGTGTCTTACAAGGATTAGATTATATACTTTATAGCTGCGAGTTGAAGTTTTATTTATTTTACATAAATTTTATAAATAACGATTTGAGGTGAGAGGTGTTCAAATCCATATCGGAGTTGTTTTGGGGTGCGATGCTCTGCAACAATGTGACAATCTTCAACGCTAAAATCAGGATTCCTGAACTGCAATTCTCTCGGGTACTTTTAATGAAAAAAATGTATAAAAAATAAAAAAATGAGGTATAAGTTACGTAAGTTTACCAATAAAAAAATGATGTTACCATTTGTCGTAATATTGTACATATTCATAATTACGTATATATGAAATAAAATATATGTAGTAAAATATATATGTAGGACATACAAGAATTCGTAACATAGGCGTTACATACGAAAACCTTTTTTTAAAATAGTATCTACGCCATAAAACTATATGCGGTGCTACATAGATATTTTAGCGAATAAAATGTTAGAAGATTGTATATGGTTGGAATATTAAATAATTATCAATTAATGCAAACTATTTTCGATACAAGAGCAATCATTTAAATTATGTATCGAATAAAGAATACAACTATAAAGTACTACAAAAGTAAAAAAAAAACTCACTTTGTATAAATGAAATCTATGGATAGTCCTGCAGGCATCCTAACATCCTCCCCAAGCACCAGAAAATCATCCTCGTGTTCACAGCACACCATACCCACGTCTTTACACTAGAATTGCAACAAACAAACTGAAAAAAATAATCCATGTAATAGTCAGGGTGTTAGATAATTTGCCCCTTAGAAGTACAAGTCAATAATTAAATAATAATGAATCTTTATAAATAATAATCGCTTCTTATATATTATGTAATTTGTTCAGGGCGTTTCGAATTTTATGAATGTAGAAATAGCGCGAAATTTTTTTGAGAATACAAGGGTTGTAAATAAAGATATATTTACGATATAAACAAATTTTAACTTGGAACAATTTCTATTTCAAGTCTAATTTAAATAAATTACATACATAATTTTAAAATTTTGGAACCACTGAAAATAATTTTAACAATTTAATATTAAATACAGTAGAGCGTCAATAATCCGGACGATCGATAATCCGGATTCGGTTCTGACGAAAAAAAAATTTTACTTGTAAAGGAACGATGTTTGTATACAGCAACAAAAACGACTAAAACATGTAATTTTTTATTAATAATGAATAGTTTCATTTATCCGTTCCTCTCTCTAAACATCACAGTAATTTATGACCGATTGCAGCTAATATTTTGCGTTGAAGACACCAAAAAAGTATTTTATTAGTTCATTTCGAAAATCCGGACACGTCAAAAATCCGGATGGGGTCCGGTCCCAATTAATCCGGATTATTGACGCTCTACTGTATATCAAACACTAAGTGAAATAGTAAATTATGTTGTCCAAATTTTCAAAAAGTTAATTTTATTTCAAGATGTGTAGTTCTACACTGGCTTACAAAAAAATCGCGTACACCTTAAAAATCAAGTAACCGAGTTTTTACTGTTTTTCAGCTATGTAAATACGATTTTTTAATCAACTGTCAATGGAACTGTCACTGTTGTCACTATCACGTCAGTATTTTATCTATTGTAGAGCAAGTTCTTCATTGTGATGTTACTATTTAGTTACATATACATATATACCAGAAAAATTAAAGAACAACAAAGTATGTATTTCTCGTTTTCTTTTAACTTTGACATTTTAATTGACACTAATGACAATGACAAGTTAAAATTCAAGACACACTTAATACAGCAAAAAATAGGTGTACGCGATTTTTTTGCAAGCCAGTGTACCTTTACAAATTTGGATTTACGGGGTTGTTTTCTATATAGGTGATAAGTTTCAGGAATTCGAATTGCTGGAAAAAAAATCAGTAATGCTTGTTTCAAAATATAACTAAATGTCTGTTGAATATATTAAGTTTAAAATAAAATACTCAAAAAGTAAGTGAGTTAGCGACTTGCGATTTACAAATTTGGATTCAGGGGGAATTTTTCTATATATGTGATGAGATTCAGGAATTCGAATTACTGATAAAAAAATTCAGTAATGCTTATTTCAAAATATAACTAAATGTCTATTAATATATTAAGTTTAAAATAAAATATTCAAAAAGTAAGTAAGATAGCGACTTGCGGTTTACAAATTTGGATTCAGGGGGTTGTTTTCTACACATATATTAGTTTCAGGAATTCGAATCGCTTAAAAAGAATTCAGTAATGCTTGTTTCAAAATATAACTAAATATCTATTGAATATAATAATAATAATAATAATTTATTTAGACTGCCAATAAACAGGTACAATCCCAATTACATATTAACAGTATGAAATAGATACATATACAAACATATACATACATTATTATTATAATTTACTTATTATAGTAATTTTTAATATATTGTCTACTACTTACTGTAATATCAAAATCATTTACATTATTTACAATATTTAAACAATTCATTAACGGGGAGCAACTATTTTTTACGTGAAATATTATATTCCTAGGTCTTAACTGAATATTCGGTACATGAAACGGGATACAACTTAACAATTCTGGTACTATAATTTTGTTATGAATTATGTCCCAGATGAATATAACTGAGAACATATCTCGCCTATCTTTAAGCGTATTGACTTGAAATAATTTGGTTTGTATATCATATGAGATCATAAATGGGAATGAGAAGAATCTTTTATAATACAAATATCGTAGAAATCTCTTTTGCACTTTCTCTAACATATCTGTATCTACAAATGAAGTAGGATTCCAAACAATACAGCAATATTCTAGTAGTGATCTGACTAATGAATTATATAAAGTAATTATTGTTTCCACACTAAAATATCTACTTTGTCTGAAAATAAAATTTAATTTACCATAAGCTTTTTCTGTGATATATACATAGTGCTTTTTAAACTTAAAATTGTTTTCAAATCTAACTCCGAGATCTAATGTGTCCTCCACTTTGTTCAACATAGTATTATTTATATGATAATTATAACTAATCGATATTTTCTTTCTAGTGAAGGTCATTGATTTGCATTTATTAGTATTTAGTAGTAATCTGTTTTTATTGCACCACGAAACCACACTATTTATATCTAATTGAAGATTTTCACAGTCATGTACTGATGATATTTCTGCAAAAATTTTTAGATCATCAGCATATAGCAAACATTTAGAATTTTTTATTACTTGTGTGACATCGTTAATAAAAAGTATAAATAATAATGGGCCTAATAGTGAGCCTTGTGGTACACCAGAGAGTGGCACAAATTCATTAGATGCAACATTATTATACACGACATGAAGTCTACGATTACTTAAGTACGTATTGAGAAATATCAGTAAGTTATTATTTATATTATATAATCTTAATTTTCCAATTAATATTGTATGATTAACTTTGTCAAAAGCTTTTTGTAAGTCGGTGAAAATAACATCAAACTGATTTTTATTGTCTACGGCAGTTGCGATTTCATTAGAAAAAGTACATAAATTAGTAACTGTAGACCTATGTTTCACAAAACCATGTTGTTCTTCTACAATCACTCTTTGTGTATGAGTAGATAATATATTATACAATATTTTTTCAAAGACTTTTGCTACAACCGGTAATATTGTTATAGGTCTGTAGTTTTCTATATTCCTAGGATTTCCTGTTTTAAATATGGGGCATACCCGACCTAATTTTAATTTTGTGGGAAAACGGTTTTCCTTTAATGCAGCGTTAAAAATTATACTGAGTGGCTTACTTATAATTTCTGCACAGCCTTTAATTATGAAACCAGGAATGAGATCTGGTCCAGTAGCAGCTCGCGAATTAATTGATTTTATTGCATTTAATACTTCGGTTTCTGTGATTTTCTCTATCTTAAGACAATCTAAATCGTATTGAGTATCTGGAATGTCATCACTAAATGATTGAATATTGTCATTACAATAAACTGATTCAAAATATTCAGCAAAAGAATTAGCTATTTCCTTATTATCATTTAGTGATTTATCTTTGAAAATGAACGCAGTTTCTAATGGATTATTTTTCCTTTTTTTATTAACATGCGACCAAAATAATTTGGGATTATCTCTTAGCATTTCATTTATCCGAAGAATATGTGTCTCGTGAGCTTCTTTAATAAGTATTTTTATTTCACTTCTCAATATTTTATATTTTTATAATAATTATAATATTAAGTTTAAAATAAAATATTCAAAAAGTAAGTGAGATAGCGACTTGCGGTTCACAAATTTGGATTAAGGGGGTTGTTTTCCATACGTATGATAAGTTTAAGGAATTCGAATTGCTGAAAAAAAAAATCAGTAATGCTTGTTTCAAAATATAACTAAATATCTATTGAATATATTAAGTTTAAAATAAAATATTCAAAAAGTGAGATAGCGACTTGCGGTTCACAAATTTGGATTCAGGGGGTTGTATTCTATATATATGAAAGATATCAGGAATTCGAATTGCTGAAAAAAAGTAATTCCGTAATGCTTGTTTCAAAATATAACTAAATGTCTGTTGAATATATTAAGTTTAAAATAAAATATTCAAAAAGTAAGATAGCGACTTGCGGTTCACAAATTTGGATTCAGGGTGTTGTATTCTATATATATGAAAGATATCAGGAATTCGAATTGCTGAAAAAAAGTAATTCCGTAATGCTTGTTTCAAAATATAACTAAATGTCTGTTGAATATATTAAGTTTAAAATAAAATATTCAAAAAGTAATTGAGATAACGCGTAAGTCGTTACAACAAATTTGGATTCAGGGGGTTATTTTCTATATATATATATATATATATATATGATAAGTTTCAGGAATTCGAATTGCGGAGAAAATTTCAGTAATCCTTTTTTCAAAATATAACTAAATGTCTATTGAATATATTAAGTTAACAGAATATTCAAAAACTAGGTGAGATAGCTATTTGCGGTTTACAAATTTAGATTCAGGTTTTTTTTTCTATATATATATATATATATATATATATATATATATATATATATATATATATATATATATATAAGTTTCAGGAATTCGCATTGCTTAAAAAAATTCAGTAATGCTCGTTTCAAAATATGTCTATTGAATATATTAAGTTTGAAATAAAATACTCAAAAACTAAGTTAGATAACGACTTACGGTTTACATATTTGGATTCAGGGGGTTAATTTCAATATGTATACAACGTTTTAGAAATTGGAATCGCCAAATACGGAGTTAATTTTTAATATGCATGCTTGTATGCGTAGTAAATGTATGTAGGTAATATATGAATATATATGCCTTATACGAGTATTTATTGTTGAGAAGGATAAGTTTTATTTATTTATTTATTTACATAAATCTTATAAATAAGTCTTGTGGGGCACCAATACATGTTGGGTTGGCTTAAGTATGATGCTCTGTAACAGTATGATCATCTCCATCGCTGAAAGCATGATATAGGCACATCCTTCTGCAACTCATTCACATACTTCTACGGTTCAACTCTGTTACATGTTTCTATAACAATAAAAATATAATTTAAATAATATTTGAATTATTGATTATAGATAATAATATGGATTCAGAAATATGAAAGAAAATGCAAGAAATTCAATATTGAAAAGAATATTGAAATATAAAATAAAAATATTTAGTACGTACAATAATAAAGGAAGTTTTTGTATGGTAGTAACAATAAATAATTCTAAATTAATTCAAATTGTTTTCCACACAATATCAACAATTATTATACAATTATAAGGTATATCTAGAGCCGTAATAGTATTTAGAAATAATAGCTGATATCCCCAATAATGAGTACTATAAAGTAGTTCAAAAATAAATAAAAAACTTACTATGAATAAATTATTCCTACACGAATAAAGATAATAAATACGGACGTAAAAATTTAGATTTTGTATGAAATTCACTATTAGGATATGACAGACACATAGTTTTGAGTTAAACAATTTAGAGAAGAAATTGAAATGTAATACCAAAAGGTTCATACTTACATGTATTTGTGAAGACAGCGTATTTTCTTTATATCATCCGCTGTTTATTGTAATATATCATCACCGGCAATTTTCACAGAGCAGTACACATTACGTAACACTCACACCAATTAAAATAATATATATAACACTTGATATTAATAAAACAATAAATCACACTTTTAGGAACAATTATAGTTATTTTAATAACACTAAACACATTTTTTTTAATATACAACAACCGTATAGTAAAGTAACATTTACAACGATAAAATTTTGATTGAGGATTAAATAATAAACACCAACGGGCAAACAGAGACTTATGCAACATTTTAAATAATAATTAAAATTATAATAATTAGATATGTTATAAAAGTTAAAAATGAATCTGGAATATTTAGATTGTATTGTAAATTATAATCAGTAAACATTTAAAAATAGTTGATATTAACTTATTAAATTTAGATTATTTTATAAAATTTAAACAAATTGAAAACTATTTAAAGTTATTTAAATAATTGTAAGAAAGTTAAAGGGTAAATCTAATATTTCCTAATATATCGCGAACTAAAAGTTGTAGTAGAGTAGTTTAAATTAGTTTATTAAATTTAGAATATTTGTATAAAATTTAAACAAATTGAAAACTATTTAAAATTATTTAAATAATTGTAAGAAGGTTACAGCGTAAATCTAATATTTTCAAAATATATCGCGAACTATAAATTGTAGTAGAGAACTATTGCAATAAAAATGCCCAAGTTTTTCGTTTGTAATTTACACTACACAATTATTTACAAGCACACACCATGTTCACTTCACCGAAGCCTAATAGGAACTGAAGTCTTTATTTTAAAAACATAATATTAATATTACCACGTAATACCCCCACTATAATTAAGTGTTTATTATATTTTTTTGTACTTTGCCGTCAAAATAAATAATGTTTATGTTTGTTTTCAGGTTCCGCGAAGGGCCCGCACTACACCCCGAGATAGGATACGGCAACTACGACACTGGACGAAGATAATAGATGATATTTTTATAAGAATAAATAAATAAGAGTTGTTTATTTACCTTTCCTATGTAATAACAAAAGAGACAGGGAAATATCCTAATATTTAAGGATTTTTGCGAATTTTCCTATCCTACCCTTTAGTTATTAGTTCTCTAGGTACGAAAACAACCATCCGACAGGAGTCCGTCCTTTTTGAAAGGGCTTAGGGCTTATTTAAGCCCTTCGGGAAAATCTGGCCACGGATTTCAATTATGCAGATCCAAGTAAGTTTAAAAAAACTTGTCCGACCCTTCTAGCCCTTTTATTTCCAGAGTTTGCGCAAGCCCTTCGACATGACCTTGAAGGATAAATATGTTATTATGCAGGTCCAAAGAAACCTAATAAAACTAGTCCGGCCCTTTTAGCTCTTTTAGTTCCGGAGTTAGCGTATGCCCTTCGCCACATACTTGAAAGGTAAATATATTGTAAACCAAAGGGTTTCCATCAATTCTGCGTAAGCCAATGGAAAGGGCGGGTTCAAATCCTCCCGATACGCTATTTTCCGGCCTTTTAGCCCTTTTAATTAACGAATTTAAGCGTTAAACCCTTCGAAAACTTTAAGGGCTCGTATCTCGGAAACGGCTGGATTTTCAGCGATTTCCTTGAAATTTCGCGTTCCCTTAGCAACCGTTGAAATGTCGGGGTCGTAGAACAACATATTTAAGTTTGAAGGGCGTAGGGCCAAGGGTTTAAAAATCGCCTAATTGAAATTTGACAGCTTCGTTCTTTCAAAAATCTGAACAAATTCTCATTTTTTGTTGTCATGTTTTTGTTGTACAGAATAAAAGTCGTAGATGTTATTTCAAATAAAATTAGCTGTTTTAATGGTAGTTTGCAAATCGTTTCTGCCTAGTTTTTCTGTAATATTTCTTTAGTTTTAAAATAGCATTTAACAACATTTATTAATATACATAATAGAGTTCTCATACTTCCCTGTTGTCCCAATTACGCGGAATCACCTGTGTACATACTTCCCTGTCTCTTTGTTATGGTATTTTTCTCTGGAATAAATAAGGGGTTGTTAAATAAAAACGTGTATTAATTTATTGTTTATTATGTTCATAGCTCAAATTGTGTATTTGATTCTTATTCTTTGTATTTTATATATAAATATACTTACCCTTGTCCTGAAAAATTAGATATAGGGATGTTTAAATAATAGTTTGTATAAATTTTATTTGTATTTATTGTTTTTTTATATCTTACATTGTTGTATTTCATGTAAACTGCCCTAATGTACAATATTTTATACAATAAAATATAAATTAAAATATAATTTGTCTATTTTTTGTTATTCTTTTTACTTAGGGGATGAATTCTGTAAATTTGTATATAGTTCTTAAGACGGCCGGTAGAGGGCAGCACCTGTTGGAAAGCACTACGCCTAAAAATATAATAAAAATAAAATAATGCTGTCTTCATACATACGTACATACAGGATTCTAAACATTTAACTAAGGCCTATTGTGAATTTGGAATCATTGGTGGGACATATATTTCAGGATCTGAATATGGGAAGCGGACACATGGATGTTATAATTCACCACGTAATGAAAACGAATAAAAACAATTGAAAAAAATCTTATGGTTTTTTTTGTTATATTTTGGCAATTTTCAGTTATATTGATGTATGAATAATTGCAACGTGACCGTTTTTAAAACTCTATATGTACAGGAACTTAGAAAAAAAAATCAATTTGCAGATAGCAGAAGCAGATACATGGATGCTAACTGTAAGCCGTAATTCAAAATGGACATAAAATCTCAAATTTAATTAGTCTAAACACTAAAGGCTATTGAAAATTGTGTATGTACGTCGTTATGTACACAAAAAAATATTTTTTTAATTGGTTTTTACTTTTTCGTTGCTATTTTTATCAACAGGTCCTGCCAACTAGTGGCCGTTTTAAAAACTATATACGTGTAGGGACTTAGAAAAAAAAAATCAATTTTTTAATATAAAAGTATATTTGTATTACAAGGTACAAAATTTAATATAAAAATATATTTGTATTATAAGAAAACACTTTATCTTTTAAAAATTAAAGTTTATTGGCATTACTATTACAAAGGACTGTTTGACAATCATAAATAGTTAACAGATTTGTTAACAAATTTAGTAACAATTATGAACAGAAATATAACAAATGAATCGTTAAAGACTTAGAGTTTAAAAATTCTGTTCAAAATTATTTCCAACTAAATTATATAATATATACTAATATATGTTTATTTTATTTGTTGTTAATTATTTTGCATCTTTATTCTGCAAATAAAAGTTTATCTGGAGATTTAACTTTTATTTACAGAATAAAGATGAAAAATAACTAACAACAAATAAAATAATCATAATAATTTTATTTGGTAACAAACATTTTAGTTTTATAACTGATACAAAACTCTAAGTTATTCAATATATTTAGACTAAAATCGCCCAAATATGTAGAGTTCCGTTTACAATACTTATGGACTAATTTAACAAACTAAAACTTGGCATCCCCAAATAAGATTCCTTGTTCCCATTGTTAGAGGTACAAGATTTCTTATTGGGTTTTAAGACCGTTTGTGAACGTTTATATTAATTATATTATATATTTTTTTGGTGTTACCACCTCAACCGCCCACTCACCAAAATATATAATACTTATTAATATAAAGCTTCGTTTACAATAAACACTTAAAATCTAACTTGGCCCTGATCGCGTCAAAATACTTAATAATTACAATTTTTACTAAAACTACCTAACTTTAAAACTAATATGATGGGTTTAAATAAAAATAAACAGAATTAAAAGATTGTTTTATTGTACAAACATTTTAAAGAAGTCATTAAGCAGAGGAAGTCAAGAAGACGCATTGCAATTGGCACAGCAATTTCGGCAACAGCGGCGGTGGGGAATCCTATTAATTTATAACTATCTTAAAACTATAAATGAAACGTTTTATTTAATAAATGGTATATATATATATATATATATATATATATATATATATATATATATATATATATATATATATATAGGGAGACATTACCCCCAATGCCACCCACGCTCCCTATATATACCATTTATTAAATAAATACAATTCCATATACAATAATATCTTATAATCTAACTTAAACTATTGTAGTTCCCCCCAAATTAAGTTTATGAAGTGCGCAAAAATCCTATCTTACGTTAATATCTTTTTCAAGCAAAAGCAAATCTAAAAATGGTAAGTTACGTTAATTTTCTCTCTCAAAAATCAAAAACAACCCTTGCCTATCTTATATCTAAGCTATCTTATGTCTACGCAAGCTATCTTATATTTAGACTATGCTAAGCTAAGATGAAGTGATAGAGAGATATACGAGCTAAGACAAAAAGTGAGAATGCCGGGGTGATTCTCACAGTTGTTTACGTGGGGGTTTTGCCGACCCCTCGCGACCCCTAGGATGTCGGCCTACAAACGCGAGCTAATTAAGGACAAGGGAAGCAATTATGTGATATTCCTCGGCTTGGATGCAACCTAAAAAGCTACTCCCGATGGCATCGCCCGGCCATTCCCGATACACCTAACACCGAACGCGGTCAACCCGTGTGCTCAAACAAAGTTAAATCAAAGAAAAACTTTATTTTGTCTTTAATTATTCGTTGCCATTAAAATTAAACGATGATTACGTTGCCTCCGGATGAGGAGAGCACATAACGCCATAAGAAAGCGTCCTGTGTAAGCATTCAGGTTCGTTTAAAACTGTTCTCATTTGAGTCTAGCGGTTATAGCGTCCAATCTAGAGCAGCATACCGAATGAAGGTCAGCACTGGTACAAAAGAATTAAACTGTCCCTAGAAACATTCACACAAGTGTGAAGCGATCCACCAGAATAAACAACTGGTTTCACATAGCGTTATGAATGCTATACATATCAGTCCACTCAATTATGGAAATCGCGCACGAATCCTGCCTAACCATCTCACTAACCGTGATATTAATAATAAAAAAATAAGGAAACCCGAACCCACAAACAAGTTTCGAATCTCACACCCCCTACTTCCTGATTCTCTCACCATTCGACAGCAAGCATGCCCCGACACACCAATACATATGTTTTTTTTTTCACATTCACTCTCCCTAGATGCCGTCTGGGCAATCAAAACGCACGATTTTATGATGAATAATCGAAAGGGAATGCACTTCAAGTTAAATAAATTTATTTTTAATTTTTAAAGAAAACGCGTGTTTGCTCAACGGCGCGATGAGCCAAAGTTTAATTAAGATCTGAAAATACATTTCAAAGAACTTATATTCTATATTAGTGATTCTCAACCACTGTGCCGCAGCACTTTTGTGTGCCGCCAAATTTTAGAAATGTATATAGTAAAAATTATAATGCTTTTTATTACGAATAAAGTTTAAATTAAAGAAATTAGCAAAAAACATCAAGCTCAAATTTATCATTAAAAGTATTCTTATTATTAACATGTAAGTAATCCCTTAATAAACGTACTATTGTATTTGTAGTACAAATATTATTTTAGTTTACATTGAAATTTTTTATCATAAACTATTTTACACAGTGTATTATAGGTAAGTAAACAACTTTTAAACTTATCTTTTTCTTTGTGTACCGCCAAATTTTGAAATCGTTAAAAGTGTGCCGCGACAAAAAAAGATTGAGAATCACTGTCTATACTATTCTTCACGTAAGTATGGCATTGTTCAATAATTCTTTGTTTATAGGTAATTCTGTGTGGACAACGACTAGAAAACTAGTTTTTCTACATTGCGCAATGTTATTCTTAGGTGAAGAAACCTATACTAAAATATTAATCTAGTCTTCTTGATGTCCGATTCCTGAAAGATATATGCTAATCATTTGTTTCCAGATATTGATTTTATTGATAAATAGTCAACATTTCAATTTTAAATTGTTTGAATATTATACAGATATTCATGAAAGTTATATTTCTTTCAATGTAGTACTCAAAATCGAATTTGAGTACAAGATAATATTTAGACATTTATTCATATTTCATTGAATAAGTTCTCATGGTTGAATATGAGAACAAGTTAATAATTAGGCATATAGTCATAATCCTTTGACTATAAATTCTCATGGTTGAGTATGAGAAGAAAACATTTTATAAAAAAATAAAGATTCCTACCAGTTCATCCATTAATGGTCCGGCTACGTCGTAGATTTGTCTGGTGCTCAGCTATCCCGTCCAAGATCCTTGAACTTGCAAACTAAAGCAGCAGAAGATCTGGAGTGTTGAAATCCAAGCTCGAAATCTGCATCCAAATTCTTCAAGTTTCTTAATGTCTCAGACCAACGAAAGGTCCGCCTATTAAATAATAATTATTAGTTTGTGATCTTTGAACCACTTTAATAAATATAGGAAAAAAATTCGTATGACAAACGCGTCTTCATTACACAAGATACTGGAGGAAAGTAATGTTTTTCTCAATTAATTTATAGAAATACACGCGTACCATGCGATATTTTATCCAACAGTTTTTAAATGGTTTCAAATGTATTTGAAATTTGCTTTAATTTGAAAGCACGGGAGGTATTGTAGAAATTACGATTGGTTGTTTTTACCTCCAGTCACCTTTAGGTAAGGAAGGTATTGTCTGGTCAAAAAATTCAATGATGAGTTTTATAATTCATATTCAATATATATAGAGTTAGAGAATTAAAAAGATTAAATTTCATAAACCAGCCAGCTATTCTAACCATGGAAAGTACTTATATATTCAGATAATTCAAATTGACAGATGTCAGTATCAATGAAAATTAAATAAATGTGGCAAAGATGAGGATGTTGAAATAGATATTAGGAAGACACGGAAAGATACAGCAAGGAATGTAAGAATAAGGGAAATAACTCTAGTGTTAGAAGTTTGAAGAAAGATACAAGAGACGATTACATTGGTTTGAAAATTTCATGAGGAGAGATGAAGAATATATTGAAAGAAGAATGAATAGCATAGTAATAGAAGGTTGAATAAACAGAGACATACCAAAGATAAGATGGAAGGACTGTATTGCGGAAGACTTGAGAGAAAAGGAACTGAATGAGAATGACAGAATGACACGCAAAAAAAAATGAGTGGAAGAAGAAAATAAAAAATAGCGACCCCTACCGAATGGGAAAAGCTAAAGAAGAAGACGTTAGTGTTAAGTGCAAGTTGCTTAGTTTATGAAATAATTTTACTGGAAATTTACTTTTGCAAGAAAATTTATGTATTGGATTAATACATAATACACAGGATTGACGGAAGGTATTATGCTGGCCACATCAAATTTTTTTACTTAAAAGTATACCTCTCCAATCGATAAAATGTACTATACAGGGCATAGCAGACGGGAGGTTCAATTGGCGGGAGGTACTTCTGCTCTATTTCTATTTGTAATTAGCGAGAGGTATTGTTGTTAAAAAATCTAATGTCATCTTTACACTTTGATTTATTTGCGGGAGATACTGTTGTTCTATCTTCCTTTGTAATTAGTGAGAGGTATTGTTGTTAAATAAAAATCTACTGGCATCTTTACACTTCGATTTAGTTGGCGGGAGGTATTGTACAAATATTAAATATTACCTTAGCCAGCCTGTGATTGGTTGTTTTACTTTATTTTCCTCTCCGTTCAATAGAATGTATTAACTTTACAGGGCATAGCAGACGGGAGGTAGTGCTGCTCTATTTCAATTTGTAATTAGCGGGAGGTATTGTTGAAAAAAACTGTCTTACACAATATATAACTATTTCATTCTATTGAATTCTTCTTTTTACTGTAATTTTTTTTGGAAAATATTATGTAAAGCCCGTAGCATATCTCTGTGACAACACGATGTATTATATACGTAGTTAGGGATATAGGTATTTTTTTAGGAAAACATAAGTATGAAAACTATTTAATATCTCGGGAGGGGGTTAAAAATATTTTAATTTTTATTTTAAATATTAATGCAGTAATAGTGACCGTATATGTATATACGGAAAAGTGGTTAAATAGTAGTTGTTCAAAAAGTAAACAAACTTAGGTTAAAAAAAAACTATTTAACATCTCGGGAGGGGGTTAAAAAATTAATTTTTATTTTAAATATGAATACAGTGATAGCGACCGTATTTATATATACGGAAAAGTGGTTAAATAGTTCAAAAAGTAAACAAACTTGGGTTCAAATCTGAAAAAAATATTTAATATCTCGGGAGGGGGTTAAAAAAAATTATTTTAAATATGAATACAGTAATAGTGACCGTATTTGAATATACGGAAAAGTGGTTAAATAGTTGTTCAAAAAGTAAACAAACGAGTTCAAATCTGAAAAAACTATTTAATATCTCGGGAGGGGGTTAAAAATATTTTAATTTTTATTTTAAATATGAATATAGTAATGTTGACCGAATTTGTATATATGAACAAGTGGTTAAATAGTTGATCAAAAAATAAACAAACGGGTTCAAATCTGAAAAAACTATTTAATATCTCGGGAGGGGGTAAAAAATATTTTAATTTTTATTTTAAATATGAATACAGTAATGTTGACCGTATTTGTATATATGGAAAAGAGGTTAAATTGTTGTTCAAAAAGTAAACAAACTTGGGTTTAAATCTGAAAAACTGATTATGTAAATAATTCCTAATTGATTCAAATACAACTACAACTTTTATTTGAAGTTTTTTACCTAAAATAATTAGGGAAGCACGAAATTATAAAAGTCTGATTTTATATGTTGAAATCCTATGTTCGGCTGTGCCGGTCACCACCCTGTATGTTAACTAATATTGTTGCCAAACAATTATTCACGAACTATGTTGTTGCACATATGTTCGCCAACAATGTTCGTTTCAATATGAACCCGGCTTTTAAATATTAAACACCAAATATTATATATGGTCACGGAGGGGTGTTAGAATATACATATAAATTGTATGTATACATTATACATACAGAGGAACAATATATTCAACGAGATATAAAAAAGCAAAACCTTATAAGTGTCTCATTTATAAAACGCATTTTCTTTTGGAAAAATGATGTAACTCGCCGTTTGATAACATACTTTCAACATAGGGGCCTTCGTCTAAATTCTAAATATATCCGTATTTGTATAAATTTTCATTACTTTAAATATTAATATTTACTGCACAGATATATATGTCCATCTCGCAAGACTCTTAAGTTATGCCAAGGCGTACCAGTCTGGCACTTTAAACTTAAACAAGTTACGCTCCGGCTCACGGCAACACAAATTTATGTAATTAAAATAAAATGATATTTTTAACGATTTATAAAAATAATATATAAATGTATAGTGTTAAAATATACTTTAAAAAAAAAACACAAAAGTGTAAAAAAAATTACAATTCAAATTATTTTTTATTATATATGTAAATAAGAATTATTTGTGACCAACCGTAACATATTGAAACATAGATATTCATGGACTTCGCAGGGATTTGAACCCTGGACCTAATCATATCTTCGTTTAATTAAATATTTCCTCGACCCTACTACCTATTTCTATGTTAAATATTATACAGGTAGAAACGAACTTAATGTCATAAATTTAAGGGTGGGTAGTATATGTGTAGATTACGAAATAGAAAGAATTTTTTAAAAATTCGCATATTTAAGGGTAGATTTCATGAAACTAACATTTTTGGTACCACTCGACCACTGGCAACGCATTTGCATTATTTTATCTATTACACAATTATTTTCGTTAAAAATGCTATTTAATTTAATTATTAAGAATATCTTATACAACTAATTTTGAATGTATTTTTGAGAACCATATTTTTAATGAACTATGAATTAAAACAGCAGTAAAAAAAAGTTTCCTTAAGAAAAGTCGAATTTTCGTTTTTCGAATTTTGAAAAAATTCTTCCAGTTTCGTAATCTACACATGTCATACTACTCACCCTTAAATTTATGACATTAAGTTTGTTTCCACCCTGTATATATGTACCTATACAATGTATGAATGTACCCATGGAATTTTACAAATTCAAGTATATATTTTTTTACAAATATATTTCCCCATTTACCAATATATCCTAAGTAAGCTTAGGGGAGGCAAATATATTCAATTTTAGGACATCTCTTCCGATTATGCTAACAAATGCAAATCAGTGCGTATCATTAGAGCATTTTTCGAGGGCCATAATTAGAGTATTGTCTTACATTGAGTTAAAATTATTATTAGAGAGGGCTGTACCACAAGTTGTCCATTTTAAATGGGCCACCATTGTTATAGCGACAGCTATAAGAGCTACAAAGAACGTTAAATGGACAAAATATGTATATTTTACTAAGTATTGCACTGAACAAAAAAAATGCCGTTTTTTACCTCCCGCTAAGAGAGGTATTGGATTTATCCTAAAAATCGTATATCCGTATTTTATCGAATAAGCACGTTTTAAGGTCCCTAGAATACGATTTTAACATTTATACGATGAAGAAATACACATAAATACATACATATAAAACACAAATAAATATACAAATGGGGGGGGTCTAACAGTGTGTACTCAACGACGGTGTCGAGTTGTGTAGTCTACGTCCATAGGGTCTTTCGATCAACCCTCTAACGGCTGAGCACCTGAAAGAGAAAAGTTAGCTCAGGAGGCCCCGTTTAAACTGCTCACGCCCTAACCACAATGTATAGTATAAACATGCACAAATACATGAGAAATCAACAATATATACGGACGAAATCGCGGCGACGAACGGATAAAAAGGTAACATGAATACAAAAAAAAAACACATATGTGCACATATTTTTTATTTATTTTTACATAACATATGATTTCGTGGGTGTGTGTGTATATTTGCAAAATTAATACAAAAGCAAGTGTATGTAACTATAATTTAATAAGTTAAAACTTTAAATTTTTAAATGCAAGTGAACTAATTGTAATTAATGAAAACTGTACATAAAAACTTTAAAACGCAAATAAACTAATTGTAATAATTTAAAACTGTAAACAAATACTTTAAATGCAAGTAAACTAACTACACTTTTTTTAAACTGCAAAAAGAAACTTTAAAATTCAAGTAAACTAATTATACTACTTTAACTGCAAATTTAATTAAATAAATAATTTAGTTTATCTGTTCCAATGGCACAAGAGCGTCTCCTGTGCTGCAGTTTACCACAAAGGGTCCCAGTCGCTCTTAGAAAATTGACTCTAATTTAAAAGGGGTATACTAGAAAGAGCTGCTTGGATAGTTAAGAAGGAAAACTGAAAAAAAATCAAAATCATGCAGGGGGCATGGTTTTCTTCACCTGACATCGCGAATGTTCTTAAGATCTACAGCCAGTGCTATAGATCATTGATAAATGTAGTTTCGTTTTTAAATGAAATGCCCATTTTTACCTTCCGTCACCTCTAGGTAAGGAAGGTATTGTCTTTGGTCAAAAAATTCGGTGGTGAGTTTTCATTGAATAAGCACGTTTTAGGGTCTTTACAATACGATTTTACTATTTTTACGATGATGTCTGTATGTGTGTGTGTGTGTGTTCGTATGTGCGTGTGTGTGTGTGAGTGTGTATGTGTGTGTGTATGTGACCGCTTTTTCGTGGACGATATCTCCAATACTAGAATTCCAAAAATTACAATTCTTGCGTATTCCTCTTCCTTACAACCATATGCAGACCTGTTTAGATTTTGGTTATAATTGGTCGGCCGGAAGTACCCTCATTTGAAGATTTTAACAGTGTTTCTTGAAAAAAATCAGTTAAATGTTATTATAACTTAAAGAATATATTATTATCTATACGATTGATTGCATTTTATATTTGTTATTCAACAGATATAGAGTTAAAGAAGAATACAAATAATAAATTTCACATAAATTTCATAATTCAGCCAGCTATGCTAACTTAACCATGGAAACTGCTAATATTTTCAGGTAATTCAAATTGACAGATGTCAGTATCAATAAAATGTAAATCAATGAAAGAATAAGGGAAGTAACTCTAGTGTTAGAAGTTTCTAGATATATGAGAGACGATTACATTGGTTTGAACATGTCATGAGGAGAGATGAATATATTAATAGAAGGTGGAAGAAACATAGGAAGACCATATATAAGATGAAAAGACTGTATTGTAGAAGACTTGAGGGAAAAGGAACTGAATGAGGAATGACACGCAAAACAAAAATGAGTGGCAGAAGAAAATAAAAAATGGCGACCCCCTAACGAATGGGAAAAACTAAAGAAGAAGAAGAAAATGTCAGTGTCAAGTGCAATTTGCATAGTTTGTTAATGAAATAACTTTACTGGAAATATAGGATCTTTTGCAAGACAATTTATGTATGGGCGCGTGCAGTAACATTATTTTGAATTTGTACATAATACACAGGATTGACGGAAGGTATTGTGCTGGCCACATCAGATTTTTTAATTATTTACAACAAATTAATAAAATAATTGAATAAAAATTAAATGAATTGAAATATTACAATATGTGTACGTTTTTAAATAATTATACAATGTAAGTTTATTGAACACTTTTGAATCTAAATTTAAAAAAAAATATCTTTATTTAAAAAAAATATATACAACAAATTTTAGATTTAGTTTTTAACCCGAGTATTTTACATTTCTAGCCATTTATTTCACAACTAATCATGTGTAGTATTAAATTAAATAATGGGGTAGACATTCCAAATAAAAACTACGCTACTCTGTCCTTAAATAACGCGGAAACCGACCCGAACCCGAAAAAGTATCGACAAAACTTTAATAATATTTTACCCTAATTTTAAAATGCAACTGAATTTAATTTTAATTATGTAATTAGCAAAACAAATAATCCAGAGAAATATCGGCAAAAATTTGCGTAAGTTAGTCTATAGACACAGGCGAATTACGCGTGGCATTTAATTTCTCCCGAATTTGGGGTGCAGTTTTAAATCTATCCCGTATGCTGGTAACTTTAATAAATTTTTCTTCTTGTTGCGATGTTATTCGAGGTCATCCCGATCGCTTACGTGAAGATAACTACCCTGTTTTCGTAAATCTTTGACACGTGCGCGCAACTGTAGACTGACTTACGCAGATTTTGGCCGATATTTCTCTGGTTGAATAACATTCATTCTGAAATGTAATAATTACAGACCGGGTTGCTATACTAATTTCAGTATTTCGTCTTTTAGGAGCCATTAATTAAAAGCAATTACACTCTGAATTCGCTCTGTAAGTACTACTGAATACTGCTCAAAATTTTGGTGTTACCTATACCTATATTGGTAACCAATCAACTCATGATAACCTAATTAAACAAAAAATGAAATAATGGGAATAATTTGATATAAACTTGCATAAGTTTTGCTAAACAAAATTTATTGAAAATTATGTTGCGTATTTTTATTTTTTATTTTTGTGCACAATCGTGCAGATTGGGAGATAAATTGAATAATGAAAATAATAACTAAATGTTGAAACTTATTATATACATACTCATTATTGC
Organism: Harpalus rufipes; assembly: GCA_951394225.1. Taxonomy (NCBI): domain Eukaryota; kingdom Metazoa; phylum Arthropoda; class Insecta; order Coleoptera; family Carabidae; genus Harpalus; species Harpalus rufipes. The sequence goes on along the minus strand of OX596283.1, from coordinate 20,183,462 downwards.
AATAAAAAAAGCTTTAGATATTATGGAAAAAGTGAACACTAAATATCACGAAGCGATGCAATACTTTTGGACGGCAGTGTATATTTATGTGTGTGTGTGTGTGTCTGTACATGTGCATCTGTGTCTGTATGTGTGTGTGTATGTGTGTGCGTGTGTCTGCATGTGTGGATTCTCTTTATGCTCTAACTCAAATACATACTATTATTCTGAAAATTTTGAAACCGTGTATTTTTGCTCTATTTTAAAGTGGAAAGAAGCCATTAGATTTCAGTGTAAATAAGATAACTGGAAATGGCACTTTACTTGAAGCTCAAAACAGTTTTTCTTCGAAAAATACATTTAAATTATATTTTTTCGCGATTTGTGTTATTACAAAAATTGAACATTATCTATTTTTTACAAATTTGCGTAAATACTTTTTCTATATATTTTATGAATAAATTTATAAAATAGTTTATTTTATAAATCCCGGAGCCTATGCTTTAATGATAAACGTATCTCCTTTATTACACAATTCAGATCTCAAATTTATGTAACTGACAGATAAATGTCACTGTCAATAAATTAATGATTTCAAATTAAAAATGGTAGTATTTTAAAAAGAAAATAATAAAATATGAATTTATAAAATATCTAATTAATAAATTAATTTTAATTTTTCTATAGCAGATTTTAAGTGAGCTTTGTTCTACTCAAAATAGTTGACATTTTAACCGCAAAGGTAAATGAAGTAATACTTTAACAGCAAGGGTACATAAATAAAAATACATTATAAATTTTGGCGATTCATATTAAATATAATTTTAATTTTACAATTAATGTTACCAAAAACATCTATTCTAGGAACAGATCCACAATTTATATTATGCTGTACATTTGAGCATCAAGTAATAGAACCATAATGTGGATGGCTTGACTTTCTTTGATTTCTCAAAAAAAATATGGCAGACGCACATTTTCATTCACGTTATTGATATTCTTCGCGCTTTTCCAGTTTTGAAAGCACTCGTATTCTTTATCATATGTTTTTCGTGATTTTTGAGGCAATAATTTATCTATTGCATCTGATGCCTCTGCTTAGACATCAGATGGAAGTTTTTCTTCTTGAAATTCCAATTCTTTCCTTTTTGTACACAAAATCACGCAAAAACAGTATGACAGAATAAAATGAAATTCTGGCCGTGTCAACTATATAGCATGACCGTGAAACTTTCAGTTAGTTATGTATTACGACACTTAGCGCTAGTAGTACTTCGTTCGGATTATTTCGTTAAAATTCGTAAATGTTCGGTGATTTCAAAATCATGGCAGGCTTGGCGGCAAGTCATGGTGGTCATGACAATTCAAATTTGGAATTGTCAGAAATTGTATTTTCGTGAGGTGATATTATTATTTATTGCTGTATTATTTTATACTGTTCTGTTCTTGTGTTATTTTTTATTGTTCTATTTTGGTGCAAAATGCCAAGAGGTTGTTGTGTGCCGAGTTGTGATGTTGAAAATACAACAAAACATTATTTTCCCATTTATGAAGAAGAAATTTATAATATTTGCACTGAACGAATAGCTCATACAAATTTTGTAAATCTAAATGAACTTCAAATAAGGCGAAATTACCATGTATATGATACCACTTTATAAGCGAGTGCAAGCTTTCAAGGCATAAAAGTTCCAGGTAAATAATTGCTTAATTTGTGCAATACAATATGAAATTACTATGAAAACGATGTGAATACGTATATTTTTATTTTACGTAGGATTTCGTGGTGATGCAACAGTGGAAAATTCATTTTTTAATCCAAGTTACTAAGGCAGTCAAAGATGAGAAATGTGTTTAATTCGACAGAAATTAGCTTGGCCAAATGTAACTCGTCAGAAAAAATAAATGCGGAAAGTCCGTTTCCATCCACCTCAAAGTTCATACAGGAAATTCCTATGGAAATGGGCGAAATTAGTGTTACTTTATTAAATGAGCAGACAAATGTAACAACTAAGAAAAGAGCACATTCTCCTGTTATATCAGGTAGATTATTAAAGATGTTTAAAAATAAAAAATACGAGACTCAATTATTTGTTGTATATAGATAGAAAACGACGCAGAAATCAAATTCTAAAGCAAATAAATGTTAGAAGCGCAGCAGAATTAACGCCGCAAGAGAATTATTTATACAAAACAGTAACATCTTTAAGTAAGAAGAAAGCTGCTGTCGAAAAAAGATGCATGTCTTTAAAACATTTCTCTGCTGAGAAATTGAATAAGTCTGAATCATTTACAAAAGATCTGAATTTTATATTTTCCTTTTGTAATTTGAAGAAATAAATATTCGTCTTATTTCTTATTAAATATATATTTTGTTCTTTTCTGTTTATTACATCTTTAAGATCCCGAACTATAATATAAATAATTCTTCTTTACGTATATTGCTTAAATCTAAAACTTTGCATTCATTAACAATATTATTCACACATATATATTTATTTCAAAGTTTTAGATTAAAACTATATGAATAAAAAATAATAAATATTCTCAAAAGTTTAAATGCGGGTTGCATACTACCCGCCATAATCATTTTAGTTATGTATTACGACACCAAGCGCTAGTGTTGCAGGACATGAATGCCTACCACCTTATCATTGCAGTTGGCTATCTTATTAGTGTCTTTTGTCTGTGATGAAATTGTTTTCAAACAAATTCCATAACAACCCACGCTACTCAGATTTTAAAATTGTTCTTAAATAATTTAATTTATAATCGATTTTTCTAATTTTTGCTCTTTAAAATCTGCTATAGAAAAAAATATAATTTTATCGTCTTGAATAAAAAATAACTATATGTTTGTAATTGCAAAGAAATTAATATCACTATTACAAAATAAAATTATCGTAAGATTCTGGAGAAAAAATTGTGAATACATAATAAATTGGAACAATTATATTACTATATCATGCAAACGTACTTAATGCAATAGCATTAGTAAATATGGAGGTAGGTACGTATTTAAGTTAACAAATATTAAATGGCAGGAGGTATTGTGCTAGGCACATCAAATTTTTCATTTTTGTAGTTATAACATTGTTATTCTAGACCCGGGATATATTATAATACTTATATAATAATAATAGTCATAATTCGTAATAATAATAGAATTTATTTCTGTAGACAATAAAATGTAAATATCATAGGCACCGACTTTTAAAAATGTTGGGGGGGGGGCTAGATTTTTAAGCAATTATTTTTAAGAAGTAATATTTTTCAAAGTTATATAACAGGGTGGTGACCGGCACAGCCAAATATAGGACTTTGACAGGTAAAATTATACTTTTGTAATTTCCTGCTTCCCTAATTTTTTAGGTAAAAAAATCTTCAAATAAAAATTGTACAGCATAAAATTTTACATTTGAATCAGTAAGCAAAATTAGAATTGACCCAAAAATAGCTATAGCCATGGAAAACAAAACAAAAAAATTAACAAGTGTTTAACGATTTATCTATCAAGCTAGGAAAGCGTAGTGATAAATAATACTTCGTTTCTTTAACAACCATAAAAGTTGATAGGGAAAAGAAGGTGAAATATAAGGGGAATTTTTCGCTACTACTCTAACGATTCTAGTCATGCTGCATTTCAACAAGTATTAGTCGATTTTTTTATACGCCTCTTTTTACAAATAATTTTATTTGATTAATAAATACAAAACACAAATATGACCACGATTCTCCCCCACATAGTCGGCGCCTATGACGTGCTGAAACATTTTGTAAATGTAATACAGTAAATAAACATCTAATCTAATCTATGGTGAAGACCGTTCTCCTGTTGGAATTCAGTACAACATAATGCTGCAATTTTAAGAAATATAAATTTTCATACCAATTTATTCCTTGGCCAGTGTTCTGTGATGATTGCGTAGTGTTTGGGACCCCCATGAAATTTTCGGTTGGAATGATCGTCTCTAGGTTTATTGGCGTCTCAATTCGACTGCAGCATTTCTCCAAGTAGTTGTTGGTCCTAAACAAAAAAACAAAATAAATTATTAGTTGTATTGTATTGTTTAACAAAGAATAATCATGTATACCCTCATTCTAAGAGTAAGGATTTGTTGTATGATGTTGATGTTGTTCTTATTGTTATCGGGTTTGTGCGAACCCACACACGCGTGATTTTATGTATGTATTTTAGAATAATAAATACACTAAAACTATAATAAAAGCTTTAAAAGTACAATAAAATGTATTTTTATATTCATTTTTCTCCGCATAAGCAAACGCATGTTCACCTTCCAACAGCTTCTACGCAAGTGAGACCGCTACCGGCCGACAAGACAAAACCAAGCTTCTTTCAGCGGGCAATGTACATGACGCAACCGCAAAACTTTAATTAAGAATTTATTTTATTATTTGAAAACAAGGAATATACTATGAAATGAAATAAAATGCAAATATTTATCAACATTTGAACATAAATTTTATGGAATAAAAATTATACGAAATAAATCTTAGTTATTTAATATTATATACATTTCTATTTTCTAATTCTTTCCCTTCTTAAAATGCCTTTTCTTTTGACAAACACTAATTCTCCTAGAACAATCCTAACATGTATTGTTTAGGGTGATTTTCGATATTTTGATACCTAATTTCTACCCTTACAAAGCATGCAAAATTATGAAGTATAAAATGCAATCAAATTGTGTAGAGAATAATATATTCTTATATATAATTTATAATCATTAAATGTCAATAAATGATATTTAACTACGTTTTTTTTTAAGAAAAACAGTTAAAGATTGCAAGTGAGGGTACCACCGGTGGACCAATTATAACCAACGTCTGTTTATCTAAACTTGAGGAATACGAAAAAAATATCATTTTTGTAATCGTGGCATTGGATTTATTCGATCCGAAACGATCGTCACATACACACACACTCTCTCACACACACATACATACAGACATCATCGTAAAATTAGTTAATTCGTATTTTAGGGATCCCAAATTATGCTTATTCTTTAGGAACTCATTATCGATTTTTGACCAAAAATATATAAAGCGGAAACAACAAAGGAATAATTAAATATATCATCTCTGCTGGTACTGCTGGGGGTATATGAAGAATGATGATACATTTTAACCTTATAGAAGCGTCTCCTTGAGAACTCAAAAATATTTAGAAATAGGATTACAAGAATTTATTAACTCTCGCTAAGAGAGGTATTGGATTCATGCCAAAAAATCGTATATCCAGATTTTAGTGAATAAGCATGTTTTAAGGTCCCTAGAATCAGATTATAACATTTTTACGATGATGTTTGTGTGTGTGTGTATGCGTGAGGATGTTGGAGATACGATTTCTCAAATTCTATAAGCCTAAAAACCTGTATAACTACGGATTCCACAATCTAACAGTAATGGGAAGAGTTGAATAGGTTCTGATAACAATTGGATAATCGGAAGTAGTAGTATTTTAACAAAAATCTTCTAAATATTATTTTTTGAAAATTTATGTTATTACAAATATTAAAAAAACAAAATTCTCTATCCGACACGTTTAATTTTTTTATTATATTTTCTATAGTTTTATAGATATAGAAATATAATCTATAAAATAATCTGTTGTAGTAAATCTCACAGCCCAAACATCTCCATAGTAATTGACAGATAAATGTCGCTAATGTCAGTGTCAAAAATTCAGATATAATACTGAAGGCTTTTTCTGGGAACGATATTTAATATTTCTTATTGTATTACATATACCCTCCCGAGATACTACCAATCCCGTACATGAATTGGAAGAACCTCAAACCTTTAGAAGAGTAGGAAATAACTTGCTTATAGAATGAATTTAAAATTACAGAAAATATCTAAATATAAAGATTAGGTGTAATTAGAATGTTTTGTGTGTACAAGAAATGTTAAATACAATACGCGAGAGGTTTTGCGATGGCCATAACAATTTTTTTTTTTATACATACAATATAAAACTGATCTATTTTAGATTTATTCTTAAGTTATCAGAACCGATGGTTAATAGGGTACTCTGCCATGAATAGCATATAGTTTCAAATATGTAATTTTTCTAGATAACCGATAACCTGAAGTCAACGAACTTTTGCACTGATAATTTTTTCCATTTATGAATTGTTGGAAGATATCGTTCACAGTGTGCGAACTTTTCTCATTACGATGTTTCATTGATATTTGGGTAGATTAATCACTTTTTGATTGATTGCTACGTGATACACTACATAATATTTCAAAGAAAATTACTGCCAGGAAGAAAATTTGTGTGTGTGTGATGATATATGGGGAATAAATTGCCAAAATATGGACGATGTTTGTACAGGTAGGATAGTTTTTACTATTTTTATAGCTACTAATATTTGAACCAGTTCTATATTTATTTATTTATTTACTTACAAATTTTTGAAAGATGTCCGATCAAGATAATCTACGAATTGTATGAATTCAGATTTTTGCTCCGCCCATTCTGACAAATTCAGTAGTGTCGTTTGCTTAGTTTTTATGAGGGTACATAAGATACTACTGTTATTTTATTATTATAAAAATATATGTTACAATATAAGTATTCAAAATTCAAAAATAAATCAACTGGTAAGTTTACTAGCAATTGTAAAACCAAATATATGAAAAATAAGATACTGACAAAATGTCAGTGTCAGTGATACTGACAGGAAATAATCCTATTCGTACGGCTATGAATCAAGGTAATGTATCTGAATTAATATATAAGCTTACGTTACAGCGAAAGTATTATCAACAACGAGCATCGTTTTAAAGTGGAATGTCCTAACTTAGTCGAAACAATATGAATTTTTGAAAGACAAACGTGTTATATCCATCCTTATCGCACACACTTATAGACTGCAAAGGAGAGAGATAAATGTATGCTAATTTGTTAATTCGTTCATGATACAGATAACCTTAATCGGACATCTTTAAAAAAATTTACTGTATGTTATTATTACACTTTGTCATGTGAAATAGATTAATTTCTCACAAAAATTTATGGGCTACACAAAAATAAATATAAATAGTCCGTTTTTAAACTAAAATGTATAAATTCAAGATATACCGATGTATGATCAATACTTCTGATTAACTAGAGATCAGCTTTACTTACACCCAAATACAAATAATTTTTATTTTTGACATTTAATAATGATTTGTGATCAAATATAATTGTTTAAATCGTAGAAATAAGCATAATGATGAGTTTCTAGTGAATAAGCATATTTTTGGGTCCCTATAATACGATTTTACCATTTTTACGATGATGTCCATATGTATGTGTGTGTGTGCGTGTGTGTATATGACGAAACTTTCGGATCGCATAACTTCAATATCACGATTCCAAAAATTATATTTTTTTCGTATTCCTCAAGTTTACATCCAGAAGAACCACTGATTAGATTTTGGTTATAATTGGTGAACCGGAAGTAGCCTCATATGAAGATTTAATAGTTAAATCTGATTTATTGACATTTAACGTTATTATAACTTAAAGAATATATTATTCTCTATACGATTTGATTGCATTTTATACTTCATATTCAATAGATATAGAGTTAAAGAATTTTAAAGAAATTAAATTTTATAAATTGGCCAGCTATGCTAAACATGGAAACTACTAATATATTCGTATAATTCAAATTGACAGATGTCAGTATCAATACAAAGTAAATTAATGTGGCATAGATGAGGATGTTGAAGTAGATATTGGGGAAGACACGGAAAGATAGGTAAGGAAATAAATCTAGTGTTACAATTTTCTAGAAAGATACAAGAGAGATGATTACATTGGTTTGAAAATGTCATGAGGAGATATGAAGAATATATTGGATGAAAAATGAGAACGACACGTAAAACAGAAATGAGTGGAAGAAGAAAATAAAAAATAGCGACCCCTAACGAATGGGGGAAGCTAAAGAAGAAGAAGATGTTAGTGTCAAGTGCAATTTGCATAGTTTGTTTATGAAATAATTTTACTGGAAATTTAGAATCTTTTGCAAGAAAAATTATGGGAATTTATACATAATACACAGGATTAACGAAAGGTATTGTGCTGGCCACAACAGATTTTTTTTATTTCCAATTTCTCCCGCATTTCATAATGCAAATTATTATAAATTATAGTATAGCAATCAAACTGCATCCCTCCGCCATATTGTTCTCCGCCAGTGCACTCTACCGGCACTTTCCCTCATTACTCTCTCTTACACTCTCCGGCTACTCTCTTGCGGAATGTTGTTTACATTTTTTACGTCGGCGTGTGTAAACGTAGCAGTGCTCGGCCTGTCCGTGCCGAGCCTCTCTTCACTTCCTAGCATGCGCACCGCGTTGTGACGTCATGCAGGGTCGAGGAACTCCAGAGAAGAGAGGAGAGGAGAGATACAATACCGACGCGCCCGCACGCAACACATGAGGTTCGATTCTTAGATGTATAAATCCAACGGGGCAGAATTTCCAGATCATTTTGGGAACAAAAATGTTATTTTGTGGAAAATAAATCTACACTTTTTTTCCTATTTCTTTATATTTTAAAACAAAAACTGAAACGGTTATATATAAATATATATATATATATATATATATATATATATATATATATATATATATATATATATATTAATTATATGTAATTTTTAGAATTTTAATATTGAAGTTATCGCGGCTAAAATTATAGTCATACACACACATCGTAAAAGTAGTAAAATCGTAACTCAGCAGGCAGACGTTTAGCCCGCGCCAGAAACTAAAAACAGACTACATGTCTCGTCGACACGAGTATCTAAGACAGACTATCTAAAACAAAGCGTTACTTTCATGAGAGGCTTATTTCTGAGGGGTTGAAGAGGGTATCATGTGACATCCATATCAAAATATCAGCCCTGCACGTAGGCTTGCAATAACTTCTAGACTTTATTGTCAACAAATAACTGTCTAGTCCGTTGACAGTCATTCTAAACAAATCGCTTTGGGAAAAATAATAATTATTCCTAAACAAAATTTTGACTAACAAAGATAACAAACTTGAAATATTGATCCAGAAACTATAATTTAGAAGAGTGTACAAAAGTTATTTATTTGTTATTGCTCGCCTTGTCACAAACCTCTCTACGCTAGCTATGAGTGCCCGTGAGGTGACGCCTGTTAAGCGCCCGCACGGTACAAATATTTCATCATTACTGATATCTGTGTACAAAGCAGATTGGCACACCCAGCAATGGATAATATACTGTGATGATATATTTATTTTACTTTACAATATATTATCTATTATCTCTTCATAACAGAATTGCCATTCGCAATATAGGGATACAAAGAATGCCGAACTATTTGTATTTAATATTTTGAACTGTAAAATTCACTGACTAGCATCTCGCGTGTATTTTTATTCATCCCATTCATTTTATGAGCCAATTTGTTGTCTCTTTTGTCAGCGAAAAATTTATGTTCCTCCAACGCAAACACATGTCAAATTCTACTTCAATTATTTGAGTTCAAGCATCAACGGTCACATATATTGTCAATGACCTACTATGGCAATTATACAGCAGTCATTTGTCAAGCCTAACCTTCGTTCGCATTGCCCAAACTCACGATCATGGCGCACTCACGAAATTCACTTTAATAAGCTGGATTAGGAGAGTGATAATGCGTGAGAGTAATGTGCGTGAGTGCGTTCACCACGCACAAATAAGGAGCAAAATAGTGAGATATATTATAATTATACTCGTGCATTTTTTTTAAAAAAGCTAAAAGTGGGAGCCAGTATAATATTTATTTCAGAAATTTGTATTTGTATACAGGATGTAACAGCAAAACGAACTACCTCAAATAATTTGTATATTAATATAATAAAATATTATAAGACAATCTTAATTTTATGTTGCATAGGGCGCGAGCAGTTATGTGACTTTGTTGGCCTTGCCAAGCAGACATGGGGGCCCGTGTCAGAACGACAGCTAGTAATGTACATAGGTGTCAAGTATCATAAGTTTTCATTCAAAACGTAATGATTTTCCAAATCCATGTAGATTATTTTCCTCGACAAATATATTCCATACTATAAATGCCAAATAAACATCAGAATATTTTGAAATTTTGAATGACAAATTGACATATGACAATTGTGACATCTATGTAAATAACTATTAGCCGTCATTCTGAGACGGATCCTCATATCTGCATGCCAAGGCCAACTAAGTCACAAGACTGCTCGCGGCCTATAAGTAACGAATTTAACATTTCTTGTACACACAAATAATTGAAATTGTATATCTTCTTTCATTCTATGAGACATTTTGTCCTACTATTCTAATATGTTCAAAATTCTTCAAATTCATTATCGGTATTAGGGGTATTTCTTAATGATATATGGAATATTAACATACCTATAATTTAAATACATATTTAATTAATAATACAATAATATATGTACTCGTACCTCCCAGAAAAATCTTCCAGTAATGTTATTAAAACTGCTGCTTTTTGATACTGACATTTTGCATTTATCTGTCAATTACAAACATTTAAATATCTCAACTGGTTTTTGGGCAACGAGATTTATTACAATAGATTATTATTTATCAGTATATCCTAAATCTCCAAAACTACACGAGATGTAATAAAAAATTTAAATGTGTCAGATTGAGAATTTAATTTTCTTTAATTTGTAGTAATAAATTTTCAAAAAATAATATTTAGAAATTTTTATTTTAGAAACTACCACTTCCGGTTGTCTGTTACCAGAACCTGTTCAACTCTTCCCATTACTGTTAGATTGAGGAATCCGTTGTTACACAGGTCTTTAGTCTTATAGAATTTGAGAAATCGTACCTCCAACAACCTCACACACATACAGACATCATCGTAAAAATGTTATGATCTGATTCTGGGGATCTTAAAACGTGCTTATTCAATAAAATCTGGATATGGGATTTTTAGCATGAATCCAATACCTCTCTTAGCGGGAGTAAAAAGTATTTATTTTCGGGTTCAGTTATGGAATATAAAATGTACGTAAAACCCGGAAATTTAAAACAATAAATAATAAGAATTCGAATTATCTTATGATAGGAGATATATGATCTTAAAACCTTGTACAAATAAAATAATAAACGTTCATTACATAAATGAAATGTTCTCATCTCATCATTGTACGGCAGAGTGCGAACTTTCACACTTACAAAGCCCGCATTCACTCATCTGGTAGATCAGACACACCGCGTGATCCTATACATAACGAGTACATTCTGCATATGCATACACAGATGCATTTACAGATGCACTTGTACAGCACGTGCTCACAGATTCAATTAACACGCTCGATTATACCAGGCATGTCAAACATCAACAAAGATGCAATAAGATATTTATAAAAAGAATACATAAAAAGTATAAAATTCGTAGAATGTTTGGATGATGTTTAAGAGATATGTTCTGTGATAATATTTCAAATATGTTAGATAGTATATTTTATAGGAATTATCATTTAAATTTCAAGATTTTCGTTTGACGAATGACTACGATTTGTGGCGAGAGTGATGGTATCGTAACGCGTAATTTTTCTAGGCTATTTTATACAGAATTTTTACGGTACATTCGTAAAAATATGCTGATGCTCTGTCGATACAAGTACGAGATACCTCAGATTTGTATTTAACAGGTTATTTTATTCGTAATACACTATATTTCATTATATTTTCATTTAATATAATAATCTAAACTTTGACACTTGACATAAATTGCGAAAAAATAACATTGAAAGGTATTTTTTGAAGAAAAACTAATTTAAGCTTCAAGTAAAGTGCCATTTCCAGTTATCCGATTTACACTAAAGTCTAATGGCTTCTTTCCATATTACAATAAGGAAGAAACACATGGTGTCAAAATTTTCCGATTTCTAGTATTTGAGTTAGAGCACACACACATAAACACACACATACACACACACACACACACATACACATACACACACATACACACGTACACACAGACATCATCGTGAAAATATTAAAATTGGATTGTAAGGACCTTAAAACGTGGTCATTTACCAAAATCTCGATATGCGATTTTTAGCACGATTCCTATACCTCCCTTACCAAGGATAGCGGGAGGTAAAATATGATGTAAATCTAAAGAATACAAGAAAAATTCAAAACTAATTTCCAATTAATTGTTTTGAAATCGCCACATATTTTTTTGTGCATTATATATTTTATAGGTATTATTACCTATATAAAAATATTGTAACGTTTTTATTTATATGGGTGAAGTGTAAATAAGCAGACAAATATTATTAATAAAAGAATACGTTTATTAAACGATATATAGTTAAGGATTAAATATTAAAAGATAATAAAAACAACTAACACTATGAGTAAATAATTATAAACACTAAGAATATTATTAAATGCTTAAACAATACGATTATTTATCTATACCAATATTTATATCACTACACTTATTTATATAACTACATTTATTTATGTTAACAACTGGTAAACTGTTTATTTATATCACTGAGTTCATTTCTGGTTGCTTGTATATATGAGACTGTCCCTCCGCTTTCTTTCGGCCGGTATTTATACCGCTTATAACATTCTAGAAGAGTCGGAAGTGACAATGACCTGTATACAAAGGAATGAGGTCCCGGCGTAATTAGCTTCTAGCCGCTGCGGCGCCGGGGATTGTGTCATCGCTCTGGAACGTTCTGTCAGTGGCGGCGTTGTATACTCTTCTCCAAGGGGCGCACGTCACACGATATATTACTTGTATACAAATATCCATAGTATTACAGTGATATGGAGAACCTGTACTTATAGTCTGTCTCTCTCTAGTCACATTTCACAGCCACGTTTATACATTACTTCGTGCTTATCACTAATCAATATAGAATAAAACGTATAAATTAGTTTTATTAACCTAATATAAGTGCATTCACAGTTTTGATGGGTGAACGTAGAAAAATATTATTTATTTTGTTTACTGGTTGGAATTTCATTAATTTTAGTACGAGTATTTCAAATGGTGTTAGGTGCCATTGCACAACATCTGTGAAACAAGTAGTGCCTCCTACCTAAACCACTTGGACACAACGGTATTTTTTAATTCTTTGATATTAAATTCTTACTTTTAATTCTCTTCAGAATTCGGACGAAAGCACTTTATAATTAAATAAAAAATATGACTCCGCTATAGTCTCTGCAAATCTACAATTTATAACGGGGTTATCCCTTAAAAAACGTAGTATTTTTTTTACAAACATTCGCGGGTCTAACTCTGTGACGTCATAACACATACAAAGGTACTCACGCACACGCACACCCAAACTATATGTAAATTGTCAGCGCAAAGCCTAGGAATATTCGAATAAAGAGCTGTCAAATTTAATCTAACTTTTAACACAACCAACATAGGTAATCTATAATTTTGAAAGTGACGTTGGGCTTGTAACAGGTGGTTTTTGATTTAAAACGCGTATGGAAAATAATGTAAACTATTCTATGGGCGTTTTCTTTTTAGGGGAGAAATGAACTGATCTTAACTCGTACTGAACTAAACTACTCCTAAAAAGAACAATATGATTCTTAAAATAAGAAGTAGAAAATAAAAACATATATAGTAGTATTATATTAGTTACATAATAATCTGCTGAATTGGCTTATGGCTATAATCTATTGTATTACCTTATGTGATTTGTTTTTGAATAATATAAATTTTATTTAACACTAACATCTGTCAATTAGTAATATTTGAATATTCTTTTTCCATGATGCAGCTTTTAGCAGCATTAGGTTGCAAGACATTTCTTTATAATTATTTATCCCTATATTCATTGAATATGAAAAAAAAAAATTAAATCGAATAGAGAATAACAAAATTGCAATTTGCAGTAATAGATTTAAAAAGAAAAGTAAAACACGAAAATGAAACGGACAAATACTTTTTAACGGTTGTATATCGTTTGTATCTAGCTTCAGGATAACTTTTTACCTCTCGTCAAAATTACATATCGATAAGACTTAATATATGTTTACCTACGTATTTCTCAATCGGACATTAATGGGAAGAGTTGAAAGGTTTTGGTAGCAATTGGACAACCAAAAGTAGCAGATTCTTAAAAAAATCTTCTAAATATTTTTTTTTTTAATTTTTGTTCTTGCAAATATTGAAGAAGATTAAATTCTCTATCTGATACATTTAAAAAAATTATTATATCTTTTATTGATTTAGAGATAAAAGAATATAATATATAAAATAATCTGTTGTAATAAATCTCACAGCCCAAATAATCTCATGGAAACCAATTCAAAAATGATAATGTTTGTAACTGACAGATAAATGTCAGTGTTAAAAATCGAGAGACATAACTGAAGAATTTTTCTGGGAAGTACATACATTATATTATTTCTTATTGTATTAATAGTTAAATATTTAAAATTATAGATTATTATACATATCCTTCAGAAATACTGTCAATCCAGACAATGAATTGGAAACATTTCGAAAATTAGAAGAGTAGGACTTTTTTTTCATAGAATAAATTTAAAATTAAAAAGTCTAAATATAAAGAATAGATATAAGTATAAATTTTGGTCTAGAGTGTAGGTATACAAGAAATGTTAAATACAATAGGGCGCGAGCAGTCATGTGACTTTGTTGGCCTTGACAAGCAGATATGGAGGCCCGTTTCAGAATGATAGCTAGTAATTATGTACATAGATGACAAATATAATAATTTTTCATTCTAAATTTAGTGATTTTCCAATTCCATGTGGTTTATTTTCCTCGACAAGTAAATTCCACACTGTTGGTGACAAATTAACTAAGTGAACTTAAAAAATCTTGAAATTTCCAATGAAAAATTCTGACTTTTGACATCTATATACATAATTACTATAATAGTTGTCATTTTGACACGGGCTCCCATATCTGCTTGTCAAGGCTAATAAAGTCTCATGACTGCTCGCGCCTTATACTTATGTAACCAAAAAGGGAAGTGGAGGGAGGTATTGTGTCTTTACTTTGATATATTCTGGTTAACATTCATCTTAAATTTAAGATTCTGGGAACGAAATTTGTAGTTTGAAATAGGTAGAAAACTAATTTTTTATTAAAAAACTATGCATCCTACAGAAAAAATACATATGACGAGGGCACTAAAGGAAAAAAATCCTACAAACTGGTACAAATTTCATTGTGGGTTCCAATAAAAGTTGACCGTAAATATGTCAGTTTATTATTACAAAGTGGACCTTTCGGACTACAATTTGTCCATCATCAGCACAAAATGAAGAGAAAATTTTAATTTAAATGTTACATTTAGAAAAAAACTCAAGCCTGGTTTATAGATTGCACAGAATAGAATGGAATAGAATAGAATAAGGAATGGAATAGAATAGGAATAGAAATTTTAAGTCCATTTATAGATTGCATGGAATAGAATAGTTTGGAATAGAATGACGTCACTTTTGTAACACTTTTACACTAAATTAACTAATTTATTGGTTATTTTTTCTTTCACTAATTTCATTTAGAACCGAGTAAATAATATCATTGTTTGTTTTTGCTAAAAAAGATTTCTCTTCATTTTGTGTTGATGATGGACAAATTGTAGTCCGAATAAAGTGACTTATATTTATGGTCAACTTTTATTGGAACCTACGGCCTTCTACCTATTTCAAATTCATCTTAAATGTGATCTTAACCCTTCCATCCCTTAACTCCCATATTTCCTCCTGTTCCGTACACGGAAGTGTCCCATTACATAACTGTTTGAGCATCACTTGCTCTCCACGCACCCTAGTTGCGCATTCTCTCTCCCCCCTCCATCTGGCAGCGTGCTAGGTCATTCACCCTTCGCGCGTCGTCCGAGCAGCACCATATACCGTTGCGTCTGTAACTAAAGACTGCCTAGAATCCGCGAAAAATCCAACACGGACTCTACCCTACTGTGTGTGAGTGGTTCAGTTTCAGTGACGGTCAAGCCAGAAAAGATAAAGTTCTTAGTGTGCTTGTTTGTGCTTGTTGATGGTGAAGGGAAGAGGGTTGAATCCTTCTGAGGGTTGTGATGTTGTGTTTATGTATACAGAGTGGTTTGGTTGCTCGTATGTGGGTTATTTCATAGGGAGAATTGTACTGGATGTGGGTTAAGCGATGTTATGGAGGTTTCTTTGCCTCTGACTATTATCGGTCATTGACCTAGTTTCTGACTTACTCCCTCGCTCAAAAGCCAATACAAACCAAACGATTTTTCATTCTGTTCTGAATTGTATACTACCTTACATACTGTCAAATTTTAGTTAAATCATTTATATATTCATGTATTGAAGTGTTGTGCCTTTTGAATTGTTGACAATTGAATTTAAGAACAATACATTGCTAAATATAGTGTAATTCTCAAAAATATAAATAACTGTCAATGAACGGTGTTCATGTTTCCATATACTCGCATTTCGCATTTTCTATAAAATATTTTATTAATTTAATACAATAATTTTAGTTTATACCCATATGAATTTATTTTGATATACTACATACCTATAAAATAGTTCAAAATTGTATATATTGTCATATATGTTATAAATTATTTATTGGGTAATGTAGCTTCTTAATGGGTGTATGTAAATAATTAATTTTCTGGATTGCAGTCAAAATTATTTTATTTAATTTTCGGCCTTAACTGGTTAGGCATCCCTTATGCCTTCTTCAGGAGTTACAAATTGTTACAAAATTTTGAAAAAACTTATAAATGCATCTGTTTAACTTACGTGATTTTTTTTTTACATTTATATGAAGATGAACACATTAATTTAAATTTAAAAAAAATCTGTTGTGACTTGTGGCCATCACAATACCTCTCGCCCTTTCCATCGTGCTATATATACGTATTGTATTTAACAATTCTTGTACACATAAAAAATTCTAATTACACCTAATCTTTATATTTACGTATTTTCTATAATTTTAAATTCATTCTATGAGCAAGTTTCTCCTTTCTTCTAAATGTTCGAGGTTTTTCCAATTCATTAACGGGATTGGGAATATTTCTGAAAGGTTCATGTAATATACTTATAATTTTAAATTAATAATACAATAAGAAATATTAAATATCGTTCCCAGAAAAAGCCTTCAGTACTATCTCTGAATTTTTGACACTGACATTAGTGACATTTATCTGTCAATTACAGACATTTTAATTTCTCAAGTATAGTTACCATGGAGATGTTTGGGCTGTGAGATTTACTACAACAGATTATTTTATAGATTATATATCTATATCTTTAAATCTATAGAAGGGTAAAAAAAATATTAAATGTGTCGGATAGAGAATTTTGTTTTTTAATATTTGTAATAACATAAATTTACAAAAAATAATATTTAGAAGATTTTTGTTAAAATACTACTTCCGGTTGTCCAATTGTTACCAGAATCTATTCAACTCTTTCCATTACTGGTAGATTGAGGAATCCGTAGTTACACAGGTCTTTAGTCTTATAGAATTTGAGAAATCGTACCTACAACAACCTCACACACACACGCACACACAGACATCATCGTAAAAATGTTATTATCGGATTCTAGGGACCTTAAAACTCTCTTAGCGAGAGGTAAAAAATATATGTATTTACAAGTTTTTTCAAAATTTTGTAACGATTTGTAGCTCCTGAAGAAGGCATAAGAAAAATAAATAACATAATTTACCTATTACCATAAATAATTTATAATTATTAGGTGTTAACAATTACTCGAAAGTTCAGTCAAACAGCATTTATTCTTACTATACTAACGTTTCGGTGCACCCTTGCACCTTCTTCAGGTTAGTAAGATCTTACAGATTGTTACAATTCATGTACACAAAATACATTCGTACAAAACATTCAGTTAATTTATTAAACATCGTACATCGTACAAAAAATTCAAATAGACACACATCCATTTGCTGAGTGTTTTGTACGAATGTATTTTGTGTACATGAATTGTAACAAGCTGTAAGATCTTACTGTAAGTTTGATAATGTCCATGTTATTTTGTATGTATTACATTTTTATTGTATAATTGTTGTAGACCCTGCAGAAGATGTAAGGGTGCACCGAAACGTTGGTATAGTAAGAATAAATGCTGTTTGACTGAACTTTCGAGTAATTGTTAACTCCTAATCCACATCACAGTCGAGAAATTACCCACAATTTTGTCTGTATTTGTATATTTCACAAAACTAATTCATATTCTCCTCAAACCCATATATTCTTTATTGTATTTTCCCTACGAGCAACTGAATCTACTACATGAAGACCCTTGCTAATCGTTTTGTTTTCAGTTGTATATAAATTGTTGTTATACTGTGGATTTTGCCAGTTGTAAGTAACAATACTTTCATCTATAATTAATCATACACAATCTCACTTGAGACTTTTACCTAATATCCATAAAATAATTTCATTTTAAACTGCATTTCCTTATGAGCACTTTCTTTCATAATAACTGCATTCGATACAGTTGCACTTGATTATGATTACGCAGAAATTATTTTCTAAAGATTTTTTAATAGGAAGAACATATTTTTCTCATTACTTGTGTTACAGATTGTCGATAAATTCTTTATTGATTTCATACAACAATTGAAGGATTTGTTAAGTACAATCTACAGTATTTGAGGAAATAATCAATAATTTCGAATTGATTAGTTTAAATCAGGTTTTGTAACAGAAATAAGTACATTAAATTTAACCGGTGATAGAACTCGTTAAGAGCAACAATATTTTATAATAACTTTTTTCGAAATCTCATTTTTTTTAGCATAAATTAACGAGTCGTTTAGGTATTTTTATTTGTCCACTTTTTCAAATAAATTTTGACAAATAAATCAATTAATAATTATTATAAAAGTTATAATCAGTAAATATGCTTGCTGTTACGGATAGCGAGTATACAGGGCATTGTGCTGGCCTATGGTAAAGCCCAGAGAAACGCTGCCAAAGCCCAGCAAATTTATTTCGACCGTTTCACATGTATGTAAATAAAATAAGTATTGATTCTCAGCCAGGTTTTAGTACTCGAAGAATAGCACTACAACACAAAATGTCACATATGACAATTTGTAACAATAGTTACATCATTTCGTCGACGCCTTCAGAGTGTATTGACAATGACGGTGACCATATTGTGATTTAGGCCTGCATCACTTCTAAACATCTTTATGCGTTTTCTTGTTCCGTCAATTGTAGAGTTGTTCTTGGTCGACTGCATCCTATAAATGTCTTACAATTTTTGGATTGTCCAATCTGTTGTAACATAAAAATTAGTAGTATGTTTTTCTATTCTATCTCTTATCTTTCTCGATTTGTGTATAGTTTCACCATCTGCTGTATCGGTCAATCAATTTACCAGTTTCTAACCTTTCTTTTGTGGTGACAAATTCATTCAACCTTTCATTGTATTCTGTCGCAGTCACAACGGCAATAATTGCTCGTAGCGTCCATTTTGAATTTAACCATAGGCGGGTAATTAAATATGTAACAAAACTTTGAAGGATTTTAACTCAATATCTAGAAGGTTTACAAAAAAAAAGTTATTAAGAAATATTGTTGCACTCGACGAGTTCTATCACTGGTTAAATTTAATGTACTTATTTTTGTTACACCCTGTATTCTAGGCCCTAGAACATCATCGTCATCAGACGACAGAAAAGCGGAAATATAAATATTTGTAATGTATTTTCAGAAACCATCTTATGAATAAGAAATTAAAAAATACGGGTAAAATATTTTTTCTACAGTCTGTATAGAAAGTAGCCATTTGCGCTCTCTTTTGTCAACGCAAAATGTCACTTTGCCGCTCTAGCGCGACAAAGTAGAAAAAACGCTCGCTGTCCAAATTTCTAACTATACAATGTTGAGAAATGTCACTTCTTAATAGAAACGTTTAGTCAAGAACTAATCTGACATATAACTGCTCTGTCGGTATATTACATAACCAAAAAAAAAAATGCCGCGCTATTGTGAAAATAAAATAGGGCATTCATTTACAAACACGAAAGTATAAAATGTTTAGATTAGATTGAAACAATAGGTTAAGAAGACTGGGAAATAACGATAAATTAAAATTTAATATAGAAGACGTTTTTTTCTTTATATTAATCCTTACTAATTGAGTAGTTGTGTAAGTACAAAGTGTACATTTTATTATTTTTTATTATGGTAGCGACTGTAGAAAAAATCTTGTGTGTGTTTCGAGCGCAAATGAACATTGTCCTATTTTGCGCTCTTAATACACAAATAGCTATTTTCTTATTCTTTCGATTAAACCAAAGAAAAAAAAAATCGTGCAATACCTCATTGTGTTATTAATTTTCTAATGAAGACGTATTTCACTAAATGATTGCTTGTGGTTTTGACAATTTGAATTATTGTGATCAGTATGAATTATTTTGAATTATTTGTCTTGGAAAAGTGTCACCTATAGCCGCCCTGTACAATACAGTACAAATATGTAGCTATTCGCTATTACGGAAATATATGTGAACCATTAACCGTGATGATATAATTGTTTACATTTCACGCATCTCGTGATGATTGGGTCAGTTGAAGGTCGCATTCCGGTAGAAAACAAAGGCTGGGAGCTCCGGTATAATGTAATATCTCATACCGTTAGCATAGCAGTCGGAGCAGCGAGGAGCTGTTTCACTTTTACAGACACTTTCTAACAGTCGCGGCACCGTTAGCCAAGCCATGCAAAGCCACCTATCTGCTCGTTGTCTGTGTCTGACCGATGTCTACTAGCTTTGCGCTAGTTACCTGCTTAGCGGAAGACCAACACTTGCACTTTTGAAATTCTTGGGCGGATCAACATTTTTATTTCAAGAAATATATAGTACATCTTATTTGTATGGGCGCCTGCAGGATTTTTTGGGAGGGGTGTTACGCATTTCACTTCGGACATAACAAAAACAAAGATTTCATTACCTCAGAGGTATTGATAAATTTTTAGAATCGCAAGGGCGAGTTTGTTTTGTTTCTGAAAATCAAGTCTTATATAAATGTATATAAAATTATGCTTTTTCCTTCGGTCTTTTGTGCAATTAAAAGTTGTTTGAATGCAGCAAGAAGCAGGGCATCGAACCCACACCTGAACCGAACCAAAACCGGAACCAAACCGTAACATTTTAGCGAACCCAACCCCAGAACCGAACTTTAAGTATATTTTTCAATTAAACCCGAGTCGGAACTGAACCCATTATTAAAATTCGGGTTCAGGCTTCAGCTCCAGTTCAGGTTCATTTTGAGTTCGAAATGTACGCGTAATCGTAATATAGCCAATAATCGACGCCTGTGTTGTCTGTTTGTGAAAATTGTGTTCGTGTTCTTGTCTTGCGTAAATTCCGGCTCGCATTTTAAATCATTTTTATATAACGATTGTTATTCCAAAAACATTAATTCAGTTTTCATTAGGTTGAACCGAACCTGAACCCAATACCTGAACCCGGAACAAAACCGCAAATTTTATTAATGTTTGACCAGAACCGCACCTGAACACGTCTCTCAAATAATAAATTAACCTGAACCGAACCCAGTTTTTGGCGGGTTCGATGCCCTGGCAGCAAATAATACTTTCGGAGAAAACTTTAGCTATTTTTATTTTCCTTAAAATGCAGAAAAGTTAGTAAAATGTATTATATTTCATAAAAAATTCAAGTCGGAGAATAATAGAATGAAAATAATTTTATTTTATTTATTTACCCTTATTTTTATAAAAAAATAAACATTCAATCTTCTATGTATAGTTATAAATATTGTAATAAAATTTTAACACCACTATTTTTCCACAACTATAATATTATTATTCTTATCTCATGGTATTTTTGAAATGTGTTATGTTTCTTATTGTAAATTTATGAAATAACATATTATTTTATTTTAATAAACATTTTTCTAATTTATTTTTATTTGTGAATGCGTACATTTTTTAAAAATATATTAAGAATATTCAAGTACATTCCAAATTCAGCAAATAATCAATTGTATTTAAATTTACCGCTCTTGCACCTGACACAATATGGTGGTCGTTGGAGCATACATCAACGATGCCGACACAGAGTGTCGCTACTGCTTACTTCTCTATACTGTGATATAAACAAAAACATTACTGCAAACAGAGAGTACTTAAAACAACTATCAAGATGGTAAGGTAGACTTTAAGCATTTTTTAAAGGATTTGAAAGACATATTGAACAGATCTATGGCTTTAATTTTTTTTAAATCATCCGCGTATAATAAAAATTATGAATGATCAAAGCATTGCGAAATGTTATTTATAAATAAGTTAAATAATAAAGGGCCCAGATGTGGTCCTTGATTTGAGTATATCATTGCTTCAAAATATCTATGGTTTATGATTTTTATTAATCTTTTTGATATAACAATGTATCACGGAGAGTGAAACATAGGCGTTTAACATGGGAAATCAGTTTTTTTACCGTACTAATTATTTTAGACAAAAAATTTCAAATGGATGTTGTAAAGCAAAAATAAAATTTGAAAATTCACGGAATTATAATTTAATAGTATTAGCTTTGAATATATAATACATATAAGAATGGCAACGTAATGTATTTAGATTAAATATTTCGAGAGAAGGTGCCATCTATCCCTCCCTATACAAATTATTTCTGAGTTAGGCAGTGGTCACATTGAGTAGAATGCAATCGATCAACCAAGATCAACTGTCGTAGAGCATAGCGACCGATCGAAATTTTAGGAGATATATCACACTGCATGAATCGACGTCAATATTTCCACAAAACTGATACCAACTTAAATTGAAAGAAAATTAATTTTTTCTTGCACTGAAACGCCGCAAATATATGTTTTCAGGAATATTTTAATAAATGACAAACCTTATGAATTTTTGTTTTTAAAATTAGAGAAATTTGCATCCATAATTTTTCCATTGTCTTACAATTACTGTATCCTGGTGTGCTTTGATCATAAAATTGTACATTATTTCTTACACAGTTTTTCAACTATGGTCTATTTCATTAACTCTCCACATTTCCGTCATGCTACTAGTAATAATGGCTGTAATATTCTAACAATATTCTTTTTAACCTGTACACAAATGTCAAAACAGTTAAGTTGGTATGAAAAATATGACAATACTGAGCATGCGTAAACACATCAATCGCTGTCGACCGACTAGAAAATCAAACATGTTTGATATATCAAACCGCTCGTCGACGTTCGATGTCGTTCGACCATAGTGGATGGATGCAGTGTGACCATTCCCATAAGCTAGTGCTAGTTTAATTTTTAATCGATCGCAATCAATCGGCGTTAGTCGATCCCACTTGTCCAGTGTGACCACTGCCTTAGTTCAAAAAATACATAATAGGTGGATGTTGCACGGTATTGTCACGTAGCTAGAACAGCAAGTTAAGATTTTATAAAGGTTTTTAAGTTTGCTACTGTAAAACAAGTATACATGTACATTGAAGATTCAAAATATATTATCTGGTTATTATGAAACAATATTTTTGAATTATTGATTATTGAATACCTCTAACAAATAGTATCTGGCAATGCTGTCAGCACGATTTACCGTAGTTCATAGTTTTGTGGTAGGAGTCACTAGCTATCTATAATAATTTTGTGAATAAAAAGAGACAGATATAGTATGTTGCCATTCTTATATGTATTATATATTCAAAGGTATTAGCAATGGTATTAGGAACAAGAGGCGAACAAAAGCGTAACGTTTTTGTACGTCAAATTATTAGTATTTATTTGACAATCATTATTCTGACACTGACGTAATAAAACGTTACGCTTTTGTTCGTCTCTTGTTTCAAACTCTATGGCTAATACTATTAAATTGTAATACCGTGAATTTTAAAACTATTTCTGGAGTTATGAAGTAGCCAAAATGAATATTTTTATTGATTCAGATGTAGAAATTTTTGCTTTACAACATGCAATGCGCACGGAAAAACTGATTTCCTATGTTAAACGCCTATGTTTCACTTTCCGTGATCCACCCTGTATATAATTTATCTGTAAATTAGCAATTACTACTTGTTGATATTATTTCTGCTTTCACCATTTTTGTATTCAATTGTTTCATAACACAAAATACATCTGTGTTTAACATTAATGATATTTGTTTCACTAATAACAAATTTAATATCTTATTTATAGCTGTATTCCTATATTAACATCTTAACTTTTTCCGCATTTTCTTGTAATAACAATTTTATTTTCTAGAAAGTCTAACTAACAATACTTTCTCAATCACAACTAACAACATACTCTATCATTCTATTATCCATTCTTCCTATAGTAGGTACTTCACAGCATACAGTCACAGGTGTCTGTTTTATTTTAGTATCCCTGATCGTCTATATGTGACAAGTTATTAACGTACAATTAATTGGTGACTGTGTGGTGACGATAGACGTTAAGCTGGACGTTAAACGTGAATGTTAACGTTAGTGACAGTGCTAGTGGGTGGATGAGAATGGACTGAAGTGACAATGACGTGGATTCGAACCCAGGAACTGTGTGTGTGCAAGTATAAACAAAATTGGAAATATCTCGCCAGTGGATTAGGATAGACGCTACAAAAATGTAAGTCATAAATAAATGTTTTGTAGTAGTATATTTTAAGCTAGTAAATAAAATGTGTCACTATTTGTATTATTTGTGCCGCTTTGTTGAAATGAAGACACGCATGATTTGATACCTTAAGGGTATTTCTACCTACTTTCAGTGCTCTGTATAGTAAATCAATCTTATTGTTTCTTTAACACAAATGCTATTTTTGTATGCCACTTTGTAATAATTATAGTTTTATTGCTGAACCCGATAATAGTATATTGTGTTATTATTGTGTGGCGAGCGTGGAAGTTTGCACGACGAGCGAAGCGAGTCGGACAATTGCTCGCTCGCCACACAAAGACACTTTTACTCCGAATGACACATTATATTTTTTCTTCAAATAGATATTTAAAGAAAATATGTATTACTGACGTTACATTTTACGTAAATTACGTTTGCGATTTCAATTGCCCTGTAGCTACAGATACTTATTTGTTCACTTTTTGTTATAAACATTGAAGTGAAAATTTTCACGTTTTGATGTTTAAATAAAAACTGTGCAATTTTATATCCTCCTTGTGTGCAATTATGTCGGAATTTGAAGTATTATAATGTACGCCCCCAGTTGTTCAATTGGATGGAAAGATATGTCCAGGAATCACTGCAAAACAATATAAACTTTTCGTATCACTTTAATTCTAAGTATTCTTATGTTCATTACCGTCCCTGTAATTGTAATCTGTAAGTCTGCTATTCTTTAATATGTTATTTCCTCAAAGGTAAACTCTGTTTATATTTCAATTCATAGGTTATTTGTTTAAATTTGACAGCTATTTATAGTATTTAGTAACTAGTGATTTATAGTGACATTTAGGACGATATTACAGGTTTCTATATAGTTTCTATGGATACTTATTTATTTCTACTCCGGCGACGTTGAATTTAAACTTCTACCTTGTGAATCAAGTCACAAAAGATGCTACTGTTATGACTTTTAAGGAAAAAAAACATATTTTTCTAACTATATTACGGTACTTATACCGGGTGGTGAGGTTGAACATAGGGATTTAACATGGGATATTAGTTTTATGTATATAATATTCTACTCTCCTGTTTTTCTTTAATTTCTTTTTATCTTCCGTCACATTATAGGTAAGAAAGGTATTGTTTTGGTAAAAGAAAAATGTTGGTAAGTTTTTAATGAATAAGCATGTTTTAGAGCCCCTAGAATACGAATTTACTATTTTTACGATGTTGTATGTATGTACGAGTATATGTGTGTGTGAGTGTATGTGTATGTGACGATAGTTCCGGATCTCTTAACTCCGATAGGTACTACAATTCCAAACATTATAATTCTTTCATATTCCTCTTGCGTACGTCCACATGAAGAGTAGATTAGATTATGGTTATAATTGGTTAAATGGAAGTACTCTCATTTGAAGATTTTAACAGTTAAATTTATTGGCATTTAACGTTATTATATTTTAAAGAGTATGCCATTCTCTATAAGATGTGATTGCATTTTATACTTTATATTCAATAGATATAGAATTAAAGAATTATAAAGAGAATAAATTTTATAAATCAGCCAGCTATGCTAACCATGGAAACTGCTAATTTATTCAGGTAATTCAATTCGGCAGATGTCAGTATTAATGAAAAGAAAATGAATGTAACATTGATGAGGATGTTGAGATAGATGTTGAGGAAGACACGGAAAGCTAGGGTAATGAATTAAAGGTTAAGGGAAATGGTACGAGTGGTATAAGTTTCTAGAAAGATACAAGAAAGACGATTACATTGGTCTGAACATGTCATGAGGAGAGATGAAGAGTATATTGGAAGAAGAATAGCTTAGTAGTAGAAACAGAGGTAGACCAAAGATAAGATGGAAGGACTGTATTGCGGAAGACTTGATAGAAAAGGAACTGAATGAGGATAACACACAAAACAGAAATGAATGGAAGAAAATAAAAAAATAGCGACCCCCCTAACGAATGGGAAAAACTAAAGAAGAAAATACGCGCTGTGTGTGTGCGTGTGTGTGTATGTACGTAACGATCGTTTCGGATCGCATAACTCCAATTCCACGATTCCAAATATTATAATTTTTTCGTATTCCTCGAGTTTAGATCCATATGCAGATATGATTAGATTTTGGTTATAATTTATAAACGTTGAGTGAAGCATCATCACCTTCACCTTCGCCAGGCCTAACACGTTATTGTTTTTCATAGCATGTTTTTCATTACTCAGTAGGCGTAATCCAGAATAAATCCTTATTGTTATGTAAGATGTAAGTGAATGAAACAAACTGAAAACGTATTTGTGTAAGTCTCATTTGGTTTTTAAAAATACCTTTGCTTGAGTTCCGGTTTCTTTCATGTCCATATAAATGAAATGTGGAGCACATAATATGCGGAAAACGGAATAAAAACAGAGGAAATCCTACAAGTCTACAGAAAATGGAAATAACAACGTATGTATACGGCACGTATACATCGTGAATGGAAAGCGTTTATATTTGATTAGCCACAGCATTACAAACGCGGATGAATAAGGAAGCAAAGACGTTGAACTCCGGATGAAAAGAGAAGAAGAGAAATGAATGTATTTGTCAATTAAAATGGAATGTTTTTAATCATAATAATAGTTTCTTATCTATCTATAAACTCCGGTTTACATTTTCATCAAATTATAAAACATCTTAAAACTTAAAAACTCTGATGTGATCAGCACATTACTTTCCGTCAATCCTGTGTATTATGCCAAAAAATTCTATATCTCCAGCAAAATTATTTCATAAACTATGTAAATTGCAGAAAAAAGTAGGTACAGTAAATTTTTATATTATTTATTTAGTAACAGGGAACCGGTTTCGGAAAAAGTCCATCAGCCCTCGTTAAATTATAAAAGGCAGAAAGACATCCAACTAAGTAGAAAATATTTAAACGTAAGAAGTAACATTACGATAAAAGTAATGAGAGTTAAATAAATATCAAGTAATCGAAGTAAAAATTGATAAGTGAACAATAAAATTTATTGTAAAAAACGCTTAGTGGTGAAGATGGAGAACTGTTCTCCATCTAGCGCCGTGCGGTGGTATTTTGGCGCCTGGAGCACATAATATTCAATTTGGCACCCTAAGCAGGGCCGCTCCGTGCGGGTGGGCAGGTTGTGCTCCGCACAAAGGAGCCTGACCATGAGGGGCGCCATTTCATGACAATAAATAATAGTATTTTTTTTGCAAACTATTCTTATTCGTAAAGAAAAAATTGCCCATACAACTTAAGGTGACAGAAATGAACAATATTTTTTATTAATTTCTTTGCATTAGTAAAAAGTAAAATAATTATCCTACCAAACGGATATCTTTTTAGCATTGTTATATTCAAATAATATTTATGAAGCTGTTGATTACAACAATGAATATTTTGGTTATAGCTCATTAATATTGATTACAAGAATGAATCAAACAATAAATTTAGTAGAAAACAAATTAATATCCTGCTAAACGGATAATTTTCTGATATTATTATAACTGTAAAATTGTTGATTACAACAAACAATTTTGATTACAAGAATGAATCTAACAAAGGATATTTCATCAATATTTTAAATCCAGCATTATTCGAAGAATCAAAAATATTGTTTCAAATTTAAAGAGTGTGTTAATTTTCATATAATACATTATAGGGGGCGCTGAAATATAACTTTGTACAAAGGCGCTTTTTACCTACGAAGCAGCACTGGCCTTAAGAACAATATTTATTTATAAGAGTGAATTTTTCATTCATTTGGTTCAATACAGAAGAATAGAGAATGAACTGGCCCTAGCTTCTTAACTGGGTGATTATCAAGAGCGTATCAATCAGAATATAACTATCATTTCAATTTTAACAAAAGGCGCCTGGAGCGGTTGCTCCTCTGCTCCATATCACCGCACGGCCCTGCTCAAGACTATCACCTTAGCTTCCAAATTTTAACTCTTCTCTTAGTAAATTGTCTCTTCGGCAATATATCTCTATTTCGCAAATAAATTCTCGTGTGAGTCGGTCACTTTCACATGGCAGACAACAGGAGCGACCTTCACAGCTAGAGAGCTGCAGTGTTTCACAATTTGCGGCTAGTGCCGGTGGCAATAGCAAACCAACAGCAATAGAGCAGCATTGTTCTATGTTCTAGCCAGCGAATAGAGACGGTGTCAACGCACGGCCTCGACAACACGCTGATGAAATACATACAGGAATTCTCCAAGATACTGATCTAGTGACAAGAGACTAGACGCTGGAGAAGGATACTATTTATTTTTTGGAATTCGAATAATTTAAATTTTGAATAAATATATCATCACGATTTATTACCCATTGTTGGAAGTGACACTTTATATTTTGTTCACAGGTTTAGGTAATGACCAAAAATCTGTACCGTAGAGGAGGGGTCAGGAGCGTCAGCCGCTGAGTCACCATGTACATGCTTTCAAAGCTGGGGGTAGAATGAAGTCCACAGTCCACAACGGCTACATGTCATATTTGTACGACTTGAACATAGGAAATGATTTTCAAGTTGAATTTATTTGGTCATAATCACAACCGGTTACATAATGCAGTCATCGACACGATTACAAAAAAAATAAATTATAGATCAAATTATTCCTGAATTATTTAGTTTTAACTCTTAATAATATTAAAATAATAAAAAAATCTGATGTGACCAACACAATACTTCCCGCCATTTTCCTATGGGGTATAATTTTTATATTTATAAATTTATCCATAGAATATACAGAAAAAGTATTAAAGCAAACCTGTAGAAAATGGAATAATCTTTAATTTTTATAATAACAAATTGCGAAAAAAAAATTAAGGTATTTTTTGAAGAAAAACTATCTTGAGCTTCAAGTAAACTGCCATTTTCGGTTATCCGATTGACACCAAAATCTAATGGCTTCTTTCCATATTAGAATAAGGTAGAAATACATGGTTTCAAAACTTTTTGAATGATAGTATTTGAGTTAGAGCGTAAACAGGATCCACATCCACACACACACATCATCGTGAAAATGTTAAAATTGGATTCTGGGGACCTTAAAACGTGGTCATCTACCAAAATCTCAATATGCGATTTTTAGCACGATCCATATACCTTCCTTACCAAGGGTAGCGGGAGGTAAAAATAAGTCGTTTTACCTTCCGTCACCTTTAGGTAAGGAAGGTATTGTCTTTGGTCAAAAAAATGATTCCAATACCACGATTCCAAAATTATAATTCTTTCGTATTCCTTGAGTTTAGATCCATATGCAGACATGATTAGATTTTGGTTATAATTGGTCCACCGGAAGTACCCTCATTTTCAACTTTTAACAGATTTCTTGAAAAAACGCAGTTAAATATCATTTATTGACGTTTAATGTTATTATATTTTTTAAAGAATATATTATTCTCTATACAATTGGATTGCATTTTATATTTCATATTCAACAGATATAGAGTTAAAGAAATATAATTAAATTTCATAAATCAGCCAGCTATGCTAACCATGGAAACTGCTAATATATTCAGATAATTCAAATTGACAGATGTCAATATCAATGAAAAGTAAATGAAGACACGGTAAGCTAGGGTACGGAATTAAAGGTTAAGGGAAATGACTCGAGTGATAAAAGTTTCTAGAAAGACAAGAGAGACGATTACATTGGTTTGAATCATGAGAAGAGGTGAACAATATATTAAAAGAAGAATGAATTCTTCAATGTTTAGAACGTAACGAGTATTTTTTTATATGATTGCTTTTTGATGATCCCGAAACGAGTAAACTACAACAATTATAGTTCCTCTTCTTTTACAATGTTTACGAATTACGAAACTGTAGTTTTGCTGGTCAGGAAGTGTGTCTCGGAAAACGAGCAAAGTTTGTTTTTATGTATAAAGTTATTTTTAGCAAAAGTCAGTGCTCGATCCGTATTTTATTATTTATTTGTGATTTATTTGTAAGAGAAGAATACGGAATGACGTAGGTATCGTTTCCAAACGTTGAAAACAGTATTTATTGACAAACAAGGGAAAATAACTAGGATTAGTACGTAAATACGTGTAAACAGGCGGATTATTAATTGGAAATTAAATGGAAATAGTTTGAATTATTTTTAGCAATCACGGTGTATTTATATGAAATATGAAAATATATAAAGTGCGAGTATATGTATTATCAAATGAATGAAAAGTTTCCTGAATAACTGAGAAGGCCTTGGTTTTTCGAAAACAATCTTATGTCGTTGTTTTGTTTAACTCTTCATATGAACTGTCAAGAAATTTCAGTACAATCTGTCTATCAGTCTAATCGTGAAAAGCGTCTATGTCGATCTACCTAACGTTAAATCGATAATGGATAAAAAAGAAGTTCGTGCGATGATCAAGTTTTTTTATTTGGAAGGAAAGACGGCAACGAAGCTCAAGACCAGGTTGGATGCTGTCCTAGGGAATGCTTCACCTTCGGAAATTAAGCGTGGCCGAACACACACCCAAATTGTGGATAAAGCCAATGATATGATTCTCGAAGATCGCCGAATGATAATGCATGAGATTAAGGAATCCATAGGGATCTCTTATGAACGTATAGTTCATATTTTACATAATGAGCTGGGCATAACAAAAATGTGGATGCCGCATTTGTTTAGTTCGGAGCAAAAGCGCATTCGGGCACGAAAATTTGGAGTTTAAGAAAAATCCGGTCGATTTTAAAAGACGTTTCATAACCATGGATGAAACTTGGATACACCACTACTCTCCAGAGACGAAAATTCTGTCGAAAGCGTGGGTTGAACATGGTGAGTCAACCCCGAAGAAAGCGAAGTCAGTTCAATCGGCAGGAAAGGTGATGGCGTCAGTCCTTTGGGACGCCAAAGGCATTCTGCTAATTGATTATCTTGATAAAGGAAAAACTGTAACTAGACAATACTACGCTACACTTTTAGATAAGCTGAAAGCAGCAAGAAAAACGTCCGGGTATGGGAAAGAACAAGATCTTGTTTCACCACGACAAAATTGACAGAACTGAGGTTTGAAATCGTCCCCCATCTACCGGCGAAAGAAATGTCGATCCAACGAAGAAGCCATCGAAGCAGTAAATGCTTATTTTGAGGACCTCAAAGAAAACCATTTTCGGGAGAGAATAGAAAAGTTAGAAAAACTCAAAGGAGACTATGTAAAAAAATAAAATGTAGTCCCGTGTTAAATATATATATTTTCATGTCATTCTGGAAACTTTTCAATCCATCCTTCTAATATATTTTACAAAACAAAACTCTACCTATATTTTTTCTTAGTGTTACTTACAGTCTCTATTGACTTTGTAGCGGCAGTCGACGGTATCATAATTACCTTTGTGTTCTGAATGTACTTATTTATATATTTTCAGTAGATTCAGAGATAAAAAATATATAAATAGCCTACAATACTCCAAGAGTTATGGCCATAATCATAATTATTTATCTCATCTTGCCACATGTTATTTACAGGATAATTTCAGTGTCAAGAAATGAAGTGTAATTTAGTAGGCATATTTTTCGAAATACCCCAATTTATTTAGTATAGCAATTTCATTGAGTTAGTAGTTTTAACGTGCTTAGAATCCGATTATAACATTTTTACGATGATGTCCGTATGTGTGTGTGTGTGTGTATACCCCAGTTTAAACATATTTCTTACTGCTAATTTTTGTAGCTTAAAGACTCTCAGGGTTGCAGAAGAATATCCCCAAAAGATGATGCTATAACTTAAAACTTATTTAAATTTAGCAAAATAAAATGTTTTAGCCCGTATAATACCTGATATATCAATAATTATTTTTATATAACATATGGGTGCTAATTTTTTGCATTTGTTGTCAATTTCATCAATCCATGCTAAATTTTCGTTTAAAAACCTAAAGCTTTAACAACTTCAAGTTGAGGTAATATTTCATTATTGCATCTAATTAGCATGCTACTATTTCTTTCACGGGTAGAAAAATTTACTACAGCAGATTTTGAGAAGGTACTCATATACTTATGCTGGTATTAACTCTTGTAACTATTAAAATTATTATGTTCTATTCTGTTTATAAATAAAATTTTATCAATATTCCTGCTCTATAAAACTTTAATTCTTTCCCCTTCTACTTTTCTATTTCTATCTCTCTCTTGCACACAGTACTTCGTATGCATTGTATATGTCGTACCTTTACTATCCTAGTGCATGTAGAAGTAGTGTACGATGCAGCGGTCGACAACCCCACGTGATGTAGGTCAGTGATGGAGCTTTGCCCCTCCCTCGACCCCGCAGCGACTCCGCCCTGTGACGCAATGGGGGCGGAGGCGGCAAACGTAGTTGTGTCGATTGAGGTTAGAATTTGTATAGTTAAAAATAGGAAGTATCGGATATATACATTTTGTACGTTTATGCAATATTTTTCATAATAATAAAAAAATGTTATGTACAAATTCCATACATAAATTTTCTTGCGAAAGATTCTATATTTCCAGTAAAATTATTTCATGACAAACTATGTAAATTGCACTTGACACTGGACATCTTCATCCACTCATTTCAATTTTGCGTGTTCTCATTCAGTTCCTTTTCTCTCAAGTATTCCGTAATACAGTCCTTCTATCCTTTCTTTGGTCTTCCTCTGTTCATTCTACCTTCTATTACTAAGCTGGTTATTCTTCTTCCAATATATTCTTCATCTCTTCTCATGACATGTTCAAACCAATTTAATCGAAATTCTGGTATCTTTCTTGAGTCATTTTCCCTTATTCTCCCATTCTTTATCCTATCTTTACGTGTCTTGCCCAATATCCTCATCATTTTGCCACTGTTTCCATGATTATAGCGTAGCTGGCTGATTTGTGAAATTTAATATCTTTATAATTCTTTAACTCTATATCTAATGAATATGAAGTATAAAATGCAATCAAATCGTATAGAGAATAATATATTCTTTAAGTTATAATAACGTTAATTGTCAATAAATCATATTTAACTGTTAAATCTTCAAATGAAGCTACTTCCGGTTCACCAATTATAACCAGACTCTAATCATCAACTTGAGGAATACGAAAAAAATATAATTTTTGGAATCATGGTATAATTAAAAGTCAAATAAAAATTCTCGCAACAGCCCTATTGTACAAGTCTTTACATATTGTAATAATATTTCTGAGAATGTTTCCTACATACATATTAAATAAATCAATCATCCGCATTATGTTTTGACTATTCACGTACAATTTACCGCGTAAATTGCCCTAGATCTATTTACGTTGCCATGACAGCCACGCGTCTCACAAGTATTGTTTACGATTTATGAAAATCGATAATATGATATGTCGCAATATGTCGTTCTGAGAATCTTTTCGACAGAAATACCCAACAAATATCTAAGCAACTAAAAAAGCACATTTCCTCTTACCATCTAAATTATTGTTACAAACACATTTAACAATATAGGTAAATATATAAAATTCGTAACGCGACCATGAGGCCCCAAAGAATGAATTTAGTAAATATTCAAATGTGTGCCAAGTTTACAAGAATGTATTTAATTTTCGTTTCGAAAATTAACATGGACTATATTTTATTTTTCTACATAGTCCTCTCTGATGTCAACAAACTTAGTCCAGCGTTTTCCAACTTTTTGATTCCCTCCCGAAAATGGATTTCTTTCAGGTCCTCAAAATAAGCATTTACTACACCAATGGCTTCTTCGTTGGATCGTAATATCTTTCCAGCGTTGAACGTTGTGAGTTTTGGGACAAGATGGAAATCGGAGGGAGCCAATTCAGTCAAGTACGGTAGATAGGGGACCATTTCAAACCTCAGTTCGTTCAATTTTTGTTGAAAAAATCGACTTGAATAAGTTGGCGCATTGTCGTGGTGAAACAAGATCTTTTTCCATGCCATTACCGGGCGTTTTTCTTGAATTGCTGCGTTCAGCTTGTCTAAAAGTGTGGTGTAATAATGTCCAGTCACAGTTTTTCTTTTACCAAGATAAACAATTAGCAAAATTCCTTTGACCAATAGACCTTTCCTGCCAACTGAATTAACTTCGCTTTTTTCGGGGCCGACTCACCATGTCCAATCAACTCTTTCGACTGAATTTTCTCTCTGTCTCTGGAATATAATGGTGTACCCATGTTCCATCCATGATTATGAAACATCTTTTAAAATTGATCGAATTTTTCTCGATGCGCTTTTGCTCCGAACTGAGCAATTGCGGCACCATCTGGCGCACAAGAACTCGCTCTTTCGCAGACTTCAAACTTGACGAATTTTGCGTCGGGACTTGGGCCTACAACCTATATAAGATCCAACTGACCCAGGAGCTCAAAGGTAATGACCATAGACAATGCCATTTGTTCGCTGACTGGGCTTCAGAGCGTTTGGAAGAGAACCCCAATTTTGGCCGAAAAATCATCTTTAGCGACGAGGCGCATTTTTGGATGAATGGCTATGTTAACAAGCACAATTGCCGTATATGGGACGACGCCAACCCACATGAGGTTCACCAGGTGGAAATGCATCCACAAAAAGTTACTGTTTGGTGCGGATTTTGGTCCGTACTTTTTTGAAAACGACGTTGGTAAGGCCATCACCGATGATAACTGATTTTTTTTGGCCCAAATTGAACGATATAGAGGTAGACGACATGTGGTTCCAGCAGGACGGCGCTACGTGCTCCACCGCGGGCGCCACGATGGACATTCTGCATGAATGCTTTGAGGGTATGGATATCTCTCGCAGAAGTGACGTGAATTGACCACCAAGATCGTGCGATTTGACTCCGCTAGACTTTTTCTTGTGGGGTTTCCTGAAGTCTCATGTCTATGCCAATAAGCCGCAATCGACCGATGCCCTTAAAGTCAACATAACCAATGCCATCGCTCAAATTCAGCCGGATCTATGCAGCAGAGTCAATGAAAATTGGATCACTCGGATCCGTGTCACGGTGAGAAGCCGCGGCGGACATTTGAACGATGTTATATTCCATACATAATGGCATACATGGGCTTTTCAAATAAAATAAGAATTTCGTTAATACCTCACACACAGCTTGTTTTATACCATTTTAACATTGACATGCCCTTATTGAAAAACCCTTTACATGGTTAATAATATTTACTTCTGGTGCATCTTCTAACAGTTCGAGTAATAATTTCCATTTCAAAATGAAGTATGCGAGCTTTCAGTACTATAGATAGGACTGTCAGTTATTTACTTAAAAATACTTTAAACAGCACTTCCGAGCTATATTTAATAAATGAATACCGTTCAGTACACATCTAGCGCTAACAAATAGTGCTATTTTTTTGCTAATTTACCGCTACCCCGGCTGAACGCAATCAATATAAAATTTATTATAATTTATAAATCCATGATTGATTATCTATAAAAAATGATTGTCATTTGAAAGAGAATAAGTCCTCATTTTGTTTGATGGATTGGTTAATAGGAAATAAGTAAATTATGGAGTGTCTCGCGACATGTAATTGAAAGCTAATAGCATGTGACTAATAGAAGAAATAGATAACCAATGAAGTGAGAAATTGCTGAGCGATTCACGGGAAACGATCTTGTACGAGTGTCTTCCAAACCAAGTGCCAAATCAATTTCCCAAGTCCTACACAGTTTAACACTTCAACTATTGTCTTTTATTTCGGTATGATAAGAACGTGTATTGTCCCCAAAACAGAAGATTATACAGTAATTAATTATTGGATATAACTACGTATGGGGAATACATCAATAGTGAAATCTGGATAAATAGGGATTTGTGAACAATGCAACTGACTGTTAAATAAACAAATTGATATATCGGATATACAAAATTACTGTGTAGTGCATTATATGTATAAGTTGAAATATCGTCTAGTATTTGTTCCCAATATTATAATAGTAGAAATGTTTATATTGTAGTGTTGGAGTACCTTTTGTATATTAATTTTTAGAGACTATGGTTCGCCTTCTCAAGGTAAATAAATGATTGTGATTAAAAAGCCAATGTTATGGACGTTTCGAGAGCAACAATGGCTTTCATCTCCAGCATGAAATACATAAAGCGATTTAAATTTTTTTATATAATGTTACATTATTGAGGTGCTAAATTCAGGACCGATCCTAGACCCTTGACCACCCACGTGCAATTGTTGAGTTGGCCGCCTCCTGTACATAGGTAAGGAAAGTATTGTCTTTGGTCAAAAAAATCAATGATGAGTTCTTGGTGAATAAACTCGTTTTAGGGTCCCAATAATACGATTTTACCATTTTTACGATGATGTCTGTATGTTCTTTTTCTCTCAAGTCCTTCGTGATACAGCCTTTCCATCTTATCTTTGGTCTTCCTCTGTTTCTTCTACATTCTACTAGAAAGCTGTTCATTCTTCTTCCAATATATTTTTCATCTCTCCTCATGACATGTTCAAACCAATATAATCGTCTCTCTTGTATCTTTCTAGAAACTTCTATCACTCGAACCATTTCCCTTATTCTCTC
Organism: Harpalus rufipes; assembly: GCA_951394225.1. Classification (NCBI taxonomy): domain Eukaryota; kingdom Metazoa; phylum Arthropoda; class Insecta; order Coleoptera; family Carabidae; genus Harpalus; species Harpalus rufipes. The sequence goes on along the minus strand of OX596283.1, from coordinate 20,146,315 downwards.
ATTCCATATGCTATCTTTCCGTGTCTTCTCCAAAATCCACCTCAACATTCTCATATAGTAGTTGTTTCCATGGTTAAAGCATAGCTGGCTGATTTATGGAATTTCATTCCTTTATAATTCTTAAACTCTGTATCCATTGAATATGAAATATAAAATGCAATTAAATCGTGAAGATAATAGTATAATCTTTAACATTGTGTCAAAAAATGGTATTTAACAGTGGTTTTTCAAATTATTTTCTTCAAATGCGGGTACTTCCGGTTCACCAATTATAACCAAAATCTAATCAGCTCTTCTTTTGGATGTAAACTTGAGGAATACGAAAGAATTATAATTTTTGGAATCGTGGTATTGGAGTTATGCGATCCGAAACGATCATCACACATACACACACACATACGAACATATAGACATCATCGTAAAAATGGTAAAATCGTATTATATGGACCCTAAAACTCATCATTGAATTTTTTGACCAAAGGTGACGGAAGGTAAAAATGTAAAAACAGTTTTAACTTTGCACTCTATAGTTTTTGAAGTATAATGAACAGGAGAACAAAAAATTGCATAAAACTAAAATCCTATGATAAATTCCTATGTTCACCCTTAACCACCACCCTGCGGTATAAATAAACTACAAGTCTTTATGATTTAAATACCAGTTAATAAAAGTGCCAAATTTAAAAATATGAGTTAAAATATGATGCAAGTACATACACATATGTATAATGGATTTATTTCTAAAACTAATGAACCAATTGATTTTGAGAAGTTAATTATTTTTGCGGTGATCGTGTTACAGTGGAGTAATTTAAAAATTGAGACGTATACATACGTACATTCATTAAAAAAAAATTGCAATCTTTTTAAATCCCCGGTCGCCATTTTTAAACGAAACTGGTTAATGTATCCACCATTCATCCCCTTGCAAAAAACGAATTCGCAACGAGTATCCTCCCCTTTGCTGAATGTTTGGTAGATGTAGATATGCCCAGGTGCAGCCAGGTGGTTAAGAAACAGGGACCAAACCGGTCCAGGTCCTACGGCCCTTTGTCAGAGGACATTGACCTCTCGTACATGGGAAAGTTCACGGTGGAAGTGAAAAAGGAACACAGATTCTTCAAAATAAAATTAAGGTTTATCCAACAATATAAATTAGAGTTAACCTCAATTTTCGGCAAGAATCAATTACGAAAATTTGTAAATTTAGGCACCATATAATTTAGAAATTAATTAAAAGAACTGCTATGTGTTAACTACCTATATTGAGAATTAATTGTTCACTATATACTATATGGAGTTCAGTATGAACACAATATATTTATTTTTGTATTCATTACATTCGATAGGACATAAATTTTTAGATAGTTAAGACTATATTTAGGCAATTTTTTATTTTATCCATTAATAAAGTGTACTGGATTTAAATATAATGTTATTCCATAAATTTATCATATTAACAATAATCTACGAGCATATATATGACAACAGACATGTGCTATTTTTTTTGTTCCAACAGTAAATAATACAATATTTATGTTAGTATTATTTACAAAATTGAAGGTAAAGGAAACTGACTATATATTCAAATAATTACTATATTAAATTTTATTTTTTTAGTAAAATTATTTGCAAAGTGATATTTATTTATTACAGTACTACCTACAATTATATTAAAAACAAGAATAAATAAACTTCTGGATGCTATGATTATTACTCCAATTCAACAAATGTTGATATGGTGTATTAATAGAGTATATAGAACTTGAATACATTGCTTATAATAAAATTTCTTAGGTTTAATTAAAATTTATTTGCAAATAAACCATTGTCTGCATGTGACAAATGTTTTCGCCTTTAATAATTCGCAAATAATTTTTATTAAAGTAATAAAATTTAAGATGACAGTTAATTGAGAATATTGTCAATTACTTTTACCCTCAGATTTATAGATAATACCAACATGAATATTGTATTATTTACTGTTGGAAAACTTTTGGGACTTGTCTTTTGTCATATATTTGCCCGTAGATTATTAAATGAGAAATTTAATTAATAACATTGCATTTAAATCCAGTACACTTTATTAGTACTTAAATTTTTTAAAAAAGTCCAAATATAGTATTAACTATTGTAACCTAAAAATTTATTTTTTATTGCTGTTAATATATTTATTTCAGAGGGTACGAATACATTTGGGGTTGGGCTCGTATAATGTGTTCACTATTCCGCGAGTGTACATTATTTTGTTTCATTTTCTATATATCATATAAAAAAACTTATAAGTGCATATTTATGAAATAAAAGAGGTTATTTCTAGGTACGAGTATATGTGGATATAAACCAGACTGAATTCGTCCAAGTCTCGTATATTATAAACAGATTATAATTTTATTATTTAATCTACAGAAATATAATATCTTTTCCTTATTCATTTGTGGTCATACATTCCATTCGCGGTTCTATAAATATATACATTTTACATTTATTTATCTTTATAGTGAGATCCAAATTAAAGGGTAAATATAATTACTACCCTATCTTTTATTGAATTAACCGGGATTGAAGTTATGAATGCACTGGCAAAAACTACCCTCTACCCCTTATGGCCTTTGTTCAAACATCCAACAAGTGGTTACATTCACCCCTGCCCAATCTCTGCCAACTCAATAGAATATGCACCAAAAATTTTCACCATTCAACAGATGAATCACGCTTTGTGTTATTGTAACAAGCACGCAACGTTAAACGGCGTTTTGTACGTTTTGTAGTTAATTGTTAAGTTCTTTCAAATGTTTCTATAACAATATAACAAAGAATAAAATAAATTCACTTCGAAATACACATATCGACTTGTCAATGGTATACATATTCTGATGTACTTGTATGAGTGTATTTTAACTAATAATTACCGGATAGAATCGGATAGATATAAAAACAATTTCTAATTTAATTTGATGCTCAACTGTAATTATTATGAGTAACGTCAGATGATATTAAATTGAAATACTATACGTCAGCTGATTTAACTTTTTATTCGTTTTAAACTCTCCATGTATACTTCTAAGAATTATGACTAGGTGTGGAACTGGATATCATCAGTTTTTCATTTCCTTATATTTTGCGCAATGTGTTGCAATATTTAAATGAAAAATAGGTAAGGCATACAACGAGTTTATTATTACATACATACAAAATCACCCATGTTCCACTTACTGGGTTAGCACTAACCCAAGAACAATAATAACAACAACACCATCATACAACTTAACATAATAAAGTGACTGATTTTCGGTAGCGAAATACCGCATCCGGATCACAATAATAGTTAGGAAACAATCATCCTTCGCCACACATTCCTATCTAAGCAGACTTCTTTCGCCTCGGCCACACTCATATTTTCTTTTTCCACTCATTTCTGTTTTGAGTGTCGTCCTCATTCAGTTCCTTTTTTCTCAAGTCTTCCGCATAGTACAGTCCTTCCATATCTTATCTTTGGTTTCCTCTGTTTCTTCAACCTTCTATTACTAAGCTATTCATTCTTCTTCCAATATATTCTTCATCTCTACTTATGACATGTTCAAACCAATGTAATCGTCTCTCTTGTATCTTTCTATACACTTCTATCACTCGAGCCATTTCCCTTATTCTTTCAATCTTTATCCTATCTTTTCGTGTCTTCCCAATATCTATCTCAACATCCTCATCTCTGCCACATACATTTACTTTTCATTGATACTGACATGTTTCAATTGGAATTATCTGAATATATTAGCAGTTTCCATGGTTAGCATAGCTGGCTGCAGTATGAAATATAATATCTTTATAATTCTTTAACTGTATATCTATTGAATATGAAGTATAAAATGCAATCACATCGAATAGAGAATAACATATTCTTTAAAATTTATAAACATTATATTTTGATATTTAACTGCGTTTTTTCAAGAAAAACTGTTAATAGTTGTAAATGAGGGTATTTCCGGTGGACCAATTATAACAAAAAAATATGGATCTAAACTCGAGGAAAACGAAAAAAAAATAATTTTTTGAATCGTGGTACACACATATATTAAATATAATAGGGCGTGAGCAGTCATGTGACTTTTTTAGCCTTGACAAGCAGATATGCGGGCCCGTGTCAGAACGATAGCTAGTAATTAAGTACATAGATGTTAAATGTAATTTTTCATTCTAAATATCGTGATTTTCAAATTCCATGTGGTTTATTTTTTTAATTATAACAAAAAAATATGCATCTAAACTCGAGGAAAACGAAAAAAAAATAATTTTTTGAATCGTGGTACACACATATTAAATATAATAGGGCGTGAGCAGTCATGTGACTTTTTTAGCCTTGACAAGCAGATATGGGGGCCCGTGTCAGAACGATAGCTAGTAATTAAGTACATAGATGTTAAATGTAATTTTTCATTCTAAATATCGTGATTTTCAAATTCCATGTGGTTTATTTTTTTGGACAAGTAAATTCCACACTCCTGGTGACAAATTAACCATGTGAACTAAAAAATCTTGAAATTTTGAATAAAAAATTCTGACATTTGACATCTATCTACATAATTACTAATTGTCATTCTGACACAGGCCCCAATATCTGCTTGTCAAGGCCAACAAAGTCACATTACTGCTCGCGCCCTATACTTACGTAACCAAAAACGGAAGTGGCCTTTTTCTAATTTGTTCGTATTAGTATATCGCCGATAAATTTTATGTTTCATCGCAAAAGAGAACGGCAGACAATATTGAGTAAAGGAGGATCGTCCTCCCTAAAGGAGGACGGGTGCCAATCCTACTGGTAAGTGCTCTCATCAGTACAGATTACTACCGAAAGATGCCAAACAAAATGTAGATTGGCACATCCAGCAATAGATGATGATATATTTATTTATATTTAACATATATTCAAATTTCCAATCAAGTCAAATATCGAATCACCAAAAATCCCAACGTGTTCCCTTGCTACCGCTTGGTGTATAGATGGATACCGGGTACCCATACCCATAGCATAGAATGATTCACATCTGTTATCAGTAGGCAAGCGCGAGTGTTTGTGTATTCAGAGGGGTCAACGACTGCTTGCACATTTCTTTCACTACCGCGGTCGTGAATACAAGCACGGCGCTGACACTCCAGGATTCTGGGTCTGGACTGGACACTGTATATCTGAACTACCTAACAGTGTGATGATAACATAAGGGTTCATACAGTGGGATAGTGCATAGTGAAGTGGGTGAAATGGTGAAGTGGTGGTGAACAACAGAGGACAAGGGTGGCAGGTTAGTCTAATTAAAATATGTATAATAAATTATATTTAAAATGAAAGATATATTATAGTTATTTAAGTATTAAGGGCAGTAAGTGCACCTTACCGGTTGAGGATTAGTACATTATACATCCGATACCGGTAAGAAGCACTTAACGCCCGCAATGCTTATTATATTTTTTGCACGATCGTCCCAATAATAACAAATTAAAGTTTAAAATTATTTAAAAATTATTTTGACATTTTAAAAAAAATAGTTGTCATTTTTAAGTAAACTATGATCGTTGTTTTGTTATCGTTAAAGCTTTAAAAATTGTACATTTATTTTTTATTTATGTAATTTTCACCGCCTCCAGATCGGTAGGTAGTCACATCACTTACCGGTCAGTCACATCACTTACTGATCAGTACCACATCACTTACTGATCAGTAATTTGTAAACAAAACTTACTGCCTTGGAAACCCTATCGGTAAAGTTTAAAAAAACCTGTTCGTGCAAAAAACATTTTTACCTCCCGCTATACCCTTGGTAAGGGAGGTATAGGGATCATGCTAAACATCACACATCGAGATTTTGGTAAATGACCAGGTTTTAAGATCCCTAGAATCCAATTTTAACATTTTCACGATGATGTGTGTGTGTGTGTGTGTGTGTGTGTGTGTGTGTGTGTGTGTGTGTGTGCGTGGATCCTCTTTAAGTTCTAACTTAAATACTATCGTCCAGAAAAATTTTAAACCTTGTATTTCTACCTTAATCTTATATCGAAAGATGCCATTAGATTTTGGTGTTCAAAATATAATAATATAAAAAAAAAATTAAAAGTTTTAAAAATATTCTACAGGTGTGCGTTAATACTTTTTGTATATATTTTATGGATAAATTTCTAAAATTATCTATAATTTTAAAATTTAATCCCGGAGCCTACGCTTTAAACACAACTCCATGGTTACACAGTTCAGATCTCAAATGTATGTAACTGAAAGATATATGTCACTGTCAACAAACTAATCATTTCAAATAATATTAGTAACGTTTTAAAAAGAAAATAGTAAATAGAACAATAATTATATGGAAAGGAACTTAATACAGTTTCCAGCATTCAGCATAACTAAATATGTAGGAATATAGGTAAGATAATAAAAATATATAACATCACGGCATATTATCCATTGCAGGGTGTGCCAATCTGCTTTGTACACAGGTTTCAGTAATGATGAAATATATGTGCCGTGTAGGCGCTTACCAGGCGTCACCTTACGAGCACTCATTGCTGGCGTAGATATTGCACCATAGGGATCAATTTCGTGCCATTGAATGCGATAAAATTTTTAACATCGGTCGGGATCGAACCCGGGTCCTCAGATTCGCGACCAGATACTCTGGCACACGGTATATGAATATGAATTACGTATGTTAATACCAATAATTTTAACGTAATTCCCGCCCTCGTGTAACACGAAAAATTGCGCAATTTTTTTAAATGCGGGAAATTTCTCGACTAAAGTTTAGTTTAAATGTTAACACCTAGTGGTGGTGTTAGATGCTATAAAAGAATATGATTGACTGTTTGACTGATTTTTTAAAAAATAAATTATTGTCGGTGTTTCGGAGGGGTTTACGCAATCTCCGTCCAAATGACTCCAAAAAATGAAAAAGAAACTGTATTGTAATTGCGGTAACGAATGTAATTTTCAAATATTTGAATTACTTATTCATATCATTCTGTCAATCATGTGATACTGATGATTTTGGCGTCGATAATTTGTGTTTCATTCTGTGTTGGTAGTTTTGTTAATTCTTGTTATTATATTGTGCATTTTGCTATTGCAAAGACGGTGTTTCTAAGATCGCCGACAATTATTGCAACATATTGCTTTTGGACAATATAAAGAGGTATCTATATTTCATCCATTATACTTATCGTATTTATTCATTTTGTTTAGTATTGCTAAATAACTACTGTCAGTTTTGACATTATAATTATTTAATTGTTTTATTATAGCGAAGTAAATGTTTTACTTCGAATTTTGATGAATAATAATATTCACACGGTATAAGTTATACTGTATATTGTCAGTTTTGATTTGTATGAATATTACGGTTCAGATGAATTCGCCCGATTTCACCCGACAACATGACGTCATCAATTCCCTTCCGCCCCTGGCGATTTGAATCATATGGTTACGATTGATGACGTGGGCATCAAGTCGTGGAAACGGAGTTTAGTAATGAATTGCAAGTAAAAAAATATTATAATACTTTAACATTGTTATTGCAAAATTTGCTAAGATTGATATTAATATTAAGTGCTTCAATTTTTATTAACACTGTTCATAAATTCGCACAACATTTCGCAACCCAGCAATTATTCTATTTTTAAAATTAAAATTAATTCAACTGTTTATTTCTGAGTTCAATGTTCTGTATCAGAACAAGATATGAAGAAGGAAGAAACGTTTAATACAAGAATACAAGAAACAAAAGATAAGAATTTGTCTAATAAAGAAAAAATGCAATGATGCAATGCAATAACTCTGTTATCTTGGAAGAATGGTGTTTATATTCGATTTGTTTTGTTTTCTGAAAAATATCTCGTGTTTTTTTATTGTGATATGAACTTATTACATTAAATTGAAGTTCATAAAGTTTCACATAGGAATGCGGTCCGTGTCGAAGTACAGCAGGTGACCAATTGTAGCTAATTTTGACAATCAGGTTAAATTATTTTTTGAATAAAGAGACGTGTTGCATACTCCAGTACAGCTAAGAGTGCTCCCAATATGGTCTTGTGAACAGCTTCTTCGGAAAAATTTAGGATGAGGCTATTTGTATTATTTTTCATAGGTATAAAATAGTATATTGTGGAAGAAGTGCGAGAAGCTGGCTTTTTTACACGAGAGTGAAGGTTCCCCCCCCCCTTAACTTTTGACCACGTTTTAAGGTTCCTAGAATCCAATATTAATATTTTAACGATGATGTATGTGTGTGTGTGTGTGTTTGGATCCTCTTTACGCTCTAACTCAAATACTATTGTTCATAAAATTTTGAAACCTTGTATTTCTACCTTATTCTAATATGGAAAGAAGCCATTAAATTAAATGGCATTTTACTTGAAGCTCAAAATAGTTTTTCATCGAAAAATACCTTTAAATATTGTTTTTTCAAGATTTGTTATTATAAAATTAAAATATTATTAAATTTTCTACAGGTTTGCACTTTCTATATATTTTATGGTTAAATTTCTAAAATTATTTATAATTTTAATCCATGCGCCTACGCTTTAAACACAGTTCAGATTTCAAATGTACGTAACTGACAGATAAATGTCACTGTCAAATAGTATATTATGTTACTAGGAGTAGAAAGCCGTATTTTTGTGTTGAACCCAGCTATTGCGGCCGAGGCGCTAGCTGAGGCCAGGCAAGCTGGGTAAAACACAAAAAGGGCGTTCTGCTCCGAATAACATATACTATTTTTTCTTCAAGTGTTTCAAAGAAAACTGGGGATTTTTTAAAATATTTTTCTAGAATTGTTTTAATTATAGCGTTTGCAATTTCAGCCATAGTTGGCTGTGTACAATACAAAACACAAACGATACAACTGTCAAATAACAATTTTTCAATATGGTCTGTGTTGCTGTGACGACTGCTGCCGCCAGCGGTGAACTAAGAAGCTAACATTTTTATACTAGTACAAAAATGAACAACATTGTTGTACTAGTAATAAAATGAATATCTTCTATAGTGTGTGTATAGTAGCATAATACGAATATTATTGTACACTTGAAGAAAAAAACTATTTATTTCGAATTAATAATAGTAACGTTTTAAAAAGAAAATAATATTAAAGTTATTAAAAAAATCTGTTGTGGCCACATCACAATACTTTTCGCCCTTTCCATTGTGGTATATATAAGTATTGTATTTAACATTTCTTGTATACACAAAAAAATCTAATTACACCTTATCTTTCTATTTATGTATTTTCTATAATTTTAAATTCATTCTATGAGCAAGATTTCGCCATATCTTCTAAATGTTCGAAGTATTTCCAATTTATTAACGGGATTGGCGGTATTTCTGAAGGGTTCATGTAATATACCTATAATTTGAAATATATAATTAATAATAGAATAAGAAATATTAAATATCGTTCCCAGAAAAAGCCTTCAATACTATCTCTGAATTCATGACACTGACATTAGTGACATTTATCTGTCAATTACAGACATTTTAATTTGTCAATTATTTACCTTGGAGATGTTTGGACTGTTAGCAGGCTGTGAGATTTACTGCAACAGATTATTTATAGATTTTTGTTAAAATACTACTACTTCCGGTTGTCGAATTATTACCAGAATCTATTCAACTCTTCCCATTACTTTTAGATTGAGGAATCCGTAGTTACACAGGTCTTTTTTTAGTCTTATAGAATTTAAGAACTCGTACATACAACAACCTCTCTCTCTCTCTCGCTCTCTCTCTCTCACACACACACAGACAGACATCTTCGTAAAAAAATTATTATCGTATTTTAGGGACCTTAAAACGTGCGTTTTCACTAAAATCTGGATATGCGATTTTTGGCATGAATCCAATACCTCTCTTAGCGAGAGGTAAAAATACAGACCGATGGACCACCTGTATTTACAGTTCTAAATAGATATATTTTTATTTTACTACACATTAATCGTTCATTGAAAATATTTTGCATCTCAATGTTTTTGTTGTAATTTGACGCTTTACTAAAACTTTCCGTCTAGTATAAAATCTGCAAAGAGACTTTTGTCATGTCTTGAAACAATAATATTTATCTTATCACAAGCGCCGTTGCTGTTACCCAAAATATTTATACCTTTATCTTTATCTGTCATTACTCTTTTAATTCCGTCTACATACGATTCCTAAAAACCACACACGAACACTCTTAGCTGTGTTTTTTCAGTCCGTTGGTCTCTTATCAAACGACAATTCGTTCTTATCACTACAATGGTTAAGAGATAAAAAATTTAAATGAGCAAGTTCATTGCCACTAGATATTATTAGTATGTAACTGTACTTTACGAAAAAGAAAAACCGAATATGTAATTAATTTTTAATTGCAAGTAATAATTATGGAATATATTTACAATTCTGATTTTTGTGATTTTGGAGACAATGAACTTTTAAACATATTTCTTTACACTCAATTAAAATTAAAAATAAATATCGTGCCTTTTCAAAAATTGTTGGGTATAGTAATATTAAATTGTTTGGCAATAGTATATTATTAGATCCGAGGTGGCGATGCCTCAAGGATAGATACAGAAGCTGTCACTATTTTTTTCACAATCATTCTTCTTTTAAATCAATAATTATCAAAATAAATCATTGAACCTTTAATTTTATTAATATTTTTTGACAGCTGTATTAAAATTTGTCTATTCTACGGGCATTCTTTTTAGGAGAGAAATTAACTGATCTTACCTCATACTGAACTGAACTACTCCTAAAAAGAACAGTATGTTTCTTAAAATAAGAAGTACAAAATAAAAACATATGTAGAACTATATTTCTTCAACACTATTTTGACAACTACACATTCCACAACTCAAAATTATGTTGGAATTCATATTATTCCAACAAACCGTATGGAATAATTCCGTACGCCGTTGGGAATAATTCCGCACGGCTTTCGACGAATCACAATCTATTTCGCCGCATATTAACGCGGTATATCAAATATCTTGGTTCGGTTGCTATGGTTATGACTCTTTGTTTTATAATTATTTATTTCTGTATTCGCGTTTGACGTTTTAAAGTTTTGAACATTTTTAGAGTTTTTATTAAGTTTTACAGGTTTTTGGAGTTGTCCAGAGTAATAAGTTTATCTAAATAATAATATATTACTTAGAAAATTAACTGAAGACATTTTATACAAAAAACATATAAAGTGGAAATAAATATATAGATATGGAATGTACGTCACCAGAAATAAGGGAACTTGATAATGATACAGGGAGTCAGTTATTATAAAATAAATCAAAAGAAAAATATGGAGTTATTATAAGCAATTTATGGAGTGGTGTCAAAAAAAATAATTTAATGGTATATGATAATATATTGTTATTATCAATCAACATTTTATGTATAATTTCTAAAATCTTGTTAGAGAAAGTATAGTCTACAACACGTTTGGAATGGTATAATCCACACTCGCAAACCGTAGTCCTCACCTTCAGCGCCTTGCTCGTGTGGAATATGGGCCATTCCATTACTTGTTGTAGAATATATTATTATAACATAATAATCTGCTGAATTGGCTTATGGCTATAACCTGTTGTATTACCTTATGTGATTTGTTTTTGCCACCTTAAATTGTTTTACATTTTTAATAGTTACAGTAAAATCATTTCACAAAGATATGTAAATTTTATTTGACACTGACAACTGTCAATTAGTAATATATGAATATTCTGTTTCCATGGTGCAGCTTTTAACAGCATTAGGTTGCAAGATATTTCTTTATAATTCTTTATCTCTAAATTCATCGAATATGAAGAAAAAATATAATCAAATCGAATTGAGAATAACATATTCTTTTATTTATAATCACATAAAAGGTCAAAAAATGATATTTAATATGAAAGAATTATAATTTTTAGAATTGTAGGATTGGGGTTATCGAAGGAGAAATTTTTGTCACACACGCACGCACGCACGCACGCACGCACGCACGCACGCACGCACGCACGCACGCACGCACGCACGCACGCACGCACGCAAGCACGCACGCGCGCGCGCGCACACACACACACACACACACACGCACGCACGCACGCACGCACGCACACACACACACACACACACAAATGCAGACATCATCGTAAAAACAGTAAATTCGTATTAGGGACATAAAAACGTGCTTATTCATTAAAAACTCACCATCGAATTTTTTGGCCAAAAAGACAATACCTTCCTTACCTATAGGTGACGGAAGGTAAAAAACCACGCAATTAACCCATTCTAAGAGAGATTTTGAACGATATAGCTTTTGTTTTGTCTTTAAAAATATTTTTTGCACGATTAAATTATTTGAAAAATATCATAATAATCCCTATATAATAATTCTTTATCTTTGAGGCTCGTATATTACGCATAATCTGCATACAAGAATTTGTTTATTTATTTATTTTGTTTCAATTTATCTTTATTATTGTATGTATTTATTCCTTCCTGAATATATAAAATTACAAATACATTTTTAAGATTACAGTCACTTGTTTATTATCCTTAAGTGATCGAATTGATGCACATTGACCCCCAGAATTTATTTATTGATTTAATTGATTTGATTTGTAGATAAGATTATCATACAAACATTTGAATACTGAATTCAATAACCTTTTATCTGATCATTTCATTTTGAATCTTGAAAATTAAAAAATTGAAATTGACTTGTTTACGTTCCGTGTTTTTTCTTTCATTTGTTTCTTTAATTCCTCTCAAAAACATATGACATTCTTATGTAAGTGATAGGTCGTTCACACCAAAAAAATAGAATATCAATAATACTTTTTTCTAGAAAGATATTCTTGTAAATAAATATGGATTGGTTTCTATTCTTATTTTGAAAACGTTGTTGATAATAATGCACAATGTATATTTGTTTAAGTGATTGGAGATTCAATGTCAAGTTCAGACGACGATGAAACTTATGTAAATATTTAACCAATAGGGGAAGTCCATTATTCTTGCATGTTTAAAATAATAATATAATCTAAACTATTATGACTTGATTTCTAGGAAGACCAATTAAATATTTGTTAACCAATAACAGGGAAAATTATGAGGTAAACAAAGTATTGAAATAAATATAACTTTTTCACTCAGTGTTGGGTTTTGCTGTTGTACTTAACGCATAACGCTATTATGGAGAATGCCTGGTAAACGCCTGCACGGTACAAATATGTCATCATCATTACCGAAATCTGTGTACAAAGCAGATTGGCACACCCAGCAATGGTTAATATGCTGTGATGATATATATATATATATATATATATATATATATATATATATATATATATATATATATATATATATATATATATATATATATATTATTTTTATTATCTTACCTATATTCCTATATATTTTTACCTTTTATCACCTGTAGGTATGGAAAAATTCAATGATGAGTTTTTAGTGAATAAGCATGTTTTAAGATCCATGTAATACGATATTACCATTTTTACGATGATGTCTGTTTGTATGTGTGTGTGTACAACCAGAAGAAGAGGTGATTAGATTTTGGTTATAATTGGTCAACCTGGAGTACCCGCATTTGAAGATTTTAACAGTTTTTCTTGAAAATACGCAGTTAAATATCATTTATTGATATTTAAAGAATATTTTATTCTCTAACGATTTGATTGCATTTTATACTTCATATTCAATAGATATAGAGTTAAAGAATTTTAAAAAATTTAAATTTTATAAATCATCCAGCTATGCTAACCATGAAAAGTGCTAATATATTCATATAATTCAAATTGACAGATGTCAGTATAAATGAAAAGTAAATTAATGTGGCAGAGATGAGGATGTTGAAATAGATGTTGGGGAAGACAAGGAAAGGAATGAAAGAATATGGGAAAGAACTCTAGTGTAGGAAGTTTTTAGAAAGATACAAGAGAGACGATTACATTGTTTTGAACATATCATGAGGAGAAATGAAGAATATATTGGAAGAAGAATGAATAGCTTAGTAATAGGAGGTTGAAGAAACAGAGGACGACCAAAGATAAGATGGAAGGACTGTATTGTGGAAGACTTGAGAGAAAAGGTACTGAATGAGAACGACACGCAAAACAGAAATGAGTGGAAGAAGAAAATAAAAAATAGCGACCCCTAACGAATGAGGAAAGCTAAAGAAGAAGAAGATGTTAGTGTCAAGTGCAATTTGCATAGTTTGTTTATGAAATAATTTTACTGGAAATTTAAAATATTTTGCAAGAAAATTTATGTATGGAATTTATACATAATACAGGATTGACGGAAGGTATTGTGCTGGCCACAACAGATTTTTTATACATATAACAGAAGTTGCGAGAAAACATATTTGACGTATTTTTAGTAGAAAAAATATTTAGATCTTCCAATATACAGGCTGTTACTTAAGTAATTAAATCTGGCAATAATTTTTGTTTTACATATTTTCTACACGAACTGGAGCCCTTTAACATTGACCAATTACGTCAAAGTTCAAAATTATGTAAAAAAGTAAAAATCATTGTGTTCTCAGGAAAAAAATATCATATTTGTCACAATTGATATATAAGATCATTCAGACTTTCATATTATTTTTATTTAGTTTCATATTACGAATAGGTTATTTAAACATAATTTGTCCATCTATTTGTATGATATGATTCACCTCACACAGCATTTCTGTGTATGACGTCACCCAATGTCATGTACAGAGCTGAGCGAGCAATAAAAAAATTGCCGGTCGTACACAGCCGCCTATCTGAGGTTATTATTGAAGTATTCGAGCAGGCTTGGTGGTAATGAACTTTATCATTGCGCACAAGTATGTTTCAACATCACACTCGCACATCAGAGAATTTGGGAGGCGTCAATTGTTTTAACACATGGAAGAACAAAAGATGCAATGGGTACAGTAGGAGAGATGGTTAATCATATATGCGGACTTACTGTTGTAAATATAAGCATAAACTGAATGACATATTTTAACCAAATACAACCCTATTAAAAAAAAAATCTGATGTGGCCAGCACATAACCTCTCGCCGTATATTTTACCTGGCTGTATGCATAAAGCAAAGAATATTTTTATAAATACAAATAATATATTCATATAAATCTATGACGTATAAACTTCTTTATTATTCAATAATAGCATGTCTCAACATGAAGATATTTTACCATAAATTATGTTACAATAAATTACAAAGTAGAGTTTACCATATATAAATATTAGGCTGGTAACTGCAATTTTCAATTCGAACAACGTTGTTTACTTTCTCTTCATATTCTTCTAGTAAAAACATTAATTTTGGGCGGTCTAAAATGTATATATGGATTGTGCATCTATTCTTACATATCTTCTTTTACATTTTATTTTTTCATACATGTTATATCTAAATAACACTAATTCCCTTTAATAAAGTGACGGATAGATTGCACTCCGATTATTCTTATATCGATGTGTAATTTTGTCAATATTTACAACTTACTTGAGAAGAATTTGATAGCTTTTTCGCAATTCAAAGTTACTCTAGTCTATAGTACTGGTGTACATTGTCCCATAATGTTTGAAACAAATTTAAGTCCTTCAACCTAGACTTGTCATCTCCATAATAGTCACAGATCAAGAACTAAGGGATTCTCCAAGTACATTTTTCTTTCATTACTCATTATTTCTGACACTGACATTTATCTGTCAGTTACAAATAATTTAAATTATCAACTATTTTTCATGGCATTCTTTCGGCTGTCAAATTTATTACAACAGATTATTTTATATATTATACTTCTTTTATCTCTAAATCTATGGAATATATAATAAAATATTTAAATGTATCAGATAGAGAATTTAATTTTCTTTAATATTACCACGAAAAATTTTCAAAAAATAATATTTAGAAGATTTTTTTTCAAGAATCTTCTACTTCCGGTTGTCCAATTATTACCAAAACCTTTTCAGATCTTCCCATGAATGTCCGATTGGGAAATACGTTGTTAAACAAATTTTAAGTCTTATAGTTTTTGAATAACCGTCCTTCCAACATCCCACACACACACATCCACACACACACACACACACACACAGACATCATCGTAAAAATGTTCAAATCGGATTGTAGGGACCTTAAAACGTGCTTATTCAATAAAATCTGGATATGCGATTTTTAGCATGAATCCAATACCTCTCTTAGCGAGAGGTAAAAATCTGTTGTGACCATCATAATACCTCTCGCCACGTCCGTTTTTGGTTACATAAGTATTGTATTTAAAATTTCTTGTATACCTACACTCTACACCAAAAATTCTACTTATACCTATTCTTTATATTTAGATTTTTTGATTTAAATTCATTCTATGAAGAAATTTTGTCCTACTCTTCTAATTTTTAAAGATGTTTTCAATTCGTTGTCAGGATTGACAGTATTTCTGAATACCTATAATTTTAAATATTTAACTATTAATACAATAAGAAATAATATAATGTATGTACTTCCCAGAAAAAATCTTCAGTAATGTCCCTAGATTTTTGACACTGACATGTATCTATCAGTTACAAATATTGTAATTTTTCAATTGGTTTCCGTGACATTATTTGGGCTGTAAGTTTTATTACAATAGATTATTATATACCTAATTTATTTATCTCTAAATCTATAAAAGATATAATAAAATATTTATATGTATCAGATAGAGAATTTACTCTTCTTTAATACTAGCAAGAATAAAAAATATCAAAAAATAATATTTAGAAGATTTTTTTTTTTAAATCTGCTACTTTCGGTTGTCCAATTATTTCCAAAAGCTTTTTAGCTCTTCCCAGTAATCGTTTTTAAGAAATCGTCCTTCCAACATTCACGCAGATACACACACACTAATACATTCACATACACACACACAGAGAGACATCATCCTAAAAATGTTAAAATCGGATTGTAGGGACCCTGAAACGTGCTTATTCATTCAAATCTGGATATGCGATTTATAGCCAATACCTCTCTTAGCGAGAAATAAAAAGTAAGTATAAAAATTATGTTAAATTAATATTAACATTTATCTTCAATGATACGTTGGTTATTAATTTTTTACCCATAATGACAATTGGTTAGTAATTCTACACTCGGAATTAAATTCACAGATGCTGTTTGTACTTCTAATTAAACATGTTTAAGAGGAAGGTTCTCACTTTTCATAGAATGTCAAGACAATAATTATTACAGATTTTTTTTACATTATCAATATAACAAACACATCACAACACCAAAACAACCACTCAATGAGCGAAAACATAAAAATGATTTCAGAAGTTTAAAAAAAAAGTGTTGGATAAAACGTTGTTTTACACTCGTGTACAATGTATATTAGTCAGTAAAGAAAATTTTCTTTCGTAGTATGTTACATTCCACATTCGTATAATAAATAATTATTATCTTCTATGTAAATATTCGTTACTCTCTCATGTAAATATAAATATAAGCAATGCGTCATCTTATCAAAAACATACAAACATCAACCCTAAGATAACACCATATTTTGTGAATCCAAGAGTGTCATGGAACACAAAACATTATGTATGCAACAAGCAGGACGTCAGGATTCATTTTCATTGTTGCCTACCCTCAGCAGGAATTTGAGGAAAGATTGGGGGTGAATGATAATGCAAGTGACACTAGGAAATAAACAACATTCTACCTTCTACGCTTATATTATTTGGAACTGCTTAGGGGTGGTACTATCTCCTTGTCAAGTAAATATGTTCTATTTCTGAATAGTGGCTTCCTATAACGCACTATGATTTCGTACTAAGCGAAGAGCATTAATCAGATATAAGCATTTGATGTTGGATATGATATTGCAATTAAATACGTGGTGTTAATAACATGGGCCTCTATTTTTTGAGCATACGAAAATCTTAACGAATAGTAGTCTTTCGTTTCACTACTTTTAGACTAAGTTTTTGGATATATGTAGTTTATAAATATAATATTAAAATTTATCAGTTAACACATATTACTAAGAATATACAACAGCAAAATAATTAGTAACAAACAAATTGACTTACAATATCTGCATCTTCATCAATTTCAGGTTGTTATTGCACGATTTTCAATTGTTACTACCACTAACAATGAACGTTACAATATTATTTACACTTAACACACACTAAAAACACGATTAATAATAATAGAAATAGTTAATAACATTTTGACACATCGCAAATGTTCTTTACACGGACAGAGATACTGATAAACTAAAACTAAAGACGATTCAATGCTACAATAAACGAAACAGACTTGTTAGAACAAAAGAGCCGCCTAGTGCAAGCTTATTCAATGAATTTTATTTCAAAGATATAAGTTGGTTTTTTGTTATTGCAATGTTAATATCAAATTTTGTGTCATTTTTTAAAATTACGAGCCGAAGAATGTTTTGAATTTTCTGTAGGAACTTCTCCAACCGTCTTTTTCTCCTTCCTCAAGGTCCATGGTTCGCATCCATACAACATAATACTTCATATAAAGCATTTTACAATTATTTTTGTAGTTCTATATTACTGGATGTTGCAGGGGTAGCCATTCCTCCTAAACGAATGCCAATCCGAATGAGGATAATAAATGCTCAAAAATATACACTATTCATACTATTCGTTTCTATAGTCACAATCGTCGTTCGTTTCGATAGGAATACGAAAGAAATTACGAAATCACAATAATAGAGACCCAAGTTCGTATAGAAATATCATCATAAAAACGTATTCTTCCAACAATAACTGTTAATAATGTAAATAACAGTAATACTCAAATATATTTTGGTTAATTTTCCTTTTCAATTTGTAATTAAATATTAATAAAACTTTGTTCTGGATTTTTTTTATTTCATAGTTATTTTTACCTTCCGTCACCTATAGACAAGGAAGGTAATGTCTCGTCAAAAATTTCGATGATGAGTTTTTAATGAATAAGCACGGTTTAGTGTTCCTTCAATACGAATTTACTGTTTTTATGATGATGTCTTTATGTGTGTGTGTGACAAAAATTTCTCCTTCGATACTACAATTCTAAAAATTATAATTCTTTCATATTCCTCTTTCGTAAGTCCATATGAAGAGTTGATTAGATTTTGGTTATGATTGGTTAACCGGAAGTACCCTAATTTGAAGATTTTTTCTTCAAAAAACGCTGTTAAATTTCATTTTTTGACCTTTTATATTATTATAAATAAAAGAATATGTTATTCTCTATTCGATTTTTTTTTCATATTCAATGAATCTAGAGATAAAGAATTACAAAGAAATATCTTGCAATCTAATGCTGCTAAAAGTTGCACCATGGAACATATATTCAAACAGTACTAATGTCAGTGTCAAATAAAATTTACATAATATCTTTGTAAAATAATTTTACTGGAAATATAAAAATATAAATTTAAGGTAGCAAAAACAAATCACATAAGGTAATAAACAGATTATAACCATAAGTCAATTTAGCAGATTATTATGTTATAAATATAATATATATGTTTTTATTTTCTACTTCTTTTTAAGAGTAGTTTAGTTCCTTACGAGGTAAGATCAGATCATTTCTCCCCTAAAAAGAAAACGCCCATAGAATAATTTACAAAAAAAATCTGTGTGTAATTTGTACAAAATACGTAGAATTGGCGGAAGGTATTGTGCTGACCACATCTATTTTTTATTATTTTATAGTTAATTTTTATTTTACGCCTTTATATATGAAGCCTCACTGGCTTGCATAGTTCTTATGAATACCAAATAGTAGATCCACGTACACATGTCAAATTAATTCGATTCATTTTAACATAATTACATATGTAAAACGCAAACGCTTTAGGGGTAGTAATTATGGAAATACTCTTTTACAGATAAACCGAAATAAATTATACATCTTGAGCCAATAATTTTAGAAACAATTAATATACCATATTTAAGATTTTGATGTATACGTGTCAATGTTGAAGTTAGTATACTCGTATAACTTATTCATAAACTTGTAAATGAAGACTTCAAATTTTGAGCCATAAAGTTTCAAAGTTTTAACATTGCAGTGGTTAATTAATGCCTTGTGTTAGGCAGTTTTAGAAGCTATTAATAGGAAGTGCATGAGGTTCGATATAAACCTGATTTACTCAAAATTTCAGTATAATACGAGTGTGCGTACGCACCACGCAGATATATAGTTATAAATAGAAATAGGTAGTGCACTTCGCACTTCTATTGTGAAGTACAACATAATTATCGCATAAAAGTGACCCTGTGTTCACGACAGCTTTGGGTATCTGTAAGGTAAAATTTCGTAAAAATATAGGCAGTTTATTTGATAATAATAGTAAACAATTAAAATAATCGAAAATGGAATAATATATTTATACTGAGTACAGTAAAAAAAATTAAAAATGTCCAATCAAGGTTATCTGTATCATGAACGAATTAACAAATTGGCATACATTTATCTCTTTCCTTTGCAAAGGCTATAAACGTGTACGATACGGATGGATATAACACGCTTGTCTTTCAAAAATTCATATTGCTTCGACTGAGTTAAGACATTCCACTTTAAAACGATGCTCGTTATTGATAATACTTTCGCTGTAACGCAGATACATTACCTTGATTCATAGCCGTACGAATAATGTTATTTTCTGTCAGTATCTCAATTTTCACATATGTATTTGGTTTTATATTTGCTAATAAACTTACCAGTTGCCTTATTTTTGAATTTTGAATGCTTTTATTGTAACATATTTTTATAATAATAAAATAACAGTAGTATCTTATGTACCCTCATGAAAACTGAGCAAACGACACTACTGAATTTGTCAGAATGGGCGGAGCAAAAATCTGAATTCATACAATTCGTAGATAACCTTGATCGGACATATTTCAAAATTTTTACTGTATACTTTATAATTATAATAGAGCCTAAAGTATCTTCGAATGAATGGTTCAAAACTAGAGTCAGGAGAAACTGGAGTGGGTGTATTTGGTCCAGTTTACCAAATAAAGGAATCCACAGGCACCAGTCCCACAATATTTCAAGCAGAGATCTACCTACTCAATAAATTTCTGTGTTCAAATAAACCTAAAGGTCTCAAAGGAGCAACAATCAACATATTGTCAAACAGCCCTATTGCTTTAAAGGCACTAAGTGCCTTCACTTGTAAGTCAAAGCTAGTCTGGAATTGCATGAACACCCTACAACAACTGGCCAAAGATAACCACGTCACTTTGTGGTGGTCATGAGCTTGCTAAAAAGGGAGCTAAAATACTGTTTTACAGGCATGAACCTGAACATCCCGGGCCTTAGTCATTCGAAGAAATTCATTTCACCTTCATTGACAAACGCCAAAGAGCTATTAGCTCTCAGCAAGAAGGACCTTAGAACTATGACAGGTATCTTTACTGGTCATTGTCTTCTGAAATACCATCTATGTACGAGTAAGATTGGTATAGCTGAAAACAACTTCTGTCGACTCTGCGAAGAGGACAAAGAAACTTCCATCTTGGTAAAAGATACCTCGCAGCAAATGAGATCGGGAAACCGACTCCTGGAGCAGTAATTGGCTTCATAAGAACTCTGGAACTGCTTCCAGAAAACTAAGATAGGGTCATGTTACAACAGATCTTACAGGTCGCAATGACAAAAGCGGTTAGCGCTTAAAGCCCTCAATTGAATGAATGAATGAATCTTCGAAAATAACCAAATAATATAATGTAAACGGATCGATCAGAAAAATAATTTTTAGTAACTTAAAGTATTACAGCGGCGATAAGCAGTTTAGCGGAACGAACAAACCTAATATGTTTTTGCTAAAATTTCTCCGTTATTCTGTTGGCAAGAACTTTTAGATCTGATAATTGTCAATTTATTATGTATATCTTTACCTTCATCATGATTTTCTATTATAATACGTTCGTTCATTCATCCTTCTTTACTTTCATTGTAAATATTTCTTCACCGTTAGTATCTTGGTTAGCCATGCTTGGGTGCTAGCACTTTCACTTGTCTGTCCCCTGTAGCATCTAACGGTGTGTGTGCGTGTGAACTTTCGCTTTCAACCAACGCACACATATAGGTTACGTTAGAAGACATGTTAGAATGTTTGGAATGGAGCACTGACATTGAAAAATCGCTTTATTTTCAGATTTAGACAAGTTCCTAACAGTGCTTATTCTTTAAAATCTGGATATGCGATTTTTAACATGAATCCAATACCTCTCTTAATGAGAGGTCAAAATTAAATTCATTGTCTTGCCCTACTCTCCCTTCCCTGTCATACCAAGTGTTTTGCTGAAATTTTTATTAGTACTAATATCCAATGTCTATCATTTTGTCTATCTATGATACTATATCAATTATCATTCAATTTTATTCTTTCCATTTCCTCTTCCTTTAATCCTTCTTTCGTTGTTCGATCTTGTGGGTATATTGAGGGTCGCTTGGCAAGACTTTGTGGCAGTTTGGGCAATGCGTAGCTTGTTTGGCATCCTTGTTCCCGGTGCGTGCGTCTTTCTCAATGTCAATGACCTTCACGTTCACGCACTTCGGCGTAACCCAGTGGCACTGGCAGAGGACGCCAAGCACGCCCACCGCAGGGCAGGACTCGCTACATTTCAAATTTTGGGGAACATTTTTGGAAATGCATAGTTACTGAGTCCTATACCTATTAAGCAGTATTGGTACTACTATAAGTGTAACATTATACGAGAGTTATGTCATAAATATTACATACAATTGTTAGTTATTCATTTAAAAAAAAAAAAAATATTACACTATCTCTTTATAATTCTTCACTATAGTCTCCCAGCTTCTCAGTCTGGGAAACCTTACTATTCCATCCAAGACACCATCTCTATTCATCTGTCGAATGGCTTGGGCAACGGCAACATGAAACTCGTTCAGAGACGGAAAACGTTGTCCACGCGTAGGTTGTTTCAGCTTTAGGAATAGGTATAGGTCGAAGTCTGGTGGACTCATGTCCGGATTGTAGGGATCATGAGGCAGCACTCCCAACCGTATTTCGATTACGATATTCCCGATGCGGGGCCGAGCATTGTCATGGAGAATGTGTGGCCGTTTTTGCATGAAAGATACTAAACTGCTGTGACACTTGTTCAACATGGAACTCTGTTTGTCGTGATGATTTGTAATCATAAGCAAAGATAATTTTTTGACTTTTGAGCTCTCCGGAATTTTTTTGGCCGTGGGGAATTTAGACCTCTCCACTCGACTGTGATTTCAACTGTACTACGGTACACTGTTAAGTCACGCAAACTTCACTTAAAGTACAGTGGATTTTTGTTGGGTTTCTGTCACGGTAGTTTCGATCTTAACACGTTCACTGTCCCGTGAGCCACATATGGCTCATACTTGATGCTTGTTCCAAGTCCTGTGAGCCATGTTAGGTTCATACATACAGTAAAAATTATCTTGAACTTTATAATGGACTTCAGGTTTTATGTAAGTAATATACCTTGGACTTGGTAGAGTAATTTTTGTGCTACACGTCAATGTAAATATGAGACATATTTGGTACATGGACTCTGGGTAAAACTTTGGTTAGTATTATGTTTATTTGAAGTATCAAAACATACAAAATAATATAAATCTATTGTATAAGTGAAAATAAAAAAGGTATCTAGTGCCTTTTATTGTAACATATTTGGCAAAGTGCTTGTTCACATTCACTGCATATTGTAGGTACTCTTTTAGCTTTCTTTCCAGCTTCTTTTGAATTTAGACCCTGGTCTTTTTGAAAACAGTAGCATCCGTAACATCTTTTGCGTAGTACATTTCTTGCACTATCTTTTATTTCTTTTAATTTGTGAACACTTTTCCTCGTTTGTTTTGCAGACTTTTATGAAACATATATGACTCTTTGGACGTTGTGCCCTCAGCATTATGACCCCAGAGTCAAATGAGCCATATATGGTACATGGGCTGTTTTTATGGGGGACTGGCGCGGCTTATAACTGTTATAACATTGTGAACAGTGAACGTGTTAATGTACAACCGCCTCGATGGTCGAGCGTGATGAGAAAGCGCGTTTCGATACGACAGCGCTCAAAGCGACCATCACCGCTCGGATCCTGGGGTCGTGGGTTCGATTCCCACCATGGGCTTGGATGTTTGTGTGTGTCCTTTCTTCGTCTCATCTCCATCATCGCAATGTATACAACGCCAATGTAATAACAATATGTAGCAAAAACTGACTCATCCCCATTAAAATCACATTGTAATAAGTTACAAGACTTGAAATACAATAAAGAATATTATTATGTACAACCTCTGACCCTCAACAGTCACACATGTGCAGGGTCCATTTTTAGCTAACGTTTGTGAAAACAGATTACGCTATATACTCGCTGCTTTTCCAAGCCTTCTACTACAACTGACGTAAATGTCATGTTGTTGCATCATCCAATTCGCAGTGTTGCCAAGGTGTGCATTATTTATGAAATGACCGTGGTAAATTTTTATAAATGTCCAGATTATGTAAGATCAAGATAGCCTAGGATACTTTGTATTAAATTATAAATATGATAATATAAAAAATTTACTCTAGTTTGTATAAATGAGTCTGTCTTTTTTTTAAATTTTAATTCTTTAAAAATGAATTCCCTATTACATAATATAATGCAAATATGACAATGTTGTTTTCAGTGAAGAAAACAATGGGGTATGTGACCATATTTGAATTTCGATATAAAAGTCATAAAATATAAAAACTAACCCCTATAGCTTCTTATTATAATAATAAAAACTAAATATTAGTTTGTATTAATATTGTTGTTAGCATTTTAATGTTTTGGAGAAGGGATATATGACGTGAGTATAGTAGAATCGTGGAAGAAGACAGATAGACTGGGAAGGAAAGAGATAGTTATAGATCAGCCGACCAGCGTCGCGATTTTGTTGTGGTAGGTGTGGCATGAAGACAGCTTCCTATAACTATCTCTTTCCCTCCCACTCTATTCGTCTTCTTCTACTATTCTGCCATGCTCACGTCACGTATCCCTTCCCCAAATGTTTAATAATTATTTTCTCGTAAAGAAGGAATAATTAATCGATTTAAAAAGACACGGGTATTTTATTTTTTTGTCTAGTATCATATTATGTAAAAATAAAAATTTGGCTACATACTCACTCCATTGTGGAATGCACTTTGTGGTATACCCCTCAGCTCCTTTAGTAATTTTGCTTGTATGTAAGTCGCAAAATATCCTTTTCATCTTCGGGTTTGTTTGTATCGATATGTTCTATCTCTCTCTTGCGTGTGACGTCAATAATTCTGTATGTCCATAGCGCGAAATTCAAAAAAATTCATTACTTTTTTTCCGTATACTGTAACAATATACAAATTGCTAGCAGTTTTGGGGCGATTTAGAATGAACAATTGAATATATGTCTGCATAATAGCGAAATATATTACGGTTTCAAAATATTTCGGGCTGTATTTTTAAATATTTTTCAATCAATAATTTTCACCCCCAAGTCCTGGTCTGCATAACGTAGTCTTCCCAAGTCCCGGGACTCTCCACGTGTACACCAACACACTCGTACATTGTGCGTGTGCGTAGCTCAACCTTAACAATCACTATTCACTAACTACCCTATCGTACTATACAAGGAATTAGTGAAGATGTTATTATCTTGGGTAAACAAACATGTACTTTAGTCTATCGCTATTAGATGTAGGTAGTATGTACATTATTTTTAGAACAAAATTATTTATGTATACAATGAACGCATGAATTTATTGCCAAACAGAGTGACCTATATTTTTCTATTCTGTTGTTGTGATTGTTTTCCCACAGTCTTTCATAGTAATGATATTGCATAATATGTATTTTAATTTATTTGCTCTAGAGTGCTCACAATATAGGTAAATATAGTAAAGTAAAATTAGAAAATAAAAAACATTTAGCAAACACTTTATTTATTAAGAAAAGTTACTGAATCAAAAAATTTAACAAAAGTAGAAAAATTATTGTTCTTTATTAATTAGATTTTATAGCTAAGGTACGATTTATTTTGAGTAAGTAATAGTGTGTATTGCCTCCCCGAACTGTAAAGACTTCTACCACATGGTTTGGTAAACTTTCAATACAGTTGGTAACTCTTCGTGGTAATTATTTTTCCATTCTTCAAAAAGAGGTACTGTTAGATATTGAATAGTTTTTTGTACGGATTATCGATGCTGAACACTTTGCCTTAACGTAATCCCATATTTTTCGTAGGAATTTAAGTCAGGACTCCGCTGTGACCATTGTAATAATCGAATATTGACTTATTTTAAATGCTGCTTTATTCTGTATGCAAAGTTAGGACGCATGTTAAGATTCTCGAGAACAAATGGAGCTGTGCATTTTCTAATTTACAAAAATTCCGCCAAAGCACCATATTTAACCAAAACTAACTTAATATTTCAATACATCGAAATACCAGTCCATGCCATTTTACTACCACCGTCAAATGGTGTTAGGGTGTGAAATATCATGAAAACGGTTCTCCTGACATTGACCACGCGCATTCTTGTTCATTTAATGAACACAAACAGAAATGGGATTCATATATGAACAATAAGGAGCTCCAGTGCTCCATTGCCTAGTCTCTATGTTCTCGCGCAAAACTCGACGTGCTATGAGCAAAGTTGGGCAAGCAACGGACATCCTAGGACTTAAGCAATATTTGCTTCAGTGAACGGATTCTGCAGAAATTTCAATTTCACGAACATCTGCCACTTGGCAAAAGACAATAGTTGGTAGTACGATCCATTCTTGTAGTACAAATATTGCTATAAATCGATGTTTAAATGGGTTTGTAATGCATAGTGTTCCTGATATTCGTCATCTGATGTATTCTCTTATTTGATAATAACGCCCAGTTACTTTTCGGGCAGTACTTCTGGGAATAATCAAGGCTACAGTGATGTTTTGAATAATGTGATCATCTTCACCTGAAGTTTCTGTTCAAGTTGTATTTTCCGATTGAATTGTAACAAATTTATTCACATTCAGTATTATAAGTACTAACAGTGCAATATGAATCATTAACCAACGATAATTGAAGAATTTATAGTTATGATTGAGTTTTTAAAAACAGATAATTTTGCACAGGTTTAGTTTTCTTTCTCTTAATAAATGAAGTGCTTGCTACATTTGTTTTATTTTCTAATCTTTCTTTACAGATCAGATGTTCATATATTAACTTAAAAATAATAAATAAACCCATATTTCATTTGTTATAAGTTGATATAAAAATATCTGTAATATCTCACAAAATTTCGTGTTCACTTATCTGAAATCAATCAAAAAAAATCTATAACTCAGCCTTACGCGATTCTATACCATATATTCTCTTTCGCATTTCACTTCGATTGAGAACTAGATGTAAACGTAGTGGCAACGTCACAGCGGGTCAACGACCGTCCTCTAGCAGCCTAGCCGTGCCGAGTCACTCGCTCTCTGTTGAGAGAGAGAGCGAGCATGAGAGGAGAGAGTGGGAGAAACTCTCCTCTCGGAGAGGAATGCGCGGAAACGCGTGCGAGAGAATATTTCCGGGTGGAATTTGACGCAATGAGAAGGAGAAAAGAAATTAAATAGAAGGATTAATGGGATGATAATAATTTCATTATAATCCTTTCTTCAAGTTTAGAAAATTGGCTAATGATAATTAAATGTTTTTAATATAATTTTAATAAATATTATATTACAGCTTTTTCTCCAATGTTGGGTGTACTTACCTACTTCACGAAGCTTTTTAATAACATCCAAATATTAAGAGTGTCCAAAAGGAAAAACTTTTATGAGAAATTATTTCATAGAAATTATTACTGCCACAGGTCACAAGGTTAGAACTCATGTTATAGTTGTCTTTCTGTAACTACAATTACAACACAAAATGCTTAATTACAATATAAAAAATCTGCTGTGGGCAGTGCAATACCTTCCGTCAATCCTGTGTATTATGTATATATATAAATTTTCTTGCAAAAGATTCTAAATTTCCATTAAAATTATTTCATATACAAACTATGCAAATTGCACTTGACACTTACATCTTTTTCTTTAGCTTTTCCCATTCGTCACAGGTAGCTATTTTTTATTTTCTTCTTTCACTCATTTCTGTTTTGCGTGTCGTTCTCATTCAGTTCCTTTTCTCTTAAGTCTTCCGCTATACAGTCCTTCCATCTTATCTTTGATCTTCCTCTGTTTCTTCAACCTTCTATTACTAAGCTATTCATTCTTCTTCCAATATATTCTTCATCTCTCCTCATGACATGTTCAAACCAATGTAATCGTCTCTCTTGTATTTTTCTACAAACTTCTAACACTAGAGTTATTTCCTTTATTCTTTCATTCCTTATCTTTCCGTGTCTTCCCCAACATCTATCTCAACATCTTCATCTCTGCCACATTCATTTACTTTTCATTGGTACAGACATCTGTCAATTTGAATTATCTGAATATATTAGCAGTTTCCATGGTTAGCATACCTGACTGATTTATGATTTAATACCTTTATAGAGAATAGGGCACCGACATACACACACACATACAGGATGGTGACCGGTACAGCCGAACATAGGACTTTGTAAAATAACACTTCTAATTTCCAGCTTCCCTAATTATTTTTGGTGAAAAAGCTTCAAATAAAAGTTGTAGAGCATAAAATTCTGCATCTGAATCAAAAAGCAAAATTAATTTTGTATACCTTGTAACGGCAGAAATTAGGTATGACAATGTCAAAAATCACATCAAAAATAGCAACAACCATGGAATTGAGACAAAATAAATAACAAATTTGTAACGGTTTATCTATCATGTTAGGGTAATTTATTTTTATTAAGTTTTATTTCTAATTTTTGTTCCATTTAACAATTATCTGTTAATTTAAATTGATATTTGTTCACTTGAACAGAAATTATAAATAATAATAAAAATAATTTAACCTAGCTTGACAGATAAATCGTTAACATTTGTTAATTTTTTGTTTCAATTCCATGGCTATAGCTATTTTTGAGGTGATTTTTGACATTTTTATACCTAATTTCTGCCGTTACAAAGCACACGAAATTAATTTTGTTCATAGATTTTATGCCCTACAACTTTTATTTGAAGCTTTTTTTCTTAAAATAATTAGGGAAGCAGGAAATTACAAAAATTTGGTTTTACATGTTAAAGTCCTATGTTCGGCTGTGCCGGTCACCATCCTGTATACAGAAATCATTGTAAAAATAGTAAAATCATATTGTTTATCCCAGACAATAACTTCATTACCTATAAAGGTGACGGAAAGTAAAAATAAGGAGGGTGCATCTTTACCTACCCTGTATATTATTTCATAATTTTTGAAATATATTTATGATTCATACAAGTTCTTATTTCTATAATCCAATATTTAGTCTGTTTAAAATATTAATAAATTAATTAGTTTATAATTATATAGTTACATATTTTCTAGATTTATTTCTATTACATAAGGTCATAACTATGTTCCATGTATAGAATAAATACGTTTTCTACAATATTTAACACTAATGTAGTGTTATTTAAGTAAATAATTGTTGTAATTACATAATTATACATTGTCGTGATGTGTTGTCGTAATTAGTGTTCTGCACCAATTCTTACGTAACTGGTAACACGGTAGTATAACTTGCAGGCACTTTCACTTGTTTTTCTATTTTCCTTGTCACACATCAGTCCAAACAATTCAACATCGCCAGATTATTTTATGTTAATTTCATTTACAAAAATGAGATATATAATGAAAAATAAATGTTAAATATATGTCGTATAGACTAATAATCGTTTCCAAGACGCCGTAAATTTCTATTTCTTACATGAATATAAAATATCATAAATTACAAAATTACGCAGATTACCTAGGCCTACGTACTTCTTGCGGAGTAACTTCCTTTAATAAACAGATGATGAGGGTTACGACCGTGATTTATCGTTTTATTATTTCTAAACTAACTTAGCAAACAAAATACATTCTACGCTTAGATATTATATTTTACTCGTGTTGATAGTCAGAAGAACCATTAACGGGATGATGTATTTCGTAAACTACTTATTCAAACATTGACAATTTTGTGAACTAAAATTTTCGGTGTTACTAATAAATTAAAATGTAATAAATTGAATTTAATTCACTAGAATAATAAATGCATTTCTTACTTTAAGAATAAGGTTTACTTGAATTTGATTCTGTGCTATTTATTTCAGTAAAAAAAAATTCATTGAAATAGCGATTTTTTGTCAGTTATATCAGAAATTATTTCAGTAACCCTAGTATAAATATTTTTACTAATTAATTAGAAATGCTTGTTTCTGAAACAGTTAAAAACCAGTAGAAATAATATTTCATTTTCGTAGGAAATATTTTAGCTGTCACGATTGTAACACGAGGGGGTGGGGAGAAGCTCTAATGATGATTTTTTTCCCAACGATGACCACTTGTTCGACCACCGCTCGATTACGCAGGACGTAACACCGACACAATTGCATTTAACTTTAACTGATGGACACAGACATTATTTGGATTTAATTTATTTACATGATTTTATTTTATACTTAAACTAACTTATTATTAATATATTACACTAGACAATAAAACAAGTAAACTAAATAGTTACATTTTACATAGTAATTCTGCGTAGTTGCGTCTACTACGCGCTCATACTAAAAAACCCGAGACTACATCTCGTCGACACGAGTTTCTAAGACCGACTACATGTCTTGTCAACATGAGTATCTAAAACCGACTACCTAAAACAAAGCGTTACTTTCGTGACAGGCTTATCTCTGAGGGGTTGAAGAGGGTATCATCTGGCATGCCTATCAAAACATCAGCCCTGCACGTAGGCTTGCAATAACTTCTAAACTTAATTGTCAACAAATAACTGTCTAATTTCTTTGACAGCTAGACTAAAGAGTCAGTTAATAAAAGATAATAACTATATCTAAACAGAATTTTGACTAACAAAGATAACAAGTTGAAATATTATTTCTGAAACTATAATTTAGCAAAGATTATAAAAAGTTACTTATTTGTTATTTCTCGCCTTGTTACACGATATTAGAGTACATTTTTCGCTACTAGAAACAACCTATTTTTTCAGTGTAAGTATATTTTGGGATTGATAAATATTATTTAAAAGAATTTAAAAAAAAAACTAGAAAGAAGGTATCCATTAATGAATCAACTAATACCAGTACCTAATCATAAGAGGTAATCTATTATCTTTGATGATTGTATGAACCCTAAGGGCTAGTCTTAGAATATATCTTTTGTACTCAGATTAATGACATATCATGTATCTTATGGGTAGTCCTATAGTGAAGGTGTGTGTCTTGGGACTTGAATTGTTAACGCTTTAAGATAGCTTAGGGAGTAAATAGGGTAACATCGCTTGAATTTAGATAGAGTTCTAGATTATTTATTATCGAGGAATGGTTCAATGATAAGTTTCACAGTGATTAATAATTACTCTAGCTAACTAATTAATTAATGTATCTATAAATCAGTTACATTAGTTGATTTTGAATGGCTGAAGATTCTATATTTCCAGTAAAATTATTTCATTAACTTTTCCCAATCTTTAGTGGTCGCTATTCTTGAATGTCTTCATCCACTTATTTCTATTTTACTTGTCGTCCTTTTCTCTCAAGTCTTTCGCAATACAACCCTTCCATCTTGTATTTGGTCTTCCTCTGTTTCTTCTACCATATACTACTAAACTGTTAATTCTTCTTCCAATATATTCTTCATCTCATGTTCAAACCAATATAATCGTCTTCCGTATCTTTCTAGAAACTACTATCACTCGAGCCATTTCCATTATCCTTTAATTAATTCCTTACCCAATCTTTTCGTATCTTCCCCAACATTTATCTCAACATCCGCATCTCTGCCACATTTTCTTTTCTTTGACACTGACATCTGTCAGAATTTTCTTGAATATAGTAGAAGTTTCCATGGTTGTAGCATAGCTGGCTGATTTATGAAATTTAATTCCTTTATAATTCTTTAACTCTATATCCATTGAATATGAAGAATAAAATGCAATTAAATCGTGTAGATATAGATATAAATAAATATATCATCACGGCATATTACCCATTGCTGGGTGTGCCAATCTGATTTGTACACAGATATCGGTAACGACGAAATATTTGTACCGTGCGGGCGCTTATCAGGCGTCACCTCATGGGTACTCATAGCTGGCGTGGAGAGTGCACCACAGGGGTCAATTTGTGCCATTAAAATTCGAAGAAATTTTTGGCGTCGGTCGGGATCGAACCGGGGTCCCCAGATTCGCAACCAGACACTCAGGCACACGGCCAGGTGTACATAGTATATTCTTTAATATTTATAATAACATTAAGTGTCAAAAAATGATTTAACAGTGTTTTTTAAGAAAAACTGTTAAAATCTTCAAATGAGAGTACTTCCGGTTGACCATTTATAATCAAAATATAATCGCTTCTTCTTTTGGGTGTAAACTTGATGAATTCGAAAAAAATATAATTTTTGTAATCGTAGTAATGGAGTTATGCGATCCGAAATTATCGTCACACACACATACATATATACAGACATCATCGTAAAAATGGTAAAATCGTATTACAGGGATCCTAAAACGTGCTTATTTATTTAAAACTCATCATTGATTTTTTTAACCAAAGACAATATCTTCCTTACCTAAAGTGATGGAAGGTAAAAAAGAAAAAAAATATTTTAGTCGGCTGATTTTTTGAGCATTTTCTTATTGCTTTTTATAACTCTCATCGCATTTACTGCCCTTCAATGCCCTCTTGTTAACCCTGAGGCTACCATCGCCCCCTTGGATCTACCCAGCGCCCCAAAACGAGGCGAAATCGTTTAGTCCATCAGGCTCAGATATCAAGATAAAATTCTCTTCTTCCGTTTCATAAGTCCGTATTCGATTTCTCAATACTCCACATCTGTTGTATGAGTTGGGAGTAAGTTCTCGTTGATGTTGTGGAAAAGGCGGGAATCCGCGGGTCGATAGCTCGTGTCGTTGACCCTGTGTGGGGGTGGGGGTGCTCAGTGTCAAATCCATCCCTCCTACACTCATGCACCCGGTCACTGACCTACCGCACACACCCCCGATCATAGACAACAACACGGAAACTCTACTCATACAAAACGGTCAAAAGTTCACACAATTTGAAAGAAAGGATAGGGGTAGTAAATTGAAGAGGCTATGGAAATAAGGGAGAGAAAATAATGGGTAAGATATTCATAAACTTAAAAATGAGAATTTTACAATCAACAACTATACTTAAAAAAATATCGTTTCATTTTTTGGTATTATATGATTCTTTTTCTCGGCGACTGAATTCCATACTCCTGATAACAAATAAACCACATGAAATAAGAAAATCATGGAGTTTTGAATGAAAAATTGACATCTGTCAGTTATGGACATAATTAATAGCTGTCATTTTGACACGGGCCCTCATATTTGCTCTAGCCCTATACATAAATTTCTGGCAAAAGATCCTATATTTCCAGCAAAATTATTTCATAAACAAACTATGCAAATTGCACTTAACACTGACATCTTCTTCTTTAACTTTTCCCATTCGTTGGGGGTCGCTATTTTTTATTATCTTCTTCCACTCATTTCTGTTTTGCGTGTCGTCCTCATTCAGTTCCTTTTCTTGGAAATCTTCCGTAATACAGTCCTTCCATCTTATCTTTGGTCTTCCTGTTTCTTCTACCTTCTACTATTAAGCTATTTATTCTACTTCAAATATATTTTTCATCTGTCCTCATGACATGTTCAAACCAATGTAATCGTCCCTCTTGTATCTATCTAGAAACTTTTAACACTCGAGCTATTTCCCTTATCTCCTTATCCTTTAATTCTTTGCCTGTATTCTTGTGTCCTCCCCAACATCCTCATCTCTGCCACATTCATTTTCTTTTCGTTGACACTGACATCTGTCGGTTAGAATTTTCTTAATATAGTAGCAGTTTCCATGGTTGCATAGCTGACTGATTTATAAAATTTAATTTCTTTATAATTCTTTAACTCTATATCCATTGAATATGTAAAAATGCAATCAATTCGTATAGATAAGAATATTCTTTAATATTTATAATAACATTGTTTCAAGAAAAACTGTGAAAATCTTCAAATGAGGGTACTTCCGGTTGACCAATTATAACCAAAATCTAATTAAGTCTGCATACGGATGTATGAAAGAGGAATACGTAAAAATTGTAATTTTTGGAATTCTAGTATTGGAGATATTGCGGCTGAAATTATACACATACAGACATTATCGTAAAAATAGTAAAATCGTATTGTACGGACCCTAAACCCTGCTTATTCATTGAACACTCACCACCAATTTTTTTGACGAAAGACAATACCTTCCTTACATAGAGGTGACGGAAGATTAAAAGACGTAATTATGTTTGCTATCCAATTTTAAAAATTCAAAATAATTTGCACTGTATTGTACAATGATTTCTATTTTCTCTATACATATTGATAATGCCTGAACGCTGCTGTGCCTATGTTATTATTTCCCCTGACAAATTATTCGTATAACCGTATGTGTATTGTGTGGTTAATTGCCGAATGAAAAAACAGTTTAACCCCGAAATCCCCGAACAGCCGTCCAATGACCTTTCTGTTGACTGTCAACTGTCATCACAGCACACTCCGATTCCAATTCTACGCTTTAATAAATCGTTTTTTTAACATGACGTAAATCGTTAAATTAGCTGCGGATGAAGTTTTAAATTTTGACGTTTTCTTTGATGTGAGCTCTTCCTCTTCCTTAAAACTTCGAAATGATTTTTAAGATGAAAGGAATCATATTTTGTTATTCTAAAATAAGATACGGATATCTAGTACAGCAGGATGTTCGGTAAATAGGCGACCATTTCTTAGGAATGGTAAAGGTGACCACCAGAATCAAAATTTACTGTTAAATTTACCCTGATTGGTCTCTTGCAGGAACTATAGGCCTCCAAAGTTACCCAATCAGTGACAAGAAAAATACTATTACTATCAGGGTGACAAGAGCCGTGTTCCTTCGGGCTATGATTCGCAATCCAAATAATCAAAGTGATCATGATTAGGAAGAAGTTTTTTCTTGTTCCTTTTTCAAATTCCATAGGGCGCAAGCAGTCACGTGACTTTGCTGACATTGGCAATCACATATGGGGGCCCGTATCAGAATGCCAGCTATTAATTATGTCCATAACTGACAAATGTCATAATTTTTAATTCAAAGGTTCATTTTTTACTATTATATGATTTTTCTTCTCGACAACTGAATTCCACACTCCTGATAACAAATAAACTACATGAAATAACAAAATCATGAAATTTTTTATGAAAAATTATGACATTTGTCAGTTATGGACATAATTAATGTGACTGCTCGTGCCCTATACATAAATTTTCTTGCAAAATATCTTATTTTTCTAGTAAAATTATTTCATAAACAAAATATGAAGATTGTACTTGATACTGATATCTTCTTCTTTTGCTTTTCCCATTCGTTAGGGGTCGCTATTTTTTATTTTCTTCCACTCATTTCTGTTCTTCGTGTCGTCCTCATTCAGTTCCTTTTCTCTCAAATCTTCCGCAACAGAGTCTTTGGTCTTCCTCTGTTTGAATGTCAATAAATGATATTTAACTGCTTTTTTAAAAATAAAAATTGCAAATGAGGTACTTCCGGGTGACCAATTATAACCAAAATCTAATCATGTCTGCATATGAATCTAAACTGGAGGAATACGAAAAAAATATAATTTTTGGAATCGTGGTTGGAGTTATGGGATCAGAAACAAGCGTCACATACTCACACACACACACACATGCACACTCATACACATACAGATACAGATATCATCGTAAAAATTTCATTAGAAACTCACTATCGATTTTTTTGACCAAGGACAATACCTTCCGTACCTAAAGGTGACGGAAAGTAAAAACAAGAGTGAAAATTTCCAATATTAAAAACAAGGGTGCGGATTAGGTATTAGATAATACGGTGCTTTGTTTAGTTAAATGTAAAAAAAAAATGTTCAATGTTTAATTAACTTTTTCTGTGTTTAAAGTTGTTACTCGCTTAACTACTGTGATTTACTAGTTGTCTCCCTGGTCTAAATACATTTCCATTTTAGAGTTAATTTAAAGTCCTGTTTTATCGACTGCGTGCCTCGTACTATACGCTGTCCTCATCAATCAGCGGATCACAGTGACTCCGGAACCCGGAAAGCTTCAGGCTAACTCCGCATATACATTTTACTCGGAAATAAACCTCAATAATATAGTTTTTGTAAGGGCAAAATTAAAATTACTCGAAAGCGTTATGATTTTTTTAACATAATTTTTTTTATTACATTTTGCTACATGTACGCTTCCACTAAAGGTTTCACGTTTCACTATAATCTTCTGTTACTGAAGATTTAACAAATATTAAGAAGTGTGTCGTGGCTGCGTGCCTGAGTGTCTGGTCACACATCTAGTAAACTGGGTTCGATTCAGACCGACACCAAAAGAAATATTTCTAATTTTAAATGGCACAAAAGTCATAATTATGACCGATATCTGTGTACAAAGCAGATTGGCACACCCAGCAATAGGTAACATGTTGTGATGAGTTATTTATTTATAAGAAATGTGTTATTTTATGCTATTGATGTAAGCCAACATAATAGATGAATGCGGAGATCCCTTGTGAGAGCAAATAGTGTTGCCGTCTACAATTGCATTCGCTCTATTAATGCAAATATACAATATATATGGAAATACAATTTTGTCGTAAAAAATAAATAATAAAAAAAGGTAGAAGAAACAGAGGAAAACGAAAGATAAGATGGAAGGACAGTATTGCGGAAGATTTGACAGAAAAGGAACTAAATGAGGCTGACAACGGAAAACAGAAATGAGTGAAAGAAAAAATAAAAAATAGCGACCCCTAATGATTGGGAAAAGCTAAAGAGGAATATGTCAGTATCAAGTGTAATTTGCATAGTTTGTTTATGAAATAATTTTACTGAAAATATAGGATCTTTTGCAAGAAAATTTATGTATGGAATTTGTAAATAATACATAGGATTGACGGAAGATAATGTGCTGGCCACATTAGATTTTTGTTTATCAATGAATGAATCATTTGTAACCATTCAAATCAAATCGCCAGTGATTCGAAGTACGACATTTATTTCGCAATAATAAATCAATTGAATAATTATGATGTAATATCAAAACTGACAGTATTATAATAAATATAATGTAACGTGCGCCCCCTGAGAGAAAAGTATGCATGCGCCGCTACTGATAGCATGTTCGCGAACAATGACGTAATCCCTTCGAAAGAACGTACCAGAGCGATAATAAAATCCCCGACGCGCTGAGACAGGTTAATTGCGCCGTGACCTCATTCCTTTGTATACGGGTCATTGTCGCTTTAGAAGAGTTCTAGACTGTTATGCGCTGTATAAATACCGTCGGGAGAACAGCGGGAAGACAGTCTCATATATACCAGTAACCAGATATGAACTCAGTGATATAAATAAACAGTTTAACAGTTGTTAACATAAATAAATGTAGTTATATAAATAAGTGTAGTGATATAAATGTTAGTTAGATAAATAATCGTAGTGTTTAAGCATTTAATAATATTCTTAGTGTTTATAATTATTTAATCATAGTGTTAGTTGTTTTTATCATCTTTTAATATTTAATCCTTATTTAATTATCGTTTAATAAACGTATTCTTTGTTAATAATAATTGTCTGTGATTTACACTTCACCCATATAAATAAAAACGTTACAATAACATATATTGTGTCAGTTTTGTTATTCATCAAAATGTGAAGTATAAATAGTTATTTAGCAGTACATACTAAACGAATTGAATAAATACGATAAAAGTATAACGGATGAAATATAGATACCTCTTTATCTTGTCCAAAAGCAATATGTTGCAATAATTGTCGGCAATCTTAGAAACACCGTCTTTGCAATAGCAAAATGCACATTATAATAGCAAGAATTAACAAAACTACCACGGACAACGAAATACAAATTATCGATGCCAGAATCACATGAATATTCAAATAATTCAAATATTTGAAAATTACATTTTTTGTCACCGCGGTTATAATACAGTTTCTATTTCATTTTTTGCCGTCGGTTGGACGGAAACAGCGTACGATAAAGAGATAGCGAATAAAAATCTCATATATATCATGTGTGTACGACAAAGATGCTAGATAAATGTTTAGCAATTCTTGCATCAGAAATTAATGACGGGGATCAACTCGGAGATACAGAATGTATATCATCACAGTATGGAATCCATTGTTAATTGTGTAAATCGGTTTAATTCTGATTTCGATATAATGAAAACATATTTGTATCGTTGCAAGCGAATACCTATCGTCTCGTCACCGTATGGCTTCAGGGTACTCAAATTACTATTTGGAGTAACTGTATTCCAAACAAAGCAATAGCATGTTATGCATCTTTATTACTGTGAAGTACTATAATAAATTTCAAAGCAAAACTAAATTGCATCGCATCCCATATTCCCATTGGCTATTAAACATCTTTCTTTCTCAACATGTCAGAATCACCCTCCACATCTATCTGTTATCTTCCATTGATCAAATAGCTAAACAGGGTAATATGAGATAATCCTCAGCCGTACCGTAGGTAGTTGTGACGTAACATGGACGCAGTGTTGCCATGACGACGCACCGGGACGCTGCATGTCGACAGTTTGTTGAGAGTTGGGATAGGTCGGCTACGGCGCGTCAGTCGCTGCTATGGCAACGCTGCACACCAAGGACATATGAACGGAAGTTACATATTACGAGTACGTACGATAGTCGCTAATAATATGACACCAAAAAATGTTAGAATGTAATACATAATTTTAATGAAATATAGGTCACACCTTCATGATAAAAAATATATCATCATAGCTTTTCATTCATTGTACAGCTTTACAAGTTTTTACCGTAGAGGGCGTTTACCAGAAGTCACCGAACTTCAATTCGAATTGTCAGGACCAAAGGGATGATTTCCTATTATTTTCTACAATTTTCATATAGTAATATCTGAAGTTTCTTGATATACAGGTGTTATATTTTAATGGACCCAGCAGATATCTCGCTTATTTATTAAGTTAGTAATTTCTTTCATATAACATTAACAGTGAGCCATGATTGTGGCTTGAAATAAAACAATGAACTAAAACAATTGTAACTAGTATTATTAAACAAAATATATTTTTTTTGTCATAATAATACATACAATAAGAATAAGGAACACTTAATAACAAAATGATTTTACAACAAATATTCAAAATGACTCGAAAATACACATCTAACATATCAACTTTTTCTGAGTTAGATAAATTCATTTTATAACAAATTAATAAGGTACTACAATGAAACTTGCTAATAATAAAGGTTAGAACAATTATTACTGACTATATTCACAGGTTGACATTTACCGTGTTACAATTATTTTCGTTAATTGTTTTATTTCAAGCCATACCACAATGGAAAGGGCGCGAGAGGTATTGTGATGGTCGCAACAGATTTTTTCAGGTTGATGACGTGAGTCTTCTGCCTAATTTAGTTATTGTGTAATTCATTTTGTTTTACAGGTATGTAATTTGCAATTGTTAATAAATAATTATATTTGTTCTGCTGTGATTATCATTAGCATTATTTGAGAAAGGTGCTATAAAGTTCAATTAATAAAATATTAAAATGAATTACTTACAAATATGTTTTAATATCATTGTAAATGCAATTAGTGAATTATTCATAAATTGTTATAAAAGTGTCTTATATTACATACATAATCATTTTCACCATATCTAATTGTGTGTTGATTATTTATGTAGCTTTCAAAAATGTGTAACTACGGATACCTCAATTTAATAGTAAAGGGAAGAGTTGAATAGATTCTGATAATAATTGGATAACCGGAAGTAGCAGTATCTTAACAAAATTGTTCTAAATATTATTTTTTGAAAATTTATGTTATTGCAAATATTAAACAACAAAATTCTCTATCCGACACATTTAATTTTTTTATTATATCTTCTATAGATTTAAAGATAGAAATATAATCATACGTAATATAACAAGTGATATGATTATCATCGATGATATTCTCGAGTGAAACCGAGCTGCTTCGGTTTCACGAGCAATATCTTCGATTATTAATCATATCACGAGCTTATATTTAATGAGAGAATATAATGAATTTTTGCAATCTAACCTAACCTAACTTTGATATACATATTCATATTGTATTAAAACAGGGTACTTACGAGCTTTATTTAATATTTCGGAGTTTGAATTATTGTTAGTATTTATTTTTATACTCAAAATTAACTGTCAATGTCATAAATAAAGAAAACAAATCCCTTAGTAACGACTATAAATACGGTGTTTATTTCTTTGTTTTTTATCATCGCTGTGATAAACTTGTAGCTAAGGAGATTCTGAATGTTGATTGGCGGAAAACATGTCACGTGGCTAAGGAATTATATTCTCATACGTAATATAACAAGTGATATGATTATCATCGATGATATTCTCGAGTGAAACCGAGCTGCAGATTTCACGAGTCCGAAGGACGAGTTGAAATGTGCAGCTTCGGTTTCACGAGCAATATCTTCGATTATTAATCATATCACGAGCTTATATTTAATGAGAGAATATAATGAATTTTTGCAATCTAATCTAACCTAACTTTTGATATACATATTCATATTGTATTAAAACATGGTACTTACGAGTTTTATTTAATATTTCGGAGTTTGAATTATTGTTATTATTTATTTTTATACTCAAAATTAACTGTCAATGTCATAAATAAAGAAAACAAATCCCTTAGTAACGACTATAAATACGGTGTTTATTTCAATGTTTTTTTATCATCGCTGTGATAAACGCGTAGCTAGGGAGATTCTGAATGTTGATTGGCGGAAAACATGTCACGTGACTAAGGAATTATATTCTCTATAAAATAATATATTGTAGTAAATCTCACAGCCTGCTCACAGCCAAACATCTCCATGGTAACTACTTGAGAAATTTAAATATGTGTAATTGACAGATAAATGTCACTAATATCAGTGTCAAAAATTCAGAGATAGTACTGAAGGCTTTTTCTGGGAACGATATTTAATATTTGTTATTGTATTATTAATTATATATTTAAAATTGTAGGTATATTACATGAACCCTTCAGAAATACCGCCAATCCCGTTAATGAATTGGAAAAACCTCGAACATTTAGAAATAATGGACAAAGCTTGCCCATAAAATGAATTTAAAATTATAGAAAATACGCAAATATAAAGATTAGGTTTAATTAGATGTACAAGAAATGATAAATACAATACTTATATATACCACAATGGAAAGGGCGGGAGGTATTGTGATGGCTACAAGAGATTTTTTGTCATACAAAACTAAATATATTTAGGAACACTGAAAATTGTTATGAAAAATACACAAAAGGGGTAGCAAATATAATCATTGAACAAATATACATTAAACAATCCTCTTCACTTTATAATTCATTCTCTCCCCTTTCCAAACTGCATTCCATCCCCTCAAAATTTGTTTCCTCTGTGACGTCAGCAAGTCAGTGCACTCATGACGTTGCACCGTCCTGCCCCAACATCCCTTGCGTTAGCCCATACTAGTCTTGCGTTAGACAGAGAACGCATTAGTTTCACGTGACGTGATGCACCTCTCCGCTCGGAGAACGCTAGGAGAGCGAGAGAGAGAAGAGAGTGCATGCATAGTGCACCCTGCAACATGACCTAGCACAATGAGAGAGCCGTTGTCAATGGGAATTTGTGCAAGGGGAAGATGTGAACTGGAAGGGTTGGCGAATTAGTTTGTATATGCGTAGTTTTTTTAAAGGGCGCAATTATACAATGCAGTTTCTATTCGGTGAGGTTAAAATACGTTACAAATTTGTATTTTTTTGAACCAATGAGTTCTGTAATATAGTCGAACGAACAAGTAGGTCATCCGGGTGTTTGAGGCCCAATGCTCTGTTTTCGCGTTAGGAGGAATAAATTCAAAATTTCCTACACGGTCTGTGGGTTTTATATCCCAATTAAAATATATAGGGTGTTTCAAGAAAAGTCATCAGCTCGATTATATTATTTATTATTGGGAATAGAAGAAAATCATTCAAATAAAAGTTATAGTAAATAGAGGGGAACATTCACTTATTGAAGATTTTTTTTTAAAATCATTGATTCTCAAATATACAGGGTGTTTCAGGACTAGTGTAACAAACTTTAACAGCTTATTCCTGAGGTCATTTTGAGCCAAAAATGTCATGTGAACATAGGTCCTATTCCTTCTAGTTACCAAAATACAAGAGGTTGAAGTTCTATAAATAACACGAAATTTTCTAATTTTTGTAATCAAGGTACTTTCGGAAAACAAGAGTTATTATTTTGAGTTGAGGAAATTTTAAATAGAAAGTTGGTGAAATGTCCAACAACGTCGGATTTTTTTTCAATTTTCATTACAAGTTGTTTAAAGTAAAATTTTGACACTGTAGTTTTAATTCAAAAGTTACTAAAAATAGTAAAAAATGGTTTTAGTGTAAACCAGTGATACCAAAAATGTGTTAAAAGTTTGAAATATTTCTGCTGTAAATAGAACGTTTTGGAGTGTAAAATTCATTGTAATATTAATAAATGTACATAATTTAATGTATTTGATATAAATTTTGAATCGTATGTTTTGTTGTCCAAATCGTAATCATTAATATTAATAAATAAAATTAATTAATACAAATAAGGTATGACTTTTCAATAATAACTCATGTTTTCCGAAAGTACCTTGATTACAAAAATTAGAAAATTTCGTGTTATTTATAGAACTTCAACCTCTTGTATTTTGGTAACTAGACTATAAGGAATAGGACCTATATTCATATGACATTTTTGGCTCAAAATGACCTCAGGAATAAGCTGTTAAAGTTTGTTACACTAGTCCTGAAACACCCTGTATACAGGCTGTATCAAGAAAATGGAACAGTGTCATTTATTTGTGAATATGAAAAGCTACACAAAAATGTGATTAAGATATTTTGTAAAGGATAGAGGGGAACGAATTTTGGCATAACTATTATTATTTTAGAGCCAGTGGTACTCAACTGATGGATCAATGTTATATTTTTTTAAATGGTATCATATATTTTTTATTAACTCATTAAATAGCGATTTTTTTTCTGAATTCAACAATATAATAATATCATACATCAAAAAATGTAAAATAGAAATGAGATAATAACTGAATTAATTTTTATCAATTTTTTCGCAATGTAAGAGTATGATATTATTATATCGTTGAATTCCTGAGAAAATTCGCTATTTAATTAGTTAATAAAAACTATATAATCCCATTTAAAAAAATGTAACATTGATCCATAAGTTTTGAGCACCACTGGCTTTAAAATTATAATAAATAAGTCAAAATGTGTCCCCCTCTATGCTTTACAAAATATCTTAATCACTTTTTTGCGTAACTTTTCATATTCACGAATAAATGGCACTGTTCCATTATCTTGATACACCCTATATATAAATGAAGTACGTGAATATTTTGTTTGCATTGACATTTTGACTTCTTTTTGTCAGGGCACTCTAATTCTATGTGAAACACGTATTCATTTTTTTCATTCATGACACTCTTATTATAGCTTTATTTTTATCAAATTAATATAAAACTTTACATGTATTTTTCTCAAAAAAATCATATTGTAAGGGTATAAAAATATTATATCACTGAATTCAGAATTAAATTCTGTAGCGAATGAGCAAATAAAAAAATATAGGTTCTCATTTAAAAATAAAAAAGTTTGGTTCCGTATATAGAGAACCACTGGTCTCAAAAAATAAATTTTCTTTGCATTAAATTTATCTTGTGAAATAGAAATTGTTTGAATTATTAAAAAATCTTTCAGAATTCATATTTCAATTAAAATGATACAACCTTTTTAGTTTTAGTTGTGTTTATTGTTATAAAAACCGACGTTTCGGCAGCATGAATACTGCCTTCTTCAGGGAATGAACAACAAATTTGTAAAAGACTAAGATTACAGATTTGTGGTACTCCTGAAGTGAGAGAAAAAATAGTGTAAAAAGCATGTTTTATAAGGTCTGTTATCGCATGCGTCCTTTGTAAAACTTGGACTCGTGCATTAACAGATTGCTTTATGAAACTTGTTTTTTAATATACTATTATATAACGGCCTTTTGTAACTAAATGGTTCCGTCTAGTGTTATTGTTTTTGAAGTACACTAAACTGAAATTAATGTATATGACCTATAAATAAATTTTTACAATAGTCAATATTCGTATCTAATATGGAATGTTGAATTCGTCATTGCAATGTTAGTAATGAAAATAAATCGCAAGTATAATCATAATAACCTTTATATGTTTACGGCATTGAAAACTAATTAATGTTAGTTTCATTTA
The DNA here is from genome assembly GCA_951394225.1 of Harpalus rufipes. NCBI lineage: Eukaryota > Metazoa > Arthropoda > Insecta > Coleoptera > Carabidae > Harpalus > Harpalus rufipes. Next base: position 20,101,706 of record OX596283.1, on the reverse strand, counting down.
TTCACATGACCTACACGGCAATTAGTATCATTGCCCATCTCATGACTGCATATTGCAACTGCACTGCATCATTTGACCCACTCTAACGCTTTGAATTCCTAGACCTAGACAAGCGGATGATAGAACTCGTCGTCGTCGAGAGCAACAATATTTTTCGAAATCTCAATTCTTTTAGCATTTTTACCCCGCCTAATTTTCATAATAATTTGATCTAGTGGCAATAACAATGAAACAATTGTTTTTGACAATTGTGAGTTGTCAACTTTTTCAAATTAATTTTGACAAATAAATCGATTAATAATTATTATAAAAGTTATAATCAGTAAAAATGTCTGCATTTATGGATAGCGAGTATACAGACATTGTGCTGGCCTATGGTGAAGCTTAGGGAAATGCTGCCCAAGGTCGGCAAATTTATTTGAAACGTTATCCGAATCGTCATCTTCTAAATATTCGCACTTTTGTACATGTATGTAAATAAAATAAATAAATTTCCGAGATCATGAGTCCTTTAAGGCTGCTGCTCAAGATCGTGGTAGAACTGGCCCTGATCACATAGAAAATATTGAAGAGGATGTTTTGGACTCAACCAGGGTCTAGTACTCGAAGCACTATAACACAGAGTGTCACATATGTCAATTTAGAGGCTATTGAAACAACAATAGTTACATTATTTCATCGACGCCTTCAGTATTGTATGACGGTGGCCATTTTGAACATTTCATTTAAATCTGCATCACTTTTCGTCATCTTTATGCGTTTTCTTGTTCTGTCAATTGTAGAGTTGTTCTTGATCGACTGCATCCTATAAATGTCCTACCATTTCTGGATTGTCTAACCTGTTCACCAGTTGTATTCATGTAAAAGATGAATCAAGAACTATTAAATTTAAATAAATATATCATCACGGCATATTGCCCATTGCTGGGTGTACCAATCTGCTTTGTATACATAATTCGGTAATGATGATGACATATTTGTACTGTGCGGGCGGTTACCAGGCGTCACCTCACGGTCGATCATTGCTGGCGTAGAGAGTGCTCCACAAGGATCAATTTTGTATCATTCAAAATTCGATATATTTGGCGTTGCTCGGGATCGGCCCGACACCCCATCAACTATTAAATTTCTGCAAATATTAGTGCCCCTCATATAACACGGATATATAGGGTGGGGACCGCGACCCTAGAACATAGGACTTTAACATGTTACATCATACTTTCTTAATTTCCTGTTTCCCTAATTACTGTAGGTAAAAAGCTTCAAATAAAAGTAGAGCATAAAATTCTGCATCTGAATCAATAAGCAACATTAATTTTGTATGCCTTGCAACGGCAAAAAATAGGTATGAAAATGTCGAAAATCACCTCAAAAATATCAATAGCCATGGAATTGAGACAAAATAAATAACAAATGGCTAACCTGTCATGTTAGGGTAATTTATTTTTATTCGGTATTAATTCTAATTTCTGTTTCAATTAACAATTATCTGTTAATTTATATTGATATTTGTTCACTTGAACAAATTTTACAAATAATAATGAAATAAGTAAACCTAGCTTTACAGATAAATCGTTAACATTTGTTAATTTTTTGTTTCAATTCCATGGCTGTAGCTATTTTTGCGGTGATTTTCGACATTGTCATACCTAATTTTTGACGTTACAAGGTATACAAAATTAATTTTGCTTAATGATTTAGACGAAGAATTTTATGGCCTGTATATTACCCATTGCTGGGTGTGCCAATCTGCTTTGTACAGAGATTTCGGTAATGATGAAATATTTGTACCGTGCTGGCGAAGTATACAATATAATTCCAGTTTTTATTTCTTAAATTGTAAATCAATATGAAAAGTTTTTTATATTACCTGCTATAATAAATCCAGATGTAATTTAACGTTAATTATCTTTTTTCATCAAGATCATAACTCAGTATTTCTTGCAATAAGGTGCGTATATAACCATCAAATAATATAGAAATGTGAATAATTCACATATAATTACTAGTTTAATTACTAAAGCTGTGAATAAAACCGTCTTGGAATCCGGCAGAGTGAGGTTAACTTCAATAGATTAGTATTCAGATTGAACGTGCGTATCTGATAATGTTAATTGTACTCGTAAAGTTGTTTTATTATCGAAAAACCTTTTCTTCCTGTTTATGAAATAGAATATAGAGACTCTACATTGTTATTCATGGCCAACTAATAAATATAAAGATATAATTTTCCGTATAATGTTCATAAGTTTTGATTCATTAATACAATGACAATGACTTTCACAAAGAGGTTTTTGCATTGTAATTACGGCCTTTTATCCACTGTGGGGTGTGCCTTTTTGCTTCAAGCAATTATGTACAATATATTTTAGCATTAACATCACTGGGATTAATAGGATCCACCACTATTTTTACCTCTCATTAAAATAGGTATTTGATTCATGCTAAAAATCGCATATCCAGATTTGAATGATTAAGCACGATTTATGGCCAGTTGCACAGCTTATAGTTAAATTGTTAACCATTGGTTAAATTGACAATATCGTATCGAAATGAACTCGTCAAATGAGTTGTTAAGTATTACTGTCAAAATTTCGATACGCATTTTTTCTGTTAACCCGTAGTTACACCATTACTATAAGCTGTGCAACTGGCCATTAAGGTCTCTACAATCCGATTTTAATATTTTTACGATTATGTCTGTGTGTGTGTGTGTGTGTTGGAAGGACGATTTCTCAAAAACAATAATACTTAATATCTGTTTAACTACGTATTTTTCAATCGGACATTACTGGGAAGAGCTGAAAAGGTTTTGGTAATAATTGGACCACCGGAAGTAGCAGATTCTTAAAAAAAATCTTCTAAATATTATTTTGTGAAAATCTTTGTTCCTGCTTGAATTAAAGAAGAGTAAATTCTCTATCTGATACATATAAATATTTTATTATAACTTTTATAGATTTAGAGATAAAGAAGTATAAGGTATATAATACAGATGAATGTCAGTGTCAAAAATCCAGGGACATTACTAATGATTTTTTCTGGGAAGCACATACATTATATATTATTTCTTATTGTATTAATAGTTAAATATTTAAAATGATAGGGATATTACATATACCTTTCAAAAATACTGCCAATTCCGACAATGAATTGGAAACATTTCGAAAAATTAGAACAGGACAATTTTTTTTTCATACATTTAAAATTAAAAAATCTAAATATAAAGAATAGATGTAAGTAGAATTTTTGGTGTAGAGTGTAGGTATACAAGAAATGTTAAATACAATAGGGCGCGAGCAGTCATGTCACTTTCTTGGCCTTGACAAGCAGATATGGGGATCCGTGTCAGAATGATAGCTAGTATGTATGTACTTATGCCAAATATCATAATCATCCGAAAAGATCGACAAACACACACGCAAACGCACGCACATGTGCACATACATACATGCATACATCATCGAAAAAATAGTAAAATCATATGTCAAACTGTTGTTACAAATTAAAATAAATTTAAAAAATCTCTTCTGCTTGTTTTAAAATTAATTAATAGAATTCGCTACATAATTTTTCCCCTATACATAAAAACTTAACTAACGTTCCAAATCTATACGACTGGTCATGTAGGTCACCGGAATTCAACATCGTGGTGCCATTTTTCACTACCTAGCGGAAAAACAATAAACTAAACTAATTTTGAATTAAAACATCGAATCGAATGATCATCTAGCACGCAGATAATGCGTTGCATTTGTTATTTGTGCGTCTGTTTGGAGATCGCATCGCAGTAGCCTTGCAGTGACAAAAGCGCAGCGGAGATCAATTACATTGTGACGTTGCAATGCCAATATTTTGGTATGTTAGATTTTTCAATAAAAATTGCCTGCCTTTACGGATAGCGAGTATGCAGACATTATTGTGCTGGCCTATAGTGAAGCTTAGGGAAACGCTGCCCAAGGTCGGCAAATTTATTTGCAACGTCTCCCAAAACGTCATCTTCTAAACGTTCGCACTTTTGTACATGTATGTAAATAAAATAAATAAATGTAATATACCTATAATTTTAAATAATAATTTATTAATAATACAATAAGAAATACTAAATATCGTTCCCAGAAAAAGCCTTCAGTACTATCTTTGGATTTTTGACACTGACTTTAGTGACATTTATCTGTCAATTACAGACATTTTAATTTCTCAAGTAATTACCTTGGAAATGTTTGGGCTGTGAGCAGGCTGTGAGATTTATTACAACAGATTATTTTTAGAATATATTTCTAGATGTTTAAATCTATAGAAGTTATAATATTTTTTTTAAATGTGTCAGATAGAGAATTTTATTTTTTAATGTTTGTAGTAACATAAATTTTTAAATATGTAGAAGATTTTTGTTAAAATATAACTACTTCCGGTTATCCAATTGTTACCAGAATCTATTCAACTCTTCCCATTATTGTTAGATTGAGGAATCCATAGTTATAACATATACACAGGTCTTTAGTCTTATAGAATTTGAGAAATCGTGCCTTCAACAACCTCTAGCGAGAGGTAAAAAATGGATTGACGGACGGTAATGTGCAGGCCATTTCAGCTGTTTTAAAATAAATAATTGGCTGTATTTCAACAACCAGTGGCTTAATTCCTGATACAAAGCACACCATTTTATTATGTCAGAAATGATTATATAGCTACATAGTTTTCTATATAGTATTCTTTTTTCATGTTCTCCTGATACTTGGTTATGTAAAAACTTATCCTCTTATTCTGACTGACCTAATTTCCTAGTACAATATTATAATCCCCTTGTTTCTATTGGCTACATTACCATAACCATTTTTGCAGCTGTCGTCTTCATTTTACATTTGCTTTTACGTTGCACTGCGTCACGTGACACACGCGTACAACACGTGGGATACGTGAGCGTGACCTACATACACACATACACGTGTCAAGGGTTGAAAATATAGGAAGTACGCAAGGGATGGTATGAATAAATAAATCATCACGGCAGATTTCGGAGATTTCTAGAAGACGTTTTTATAACAAAAATCTGTTGTGGTCCGCACAATTCCACTCACCATTAATTTATTAATTTAGAAAAAACTCGTTAAACAAGTTACATTTAAATGTCTATTTTATATTATTGTATCCCATTATTATATTTTATTTTCACATAGCCACCTAGAATATTTAAATAAAAATAATTTAAAATATAAAATTTGGTAGTCGTATCTTGTAAATCAGACTTTATAAAAATATCTGCATCAACCACCAAATATTATATTTAAAATAATAAAAAAAATATATGGTCATTTTTTTCTATTACTTATAATAAACAAAGTTAAATGGGTGGGGGCATTTTCCCAGGACTCGACCTTTATAATAGAAGATATATGCGTCCGTAGTGTGCAATCCACAATACAAAAAAATATTAATTTAGTTGAAAATGTTCAAAATAATTTTATTAATTTATTATGCTTTAAGTTTAGAGTAGACTGTCCGAGTTATGTAAACAAATTAGAAAGGTTTAATATGAGTAGTTTAGAGAGTAGACGAACATATTTCGATATGCTGTTCCTATTTAAAATATTCAACAATCTGCTTTGTTCCGATAATATTATTCCTCTATTCTCTATATATGTTCCAGGTAAATATATGAGATCTTGTAATTTATTCAAGTTGCCACATAGTAATACTAATAACTATAAACTCTCTTGCATAAATCGAATAATGTCAATCTACAACAATCAATTTATTCATTTAGATTTATTTAATTCATCTCTTCATAGTTTCAAGAAATGTGTTAAAGATTCATTAAGTTAAGTTCTGTTTGCTATACTATTCGTAAGTTGTAATACCTAATAAGTGAGAACCTTTATTTGGTCTCTTTTGAGCTGTTGGTTCTCCCATTTGTATTAAATAAATAAATAAATAAATTCTAATATATTTTCTTTTGTTTTAGGTAAGTCGAAAAAGAAGCAATTTCCTATCCAAAATATTTTAGAACTTCAAAATAAATAAGAGAGCATGAATAAACTAAAAGTGAGTAATAAATATAATATTAATAATATTATTATTATTACGTATTATTATTAAATCCAGAGTAATTAAAAAAAAACCCGGTTGGATTTTTTTGTGTTTTTTGGGCTATATTAGGTATTTATTATAAACTGAATGTTATATTGTTTTGTATGAATTATACATTACATATTAAATATGACATTCAAAAAGACATTATATTTCGTATTACTGCTTTTATATGTCACTTTTTTACACTAGTGCAAAAAGCTACAGCTAACTTCTAATTTATGATAATACATTATTTCTTGTTGAATTTAAACAGAAATTAAAAAAAACCTAGTATGAAATTAGTTGTAAAATCGTATTTTTCGCACATAGCATTTTCACATCTAGTGCGAAAATCACTATAATTTTACAACTAAACACATAAAGAACTACTCGCAATCTGGGTTTTTTAAGTGTTTAAAAAAAAAACCGGGCGAAGTGACCCAAATCTTCGGCCAAACACTGTTTCTTCATTTACATATTTTTAATAATATTTGACATACGAGTACGTATGTCAAAATATTGTATGACACTTTCACGTTTTTAACACTAATCTGCCAGTTTTGAAACTGGTGCCAAAATGACCTTTTTAATACAAAAACAAACGCTTATCAGGTCTTCTTGTAAAGGTTGTCCCAACTAGAGCGCCGGATTTAATTTTAAAGAAAAACACATTTATTTTTTGAATTAAGCAAACATTTTTATTTCAACATAAAGAAAAATAGTTCCGATTAAACGTGAAATACAACATCAGGCAAATGGCCACCACAAAACCTCTGGCACAGGGTTATTCTTTTATTGAAATTTTGAATAACGTTTTCACATAAATGTGGCTGTATTTCACCAATAACGCGCCGTATTTCCTCCTTAAGATGTTCAACTGTTTCAGGCTAATTCGTATACACCTTTTCCTTCACATAGCCCCAAAGAAAAAAGTCCATCGGTGTTAGATCACACGATCTTGGTGGCCAATGTTGATAGCCCAATCAAGAAATGACACGGCCTGGAAACTTGGTCTGCAGTAACACCATTGTTTCACTTACTGTGTGGCAGGTCGCAACATCTTGTTGGAAAACATGTCCTCCACATCAATTACATCCAATTCGGGCCACAAAAACCAAAATTCGTTGCATAGTGCTTCTGGAAATGTTTAATTCTTGACCACGATGCCGAATGGAAGTTCCTGGATTCTCGGCCACAGATTCCCTTACTGTGGCTATATTTTCGACAAGGACGACGACGAACAATGATCTTCTCATCCATCAGCGTAAATTTGGTCTCAAATTTTGTAAATGGCGACCGAAAACTTGACGTAATTGGCGAACTGTTTTCGCAAAACTTTCACCATTTTTGTAATGTGTTTTTACAATAATTAAACGTTGTTCGTTTGAATACTTCTCCATATTCTTAAACCGTGTGGTCTATACGTGACAACTGTCAAAAAAAATTAACCTTACAATTCGTATTAACAAAATGGCGGCAAATTTAAATCCGGCGCTCTAGTTGGGACACCCGCTATTAGTGTAAACGATTATTTTATTTCATTTTGACAAAATAAAAAATTAATCAATTGGTAGGCTGTGCAAACAATCGTCGTTGATAGACGTCAAGTCGTTTATTTATAAATAATAAGCAAGCTTTATATTCTGTCATTTGTGTCGTGAAAAATAATGAAACTGGCTGATCTGTCTGATAAAGACTGTGGTAAAATGTTATTTTCGTGCCTGATATTATTTCAAATGCATTATTTGTTGCAGAGTGACTCAAAATTCTGTGAGAGTGACTCAAAGATTTTTAATTCACTAGCAAATGTTATTTATGGTTGTTGGAGTTAATAGTGATAGTTTAAAATGTCAAAATTTAATAACATAATTAAAAGTTAAAATTACGTTGTAAAACAATAAATAAAACAAAAATTACACCTTTCTAATTAACGATCTGTTCCTACTTTTCTATTTAATATCATCCCAAGTTGCTAGGCAACGAGTCTTGTAAACAACGAGCAGTCGTGCTTTATTTATTATTGCGATGTACGCTAGCGTTGGCGTTCAACTGTCCGCCGCCATTTTGATGTGGTTGTACTTTGTGCATATGATGCTGTTTACGTGTTGTTACATAGTGCGTAGGTGGATGATTGTAACATGTTATAGGTTAGGAATTTGAGAAAGATTTACTTGTATTTTAATTAAGTTTTAATCCCATACAAAAGCAGGAGTCAGGCGAAGGCCATTCTATTCAAAGCATAATAAACAATAAATGTGTAAATTTCGGAAATAAAAAACATTTAAATATCTCAATTGGTTTCCATGAAGTTGTTTGGACAACGATATTTATTACAACAGATTAGTTAATATTATTATATAATTCATTTCTGTTTTACGTGTCGTTCTCATTCAGTTCCTTTTCTCTCAACTCTATCTTTGGTCTTCCTCTGTTTCTTCAACCTTCTATTATTAAGCATTCATCCAATATATTCTTCATTTCTCCTCATGACATTTTCAAACCAATGTAATCATCTCGCTTGTATCTTTATAGAAACTTGTAATACTAGAGTTATTTCCTTACCTATCTTTCCGTGTCTTCCTCAACATCTACTTCAACATCCTCATCTCTGGCACATTAATTTCCTTTTTATTTATACTGACATCTGTCAATTTGAATTATATGAATATATTAGTAGTTTCCATGTTTAGCATAGCTGGGTGATTTATAAAATTTAATTTATTTAAAATTCTTTAACTCTATATCTATTGATTATGAAGCATAAAATGCAATCAAATCGTATAGATAATAATATATTCTTTAAGTTATAATAACGTTAAATGTCAATAAATCAAATTTAACTGTTAAATCTTGAAATGAGGCTACTTCTGGTTCACCAATTATAACCAAAATCTAATCAGTTGTTCTTATGGATGTAAACTTGAGGAAAACGAAAAAATATAATTTTTGGAATCGTGGTATTGAAGTTATGCGATCCGAAACTTTTGTCACACACACAGACACACATACATACATACAGACATCATCGTAAAAATGGTAAAATTGTATTATAGGAACCCTAAAACATGCTTTTTCACTAAAAACTCATCATTGAATTTTTTGACCAGGCAACACCTTCCTTACCTAAAGGTGACGGAAGGTAAATATAACGATACGCCACTAAAATGGTAACTTAAAGTGCAACTTTTGTTTAATTAACAGACACCGTATCTCTTATAGTTCTCGAGATTCATATGCAGGACGCATTTTTGGAACACGCTGCATATCTACGTATGTTTATAAAATTTATTATTCAATATACTTTTGTAGATTGTTTGAGAAAATAAAAGTATTCATTCAACAGAACAACAAAATAATTAAAATTTTATTTTTATAAGTATTCATATCGTATTCGTGTATGAAAAAAAATATTGATAATTTTACGGATAATCAGTGTTTAATATATTTTATAAATAATGTTAAATATTATAGAAAATATACATGTTTGATACACCGTATAGAGATAGTCTCGTACTATAACAAACTACGCGCGTACTCCATCGTGTCCTGTTCTCCTAATACAACTAGTTGAAAAACATTAGATCTAAAACTATTTCTAACATTTTCTATTATCTAACTATCAGAATGTCTCTCACAACATCCCCTATTATAAAAAAAAAACTTTACTATCCTTTCATACATTATCGAAAAATGCCTCAAACATAACCCATACACTTCCAACTAGTGCTGCCCTCTATCTCATTGCCTCCAGCCAATCACATCGTGTGTTTCTTCATCAACAACTAATACCGCATGGTGATTGGCTGGCACAGGCCCCTCCTATGCCGTGACACTGAATGAGAGAAGCAATGACCTATATGTAGGACACTCGGTGAATGTTTTGCAATATCCTACGTTGTTTGCGGACGTTGTTACATCTTGAAATGACGGGTCTAACTACCAGCGTCACGGAGAAAAAAGAAAGCAGGGAAGGAAAATGGCGAACGCACAAAATGGAGGATTTTAAAAAAGATTTTGAGATAAGGAAAGCAAATATTTGGAAGAATATAATACGGACTGGGTTACTTTCCATGTTTTTCAAATGTGTTTATTTAATCCATTATAAAATAAAAAATATATTCCGTCTTTTGCGGTTCTGAAAAAGTGAAAACTATAGAATTTGATTCAGATTGAAAACAAATTAGAACTAATTTATCCTTTAAAATTAATGATTATCCATATTTACGTTCAACAGATTTGCAAATCCAATTATTTAAACATAAGTATTTTCGTGCGCATTGCTCCCCTAATTATTTATTTCAGACAAAAAGTTTTAAATGGATGTTGTAAAGCAAAAATTTCAACATCCGAATCAATAAATCAGGAGTATGGAATTTATTTGTCGAGGAAAATAAACCACATAGAATTGGAAAGTCACTAAATTTAGAATAAAAAATTATGATATTTGACATCTATGTACATAATTACTATCTGTCATTCTGACACGGGCCCCCATATCTGCTTGTCAAGGCCAACAAAGTGACATGACTGCTCGCGCCCTATTATATTTAACATTTCTTGTATACCTATACACTCTATACCAAAAATTCTACTTACATCTATTTTTTATATTTAGATTTTTTAATTTTAAATTCATTCTATGAAGAAATTTTGTCCTACTCTTCTAATTTTTCGAAATGTTTCTAATATAATGTACGTACTTCCTAGAAAAAATCTTCAGTAATGTCTCTGGATTTTTGACACTGACATTTATCTCAGTTACATACATTTTTTATTTTTCAATTGGTTTCCATGACATTATTTGTGCTGTGAGATTTATTACAACAGATTATTATATAACTTATATTTATTTATTTTTAAATCAATAAAAGATGTAATAAAATATTTATATGTATCAGATAGAGAATTTACTCTTCTTTAATACTAGGCAAGAACAAAATTTTTCAAAAAATACTATTTAGAAGAATTTTTTGAAGAATCTGCTACTTCCAGTTGTCCAATTATTACCAAAACCTTTGCAGCTCTTCCCAGTTATGTCCGATTGAGAAATACGTAGTTAAACAGATATTAAGTATTATAATTTTTGAAAAATTGTTCTTCCAACCTCCCTACATACACACACACAGCATCATCGTAAAAATATTAAAATCGGATTGTAGGGACCTTAAAACGTGCTTAATCATTAAAATCTGGATATGCAATTTGTAGCATGAATCTAATATCTCTCTTAGCGAGAGGTAAAAAAAATGATAACCCAATCCTTAGGTCACATATACGATTTCGGACATTTGGATCAACAAATGACCTCCTCTAGTTTTCAACTATGTGAATAACCATGTAATTAGTTTTAAAATGTAGGCAAAATTGAAATATATCCATTTACAGATCACTTCCATGTGATAATAATTATTATAATTTGACATGGGGCATAATTAAATTATATAGGTAATACAATAAATTCCTTGAATAATGTCTTCAAAATAATAATGTTTTCTAATAATATTGATTCATCTTATAACACAAATAGTTGAAATATTTCCTTGCTTGGGAAAATATTACAACAATAATGACTTCACGCTCAAATACGTGTAGTATAATTTAGTTGCGACATTAATGATTCCTTCTGCAAATGACTATTTTAATGACAAGTACAGAATGCGTAAAACGGGTAATATATGACAGTAAATTGAACTAAGGGCCTCGACACAAATATTACACTTTACGGTCTATTTGACGATGTTTAATTTAAACAAAAAATAATAAAGATATACATTTTCAAAAGAAAATGAAAGTCGTTAATGTATAAATATATTATTAATACTTTTATTTAGATTATTGAATAGTAATATGTGACTAAACTTATATACCTATCCTATGATTACGGTACGAGATAATTTAATACATAATATTTTAGATTGATTAAAGACAGTTCATATATGAAAATGATTAATATACAACATAGAAATTTTGTAAATACCATTATAAACCGAAAATTATTAATTAAAATGGTTTTTACTCATATAATTTTTAAAATACTTACAGGTAGGTAATATGAAGTAATTATAGACACGGCCGAACATTAACAAGTGAAATCGAATCTTCCTAATTTCCTGATTCCCTAATTATTATAGGAAAAATTGTAGAGAATAAAATCAATAAGCAAAATTAATTTTGTATGCCTTGGGTGATTTTCAATATTTTCATACTTAATTTCAGCCGTTACAAGGCACATAAAATTAAATTTGTTTATTGACTCAGATGCAGAATTTTATGCACTACAACTTTTATTTTTTAGCTAAAATAATTAGGGAAGCAGGAAATTAGGAAAGTCTGATTTTACATGTTAAAATCGTATGTTCGGTTGTGCCGGTCACCACCCTGAATGTATGAGCCGAAATAAATTAGTACTTCTACTTGTTTACATATGCAACCCTTTATTAATAAAACTATTTTCATTTCGCATATCCAGATTTTAGTGAATAAGCACGTTTCAAGGTCCCTAGAATACAATTACAACATTTTTACGACGATGTTTGTGTGTGAGAGAGAGAGGGAGAATGTTGAAGATACGATTTCTCAACTTGCTCATAGAATGAATTTAAAATTATAGAAAATACGTAAATATAAAAATTAGATGTAATTAGAATTTTTGGTGATGGCCATAACAGATTTTTTGCTTTACATCAACAATAACTGAAATTTTATGCAATTTGTATCATTTCTAGCGATCAAATTCGGAATGATCGCCCGAAAACAAGCTAAAATTTACTATTTTTTTTTAAATTAATTATTTATTTATTATTCCTAAAGATATTTACAGAATATTACATAGTAATATGAAGAGGTAATGTAAATATATATACAAGAAAAAAATTAAAACTAATAACAATTGTTTTTTGTTTTTATTTCTTAATTTCAGCTTTATTTATTCTCCGAAGCACTGTAATAAATATTTCAAAACTTTCTAATTTGACGTTATTTACACTTATCCATACAAATTCCGTAATCCGAACAAATCTTTAATCCGAAAACCCTCTTACATTTAGTAGTTCGGATTAAAGGGCCTCTACTTTGTTTGGAAAATAAACTATTGAAAATATATAATTAAATATTTAAAAATTCCGCGAATATATTTGAAATATATTTTTTTAAATTATTTATATGATAATATCAAGTGTTCCATTTTATAGAAAATTATATGATGACATCATATGTGTATAATTGTTTTTTCACTTAGAGAGTAAACAAAGTAATAACTATATTTTAAGATCATATTATTTGCGTGTTAGTTTAATTTGAGTAGAAATAATATTACTTGCAGTCGTAATCGTTGCATGAATATACGAACGTAAAAATGGCGCATTCAGTATTCTACACGTTGTGGTTGCCATTACTATAATATAACAAATTTGCGGTCTTGTTCTAGTGGTTAATTTTTAACAACCGGTTAAAAAATTTAACCAATCAAGTAGATTGATATGTAGGTAATAAAAAAATTGATTTTTGGTTGTCAAATCTATATCTATTGGATAAAATTTTAACCAGTTAAAAATTAATCAGATCCGGTTATTGACAAATTTAATACAGTTTCTGTAAAATAAAAAAATCTGATGTGGCCAGCACAGTACCTTCCGTCAATCCTGCGTATTATGTATAAAATCCGTACATAAATTTTCTTGCAAAAGATTCTAAATTTCCAGTAAAATTATTTCATAAACAAACTATGCAAATTGCACTTGACACTGACATCTTCTTCTTCTTTAGCTTTTCCCATTCGTTAGGGGTCGCTATTTTTTATTTTCTTCTTCCACTAAATTTCTGTTTTGCGTATCGTCTTCATTCAGTTCCTTTTCTGTCAAGTCTTTCGCAATACAGTCCTTCCATCTTATCTTTGGTCTTCCTCTGTTGTTTTTTGAACCTTGTATTACTAAGGTATTCATTCTTCTTCCAATATATTCTTCATCTCTCCTCATGACATGTTCGAACTAATGAAATCGTCTCTTTTGTATCTTTCTAGAAACTTCTAACACTAGAGTTATTTCCCTTATTCTTTCATTATTTCCGTGTTTTCCCCATCTATCTCAACATACTCATCTCTACAACATTCGTTTTCGTTTCATTGAGACATCTGTCAATTTGATTTATCTGAATATATTAGCAGTTTCCATGGTTAGCATAGCTGGCTGATGAAATTTAATATCTTTATAATTCTTTAACTCTATATTACGTTATAATAACGTTAAATGTCAATAAATGATATTTATCAGCGTTTTTTCAAACTGTTAAGATCTTCAAATGAGGCTACTTCCGGTTGACCAATTATAACCAAAATCTAATCGCCTCTTCTTCTGGAAGTAAACTTGAGGAATACGAAAAAAATATAATTTTTGGAATCGTGGTATTGAAGTTATGCGATCCGAAACTTTCGTCACACACACACACACACACACACACACACATACATACATATATACAGACAACATAGTAAAAATAGTATTATATGCGCCCTAAAACGCGTTTATTCACTAAAAAATCATCATTGAATTTTTTGACCTGACAATACCTTAACAATACGTAAAAGTATATAATAATTTCAAAATATTAACCATATAATTAATTTTTAATAATATGATCAATATATTAGTACTTAGTACATTTATAAAATGGATAATATAATCATGGTTTTCATGGTAGATAATTTTTTAATACTTTCCCCTATTCCACTTTTTAAAAACTGTTTTTCATCGTCTCCTTCTATTTTTCCACAGACATATTGCGTAACGCAATTTCTCTTTTTCTCTCACTCTCATTTTCTCTCTCTAACTGCATTTCTTTCTAACTTGTTCCCATTATATATGACTATCTTTCTCTAACAAACGCACAATCATAACTGAGGTCTAACTACTTGGACTGCAGAAATGTCAAGGAATGTTACACACAGTGCAAAGTGCATGGAAGAATTTTCAGGGAATTTTTATTTTCTGGAGTGGTAGTTATGAATGAATGATTGGCTATTCATATGACAGATTGTATGCGGTTGCTTTATTAGTATAAATATTAATGTTTAATTATTAATTGTAAATAGAATTAT
Source organism: Harpalus rufipes (assembly GCA_951394225.1). NCBI lineage: Eukaryota > Metazoa > Arthropoda > Insecta > Coleoptera > Carabidae > Harpalus > Harpalus rufipes. Next base: position 20,086,543 of record OX596283.1, on the reverse strand, counting down.
AAATAAATTTATAATGTTATAGAGTTGTAATGTTTATTTATGTAAAAGTTTATATTACTATAATTATTTAATAATCATCAAACACATATAAATTTTAATGTAGTATTTCTCGTATTAGCGTTTACAAAATGGCCGACAATATGTATTCTTATAAATATTTGTTGAACTATTTTTTATAATTATATATTTATTTTAATTTAATATATAAATATACTTCACATTCTCACATTAGATAACGTGCAGAGAGCACAACTTCATTAACTTTTGTATAAAAAATATTATTTCTGCATATACTTATAAATTTATTTCTTTTATAAAATCGTATATTCACACATCCTAACTCAGATACGCTATGGACACAGAATAGTATATTGTGTTTTTAGGAGTAAAAGTGATACTTTGTGTGGCGAGCGTGGAAGTGTGCACGACGAGTGAAGCAAGTACGTACAACTGCTCGCTCGCCACACAAAGGCACTTTTACTCCGAATGACACATATTTTTTCTTCAACCGTAGATATTTAAAGAAAAATATCTACTACTGACGTTACATTTTACGTAAATTATGTTTGCGATTCTAATTGCCCTGTAGCTATGGATACTTATTTGTTCACTTTTTGTTATAAACATTGAAGTGATTTTTACGTTTTGACGTTTAAATAAAAACTGTGCAATTTTATTATCCTCCTTGTGTGCAATTATGTCGGAATTTGAAGTATTATAATGTACGCCCCCTGAAGTTGTTCAATTGGATGGAAATCTAACAGTGTAGCTGAAAGACATGTCCAGGAATCACTGCAAAACAATATAAACTTTTCTTATCACTTTAATTTTAAGTATTGTTATGTTCATTACCGTCCCTGTAATTGCAATATGTAAGTCTGCTATTCTTTAATATATTATTTCCTCAAACTGTTTATATTTCAATTCATAGGTTATTTATTTAAATTTGACAGCTATTAATGGTATTTAGTAACTTTATTCTTAGGTTACCTAGTGTGTTATAGTGACATTTAGGGCGATATTACAGGTTTCTTTTATACAAGTTACTTCTTATTCGTTGATTCTGTATAGTTTCTATGGATATTTTATTTTTACCTTGTGAATTAAGTCACAAAAGATGCTACTTTTATGACGTTAAACGTATATGTCTGATCATGATTCAATTCAAAGTCAAGTTCTTAATTGATCTTAAAATGTAATGGAAAAAAAATAAAAAAAGAAAGAAACAGAATATTGCCATTCTCCGTTTTGTAATTTATTTCCATTTCTAAAATAAGATTCAAGAAGAAAAGCTTTGATTTCTTTAGATAACATTTTTGACAATATCGTGTCAAATTGACATTTAATTAATCAATTTTAAATTAAGACAAACGTCTTTTTGTTCATAGCCTACTCCAATTTAAGTTTTTTTTTTAAATTTACAGTATTCAGTATATTTAAAAATAAAAAATTATATAACTATATTATATTTATTTAAAAACACTATTAAAAGAAGTCATTTTAACGATTATTTTTAGAGTTAAAAATGCCATTTTATGGCAGTAGAGTTAAAAGTAGTACAAGTGTAAAAATTAATTAGTTATGTTAGAATTTAACAACAAATCAATGTTTGTAACGTAACATTATAAATTCAAATTTAAATAATTATCATCTCAGCTTATTACTCACTTCTGGGTGTGCTAATCTGTATCTATTGCAAGTTTGACAGTTTGTTGCTAAAATTTCGTATGATATATATGTTAAAAGTAATTTGATATACAAATAATGAGTAATGAAAGAAAAATGTACTTTTAGAATCTCTTAATTCTTGATCTGTGACTATTATGGAGGTGACAAGTCTAGGTTGAAGGTCTTAAATTTGTTTCAAACATCATGGGACAATGTACACCAGCACTGTAGACTAGAGTAACATTGAACTGTGAAAAAGCTATCAAATTCATCTCAAGTAAGTTGTAAATATTAACAAAATTACACATCGTTATAACAATAATCGGAGTGCAATCTATTCATCACTTTATTAAAGGGAATTAATGTGTTATTTAGATACATGTATGAAAAAATAAAATGTAAAAGAAGATATGTAAGAAAAGATGGACAATCCAGATATATACAATTTAGACCGCCCAAAATTAATGTTTTTTCTAGAAGAATATGAAGAGAAAGTAAACAAGAACGTTGTTCGAATTGAAAATCCCTGTTACCAGCCTAAGAATTATATATAGTAAACTCTATTTTGTAATTTGTTGTACATAATTTATGGTAAAATATTCTATAGATTTTGTAAATATATGTGAAAATAGTTTTATGTTGAAACATGCTCTTATTGAATAATAAAGACGTTTATACGTCATAGACTTATATGAATATATTATTTGTATTTCTAAAAATATTCTTTGCTTTATGCATACAGTCAGGTAAAATATACGGCGAGAGGTTATGTGCTGGCCACATCAGATTTTTTTTTATTGATTCGGATGTAAAAATATTTGCTTTACAACATCCATTTGAAACTTTTTGTCTAAAATAATTTGGAAAAACTGATTTCCCATGTTAAACGCCTATGTTTCACTTTCCATGTTCCATAAAAATATTTCATACTTTCATATCTAATATTTCTCTCCAAAATCAGTATATTTCCAAGATTTCCATCCATTGCTTTTCTAAAAACGTCTGAATAAACTTGTTCATTCCCTCCCTTCTTTCCTTTACATAACATTCAAATGTTTCCCAATCGTCACTTCCGTGTGTGCGCTATACAAGATGGCCGCCAGCGGACATTTTCACAACGGATAATATACATGGCAGTAACCTAAACATAGACCTTAGATTGTGAATTCAATGTTTTTGTGACTATGAGTGTAATTCACTGCTGACCTAGTTACGAAATAGAGGATACTGACCTGTACTAGCCTAGGAGAGGAGTGGGGGAAAACAAGTGAAGTTAGAAGCGCGGTACGTTATGGAGGGAAATATGAAGATAGAAAAGAGAGGAAATAGACTGTATGGAGAATGAAATTAAAGTCTTTTATAGATGTTTGTTGGAAAAGTGTTTGTATTTGTACTACGGAAGGTTGAAAATCTTAATCTGGTTCATTGTTTTGTTTGAAATTATTTATGGTTTTATAATAATTGAAATATGAATTATTTTAACCTTTTTATTCATATTTTATATTTATTAATTTGATTTTACAATAACTATTCTATTGTATATTGATTTTTTTAAAATTTAAATACATTTAATGTCAACGATTTGATATAATGTAATGTCATTTTAAATATTGTAACACAAACATACACAAATGAAATATATGTGTATGTATAGTATACAAATATACCAATGATAATATAAAGATGTTTGCATCAGTTTTAAATGAATTTTTAAACATAACATTGTTTTTCTCAACATGTCATTGAAATATATAATACAATGCTATATGAAATACTTGGATTTTGGTATAGGATCGTTACTTAGTAACGTTTAATTAAAAAGAATTAATATTCTAGTCATTATTTATAAGGTTTGATTAAAAAGATTTTTAAATAATAACCTAATATTTAAGTCAAAGCAACAAACAATTCGAAATAAAAATATTAAAGTACCAGGAACATTATTACATACAGAGTGTGTCACGGAAAGTGAAACATAAGTCGCTTTCTTTCGGGAAAAATTGGATTGAGCAATCCAAATCGAATCGTACATGTTCTTTTGGATTTTGATCATATATCCCCACCACAAAATTTTGGATTGCGATCAAAATTTTCGAATCGCTTGCGTTTAACATGGGAAATCAGTTTTTCCATGCGCATTGCTCCCCTAATAATTTTAGACAAAAAGTTTCAAATGAATGTTATAAGCAAAAATTTCTACAGTCGAATCAATAAAAAAATCATTTTGGCTACTTCATAACTGCAGAAATAAAATTTGAAAATTCACGAAATTACAATTTATTAATATTAGCGTCGAAATTAGAAACTAGAGATGAACAAAAGCGTAACGTTTTATTACGGGTCAGAATAATGATTGTCAAAATAAATACTAATAATTTGACCTAATAAAACGTTACGCTTTTGTTCGTCTCTTGTTTCTAATTCCATGGCTAATACTATTAAATTGTAATTCCGTAAATTTTCAAATTTTATTTCTGCAGTTATGAATGATTTATTTGAACTTTTTGTCTTAAATAATTAGGGGAGCAATGCATACGGAAAAACTGATTACACATATTAAACGCCTGTTTCACTTTCCGTGATACACCCTGTATATGTATTAGGTATTAGGTATCCATTTCTGGCTGTCATTTTGCATTTATTACACATATCTTTATCTGTTCCGTTGCTAAAGGCGCTTCACAGGATTCACCTTACAGGCTCTCAAAGCTGTCATGGAGAGAGCACCATATAATGTCTTGAAAAAAAAATGTCAATTTGCATCAACAAGGCTTAAAATTTAAGCGACCCTTACGATTTATGGCTGTATTCTGATAAACTGTAAACCTTAAAGTTCCGTAAATCTGTAAAAAAACACATCTATTTTTGTTTATTAATGCAAAATTGCGATTATGTTCATTACTTATAGATCTGTAAGACTTACGGTTTTGTACGAAATAAATATAAATATATATCATCACAGCATATTATTATACTGCGGGATGTAAGGTAATGGGTGCTCTGGGTACGTTTGCATGAAACGTTAACGTATCAAGGGATGCTCGGTTAACTGTATGTAATGGAGTGCTAGTGCCTGCTTTAATTTATGGAAGCGAATGCTGGGCATGGACGGGGAAGCATAAAAAGAGAGTGACTGCCGTGGAAATGAGGTATTTACGTGGTGTATGTGATTATGTCAGACGGGATCGCGTGAGGAATAATTTGGAGTATGAAGAATGTATGATTAGGAACAATGTGATTAAAAGAGTTGGTGTGAGTCAGTTGAGATGGTTTGGGCATGTGGAGAGAATGGCGAGTGAACGGCTTGTTAAGCGTATATATCTTGGTGAAGTTGAGGGTTTTCGATTGCGTGGCCGACCAATGTATAAGTGGATGGATGAGGTTGGTAGGGTGCTTAAAGAGAGAGAGTTTCCAAGTATGAAAAGAAGAAGAGCATGTATGAATGCGATTATGAGTGTGGCCGAGGCGAAAGAAGTCTGCTTAGATAGGAATGTGTGGCAAAGATGATTGTTTCCTAACTATTATTGTGATCCGGGTGCAGTATTTTGCTACCGAAAATCGGTCACTTTAATATGTTTAAGAGTAAGGATTTGTTGTATGATGTTGATGTTGTTCTTATTGTTATCGGGTTTGTGCGAACCCACTAAGTGGAACACGCGTGATTTTATGTATCTATGTATGTATATATTTATTATGATATTTGTACCGTGCGGAGGCTTACCAGGCGTCACCTTACGGGCACGCAATGCTAGCGTGGAGAGTAAACCACAGATCAATTTAGTGCTATTAAAATTCGAAATAATTTTGGGGTCTCCAGATTCGCGACCACACACTTAGGCATACAGAATACGACCAAATTGTTAATTTAAGGAACACTTAAAGTCATGTTACGTTGTTACAACCTGCGCCATTAGTGTTCTACGTAACAATTATTACTACCTATTACTATTTGGTGCTGTTAAAACGCCCTAATTTTATTGGTAAAATACTAAAACCAAAACTATTTTTTACGCTACATAAAAACTAAAAACGTATCCTATCTAGTGTCGTATGGAAATATATCTCGTTCTCGCTCCGCTATCTGTGAATCTAGGCCAAAACCTAGTCGCCAGTGTGCGTGTAATGTACGCAAGCGCGTTATCCTATCGCCTAATCCTCGAATTTGCTAAGTAGGGCGACAGACGATGACGAAGGCAGTGTCTTTGAACTTCAAAAAAATGCTCTTATTTATAGATTCCGCTGTGGAAAAACACAGCTCTGTGTCACAACAACATAGAGGTCAGAATCGCGGCGAAAAGGCGTAGGATGATTAGAAGAATTGAAGATGAGGTTAGATAATTATTGTTTCTACTGTAGTATTCAGAGACGGGAAGGAGTTTTTATGATGTTTTGACAAAGAAAATTATTTTTATGTAAATTATTTGAATATTTTAACAATTATGAAGTATGTTTCTAAGTATTTTACCGTTCGTAGAACAAATAATTAATGTTTTTTTTTAAATTGAAGTTTAATATGATGTACTGACAGTTAACATTTTAATTTGGATTTTATAATTTCAATGTACCAATCGAAAAAGTTGAAAATAATAAATACATATAATTATTTATATAATTAACTTAAAAAATAAATAATACCATTATTTAGGATGTCTATATTGAAAGATTTGCTTTGCACACAGATATCGGTAATGATGAAATATTTGTAGAGTGCGGGCGCTTATTAACAGATTGGCACACCCAGAATTGGGTAATATGCAGTGATGATATATTTACATATTATTTATTTTGAAAGATTTAAAAGTTCTACAAATTAAAACAGATTTAATATAATATTCTGTATTTATCGATATCAGATTCTTTAAAAGACTGGTTGTGGTTTATTTGAAAGTGATACATGCGGTGCACTTTCCACATTAGTTATGAGTGCCTGTGAAATAAACGCTTGGTACAGGCAAAATACATCGTGATTATTGAAATTTATATTCCTCTATCCTCTATTTTCAAAACAAGTTAAATTTGGATAATTATTTTACCTTCCCTTACCTATAGGTAAGGAAGGTATTGTCTTTGGTCAAAAAATTCAATGAGTTTTTAGTGAATAAGCATGTTTTAGTATTCATATACGATTTGTCTAAACGATATATTTCAAAGAAATGTAATTAGTATTATTATCATCGTTTCAGTAGAAAATATAAAGATAAAATTATCGATCTAACGTTCATAATTAAAACAAAACTCTTTTTGCGGTTAAATTCCAATAAAACCGATCGTTTTTCAATAACTAATTCCCTGCATAATGCGACAGTGAGTACCTAAACAAACAAATTTCCTGCATGCGTTGTAACGATGATGCGTATGAAAAGGTGTGGCTGATGCAATACTTGTCAAGGTTGCAACTGCAATTTCTTCAACAACAAAAACTATCTTAGCAACCAATCATTTCACTTGTTTAACAACACACTATACGTTGTCTACACAAGGGAGATAAATAAAGAAAATTCTTAAATGAAACTGTCAAATACAGTAAAATTATGTAGAAATTGTATAATTTTGGTGAAGGAAAGTGTTTTACGTAACTCAATTAAATGAGTAAAATACAATACTATTATAAGGAAATTCTAATTATATTTCTATAAAAACTTATTTCAGTTATACGTGCGTCAAATTACCTATATAAATTGTGGTTTAAAAATAAATTCATTGATTTAGATGCGTTTAATTTATGTAATAAATACTACAATATAATATTTATAATTCTATAAAATTAGATAAGTATGGAAAACAATACTTAGAATGTTTAACCACACAGTTTAAAATCTAACTTTACTAAATTATCCCCAAATTTTATGTCACTTGTATAGATTTTATTTAAACTCAAAAAATGGTCCTAAAACGGTTAAACGCATATCATTTCCGTTTATAATACATTAAAAACACTGTTCCACTGATGTGCTAGGGGTCGCTATTATTACCTTCCGTCACCTTTAGGTAAGGAAGGTATTGTCTTTAATCAACAAATTCAATGATGAGTTTTTAATGAATAAGCATGTTTTAGGGTCCCTATAATACGATTTTACCATTTTTACGATGATGTCTGTATGTATGTATGTATGTGTGTCTGTGTGTGTGTGCGTGTGTGTGCGTGTGTGTGTGTGTGTGTGTGTGTGTGTGTGCGTGTGTGTGTGTGTGACAAAAGTTTCGGTTCCCATAACTGCAATACCATGATTCCAAAAATTATTTATTTCGTATTCCTCAAGTTTACATCCAGAAGAACATGTGATTAGATTTTGGTTATAATTGGTGAACCGGAAGTAGCCTCATTTGTAGATTTAACAGTTAAATTTGATTTATTGGCATTTAACGTTATTATAACTAAAAGAATATATTATTCTCTATACGATTTGATTACATTTTATACTTCATATTCAATAGATACATAGTTAAAGAATTTTAAAGAAATTAAATTTTATAATTCCGCCAGCTATGCTAAACATGGAAACTACTACTATATTCATATAATTCAAATTGACAGATGTCAGTATCAATAAAAATAAATTAATGTGGCAGTGATGAGGATGTTGAAGTAGATGTAGGGGAAAACGCCGAAAGATACGGTAAGAAAATAACTCTAGTGTTACAAGTTTCTAGAAAGATACAAGAAAGACGAATACATTGGTTACTACATATCATGAGGAAAAATGGAGAATTATATTGGAACAAGATTGAATAGTTTACTAATAGGAGGTTGAAGAAACAGAGGAAGATCAAAATAAGATGGATGGATTGTATTGTAGAAGACTTGAGAGAAAAGGACCGAATGAGAACGACACGCAAAAATAGCGACCCCTAACGAATGGGAAAAGCTAAAGAAGAAGAAGATGTCAGTGTCAAGTGCAATTTGAATAGTTTTTTTATGAAATAATTTTACTGGAAATTTCGAATCTTTTGCAAGAAAAATTATGTATGGAATTTGGAATTTATACATTATATACAGGATTGACGGAAGTTATTGTGCTGGCCACAACAGATTTTTTATTTTCTTCTTCCACTCATTTCTGTTTTGTGTGTAGTTCTCTTTCAGTTCTTTTTCTCTCAAGTCCTCCGCAATACAGTCCTTTCATCTTATCTTTATCAATTTCCATGGTTAGCATAGCTGGCTGATTCATGAAATTAAATATCTTTATAATTCTTTAACTCTATATCTATTAAATATGAAATATAAAATGCAATCAAATCGTATAGAGAATAATATATTCTTTAAGTTATAATAACGTTATGTCAATAAATGATATTTAACTGCGTTTTTTCAACAAAAACTGTTAAAATCTTCAAATGGGAGTACTTCCTGTTGACCAATTACAACCACAATCTAATCACCTCTGCTTCGTGCAGATTTGCATTCTACAATTTTACCGTAAAATGATCAGGAGAGTAGGAAATTGCATAAAACAAAAAAAATCCATGTTAAATCCCTATGTTCATCCCTAACAGCCACCAGCCTGTATTATCTTGTACAATAGATTGAAGAAACAATAGACCTGTTCAATTTAAAGAGATAGAAGATATGTGCAATGAGAAATGCGCATAGTAAGCCAAAAAATGGCGAGATTTATTGTTACGTGCTACTTTGCTGAGAATCCATGGTGTGTTTTCCAAATTCATGAGCCGAGTGTTTTAATCACGCTAGTTTCATTATGAGGCTATATCAAATGCGTATCCTTTAATATTTTATCTACGACAGTTTAAATTCTTAAAATACATTTTTTCATTTAATTTTTGACATAATGAGAAACATTGAAATGTTCATTCATTGCCTACGTTATTAATACATATGATTCAATGGCACTGAGTGTCATTATGAGTTTTATAATGACATTCAAATAATTGGTGTACTAATTACATATTAGCGCACTGTCGTAGATAAAGAAAAATTTAAATTGTATTGTATAAAATAGAAAATTGTTTCCAAATTAAAAAGAAACTATTTCGGATTTCACTACAGCTTTGACAACCTGTGAGGTGACGCCTGAGACACGCCCTCAACAGATGCCTAAATTTTATGCTTGTATTTTGATTTTAAATTAGTTTTATTGGTTTTCTGAAATACATATTTATGGAAACAAATTTATATTATTAACAATTAGGTTATAAATATTAAATACTAGACAAAGTTTTCAGAAATAAATTGTAACTGTTTATTATTAAATATCTTGATCAATAAACAATGTCCTTTTTATATACTTCTAGTCTAAAAATAACGCGTTATTTACATAATAATATTTCTGTACGCCTGACATATTTTAGAATTGTGAAACAATATTAAATGAATTTTTATTGCTAACATTATTTTTTTAAAGAATTCATATTAAAGACATATATAATTATCTTGGTTCATATTTTGCCTAGTTTACTAATTCAGGCCAAACCTCAAGTTTTCGACCTAATTCAAAATGCAAATTTCATTTCCTGTTACAACTTGCATCATTTTATACAGGTCATTCATAAATTTCAATTATGTTTATCAGTTTTCACACCAACACACATATGTACGATCATTTTTTGTATAAAATACAGACAGACAGTATATATTAACTTTATACAGGTCATTCCTAAGTTATAATAGTTACATATGAAACGTCAAAAATAATAAATTTTAAATACAATGTTTTAGACCTTTTTTACCTGTGTGAAATAATTGCCCATTCTCATAATTTATGACTTTGAATTTAGTTTCTTTCAAATATTCTTCATTACGCATATATTTCCATTTAAAGTTTCAAATTGACATGTCAAAATAGCGATATTCGTCTTAAAATATTCAAGGAGGACTAAGATCTTTTGTTTCAATGTACCAAATTTCAACATTTAATATTTTTTTTATTAAAAAACTGCATCGGACAGAAAAATGAGCTAAATTAGGAAATTAAGTTGAGTTTGTCTCTACAATATAAAGTAATTTTCATTAAAATCGCTTAAGCCGTTTAGGCTGTAGCGGTGAACAAAATTTTTCCGATCGTCGTGATCAATTACAGAATGTATGTAAATCAAATTAATACATTTAAATATTACCTACATCTACGCACAAAAATTAATATTATGAAAGTTTGATTATTTAAGCACATCCACATTGATATATGTATATTCATAGTAACTAGTATATTAGCAACTTTATTATCATAAACTATAAAAGTTACGAAGTCTCCTTGATGACTTTGCATGAATGTATTTAACAAAATGGCGGATATTGTCATTACATACACAGTTTTGTTTTTCGTTTCTAACATTTTCTATTTATATATCACCCAGTATGTAACGTGTTATCAAATGATAACTTACGTAACATTACAATAAAAACAAGTAGTAAAATGTGAATAATGTAAATAAATTCAGTGTAAATAGGAAGATAACTTGAAACAGTGGCAGTATAACAAACAAAATGGCTGCGGTGCATTAAATACACACATATTAATACGCTTTATACATCATCCTGATTTTTTTTTGTATCGGTACGAAATATTTTTTTTTGTCGTTTGATCCGTAATATGCTCTAAACGTAATAGACTTCAATTTTTTAATTTACGTATAGTCAAGGTACAAATGGAAAAACCAGAATTATGTAAGAAAACATGTCTTACAAAATAAATATTATTTAGTAGGTAACATAATTATTTAAAATATCGGATGTGGCCAGTACAATACCTTCCGTCAATTCTACGTATTTTGTACAAATTCCATACAGATTTTTTTTGCAAACTATTCTATGGGCGTTTTCTTTTTAGGGGAGAAATGAACTGATCTTACCTCGTACTGAACTGAACTGAACTACTCCTAAACGAATAAAAATTTCAACTAGGTTACATAAATAAATATATAATCACGGCATATTACCCACTGCTGGGTGTGCACTTACCAGGCTTCACCTCACGGGTACTCATTGCTGTCGTGGAAAGTACACCACAGGGGATTAATTTTGTGCCATTAAAATTCAAAGTAATTTTTGGCGTCAGTCGGGATCGAAAACCGGGTCATAATTAACGAATTTAACATTTCTTGTACATACAAATAATTCAAATTGTATCTATTCTTTCGCTCTATGATAATTTTTCTCCTACTATTCTAATATATTTAAAATTATTTATATTCACTGACGGTATTAGTGATATTTTTTAAGGATATATGTAATATTAATATACCTATAATTTTAAATATTTAATTAATAATACAATAAGAAATTTTAAATGTACTTCCCAGAAAAGGGTTTCTGTAATGTTAATAAAACTGTTGATTCTTGACACTGATATTTTGCAGATTATTCTATATTGTTATATATCTCTAAATCTATAGAAGATATAAAAATTATAAATGTATCAGATTGAGAATTTAAAGATCTTTATTATTATATTAAATAATATTTAAAAGATTTTTTTAAAGAAACTATCACTTCCGGTTGTCCAATTGTTACTAAAACCTATTCAACTATTCCCATTAATGATAGATTGAGGAATCCGTAGTGAAACAGGTCTTTAGTTATATAGAATTTGAGAAATCTTACGTCCAACATCCTAACACACACACACATCTACAAACATACACATACACAGACATCATCGCAAAAATGTTAAAATCGTTTACTGGCAACTTTAAAATGTGCTTATTCAATAAAATTCGGATATGCGATTTTTAGCATGAATTCAATACCTCTCTTAGCAAGAGGTAAAAATAATAAATAAAACGTTATTATAACGTTATCAGGTGTCGTTATGTTACCGTTTTCCATCTCTGGTGGAAATTAAAGCAAAATTTGATAGGTTTTTCCGAGAGTTTTTGTTCGGATTACCGATGTTCGGATTACTGGATGTTCGGATTAACGTCAGGTCGGATTCAAGGGTCTTTACTGTATATGCTTATAGTCTAAATCAGATATTAATATCGAACCGCAAAAAGTGACTATTGTGTTGAAGTGGTTGGCAAGATATGTTTAATTGTACAAACATCCAATAATCTATATCGTGCAATCTCTGTCATAATACGAGTAGTAATGTTTTTCCTAGTACTAGTCCATGCTACTAGAGACGCATAGCACTGGCAACATAGTAAACAACCTAGCCTGCTGCGCTATTTTGCATCACTTCGCGATTAGTTATTCCTGGCATCTAGTCCCGACTTACGTCCAATCACATGCATGCCCTGTTGCACTGCCAATCTATGACCAATGGCGACTTCGCTCTACGCTCCCGACTTTGCTACTCGTTCTCGCACCTTAGTGTCGCACTAATTACCACCCAGGTACGTACACTAAAAGTGTGGTTAAGTAACAGTGGTTTCCATGGTGATACGACCAACAAACACAGGGTGATTTCTCGCGCAGAGGTTGGTAATAGATAAGATAGATATGTGGGTCAAATTGAACATACCTTGATAATGGTTGTAATAGAGGAAAATAGTCAATGCAGAGTAGATAAAAATGTTTACTTAATACGATTTTTCAAGTTTAAATCGTACTAGGCTATTAAATATTTTATTTTCATACTGAATAAATATTTGGTTTGTCTAAGTGTTTAGCCTGTAATAAAAAACAATCGTTTGTCATTTTTATAAATAAATAAAACCCAATTTTTACGCACACTACTTCATGGGATCGCCTATTTTATTATATTATAATATTTTAAAATAAACTACGCATACATTTTAACATGTTTACACAGTTTTAAAAATAGATTTCTTCCTAAACAAAATATAATAGCATAAACAAACATATTATGTTTTTTCATCCACATTAAGTATTTATACTTTCAAGTTCACTAACATTTTTTTTATTGTATGAAAATATAATATTCTAATGTAAATACAAATCTGTACCATAGTTTTTTTACAAACCACGATTTGTGGTTCTTTAATGCATATCCGTTTTTATTTTATCTGTTGCATAATGTTTTAGTGAAACAAATTTGTAGTTTACTATGTAAATGAGTTTCTATATTTGAGTAGCATAATGTCGAGGGATGGTCGAATTGATCGAGAGATAGAAAGGAGAGTGAGTGCGGGATGTAAGGTAATGGGTGCTCTGGGTACGTTTGCACAAAACGTTAACGTATCAAGGGATGCTCGGGTAAGTGTATATAATGGAGTGTTAGTGCCTGCTTTGATGTATGGAAGCGAATGTTGGCCATGGACGGAAAAGCATAAAAAGAGATTGTCGTAGAAATGAGGTATTTACGTGGTGTATGGTTAGGAACAATGTTATTAAGAGAGTTGGTGTGAGTCAGTTGAGATGGTTTGGTCATGTGGAGAGAATGGCGAGTGAACAGCTTGTTAAGCGTATATATCCTGGTGAAGTTGAGGGATTGCGTGGCCGACCAGTGTGTAAGTGGATGGATGTGGTTGGTAGGGTGCTTAAAGAGAGAAAATTTCCAAGTGGGAAGAGAAGAAGAGTATGTATGAATGCGATTAGGAGTGTGGCCGAGGCGAAAGAAGTGTGCTTAGACAGGAATGTGTGGCGAAGGATAATTGTTGTTATTATTTTCGGGTTTGTGCTAACCCACTATGAATAAAAAAATAATGTGACCAACACAATACCTCCCGCCATTTAATTTTTATTAATTTAAATACATACGTATGGGGTCCGAATTCGATCCCGAACGACGCCAAATATTTCGAATATTAAATGGCACAAAATTAACCCCTGTGGTGCACTTCCACGCCAGCAATGAGTGCCCGTGACGCCTGGTAAACCGCCCGCCCGGTACAAATATTTCATTATCATTACCGAAATTTATCCATAAAATATATAGAAAAAGTATTAATGGAAACATGTTTTTAATTTAATAATCTTTAAATTTTATAATAATTTCTGGCGCGCAAATTCCGCTTTAATTAATATGGCGGCCAACATCAGCGCCCCCTATTTTCCGATTTTGACAGAATTTGGTGACCAATATGGGGTCTTTTGCTGTGAGCGGCAATTATATACTAAACTTCGGTTGTCCCAAATGGATGTGTGTAGGCACTTTGATTTTTTTGTACGATGTTTAATAAATTAACTGAATGTTTTGTACGAATGTATTTTGTGTACATGAATTGTAACAATTTGTAAGATCTTACTAGCCTGAAGAAGGTGCAAGGGTACATCGAAACGTTGGTATAGTAAGAATAAATGCTGTTTAATTGAACTTTCGAGTAATTGTTAACACCTAACCCATATCACAGTCGAGAAATTACCCGCAATAACATTTTTAATTATAATTTAATAATAAGATTATACAATATTAATAATTACTTCGCTGATTGCGCCCCTTGAGGCTTGGCCCCTATTGCCAGGCTCTAGCTATGTTAGTGTTAATATACTTTCAAATTTATAATTACAGTAAAAATTTTGAAAGATGTCCGATCAAGGTTATCTACGAATTGTATGAATTCAGATTTTTGTTCCGCCCATTCTGACAAATTCAGTATTGTCGTTTGCTTAGTTTTTGTGAGGGCACATAAGATACTACTGTTATTATATTATTATAAAAATATATATTACAGTAAAAGCATTCAAAAATAAGTCAACTGGTAAGTTTATTAGCAAATGTAAAACCAAATATGTGAAAAATGACACAGTGTCAGTGTCAGTGACACAGAAAATAACGTTATTCGTACGGCTATGAATCAATGTAATGTATCTGAATTAATAAATAAACTTACGTTACAACGAAAGTATTATCAACAACGAGTATTATTTTAAAGTGGAATGTCTTAACTTAGTCGAAACAATATGAATTTTTGAAAGACAATCGTGTTATATCCATCCTTATCGCACACGCTTGTAGTCTTTGCAAATGAGAGAGATAAATGTATGTCAATTTGTTAATTCGTTCATGATACAGATGACCTTGATCGGACATCTTTAAAAAAAATACTGTACAATATAAAATATCATGTTAATTATTATTAATTTCATATTAGTACCTATCTTGCAAACAGTTTTTATGCCGTACATTTTTAGGATCTAGTTCACTGTGAATGTCCTTTGAAAGTGAAGGTTCTCGACCCTTCGACCTACTACTACATCAATTAATATTCCTATTCAAATTTCCCGACATTATGCAACGTTACAAGTCGCATAGATAACATAATGTTCTATTTTTAGCCAATCCCAACGTACTATATTAGAAAACAATTAAAACTCGCCCGTCATACGCATTATCGAAGTTTTTGAAATAGTTTATCTAGTGGTAATGAAAACTAACTGCAGGATTTTAGTTGGCAACTCTAATTATCTCACCAGGCAAAACTATGCATGTTACTTGATTAGATTAGAATTTTTCTACTAGGAAAGATAGAATATTAGTCATGTGAGGCAAATATGTTTGAATTTTAATGCAGTATAGTTATCTTTTTGAATAAAATATTAACAACGATTTATATTTCAAACAGCAACTACGAGCCCAACCTCAAATGTATTCGTACCCTCTGAAAAAAATATATTAACAGCAAGAAGAAATAAATTTTTAGATTACAATAGTTAAGACTATATTTGGGCAATTTTTATTTTATGTATGTAAAGTGTACTGGATTTAAATATAATGTTATTACCTAAATTTATCATTTTAACAATAATCAATGGGCAAATATATGACAACAAACACGTGCTAATTTTTTAGTTCCAGCAGTAAATAATACAATATTTATATTAGTATTATTTATAAAACTGAAGGTAAAGGAAACTGACAATATATTCACTTAATTAATATATTAAATTTAATTTTTTTAGTGAAATTATTTGCAAAGTGATATTTATTTATTAAAGTACCACTTACAATTATATTAAAAACAAGAATAAATAAACTTCTGTATGCTATGATTATTACTCCAATTCAACAAATTTTGATATGGTATATTACCTAAAGAACTTGAATACATTGCTTATAATAAAATTTATTAGGTTTAATAATATTTTTTTTGCAAATAAACCATTGTCTGCATGTGACAAATGTTTTCGTCTTTAATAATACGCAAATAATTTTTGTTAAAGTAATAAAATTTAAGATGGGAATTAATTGAGTAAATTGTCAGTTACCTTTACCCCCAGTTTTATAGATAATACTAACATAAATATTGTGTTATTTACTGTTAGAAGAAAAAAATGGGACTTATCTTTTGTCATATATTTGCCCGTAGATTATTGTTTAAATGAGAAAATTAGTTAATAACATTGTATTTAAATCCAGTACACTTTATTAATACATAAAATAAAAAAATGCCCTAATATAGACTTAACTATTGTAATCTAAAAATTTATTTTTTATTGTTGTTAATATATTTATTGCAGAGGGTACGAATACATTTGGGATTTGGCTCATTAGTTTGGAAAATACAACAATCTATAAAATAAAAATAAGTTATATAAGGCAACCTATTCTAGCACGAGTTAAAAATTCAGACACAACAGGCTTAGCGGCGAGTGGGCGAACGAACAAGTGTTTGAATAGCCTTCCATAACAAGTGTTTTACAAACGTTTAAATATATAGAAACTAATCTTATAGGAAAATGTTGTATCAAGTGTATATGTCTATTTATAGACATATTATATAATCATTATAAAAATAACAACATTTATCTGAAGCATATTAATTTATATGGATGTGAAAATATGTATAATAAAATATGTATATAAAAAATGAAATTCTAAATTGATAAAACAACATTAACTGATACATGTACCAAAATCTGAACATGGAATTTTTTTGTTCTTTGAAACCTACGTATTCAATTTTCAAAAATTGTTTAAATTAATTTTAGAGAATTAAATTCTGGGACTAATTAATTAAATTTAAAATACATAACTTTAGGGTTTAAAAGATGTGAGAAAATTACATTTAAAATTATAATTTATTCTTTTTATTATAGTAAAATATATAGACTATAACAAAACTATTTCCGGTATGTAAGTGAACAGACGTTACAAGTGGTGTGTTAAGAGAGTGAAAGTATAAGAAAGGAAGGAATAGAAAAGTTTGTTTTAAGATTGGTAGAATTGTACCTAACCTAAAACACAAACCTGGCATTTTTTTAAAACAATCTTTAAAATACATATTGTGTGTGAAATTCAAGAATTTATTTATTACCTATGTTCATCTTCAAGTTTCAGCTTTAATGTGCAAAGATACTACATTGCACAATATGTAAAATCCGACTTTCCTAATAAAAGTTATAGGGCATAAAATTCTGCATCTGAATCAATAAACAAAATTAATTTTGTGTGCCTTGTACCGGCAGAAATTAGGTATAAAAATGTAGAAAATCACCCCAAAAATAGCTATAGCCATGGAGTTGTAACAAAAAATTAACAAATGATCTGTGAAACTAGATTTATTTATTTTTATTATTATTTGTAATTTCTGTTCAAGTGAACAAATATCAATTTAAATTAACAGATAATTGTTAACTGGAATAGAAATTAGATATAATACCTAATAAAAATAAATTATCCTAACATGACAGATTAAACCGTTAGACATTTGTTATTTATTTTGTATCAATTCCATGGCTATTGCTATTTTGAGGTGATATTCGACATTTTCATACCTAATTTCTGCTGTTACAAGGCATACAAATTTAATTAAGATTTTTTACCCAAAATAATTAGGGAAGCAGGAAACGAATTTCTCCAACACTATTTTGGAAACTACACATTCCACAACTCAAAATTATGTTGGAATTAATATTATTCCAACAAATTGTGTGGAATAATTCCGTACGCCGTTTGGAATAATTCCGCACGGCTTTCGACGAATCACAATCTATTTCGCCGCATATTAACGCGGTATATCAAATATCTTGGTTCGGTTGCTATGGTTATGACTCTTTGTTTTATATTTA
Organism: Harpalus rufipes; assembly: GCA_951394225.1. Classification (NCBI taxonomy): domain Eukaryota; kingdom Metazoa; phylum Arthropoda; class Insecta; order Coleoptera; family Carabidae; genus Harpalus; species Harpalus rufipes. The sequence continues at coordinate 20,068,011 of OX596283.1, read as the reverse complement.
TTTATTTCTGTATTCGCGTTTGACATTTTAAAGTTTTGAACATTTTTAGAGTTTTTTGTTAAGTTTTACAGGTTTTTGGAGTTGTCCAGAATAATAAGTATATCTAAATAATAATATATTACTTAGAACATTAACTGAAGACATTTTATAGAAAAACATATAAAGTGGAAATGAAGATATAGATATGGAATGTACATACTTCACCAGAAATAAGGGAACTTGCTAATGATACAGGGAGTCAGTTATTACCAAATAAATCAAAAGAAAAATATGAATCGAGTTATTATAAGCAATTTATGGACTGGCGTCAAAAAAAAAAAATAGTATATGATAATATATTGTTATTATCAATCAATTATTATCAATCAACAGTATATGTACAATTTCTAAAATCTTGTTAGAGAAAGTATAGTCTACAACACGTTTGGAATGGCATAATCCACACTCGCAAACCGTAGTCCTCGCCTTCGGCGCCTTGCTCGTGTGGAATATGGGCCATTCCATTACTTGTTGTAGAATATACTATTATATAATAACAATAATATTTTTATAAATAAAATTAGTAAATTTTTAAGAAAATCAATAAATCTAAAACATTTCAAAAAACCCAAAACAGCTCAAAATACCCATTGGACCAAATTTATAAAAAAAAAACTCTTTGTATGAATGTGGGTGAAAGTATTGTGTTTGGACTGAATTTGTATAGAAAGATGATTATTTAAATGCAAGAATAAATTAATTTTGGGTTTGTACCAACCGACATTGTTAGACAAAATGATGTGCTATTATTTTAAATTTTGTAGAAATCAAGAAAAATTTAAATAAAATACAAACTAGTTATAATTATTTGTTTACATTTTGTAAAATGAATAAATATTAAATATACGTTTAAATTTTCGATGAACAACCTTTAAAATGAATTTATAATTACCTGTTATAATAATTTATCACAAATAAAAATTTCTAATGTACTAAAAGAATGAACTCCACTGAAAGAGCTCTTAATTTATATAAACAACCTAATATTGGTAATGTGTGTTAGGTAGCAATGAAACAAATGCCACGTACGCTGTTATAACCCCGTAGATAGCTGCCGATGTCCTATGCAAAAGTGCCCATAAATATTGATAACATGGACTAAAAACCATGTAACAATAATGTTACTTTTTATTCATTATATCGACTTTACGAGTCTCATGCAAATTTATGAAAATGAGACGATTGTTACGTGGCCCACTTACCGTAATAAACCAACAAATGAGGATACACATTTTTGTTGGATTAATTTATCATCGTTATTATCATTTATTTCACACAATAATACGTGATTTTTTTTTCTAGTGTACGTAGGGCATTCACTTTTCGTATTTATATAAAAACACAATTTATAAAAGATGATACATTTTAAATATTTCAAATAATTCGCAAACAAACAGTTAATAAATATTCTGTTTTGTTTATACCTAATTAGTTTGTTTTTTTAATTTTCAATTACTTTTTAAGGTCCCTACAATCCGATTTTAATATTTTTACGATGATATCTGTGTGTGTTTGTGGATGTATATGTGCGTGTATGTTGAAAGGACGATTTCTTAAAAACTTTAATATTTAATATCTGTTTAATTACGTATTTCTGAATCGGACATTACTGGGAAGAGCTGAAAAGGTTTTGGTAATAATTGGACAACTGGAAGTAGCATATTCTTAAAAAAATTCTTCTAAATATTATTTTTTGACAATTTTTTTCTTGCTAGTATTAAAGAAGAGTAAATTATCTATCTGGCATATAAATATTTTATTATATCTTTTATAGATTTAGAGATAAAGAAATAAGGTATATAATATCTGTTGTAAATCTGTCAAAAATCCAGAGACATTATTGAAGATTTGTTCTGGGAAGTACATACATTATATTATTTCATATTGTATTAATAGTTAAATATTTAAAATTACCTATAGGTATATTACATTACTCTCCAAAAATGCTGTCAATCCCGTCAATGATTTGGAAATATTTCGAAAAATTAGAAAAGGACAAAATTTCTTCACAGAATGAATTTAAAATTTAATAATCTAAATATAAAGAATACAGTCATGTGACTTTGTTGGCCTTGACAAGCAGATATGAGGGCCCATGCCTGAATGATAGCTAGTAATTATGTACATAGATACCAAATATTATAATTTTTCATTCTAAATTTAGTGATTTTCCAATTACATGTGGTTTATTTTCCTCGACAAGTAAATTCCACACTCCTGGTAACTATACTTATGTAACAAAAAACGGAAGTAGCAAGAGGTATTGTGCTGGCCACAACATTTTTATTTTTTATTCTGTAAACCAACATCTTAAAGATAAAGACTTAAGAACCCTCAATTTTAAACATTATAATTTTTTGTTATTCTTAAAATTTGAACCTATAAATATTTGATTTTCTATTTGTTTATTATTATTTTGTGAATATAATATGTACGAGTATGTATTTATTAATAATGTATTAAATGAAAAATATGTCACTCACCTTGTGTGGTTAGGAATTGAAATATGTTGGAATCTGAAACAAAAATGTAAATTATTATTTTTCATTCACAGAAGCAACAATTTTAAAATTATAATGATATATGTAGGTAAGTGCTTTTCTTATAATGATGTAAATTACATGTTATTTAACACGAAAATATTTTTCATTACTTTTTTATTACAGAAGAAGATGTTAAAATAAAGAAAACTTTATTATAACTGAATATGCATAACCTATACAGGATGTATAATATTAGTAAACACGAGTTGACATTTGTAACATTTCCTATTCTTGTACAAATAAAATTCTCACTCATATTGAAAAAAAATAATTGAATAAAACATTACCTACTGAACTTTGACCATCACAATTCAATCTAGTTACATTTGATAATTGAAATTCTTTATTAACTGTATAGATTAATTATCTTAAACATATGACATTTGCAAGAAAGTAGAGATAGCACAGTGAAGTTAACTATTACCTAACCTTTCTCTAGATTACAGCCGTGTGAAGTTAGTTACGGTTGTAATAATTGCCTGCTGTCTGCATTGATGTTAATTTCACTTTCGTTGTAATTTATAATGTTATAGAATAGCTTTATAGTGAATGCTAGGCTTAAACGTAAAATGTTTTATTTCTTTTTATGCCGATAAGTGTAGTTCATACTTTCACTACAAGTCGGCCAGTGGTAATCAAAATTTTATCGGAATTATTTCAAACAATAATTATTGAGTTGTATAAAAATGCTTGAAATTTATTTTAAAAAATCTGATGTGACCAACACAATACCTCCCGTCATATATTTTTTATTAATTTAAATATATCTATGGGATCTCGTGGCCGCGTGCCTGAGTGTCTGGTCTCGAATCTGGGGAACCGGATTCAATCCCTACCAACACCAAATATTTCGAATTTAAATGGCATAAAATTGACCCCTGTGGTGCACTCTCCACGCCAGAAATGAGTGAGCACACCCAGCAATGGGTAATATGCCGTGCTGATATATTTATTATTATTTTTTTATTTAATTACTAATACTGAAAACTATGTATAATAAGTTCCTTTCCATATAACTATGTATTGTCCTATTTACAATTTTCTTTTTAAAACGTTACTATTATTAATTTGAAATGATTATTTTTTTGACAGTGACATTTATCTGTCAGTTACCTACATGTGAAATATGAACTGTGTAACTAAGAAATTGTGTTTATCTTTAAAACATAGACTCCGGGATTTATAAAATTGATTATTTTATTATAGTATATTAAAGAACGAATGTCATAATTGTCATTTTATTTTGTGAGAAGGAAGTTTGGGTAACGACGCGTATCGGAGTTCACCAAACCTTCGTACAAAATAATCAACAATTATGACATGAGTTCTTTATACGATTTTTTCTATTTTGCGCTTTTTATGATCTTTTTAAATAAAAAATCGTAAATTCAAAATTTAGGGAATTTTGTGTTAGTTGGTAATAATGAAACATTTGAAAATTCAATTGTTTGAATTTAAAATTGTCTCGTGTTGTTTACAATCAAATTCATATCAATTTAAAAATGAATACAGACGATTTTTTGTGTACTCCACCTGAAATACGTGAAATTACGGAAAATACATTTTATAATTCCAAAAACAAACAATGAAAAAAGTTAGGTTTCATAGTCATAACCAAATATAAAATTTTTACAACTTACTTACATTTTATTGTATAAAATTAACTGAATAGGATGTGGAAAGTGTAAAACTATATAATTATACACATCTTATATTTAAAACACTATTTTCTTATAAATAAATACTTAATTCTTGTTGACATTTCTCCTCCGCCGCCATTTTGCTTTTGTCTGAACTACTATACAACCTGCGTAACTTTGGCTATGATATCAGCGCCAAAAAGCTCGAACTAATTTACCGACAGAGTTCACAAATAAATTACATATTTTAAATATCAACAATTAATAGTGTTTTGAACTATTTATGCCCTAAATATATATATAAACAAAAATAAAAACCTTAACAATCGTTAGTATCGTTTATTCAGTGAGGTTTGACATTTGATATTTTTTGACATAACATTTCAGCTATGCTACCAACTTTATAAAAATAAATTGTACTAGGCTGTTACAACACTCAAAATATATACAAAAATTATTAATGCATGCCTGTAGAAAATTCAATAATCTTTAATTTTAATAATAACATAATCGCAAAAAATATATTTAAAGGTATTTTTGGAAGAAAAACTATTTTGAGCTTCTAGTAAAGTGCGATTTCCAGTGATCCGATTTATACCAAAATCTAATGCCTGCTTTTCAGAAAGGTCGAAATACAAGGTTTCAAAATTTTGCGGTTGATAGTATTTGAGCTAGAGTGACCAGAAGAGCCACACATACACACTCACAGACATCATAGTGAAAATGTTAAAATCGAATTCTATGGACCTTGAAACGTGGTCATTTATTAAAATCTCGATATGCGATTTTTAGCATGATCCCTATACCTCCCTGCCGAGGATAGCGGGAGATAAATTCTGATGTGGCTAGCACAATACCTTCCGTCAATCCTGTGTATTATGTATAAATTCCATACATAAATTTTCTTACAAAAGATTCTAAATTTCCAGTAATACTATTTCATAAAGAAACTATGCAAATTGAACTTGAGACTGTCGTCTTCTTCTTCTTTAGGTTTTCCCATTCGGTAGGGGTCGCTATTTTTTATTTTCTTCTACTCATTTCTGTTTTGCGTGTCGTTCTCATTCAGTTCATTTTCTCTCAAGCCTTCCGCAATACAGTCCTTCCATCTTATCTTTGGTCTTCTTCTGTTTCTTCCACCTTCTATTACTAAGGTATACATTCTTCTTTCAATATATTCTTCATCTCTCCACATGACACAACGCTCAAAATGTGCACAAAACGCTTATAACCAAATGATTTTCGAAAAGCCTACTTAACGATCATAGAATTTTTTTTTCGATAAATTGACATAATTGCTTTGTTCATACTTAAAAGCAACTTGTAGGAAATCTTTATCTTCCCGCCTTTGTAAATAACTGTTACTGAATTCGCAAGCTTTCAAAATTCACCATCGACTCCAAAAATTGTCTACTCAATCCAATAAATTGTACTTGCCGACTTGACACGTAATACAATGCCTACATATTTTGTTTTGGTTTTCCATTATTGTAATTAGTCATTTTATTTTCATTGTAGTAATCAAGAATTTCAAATAAACTAGACATAAAACTATAAAATGGCCTCATGAAATAAATGTCAGGGTAAAAAAATAATTCATTTCGTTGCATCGCAATAATAAATCGTAAAGCTATGGAGGTTAGAAGAACAATATAAACATATTTAATATACAAAGTCGAAGACGTGTTATGTTGCGCATTTCTAGATTTCTCGTAATACTGAACTCAAGGGCAAATTCTTCACTTATTCTTTCTCGAATGTAAACAAAGATCGAGTGAATTACGAATATACAAAGGAAATTGTATTACGTAGGAGTAAATATAATGCAAAAAAGATCCATACTTGTATATTCAAATTATACCTAAATATATCATAATGTTTTATTCATAAATTTTTGAGTGTAGTAGCACTTTTATAGACAGATGCCCATGAATGATATGTTTATTTTAGTTATGCCATATTTGTTATCATCTGATATAGTTAAGAGTAGGACAAAATTCCTCAAAGAACGAAAGAAGATATACAATTTCAATTATTTGTGTGTACAAGAAATGTTAAGTTCGTTACTTATAGGGCGCGAGCAGTCATGTGACTTTGTTAGCATATATGAGGATCCGTGTCAGAATTGTGCTGGCCACAATAGATTTTTGGAAATATATCTCGGCACCTTAATTTCCAAATTTTAAAATTTTATGTTAACAGAAATTTTGGTATAATTAATAAATATATACATAGTATAATGGAACATTTAATTCTGAATAATTTTCTTCAAATAAACTTTTTTTAAAAATTAATAATAAAGCTAAAAATTAACGTTTTATTTATCAATAAATCCAAAACAATAACAGTATGGCCATCTATTGCATAAAATTATAAACAATCACTGACATTTGTTAATATTTATATATGTACTTTCAGAAATTAATATCACAAAACTAAGACTTTAAATCGAAAAAAGTTTCAAATAAAATTTACTCAAAATAATATATTTTAGTTATTAATATATTAATTCTATTTGTATAGTTTTTATCTGTATAGATTTAAATGCATACATAAATAAATCATTTTTTCAAAAACAAAATATGAATAAAATAAATTATTAACTAAAACATATTTAAAATAAAAAATAATAGAAGTTTATTTAGAAAATTTCGTTGTATAAATTTTTCCCCACATATAATAAACAAATTTTAGTTCTACTCATTATCTCTGAAACAAAAGCGAAAATAAAAAAAAATCTTCAACAAAACTCGGCTTCACTTTTAATTATAAACAATTTTTATATAACAATATTTGTCGAAAAGTCGTTGGTTTAGTCAGAAAATGGATTTTCTCAAATTTGTTTATCCAAAACGAGACTAATACTGCAATCTATGATAATAATTATGCACTATTTTTTAATGTTTTGTTGTAACAAAGTACGTTGTTGTATCGTGTAAATAGGAGAAAATCAATAATTTCGACAAATCGATTGACCAATCAGATTCAAAAAAGCTTGCAAATGGAAGACGCGGGATAAAAAATTGTTTAAACATATGTCACTTGAATTGTTAATCAGCTGTTCAGTTAAAAAAGAGTTAATTTTGTGTATTTTAAGCCAACTAGTACATAATTTGACCCGTAGATTCTGAAAGTATTATTGTGAAGTTTGTATTTTAATTTTTTTACCCACTTGAGGGTGTGATATTACGTATTCTAAAATAAATAAATATATAAATTTGATATCTCCAGTTCAGAATTAATGAATCGAAATGTTTAATGCTAGGCCTACGTTTATAATGCATTTGTAACAAAATTATGAGTAGATATGAAATATTATACATAGATTTCAATAAGTAAGAAGTCGGGTGTGTATCTCTATCCATTTTTGTATAATTATTGTGTATTTTTATTAAATAATTATTAATTTTTAGATTTTTATGGAAAAAAAATTGTACAAAATATAATATGGACATATATTTCTATTTCTATGTTTATAATTTCATCATGCAATACTGATAACTTATTTTCATTTTGAATTTAGACTTTTACTTTTAAGTGTCATGTATACATTTATAATTTCATAAGTATTTTCTTATGTTTAGAGAATCAGGTTTTATAGATATTAACATATATAGGATTTTTTTAGGACGGAAAATTTCGGTTGCACTTCCACGATATAAATTTTGACGGTGAAATTAAATAATTGTATTAAACTTTATTTTAAACACGAAGAACTTTGTTAAAATTACAAACAATATTGTCGTTATTTAAGGGCGAATTTTATAATTTCCAGTTAAATAAACAAAACAGAAATGAATTAAACAAAATAATCTGTCAAATGATAAATCTTCCATTGCTGTCAATAATCCGTTTTGTTATTGTTTATATATCTGGAAGTTAAAATTGTAAAATAGACTTGAAAATATTAAAACAAATTTGGTTTAAACAAAAAATATTTATTTCAAATTCACAATATAAAATTACATGCCAAATTAACTGTTTTTCTCTATAGTAACAACAATACAAACACAACACTCAGCAACCGTGGTAACCAACAACGTTGACAGTGTTTCTTTCAAATATAGAAGTTGTGAGTCTTCAGTGCTTCTGTGAATCGTTTTCTTCACCTACCAATACCAAATTCTTCCATCTTTCTTGTCCTTCCCCTCTAAGTCACGAGTTTGTTAAGTAATGCTTAGTAATCAGACATACACAACGTAATAAATAATTTACTTAAGTAACCCAAATACCACGGGACAATAAAGGTGATGATATCGATAATGATGATAACAGATGATATATTCCCAAACCAGAAAATCAACCGAAACACGTTTTGGACTTATCTAAACTTACAAAGAATGATATTTATTTCTTATTTTTTAAACCAAATTGTAACATAACCTAAAAAATACTAGTATTGTTTTATTGTTTAATTTTAATGTACAATACTAGTTCTGAGCAAAGTTTTCGCTTCCCCTTTTAGCTGTAATCTGTAATGAAATATAATTCCACCTCGGATCTAATATATTAGTACATAACATTGTTTTCATTATTGTTGTAACAAATATAGTATGATAAATAAATAATAATTACAACAAATATTTCTATTTTAATTCAATTGATACATTAAATCATATAACAATCAATATTTCAACAATATATTAACTCAAAATAAATAAATTTAACACTTTTCACACTTAACAGCTGATTAACAATCAAATGACGTTTGTTTAAACAATTTTTTAACCCGCGGCTTCCGTTTGCACATTTCTTTGAATCTGATTGGTCAATCGATTTGTCGAAATTATTGATTTTCTCCTATTTACACGATACAATAACTTACTTTGTTACAACAAAACATTAAAAAATAGTTCATAATTATTATCATAGATTGCAGTAGTAGTCTCGTTTTGGATAAACAAATTTGAGAAAATCCATTTTCTGACTAAACCAACGACTTTTCGACAAATATTGTTATATAAAAATTGTTTATAATTAAAAATGAAGCCGAGTTTTGTTGAAGATTTTTTTTATTTTCGCTTTTGTTTCAGAGATAATGAGTAGAACTAAAATTTGTTTATTATATGTAGGGAAAATTTTATACAATCAAATTTTCTAAACAAACTTCTATTATTTTTTAATTTTAAATATGTTTTAGGTAATAATTTATTTTATTCATATTTTGTTTTTGAAAAAATGATTTATTTATGTCTGCATATAAATCTCTACAGATAAAAACTATACAAATAGAATTAATATATTAATAACTAAAATATATTATTTTGAGTAAATTTTATTTGAAACTTTTTTCGATTTAAAGTCTTAGTTTTGTGATATTAATTTCTGAAAATACAATATTAACAAATGTCAGTGAATGTTTATAATTTTATGCAATAGATGGCCATACTGATATTGTATTGGATTTATTGATAAATAAAACATTAATTCTTGGCTTTATTAATATCAATATTTATTAATTATACTAAAAATTCTGTTAACATAAAATTTTAAAATTTGGAAATTAAGGTGTTAACTAAACTATATTTCGAAAAAAATTAAAAAAATATTGCTATTAGCAGCGATGACTCATAAACATTACTTTTATGAGTCTTATAAAGGAAAATGATCAAAGAATATATTTTGTTATCAAACAACCGATTTACAAACTAACATCTAAACTTCAGTTATACACACTATCATAGATAAATATACCTATAGTGATTCACAAATTGTTAACAAATTTATTAACTTCTCTCATCAATAAATTTATGATCGTTAATATTGTCTCGTTTGTCGAAATATCAGTAGTTTCTCACACAGACGTGAAAAATCGTATCTCTTTATTGTCGTACAACTCGATTCAGTAACTCAGGGCCACATCTGTGCAGATGAGAAGATAATAAAATGTTTTTTCCTTGTTTTGATATTTGTATCGTTTCCGCTTGCCAGTTAGGCGCTGTGATAGCGAATGTTTGAGTTTTCTGGCCTTAAGGATTAAATGATTACATATTTATGGAGAAACAAATATCACTCAAGGTTTTTACAAATTTGCAGGATCTATTGAGGAAAATACATTAATAATGGTTTAGAAACAAAATTATAACAATATAATGTAGTTTTTAAAAAGTTGAATGCGGTAAACAATTCTTAAGACCAGACAGTTTCAAATAAAAGTTATAGAGCATAAAATTCTGTATCTGAATCAATAAACAAAATTAATTTTGTATGCCTTATAACGGCTGAAATTAGGTATGAAAATGTCGAAAATCACATCAAAAATAGCAATAGCCATGGAATTGAGACAAAATAAATAACAAATGTCTAACGATTTATCTGTCACATTAGGGTATTTTATTTTTATATTATTTCTAATTTCTGTTCCAGTTAACAATTATCTGTTAATTTAAATTGATATTTGTTCACTTGAACAGAAATTACAAATAATAATAAAAATAAATTAACCTAGTTTGATAGATAAATCGTTAACATTTGGTATTTATTTTGTCTCAATTCCATGGCTACTGCTATTTTTGAGGTGAAAAATTGTATCTCATCGAAATAATGAGTAATGAAAGAAAAATGTACTTGGAGAATCTCTTAATTCTTGATCTGTGACTATTATGGAAGTGACAAGTATAGGTTAAAGAACTTAAATTTGTTTCAAACATTATAGGACAATGTACACCAACACTGTAGACAAGTGTAACATTGCATTGCGAAAGAGCTATCAAATTCTTCTCAAGTAACTTGTAAATATTGACAAAAACATCGATATAAGAATAATCGGAGTGCAAACTATCCATCACTTTATTAAAGGGAATTAGTGTTATTTAGATACAACATGTATGAAAAAATAAAATGTAAAAGAAGATATGTAAGAATAGATGCACAATCAAGATATATACATTTTAGACCGCCCAAAATTAATGTTTTTACTAGAAGAATATGAAGAGAAAGTAAGCAAGAACGTTGTTCGAATTGAAAATCCCTGTTACCAGCCTAAATTTTATATATGGCAAACTCTACTTTGTAATTTATTGTACATAATTTATGGTAAAATATCCTATAGATTTTGTAAATATATTGAACAATAAAGAAGTTTATACGTCGTAGACATATTATATTATTTGTATTTCTAAAAATATTCTTTGCTTTATGCATACAGCCAAGTAAAATATACGGCGAGAGGTTATGTGCTGGCCACATCAGATTTTTGCGAATGTGATATGGATTAGGTGTTACATGTTAAATCGACGACAGAAACTAGCGTTACATCAGTTTTCGCTAAAATACTTTTATTGTAAGCATCCGCGAGGTGACGTTATAAACGCCCTCTATGATAGAAATAATCTTCATTACTAGAATGTATGTAAAACAAAACATCAATGGATAAGTATAATATTCCAGTGTTTTTGGCCAATTTTCCAATATGCATTGTCTATTTTTGTGTTGATTCTTTGTGTGGTAACATCAACCCACCCGTATCATTCGCGTATAATCAATTCAAATCGATTGTGCCGCTCTTTCTTCCTCTAGCGGTGTGTCGAAAGAGTTCATTGCACTTTAGCCATCATGCATGGATGTAAATACGTACATGCGACAAGCAAGTAATTCGTAAACTTACAGGCTTGCAGATGCAACCGGTTGCAGCTTACACCATGGTGATGGTTGTGGTTCCTGGTCGGAATCTGGTTCTAAAAGTGGTAGTGGTAGTTGGTAGAAGTGGTTTGTAGTACGATGGTTCTCAAACAGTGGGGCGAAAGATGAAATAATGAAAATGTATAATAAAATAGTAACATAGACGACAACTATTGGGGGGGGGGGCAAAGGGGGCGTTTGCTCGATTTAAACAATTGCAAACTGCTTAATTTAAAAAAAAAACATAATGTTCTGTGTAATATGTTTAAAATAATATAACAATATCGTATACTTAAACCATATTTATTTTTTTGTAATTATTATTATTATTATTATTATTATTAATTAGGTGTTAACAATTACTCGAAAGTTCAGTCAAACAGCATATACAGTCGACTCTCTCTAAATCGAATTCGTAAGGGGTATTTGAATTTGTTCGAATTAGAGAGAATTCGAACTAGAGAGACTAAAAGAAAATGAAATGAACATTTGTATAAATTACATAAAATCTATATATGAAATAAAAAAAAAAGTTTATTCAGTTAATATGTACATATAACGGAAAAATAAAAATGTAATACATACAATTACAGAGGCTTGAAGAAATTTGAATTTTTTGTTTGTTTTAATATTTCTTTGTAAGCTTGTTTTTCAAAGTACGCTTCTACTTTTTGGAAGTTTTTGAAGATTTCTTCGGGGACGATCGCATCTAAGAATTGTATCTAATTTCGATTTATAGAGAGTCGAATTTCATTGAAAATGATGACAAATGCCAAAAATTTAATTCGATTAAAGGAAAGTTCGAATTAAAAAAATTCGATTTAAAGAATAATTTTTACATATAAAAGTTCATACACTTGTACGTGTCAAAAAAATAATTCGATTTAGAGAAAAATTCAAATAAGAGAGAGTTTGAATTAGAGAGAGTCGACTGTATTCTTACTTTACCAACGTTTCGGTGCACCCTTCCACCTTCTTCAAGGCAGTATTACAAATTATTACAATTCATGCACACAAAATACATTCGTAAAAAATATGATGTGGCCAGCGCAATACCTTCCGTCAATCCTGTATATTATGTACAAATTCCATACATAAATTTTCTTGCAAACGATTCTAAATTTCCAGTAATATTATTTCATGCAAATGGCACTTGACACTGACATCTTATTCTTCTTTAGCTTTTCCCATTCGTTAGGGGTCGCTATTTTTTATTTTCTTCTTCCACTCATTTCTGTTCTGCGGGTCATCCTCATATCAAAATTTTTCATTCAATATTTCATTTTTTGGTATTTTATGATTCCTTTTCTCGGCAACTGAATTCCACACCCCTGATAATAAATAAACCACATGAAATAAGAAAATCATGAAATTTTGAATGAAAAATTATGACATTTGTCAGTTATGGACGTAATTAATAGATGTCATTTTGACACAGGTTCAAATATCTGCTTGCCAAAATCAGCAAAGTTACATCACTGCACGCGCCCTACACATAAATTTTCTTGCAAAAGATCCTATATTTCCAGTTAAATTATTTCATAAACAAATTATGCGAATTGCACTTGATACTAACATCTTCTTCTTTAGTTTTTCCCATTCGTTAGGGGGTCGCTATTTTTTATTTTCTTCTTCCACTAATTTTTGTTTTGCGCGTCCTCATTCAGTTCCTTTTCTCTCCTTTCTTCTTATATTTGGTCTTCCTATGTTTCTTCCACCTCCTACAGACATCATCGTAAAAATAGTAAAACCGTATTGTAAAGACCCTAAAATGTGCTTATTCAAAGATAACTCACCACCGAATTTTTTGACCAAAGACAATACCTTCCTTACCTAGAGGTGACGGAAAGTAAAAACATTCATTTAATTTATTAAAAATCGTACCAAAAAATCAAAGAGCAATTGGATGTATTTATGATATATAAGCAATATTACTTATTAAATGGTACTACTTAGTCTTGGACGTAGGTTCTAAACACTTAATTCTATCAAGGGCCCGCACTGATGATTAGTACAGTTCTTCGTGCGCATTTAATACAACAGTATTCAATATTGTGATAATTTCCGGTTTATTTATTAGTGTATTCTAGTTCATCGCAGATGTAATAATACTGTTATAGTAGAGCATTGAATTCATAAATTCAGTATCAAATCAACTATTAAACTAATCTTCAACCCACATCCACAATCTAATTCTGACCTTTCATCAAAAGGTTTGGGTCAAAATTATTAGGCCATATCGCAACACAATCAAACTTGACAATGGCGATTTTAACATCGAAATATAAACATGTAGCGAGTCAGATAAATTGTTGATGTTTTCGTCATGTATAGGATATAAAGTATGTTATATGGGAGAATGGATTAACGGGCATGGTTCACTTTCTAAAACGCTTGGTTTCGTCACAAATGTTTCCTACTTTCACATACAGTCACGCGGTGATTGAGAAGATGGGCGACCTCTGGTTCAACGCCGGTGACCCTCAAACAAAAGGACAAGAGCTTTTTGCGAATATGCATTCGGTAACTGAAAGTTGATGGTATTTTAGAAATTATACAGTGTTATATTTTAATGGACCCAGCAAATATCTCGCTTATTTATTTATTTATTTATTTATTTATCTCTTTCATATAACATGATGTATACAGCAACATGTAAGCTATTCGATAACGGATGTACATTCATGATACCACTTCCGGTTTATTAGTAATTAATATCAACTTTGAAATTTCAAATGGAACATACTATATTTTTTTACAAATTTGAAAAGTACATCAAATTTGCTTTACAATCATGTAAAATAATCCATATGTTACATTATTAAAAATTAAAATGGCGGGCACTTTTTAATACACCTAGTCGAAAAGAGAATAGTGAGCCATGACTATGGCTTGAAATAAAACAATTATGTAAAACAATTGTAACACGGTAAATGTCAATAAAATTGAAGCGGCAATTGAATCTTTATCTGCAGACCAAACAGAAATGGCTACTTATTCTGTTTCAAAACGTTATGAAAAATGTATTGAAGAGGCTGGGAGTCATTTTGAATATTTGTTGTAAAATCATTTCGTTGTTATTAAGTGTTCCTTTTTCCTATTTTCTGTATTATTATGACAAAAAAAAATATTTCGTTTAATAATAATAGTTACAATGGGGTCATTTAAAAAAATAAAAATCTTTTTTTTTTTTATAAAATCGTGAAATCCGTCTCATTTAATAAATATAGTAATATAAAATAACATGAAATATGCGTCTTTTCATTCATAAATTTGCTAATAAACTTTCGCGGCTGTAAAATTCGTGACGTCACGGCTTGTTACTCACACAAAGACATTCCTCTCTCACACACACACACAACGGTTCACGTGATATTCGTTTGCTGCTATAAACAAGCTAACCTAAAATTGTGACAGGTGACAGCAGAGTTAAGAGTAAAGGTATGTAAATAAAACATTTATTAAAATAAATATCAAAAGTTGTATGAAATATGTTTTTCGTTAACAATATTTTGCTGTAACAAAATCAAACTGACAAGTGATGACTCAAACAATCATAGTTCCAAACACAACCGGTAGAGAGCTGCTGCCGCATCCGACAAGCCGTGACTTATAGCCGTGACGTCAGCGTCCAAATATTTGAAATTAAAGACAACTTTTAATAAATCATATCTCTGATTCTAAAGACTTGTAAAGTGTAATAAATACACCTATATATTTAATTTAACCTATTCTTTCAAGAAAAAAATAAATTAGAAAATGTGAAATGACCCCATTGTTTTAGTTCATTGTTTTATTTCAAGCCATAGTCATGGCTTACTATTCTCTTTTCGACTAGGTGTATAAAAAAGTGCCCGCCATTTTACTGTTTAATAATGTAATATATGGATTATTTTACATGATTGTAAAGACAATTTGATGTACTTTCCAAATTTGTAAAAATATATGGTATGTTACATTTGAAATTTCAAAGTTGATATTAATTACTAATAAACCGGAAGTGGTATCATGAATGTACATCCGTCATGAAGTAGCTTACATGTTGCTGTATAAATCATGTTATGTGAAAGAAATTACTAACTTAATAAATAAGCGAGATATTTGCTGGGTCCATTAAAATATAACACTGTATATGTATGTGTTGTGAGTAAAATAAAATGATTGTTAGTTGCATATGTTTTGAAAATATAATGAAAATGTAGTTGTTTTACGAGTGTAAGCCTCTAATTTAAAATGGTACATTTTTTAAAATTTTACAGTCATGATACTTATTTTTAAACTTTACCGATATATATTACGTCACAACAGTCCTGACATGTGCTTCATATCTTTATCATAATCATGCAGTGATATTGTTATATTACTCATTACTATTGACATTTTTGACGTACATGTTTGTCAATATCAATTAATAATAAAAAAAATACTTCATATTGTTTGTATTTATAATTACACGTAATAAGGAAAATGATTATAAGAAAATGTGAGTATTATCACATTTGAAAAAAATTATATTGATACAGATTTGATATACGATGTCTGGCTATTAAATAGACTGCGCGCGCAGAAGGCGTCCTAGAGGGGAATGGGGGGAGGGAAAACGATTGCAGCGTTGGATAGCTGGAAGTGTCTACTATTCCGGTACGAAAACACGTTTTTGTCGCTGTAGTAGTGTTTTTTTTTCTCGTGCCGATAACAATGTGTGACGAAAAACACGAGCAATGAATCAATGTGAAATTTCTCGTTAAATTAAAAAAAAACTCCGACTGAGTGCTAAGTTGTTGAAAGAGGCCTATGGTGAGAATTATCTATCTCCTAAACGCTCTTACAAAAGAAGACTTCCAACATTGCTTTGACCTGAAAAAACGAATGGAACGGTGTACGGTGTGTGGCAGGGGGAGGGGAGTACATTGAAGGGGAGCATTCGATTATAAAATAATTTTTAATATAAAACTCTTTTTCATAAGCAGTCTCGTTATTTGATGGTCAGAACTCGTACATCGTTCATTTATGCGTAAGATACATGACAATATACTCGACAAATGATTAATAAATAGGCTGGGGTAACGTTAACCAATTGTTACGTTATTTTATAACGTTATAAAAAAAATAACGTTATGTACCGTTATAATAACTGTATTTTTCTTGTTTATAATAAAAATTAATTAAAAATTAAAAACAATGTATTAATAATACTTATATACCTATTTTATTTTAGAAATGAAGTAAAATATTCAACATTTGAATTTGACCACTAGTACAATATATTCATTATAAAACACGTATTAATTTGTCAGGAAATTTTACTTTCAAACGCCAAATTTGTAAATTTGGATAACGTTATAGTGAATCGTTATTTGTTATGTTACGGTTACATAACGTTAATTGTAACGATATTTAAAAAAATATATATGAAATGAAACCGTATTATAACGTTATAGGGTATCATTCCGTTACGTTTTCCATCCCTGTTAATAAATACTAACAATAAAAATATATATAGGTCAGTTAATAACACATATTATAGTAATAGGTATGATGAGATTAAAAAAAAACTGAACCTGTTCGCTCCACTGGCGATTGTTTCTTGTGTGTATATAAAAAAAAACTACTGAGGAAAGTTTAAACAACTTCATTTGATTTTATACATACATAAAGTAAGAGTAATTAGTCTCTCGCTGCGTTCGGTTTTACGCTCTGAGCAGTCTGAGCGCTCAATGCCGTTCAGTAATTACATCTGAGCGATCTTTTTGCTCAGCTTAACGTGTGGTTATTAGTTCACGGAGCGCACAAAGCTCGATCTGTTCGCTCGTTCTCTAACCATGGAGCATATTGAGCAGTTGTTTGTCGCCGGCAATGCAAACAGTGTCTATTCTATGAATGAATGTTGTCGTTTTCGTATATCAATCAAAAATGTTTGAAATGTATTATTCATTTTTGGAAACATTTTCCTACATAATTTTCAGCTTTAAGTTGTCCATAATCATTTCCATATTCTTAATCAGTATCATCGAAAAAAAATCTGATATGGCCAGCACAATACCTTCTGTCAATCCTTTGTATTATGTACAAATTCCATACATAAATTTTCTTGTAAAAGATTCTAAATTTTTGGTATTATGTGATTCCCTTTCTCGAATTCCATACTCCTAATAACAAACAAACCACATGAAATAAGAAAATTATGAAATTTTGAATGAAAAATGAAACACTTGTCAGTTATGGACATAATTAATTGCTGTCATTTTGACACGGGTCCCCATATCTGCTTGCCAAAGTCAGCAATGCCATGTCATTGCACGCGCCCTATACCTAAATTTTCTTGCAAAAGATCCTATATTTCCAGTAAAGTTATTTCATAAACAAACTATGCAAATTGCACTTGACACTGACATCTTCTTCTTCTTTAGTTTTTCCCATTTGTTAGGGGATCGCTATTTTTTTATTTTCTTCTTCCACTCATTTTTGTTTTGCGTGTCGTTCTCATTCAGTTCCTTTTCTCTCAAGTCTTCTGCAATACAGTCTTTTCATCTTATATTTGGTCTTCCTATGTTTCTTCCACCTTCTATTAATATATTCATCTCTCCTCATGACATGTTCAAACCAATGTAATCGTCTCTCTTATCTAGAAACTTCTAACACTAGAGTTACCTCCCTTATTCTTTCATTGATTTACATTTTATTGATACTGACATCTGTCAATTTGAATTACCTGAATATATTAGCAGTTTCCATGGTTAAGTTAGCATAGCTGGCTGAATTATGAAATTTATATCAAATTTATTATATTTATTCTTCTTTAACTCTATATCTGTTGAATATCAAATATAAAATGCAATCAAATCGTATAGACAATAATATATTCTTTAAGTTATAATAACATTTAACTGAGTTTTTCAAGAAAAACTGTTAAAATCTTCAAATGAGGGTACTTCCGGTTGACCAATTGTAACCAAAATCTAATCAAGTCTGCATATGGTTGTAAGGAAGAGGAATACGCAAGAATTGTAATTTTTGGAAATCTAATATTGGAGATATCGTTGACGAAACCGCGGTCACACACACACACACACATACACACACACACACACAAACACGCACACACGAACACACACACACACACACACATACATACAGACATCATCGTAAAAATAGTAAAATCGTATTGTAAAGACCCTAAAACGTGCTTATTCAATGAAAACTCACCACCGATTTTTTTGACCAAAGACAATACCTTCCTTACCTATAGGTGATGGAAGGTAAAAACGTTCATAACTCGCGCACAGTACACATGTTAACAGTTCTTTATTATTTTCCGTTTTTATTCTGGCGCAAATTAATAAGTGTCAAAATGGCAGGTAAACGCTCTATCCGTTCGGTTATTCAAGCTACAGATCGGAAATCGCAGATGAATCTGTCACGTCATCAGATTTCACAGAGTGCTCGACAGATTTAAATACCGAACGCACCCTCCTCTGAGTACAAAGATCGTGGTGAGTACAAATCAGGGTCAGGTCGGGAATTTTTCTCCACTAGCATTGATCGGTATCCACTCCCGTTAGCTTTTATAGTCGAGAGAGATTTTATTTGGCAACCCCTTACGCCCTTACTATCGGGCACCGGCTAGGGGCTGTAACAAGGGCTTGCGTCAGGGTAGTTGGTTACATACATGGTTGTAAATGTATACTTTTTTATTCGATATAACCGTTTTAATTAAAATATATATATATATATATATATATATATATATATATATATATATATATATATATATATATTTGAAAATTAAGAATAATATATCATAACTTAAATCAGTATATAAAAATATCCACCAAACAGTAAATTACAACTTCAAAAACATCTAATGTAAAACTTAAACCTTCCTATCGTTTTTATCCTCATAACCTCACACCATCTGTCTTTCTGTCTTTGTCACACTTTAGGCTTCTAGTACTGTTAGATGTTTGCCTATCTCTGTTTATCGTATAGCGGATACAGTATCCTTGGACGCGGTTGCAAATCGCAAATCGCGAATCACTGGCGAGCGTCGAGTGCCAAAACCCTGACCAACTTAACATCAACCGCGCTCCAACCGACAGTACACATTAGTTAGTTCGTGTTAGAATAGAACGAGAATTATAGACCGGAGCGGAGAATGCAGACGGAAAATAAGGACTATTTACAATAAAAAAAATCTGTTGTGGCCAGCACAATACCTCTCGTCACTTCCTTTTTTTTGGTTACATAAGTATAGTCATGTTACATTGTTGGCCTTGACAAGCAGATGTGGGGGCCCGTTTCAGAATGATAATTACTAATTATGTACATAGATGCCAAATGTCAGAATTTTTCATTAAAAATTTCAAGATTTTCTAAATTCACGTAGTTAATTTGTCACAAGAAATGTGGAATTTACTTGTCGAAGAAAATAAACCACATGTAATTGGAAAATCACTAAATTTAGAATAAGATATTATGATATTTGACATCTATATACATAATTACTAGCTATCATTCTGACATGGACCTCCATATCTGCTTGTCAAGGCCAACTAACTCACATGACTGCTCGCGCCCTAATGTATTTAGCATTTCTTGTATACCTACACTCTACACCAAAAATTCTACTTATATCTATTCCTTATATTTAGATTTATAAATTTTAAATTCATTCTATTAAGAAATTTTGTCCTGGTCTTCTAATTTTTGAGATGTTATTCATTGTCGGGAATAACAGTATTTCTGAAGGTTACGTGTAATATGCCTATAATATTAAATATTTAACTATTAATACATTAAGAAATAATATAATGTATGTACTTCCCAGAAAAAGTCTTCAGTATGTGGTAATGTCTCCGGATTTCTGACACTGACATTTATCTGTCAGTTACAAACAACTTAAATTTTCAACTATTTTCCATGGCATTCTTTCGGCTGTAAAATTTATTAGAACAGATTATTTTATATATTATATTTCTTTTATCTCTAAATCTATAGAATATATAATAAAATATGTAAATGTATCAGATAGAGAATTTAATTTTCTTTAATATTACCAAGAAAAATTTTCAAAAAATATTATTTAGAACATTTTTTTCAAGGATCTTCTACATCCGGTTATCCAATTGTTACCAAAACCTTTTCAGATCTTCCTATGAATGACCGATTGGGAAATACGTAGTTAAACAAATATAGTTCTTGAGTAATCGTCCTTATAACATCCCACACACATACACACACACATATATACACACACACACACATACACAGACATCATCGTAAAAATGTTAAAACCGGATTGTAGGGACCTTAA
The DNA here is from genome assembly GCA_951394225.1 of Harpalus rufipes. NCBI lineage: Eukaryota > Metazoa > Arthropoda > Insecta > Coleoptera > Carabidae > Harpalus > Harpalus rufipes. The sequence goes on along the minus strand of OX596283.1, from coordinate 20,046,856 downwards.
AACGTGCATATTCAATAAAATCTGGATATGCGATGTTTAGCATGAATCCAATACCTCTCTTAGCGTGAGGTAAAAATTAAATTAAACGGGAGGTATTGTGTTGGCCACATCAATTTTTTTCTTTGTATCTTCAATATAAATGCGCATTGTTACGCCACTGGTATCTCATGCTGACGTTATATAAAGCGAATTAACCCTGAATCGCGTTATTTAATTCCGAGATCTTGACATTTATTGCTTTTGGTCCTAAGATTAGGAAGTAGTGATATTGATGGATTTTTTTTTGCTGTTTTGGCTAGTCTAAAGGATATTTTGCAAATTCATTGCTCAAATTTGAGGGCTATTGAATTAATTAATTCTGTTGCCTTCAAATGCAAATTAGGAAATGTAATCAAAACTTGCATCATTTATATTTAATACGGACTTAATATGAGTGTAGTATTTTTTATTCAAAGAATGGTTGGTCTAGGTCAGGAATATTTATACATAAAATGCACAACATTCTTTAGTTCTAATGTTACATGTAATTTGCTATTGTAATTATATTCCCATGTATCAACCTACAGTAAAAATTTTGAAAGATGTCCGATCAAGGTTATCGTCGAATTGTATGAATTCAGATTTTTGCTCCGCCCATTCTGACAAATACAGTAGTGTCGTTTAGTAAGTTTTTATGAGAGTACATAAAATACAACTGTTATTTTATTATTATAAAATATATGTTACAATAAAAGCATTCAAAATTCAAAAATAAATCAACTGGTAAGTATATTAACAAATGTAAAACCAAATATGTGAAAAATAAGATACTGACACAGTGTCAGTGACACTGACAGAAAATAACGTTATTCGTACGGCTATGAATCAAGGTATTGTATCTGAATTAATAAATAAACTTACGTTACAGCGAAAGTATTATCGAAAACGAGCTTCGTTTTAAAGTGGAATGTCTTAATTTAGTCGAAACAATATGAATTTTTGAAAGACAAACGTGTTATTTCCATCCTTATCGCACACGCTTACAGCTTATGCAAAAGAAAGAGATAAATGTATGCCAATTTGTTAATTCGTTCATGATACAAATGACCCTGATCGGACATCTTTCAAAAATTTTACTATACATATAAAATTCCTGTAGTTTTAAAAAGATCATACGGTAAAAATCAACATGTTTTTTATATAAATATATAATAATTCATGTTTATATTGATTGATGAAAGTTGTTAATATAAAACATAATATAACAAAATTATATGAGTTTTCTTTTTGTCTTCCGCCTACAATATGTATGGCGTGTATTTTGATTTGAATTGAAAAGGCAAAATAGCTTTGTACTTGAAGCTTTTCTTAGAAAAAATAACCTTTAAATATCATTTCCGCGATTTATTTTATAATAAAAACTAATATATTGAAAATGATTACGCAGAAGTCGCACGTCATCAACCTGAAAAAAAATCTGTTGTAGCCAGCACAATACCTCTCGCCATTTCTCTTTTTGGTTACATAAATGTCAAATGTCAGAATTTTTCACGTGGTGATTTTTTCACGTGGTGTATTTGTCACAAGGGGTGTGGAATTTAATTGTCGAGGAAAATAAACTACACGGAATTGGAAAATCAGGAAATTATGATATTTGACAACTAATGTACATAATTACTAGCTATCATTCTGAAACAAGCTCCCATATCTGCTTGTCAAGCCTAACTGCTCGTGCCCTATTGTATTTAACATTTCTTGTACACCTACACTCTACACCAAAAATTCTCCTTATACCTATTCTTTATATGTGATTTTTTAAATTTAAATTCATTCTATGAAGAAATTTTGTCCTACTCTTCTAATTTTTCGAAATGTTTCCAATTCAATGCTGGGATTAACAGTATTTTTGAAGGGTATATGTAATATACCTATAATTTTAAATATTTAACTATTAGTACAATAAGAAATAATATAATGTATGTACTTCCCAGAAAAAATCTTCAGTAATGTCTCTGGATTTTTGACACTGATATTTATCTGTCCGTTACAAACATTTTAAGTTTTCAATTGGTTTCAATGACATTATTTGGGCTGAGATTTATTACAACATATTATTATATACCTTATATTTTTTTATCTCAAAATCTATAAAAGATATAATAGAATATTTATATGTATCATATAGAGAATTTACTCTTCTTTAATACTAGAAAGAACAAAAATTTAAAAAAAAAAAATATTTAGAAGAATTTTTTCAAGAATCTGCTACTTCCGGTAGTCCAATTGTTATCAAAATCTAGATATGCGATTTTTACCTCGAATCCAATACCTCTCTTAGCAAGAAGTAAAGAGTTATTTTGATTGGCCCGTTTTTCAGTGTCATCCTGTATATTAATGATATTTACAATTATTTCTAAGTTAGTCGTTACTCCTTTTACGGAATATAAAATTATTTGAAATAATAGTAAATTTTCCTACTATACGTTGGTACTACAGAGATGTCCTGTACTAATTTTCAAAATAATTCTTGAACACTTAACTAAACAAATACATGTTTATTTGAGTAGAAAACCAAGGCAATCCAAAATTACAGCTAGTCTTCGCCAAGAGTATATTTCCCAGTGCAGATTGATGTATACGTACGACGTCGAGTGTCGAGTATATCGGAACTAGCAATAAAAATAACCTCAGCATCCTTCAGGTTATTAGACGAAGGATACGACGCACGCAATGAGAACTGAACTAGCCAGGTTGTGGATTACTAGGTGACACTCAACATCTCTTGCAAATAGCACGAAACTTAACATTGAAATAAGAATGCGAAGTTAAAATTGTCTGACATTGGACCGGCAATTTTGAATATATATATATATATATATATATATATATATATATATATATATATATATATATATATATATATATATATATATATATATATATATTTGTGAAGATAATTATACGAGCATATTATTATTCCTTTGAATCAAAACCACTACAAAAACTTTGAAATAGAATGCAGTACAGTAGAGACGTAGAAGGAAGGTAATCCGAATAAGGACTCTTTAATCCGAACTATGGAATTTATTTTTACTATACCAACGTTTCGGTACACCCTTGCACCTTCTTCAGGCTCTACAACAATTATACACCAAAAATGTAATACATACAAAATGAATTCGTACAAAACATTCAGTAATTTATTAAACATCGTACAGAAAATTCAAAGAGCATACACACATCCATTTGCTCTAAAAAACGACAACCGAATAATACGGAAAATAGCCGGAAATATGCTGTGTAAGGATTCTGGTGATATCATTGATACGAACTCCTATTGGTCATCTGTACACCAATAATAATGTAGCAAGTTGTAGGAATTTAAATAAAATGTAAGGAATGGAACTTAGTTTGGCCGGAAATTTGCCTTTTCCTTTTGCTCTTCCTCCAAAATCTTGAAATTATTCAGATCAAAAGTGTGTTTTAGTGTATTGGAATGTTCAGCCAGATTTTAAATATTAAAGTCCTATGTTCAGCTGTGCCGGTCACCAGCCTGTATATCATAATAAATAAATCTTGTTATAACATAAACATAAAATACATATATCAAGTGTATTTACGTCTTTATGTTAAAAATATAGAAGTTTCCTTTAAAGAACATATTCTGGAGGTCATTATAAATACATAGAGAATTCAACTGTCATCCAAGATTTAGCCATGGCCTCTGCTTCACGCAGGTGGTGGAGTATAATTTCAAAGATCCCAATCTCGTGTTCCGGATAAGGCTGAATTTGTTAGTTTATTTAAAATTTTACATTTTACAAACTATAAAACCAACCAAGTAAAACCCACTCGTTAGCTTCATACATTCATCTATTGAACGCTGGAGTTATTTAGTACAGAATGCGATGTCGCAAGAGTTAGCCTAGCGTATACAAACAGCACCAGTACTCGTACTCGTACTCGTACTCGTATGGAGAAGTGGCAATAACATAGACGAAGGCCGCTGGATTACACATAGAGGCCACGGGTCTAATGCCATCGCCACCACGCCATTGTTCTACACAAGTGAAGGATACGGGAATTAGAGAACACTTAGATACGATGAATGACATTGCCACAGAGATGGTGATGGTCAAAGAAGAAAACGATTCATAAATATATATCAACTTCTATATAGGATGTCCGTTTCTCGGTCCTCGCCATTGTGATCTCTGCTAAAATCGGGTAGTTGTCCCGTTAGTAGACCATTTTAAACAACATAAACACACATTTGAAGATTTTGACAGTTTTTCTTGAAAAAATGCTGAAATATTTTTTGACATTTAATGTTATTATAAATATTAAAGAATATTCTTAACTATACGAAAGGATTGCTTTTTTTATTGCATATTCAATGGATATAGAGTTAAAGAATTATAAAGAAATTAAATTTTATAAATCAGCCAGCTATGCTATAACCAATGTCAATGAAAAGAAAGTGAATGTGACAAAGGTGAGGACATTGGATAGATGTTGGGGAAGACACGATTATATTGGTTTGAACATGTCATGAGGAAAGATGAAGAATATATTGGAAGAAGAATGAATAGTTTAGTAATAGAAAGTAGAAGAAACAGAGGAAGACCAAAGATAAGATGGAAGGACTGTATTGCGGAAAAATTAAGAGAAAAGGAATTAAATGAGGACGTCACGCAAAACAGAAATGAGTTGAAGAAGAAAATAAAACATAGCGAGCCCTAACGAATGAGAAAAGCTGAAGGAGAAGATTTGCATAGTTTGTTTCTGAAATAATTTTACTGGAAGTTTAGAATCTTTTGCAAGATATTTATGTATGAAATTTATACATAATACACAGGATTGACGGAAGGTATTGTGCTGGCCACATCAGATTTTTTCTTTTAGTGTTAATCTAGTTCATAATATACATACTTGCTCATTTTCTGAATAAAATAGAGTCATTCTACGTGTGTTTGGTGCGTATAATTATCGTTTTTCTGGTTAATATGGTTAGTCGTGGTGTGATGACAGTGTGTTTTGGGTGAGTAAGATATCAGTTCTGGTCTTGGTTAATGACAGATCACTTGTGATGGTGAAGTAATGAAAGTGTTACTGTTACGTTGATTTATCGCAGCAGGAAAAGCTTTCTATGATGCATTTCACGCACAGTCACGGACCAAAGATAATATCCACGGAACATCCAACAGGAAGTACAAACAAATCTGTTTTAAATAAGGAAATAGAAAATATTGTTAAATAGTAACCATAATGCTTCATTCTATCAAGGGAGAAGTTTTTAACAGGAAGGCGGACCACCTTTCTGATATTTCCAGTCGAAATATAGGGAGATACAGGAGAAAGTGAAGATTGGATTCTCGGCGATGAATACCATTTTGCATAAACATCTTGGGGTAAGAAATCTAGCAAGTCATTGGATACCGCATTTGCTCTCAGAAAGTCAAAAACAGGATCGAGTAGACTGGTGTAAATTTATGTTGCAAAAATTTGACGGAGGAGCTTCCAAGCAAGTGGCATATATTGTAACAGGTGATGAATCTTGGGTTTACAATTACGACCCTGAAACTAAACAGCAGTCTATTGTTTGAGTATTCGAAGATGAAGATTTGCCCACAAAAGTACTTCGTGGCAGAAGCGTTGCTGTTTTTTTTTTGCCGAAGTGATCCTGTTGCTGTTATTCCACTTGAAGATCGCAGAACTGTTACTTTTGAATGGTACTGCGAAGTGGCTTTACCAGAGATGTTTGCAAAATTACAAACAGGTCGCCAAGGACCGGTTTGCGTAACATCTTAGTCCATCATGACAACGCATCCTCCCACACTGCTGCCAGAACATTGGAGTTTTGAAAGATTCGGAAGTTCAATCCTTTGTATAACCCAGATCTGGCGCCGAGTGACTTTTTTTTTGTTTCCAACTGTTAAAAAAATACATACATACATACATAAAATCACACGTGTCGCACTTAGTGGGTTCGCACAAACCCGATAACAATAAGAACAACATCAACATCATACAACAAATCCTTATTCTTAAACATATTAAAGTGACCGATTTTCGGTAGCGAAATACCGCATCCGGTTCACAATAATAGTTAGAAAACAATCATCCTTTACCACACATTCCTATCTAAGCAGACTTCTTTCGCCTCGGCCACACTCATAATCGCATTCATACATGCTCTTCTGAAATTCTCTCTCTTTAAGCACCATACCAACCACATCCATCCACTTACACACTGGTCGGCCACGCAATCGAAAACCCTCAACTTCACCAAGATATATACGCTTAACAAGCCGTTCACTCGCCATTCTCTCCACATGCCCAAACCATCTCAACTGACTCACACCAACTCTCTTAATCACATTGTTCCTAACCATACATTCTTCATACTCCAAATTATTCCTCACGCGATCCCGTCTGACATACCCACATACACTACGTAAATACCTCATTTCCACGGCAGTCACTCTCTTTTTATGCTTCCCCGTCCATGCCCAGCATTCGCTTCCATACATCAAAGCAGGCACTATCACTCCATTATATACACTTAACAGAGCATCCACTGATAAAAAAAAATGATGCGAGGTAAAAGATTTTCCAGTGCAGATGCACCAGTTACAGAATTTCAAAGAATTTTTGAGAACCTTTCAGAAAATGAATTTTCCGAATGTTTTAAAAAGTGGTTTCAAAGAATGCTCAATATTTTGAAAAACAAAGATTTTTTATTAAAAAATGAAACGGTCTTTTAATAACTAACAATTTTTAGCGCAACCCTTCTATAATTTTCAAATCATGGACCAAAAGGATCACGATTAAACTAATCAGGATTCACAAAATCACAATCACAGCCCGATGGAGTACAGCTTATGCAAGATATTGGTCCTAAAAATTCATTCACTTTACAAGTATACAAAATAGTGTATATGTAAGAAATGAATTAGTCCAAAATCAAATCCATTCATCCACTGCTTCTTCTCCTCAACCCCTTAAACTCTCTCTCTCTATTTCTCTTTTGCTCTCCTACTCTTTTCTTTTTCTTCTCGTTCTCTCTCGGCGTTCACTAGGTCCAGAGGTCGTCGGCCGGGTCCTCGGTGGTGGCCCGTGTCAGCTGCTCACCCTATCGATCCACGAGGTTAATAACCCCATGACGTCACGAAGTTCCTACCCTCCGATCGATCACGTCATAGAGAGGAGCAAGAGAGAGGGTTTAGAGAGTTGAGAGGAAGAGAGTTTGGGATGAAAGGAAATTGGGATGTTATTTTAAGATTAAATAAGAAATGTAAATAAATATTATGTAATAACAAGGAAATATGTAGAAAATTACTGAAATTTTGATATGGTAATAATTATTAATTACATACGAGATGAGTCTCAAAAGTAATGGGAATTGTTTTTTATACCGTGTGGTAATCCTGGTAATGGACCTTTTACATATGTATTTCATCGTGACTTAATTTTTAATGCGACACATAGCGGAATTATTATGAACTAAACATGGGGTGTCACCATCTTGACAAGTAAATTTTCAATAAAAAATATTTCTTTTTACCGTCCGTCACCTTTAAGTAAAGAAGGTACCTATTGTCTTTGGTCAAAAAAATCGGTGGTGTGTTTTCAATGAATAAGCACATTTTAGGATCCGTACTATACGATTTTACTATTTTTACGATGATGTCTATGGGTGTATCGAATTCCAAAAATTACAATTTTTACGTATTGCTCTTCCTTATACCCATATGCACAGTTGATTAGATGTTGGTTATAATTGGTTAATCGGAAGTACCCTTATTTGAAGGTTTTAACAGTTTCTTCTCTATATGGCCATCACAATACCTTTTGCGCCCTTTCCATTATATATATATATATATATATATATATATATATATATATATATATATAAGTATTGTATTTAACATTTCTTGCACACACAAAAAAATCTAATTACACCTAATCTGTATATTTACGTATTTTCTATAATTTTAAATTCATTCTATGTGCAAGTTCTCCATTTCTTCTAAATGTTCGAGGTTTTTCCAATTCATTAACGGTATTGGCGGTATTTCTGAAGGGTTCATGTAATATACCTATAATTTTAAATATATAATTAATAATACAATAAAAAATATTAAATATCTTTCCCAGAAAAAGCCTTCAGTATTATCTCTGAATTTTTGACACTGATATTAGTGACATTTATCTGTCAATTACAGATATTTTAATTTCTCAAGTAGTTACCATGGAGATGTTTGGGTTATGAGCAGGCTATGAGATTTACTACAACACATTATTTTATAGATTATATATCTAGGTATATCTTGAAATCTATAGAAGGTATAATAAATTTTCAAAAAATAATATTTAGAAGATTTTTGTTAAAATACTACTACATCCGATTGTCCAATTGTTCAGAATCTAATCAACTCTTCCCATTACTGTTAGATTGAGGAATCCAAAGTTACACAGGTCTTTAGTCTTATAGAATTTGAGAAATCGTACATACAACAACCTCACACACACACACACACACACACACACACACACACACACACACACACACACACAGACATTATCGTAAAAATGTTATTGTCGGATTATAGGGACCTTAAAACGTGCTTATTCCCTAAAATCTGGATATGCGATTTTTAGCATGATTCCAATACCTCTCTTAGCGAAAGGTAAAAATTATAAAGGAATTAAATATCATAAAGCAGCCAGCTATACTATAGCCATGGAAACAGCTATTATATTAAGAAAACTCTAAATGAGAGATGTCAGTGTTTAAGTGCAACTGACATAGCGTGTTTATTATAATTTTACTGGAGAATCTTTTGCTAGAAACTCTCTGTGGAATTTGTTCAAAATACATAAAACTGACGGAAGCTAATGTGCTGGCCACATCAGTTATTTTATTAAACATTTTGAGAATGTCATTACAATGACAGTAGTGTTGATGTAGTACTTCATTTGACTACAAACCAATACAACGAATAACAAATCTTGATCGACCGAATTCATCCGAAATTTTACGATAATAATCGATTAGTGCCAGTGACGTTGCATTTACAATATTTAAGCATTTTTTTTTACAACGAAATAATATTTCATCATTTGTTGATAATTTTGTATTCATAGTAATATATTTTGACATTGTCGCCATTCCAATTAGTAATTGACTAGAATTCAGTAATTTAACTGTAGACATTAGATATCCTAATAGATATCTAATCTAATCATGCAAAACTATATAAATTAATGGCTTCATATGATTTCATGTATAATTAATATTATCTACCTTGAAAACAATTTTCAATTATCAAATTTTTACAGACGTTATTTACATACTGACAAGAATTAACTTTAATTTTCAAAACTTAGATCAAGTAACTGTGGAATAAAAAAGAGTGTTGCTATTTTGTTTTTGTTTATTTCAATAAACACTTTCTAATTTTTGTAAAATTGTAACAATGAGCAAAGATTTCAACCGTGAAACAACAGTTTTTACTAGAAATTTAAACAAACCAAAATTTTAAACGGAATCACAACCGTGAAATATAGAAAACGAAATTTTGGCAGAACACATTACATTTTGCATTTTATTAATTATCAATTATATTTAATTGTTCTATTTAGAAAATAACATGAATAATTATTTATTCCTCTTTATACATTTTTATCTTTCGTCACCTTTAGATAAGGAAGGTATTGTCTTTGGTCAAAAAAATCATTGATGAGTTTTTAGTGAATAAGTATGATTTAGGGTCCTTTTAATACGATTTTACCATTTTTACGATGATGTCTGTATGTATGTAAGTGTTGATGTGTGTGTGTGTGTGTGTGTGTGTGTGTGTGTGTGTGTGTGTGTGTGTGTCTGTGTGTGTGTGACGAAAGTTTCGGATCGCATAACTTCAATACCACGATTCCAAAAATTATAATTAAATAAAGACCTGTGTAACTACGGATTCCTCAATCTAACAGTAATGGAAAGAGTTGAATAGGTTCTGGTAACAACTGGACAATTATTTTTAAAAAATTGTTACTACAAATAATAAAGATAATTAAATTCTCAATGTGACTTTAATTTTTTTATTATATCTCGTATAGGTTTGGAGATATAGTATATAATAATATAGAATTATCTGTAGTAAGAAATCTTGTTGCACAAAAAACAGTTGAGATATTTAAATGTTTGTTTCGGTTCGATCCCGACCGACGCCAAAAATTACATCGCATTTTAATGGCACAAAATTGACCCCTGTGGCGCACTCTCCACGCCAGCAATGAGTGCCCGTGAGGTGACGCCTGGTAAGCGCCCATACGGTACAAATATTCCATCATTACCGATATCTGTGTATGAAGCAGATTGGCACACCCAGCAATGGATAATATGCCGTGATGAAATATTTATTTATTTTTATTTATTTGTAATTGACAGATAAATGCAAAATATCAGTGTCAAAAATCAGCATATGTACTAATTTTACTGGAAGATTTTTCTGGGAGGTACGAGCACATTTAATTTATATTATTTTATTATTAATTAAATGTGTATTTAAATTATAAGTATGTTAATATTACATATATCCTTAAGAAATACCGCTAATACCGTCAATGAATTTGAACATATTAGAATAGTAGGCCAAAATTTCTCATAGAACGAAAAAAGAGATACAATTTCAATTATTTGTGTGTACAAGATAAGTTAAATTCGTTACTTATAGGGCGCGAGCAGGCATGTGACTTTATTGGCCTTCGCAAGCAGATATTAGGATGACGGCTAGTAGTTATTTACATAGATGTCACAATTGTCATATGTCATAATTTTTCATACAAAATTTCAAATTATTCTTATGTTTATTAGTCATAAATTGTATGTCGAGGAAAATAATCCACATAGATTTGGAAAATTATAATGTTTTGAATGAAAACTTATGATACTTGACACCTATGTACATTATTACTAGCTGTCATTCTGACACGGGCCCTCATATCTGCTTGCCAAGGCTAACAAAGACACATAACTGGTCGTGCCCTATGCAACATAAAATGAAAATGGTGAGAGGTATTGTGCTGACCACAACAGATTTTTTAAATTTTGTGCTCGTACTAGTTTTGTTTTTATGTATGTAATACTATTTAATATATTTTATGTATGATTTTATTTTAATATGTACTTGTATTTGACGTGTCATCCTATATGTTTGTTTTTTTTTCGTGGCAAATAAATTATTATTATTATTATTTTCTATGTAGCTATGAATATAATTTCATTTTGTTTCAATTAATGAAAATCCTGAACACAATATATTTCAAGAAGGTTTAATGTCCGTTAAGTGATAAATGGCAAACGACTCTTTACAATAAAATTGTATGATTATTACCGAAATCTGCGTTGAGCAGTCTGCTACAAGCAACAATGGATAAAAAAATGATAATTTTCTTTTTGTCCTACCGCAATTATAATATTTTTATAATTTATTTACTCTGATGTTAAAATTATCTTCGCATATGTTTAACAGTGTCGGATTTCATCCACTCGCAATTTTTTCTGGACGAAAAGAAACAGAAGGAAAAAGAATCAGCAGTGCGTTGATTCTTTTTCTTCCTGATGTTGATGGAAAAAACTTCACTCGCTCTGTTTGAAGTATATTTGGCAGATAATCAGTTTAAATGACAGAGTGCACGTTTTTCCATCAAAAATAAAGAGTTTTTTACCAGATAAATTTAGTTTTTTACAGCTTTAAAGTTTCCACCATTTGTAATTTCTGTAATAAGAAGTTTCTATTTGCGGTACTCAAACTTTACGTAAAGGAACTTCAACGTCCAACGGTCCAAGATATAACACTCAAAGAAATGATTAATTATTTTCTATATCGAACCGTTGACCAGACAGATTTATCTATGAAAATATTTATTGTTTTATAATACACTATTCAATAAACTTTTAATGTAGATGCCGTTGGCGGCACTGTAAACGTACCTATCCATCAAGGTGTAGATTTTTTACATTTTGAAGTCATTCGAGATTGCTTCTATTGTTTTACACAAAACACAAGGTATACTTTGTACAATATTAAATAAAATAATCATCACGGCCTATTACCCATTTCTGGTTATACCAATCTGCTTCTATATCTACACTAATTGATTGCATTCTATATTTCATATTCAATGGATATAGAGTTAAATAATTGTAACGAAATTAAATTTCATAAATCAGCCAGCTATGCTACAATCATGGAAACAGCTACAATATTAAGAAAATTCTAATCGACGGATGTTAATGTCAATGAAAAGAAAATTATTGTGGCAGAGAGATAAGGATGTTAAGAAAGTTGCTGGGGAAAACACGGAAATATAGGATAAGGAATGAGAGGCTAAGGCAAATGGCTCGAGTGATAGAAGTTTCTAGAAAGGTACATGGGAGACGATTGCCTTGCTTTAGACATATCATGAGGAGAGATGAAGAAATATTGGAAGAAGAATGAACAGCTTAATAATAGAAGGTAGAAGAAACAGAGGAAGATCAAAGGAAAGATGGGAGGACTGTATTACGGAAGACTTAAAAGAAAATGAACTGAATGCCGACGTCCAGCAAAATAGAAATGAGTGGATGAAGAAAATCAAGAATAGCGACCCCTGACGAATGGGAGAAGTTAAAGAAGAAGAAGAAGATGTTAGTGTTAAGTGCACTTTACATAGTTTGTTTATGAAATAATTTTACTGGAAATAAAGAAACTTTTGCAATAAAATTTATGTATGTTCACATAAAAATACATTCTTAAACAAAATAAATTTGGGCTTTATTAATAGTGGTAGTATAATAAGGTCACACGGTACAAATATGTCATCATAACTGAAATCTGTGTACAAAGCAGACTGGCACACCCAGCAATGGACAATATGCCGTGATGATGTATTTTATATTTTTTATCTAAAAGGGTGTAGGAAAGTAAAAGGTTACTAGTCGTGATGATACAGGAATTCAGTATTTATTTACTGTAATACAGAATTGTTTTTCTATCTATACTTCCTTTTTATAAAATTAAGGAAACTATACTCTAAGTTGTTTCTTATGTCGAATATTGTATGCCAGTTAATCTAATTTTAATTAAAGCATCAACTAGCAATTTAGTAAGCCCGCCGCCATTTTTGTCGTTGTTCATAACCTCCAATTTCTAATGGTAGTTGTTGTAGCGTAACCTAACCTATGTTCGGGGCGTTCAGGTTCACGTGGCTTTGCCAGCAACCGACACAACAGATGAATGTAGGACACTTTCTCTTGCGCGGAAAAGTGAAACCGCCGTTAGATTTTTTCGCACAATCTACAGGCCATTCACCTCACCTAGTGGAAGGTGATATTGTTTTTAGTATCATTGTTGCGCAACTATACACAACCGACCACTTCGACAGAGATCGCAAAGCTTCGGCGTGAATCGGAAAGTTTCTAGTTAGATGAATGGACTAGAAAGGATAGATTTCTGTTTGTATATATTAGAAAAAAAAAAACATATCAAGGTATAATATGATTTGTAAAGTTTCCTTGTTTGTTTTACCGTATCTCTTCAAATCGTTTTCCATATACTGTTCTGGTACTTTTTAAAGAAGGATTTTCTTCAATCATTTTCGTTAAATATTTGAATAAAGTTTTTCTTGAATTATTGGTAAAACTAAGTATAATTTTGTATATTAATATACACCTACTTTTTTCCCTGGAAAAATATGTGAAAAATTTAATTTATATGTAAATAATATTCCTAACAATGTACAGTATAAAATTAAGATATTTCCTGAGTTATTATTACTATTACATACAAATTTAAATGAAACTAAAATTAAAAGATATGATCTCGTACTTGACGGTTCCTCAAAGCCGCTAAATTTCATTTCCCACCTTTGCTATCTCAAAAATTAATAGCCTGTTACTGTTACAAGGTGATAAATAACAACTAAACACGACCTTTGACATTTACTTTCAATAGAAATCTCATATCGAGATCATAGCCAGCATCCGACTTTTTGTAGAGAATTCTATGAACTGATTTAGATTGATATTTTTGAACTGATAGTTACTAACCTTAATACTAAATAGGGTAAGTAAATGGCTAAATTTTGATTTTTACTTATGATACTAGACAACAAAAATGAAAGAGTCGTAATTTTTAAAATCGATTACTTATAGGTAGTTTATGAAAAAAAAAGTTATTTTAACTTGGAGAAGGGGCATGGCGTCATTATGTTTGATCGTGGTAGATTACGAAATAATGTTTAATTTTACCTTCCCTCCCCTTTAGATAAGGAAGGTATTGTCCTTGGTCAAAAAATTCAATGATGAGTTTTTAGCGAATAAGGACGTTTTAGGGTCCATATAACACGGTTTTACCATTTTTACGATGATGTATGTATGTGTGTGTGTGTGACGAAAGTTTCGGATCGCATAACTCCAATACAACGATTCCAAAAATTATATTTTTTTCGTATTACTCAAGTTTACATCCAGAAGTAGAGGTGATTAGATTTTGGTTGTAATTGGTCAACTGGAAGTACCCTCATTTGAAGATTTTTAATATTTTCCTTGAAAAAACTTATTTCAATATTATATAACTTAAAGAATATATGATTCTCTATACGATTTGATTACATTTTGTACTTCATATACAATAGATATATAGTTAAATAATTATAAAGATATTAAATTTCTCAAATCAACCAGCTATGCTAGCCATGGAAACTGCTAATCAATAAAAAGTAAATGAATGTGGCAGAGATGAGCATGTTGAGATAGATGTTGGGGAAGACACGGAAAGATACGGAAAGCAAGGAATGAATAAGGGAAATAACTCTAGTGTTAGAAGCTTCTAGAAAGATAAAAGAGAGACGATTACATTGGTTTGAACATGTCATGAGGAGAGATGAAAAATATACTGGAAGAAGCTTATAATACAAGGTTGAATAAACATAGGAAGAACAAAGATAAGATGGAAGGACTGTTTTGCGGAAGACTTGAGAGAAAAGGTACTAAATCAGAATGACACGCAAAACAGAAATGAGTGCAAGAAGAAAATAAACTTGACGATCCCTAACGAATTGTAAAAGCTAAAGAAGAAGATATCAGTGTCAAGTGCAATTTGCATAGTTTGTTTATGAAATAATTTTACTGGAAATTTAGAATCTTGTGCATGTATGGAGTTTATATATAATACACAGGATTGACGGAAGGTATTGTGCTGGCCACATCAGATTTTTTAGTTAACAGGCGCTTTATAAAAAGACGATTTTAACAACTGGACACATATAAAATATAAAATCAATTACACAAAACAATATTATTTAAATAATAGTTGTTGACTGAAGGATATCAATCATTTTCTCTTTTCTTAATAAGCATACTCACACTGGCTATTATACTAAACATAGATATCAATTTTAGATTGAGTTATTTATCAAAAATTCATAAACAACCATTTTCTCTGACTTTCTTACTTGTCTAATTTCTGAATTTATTATTGCTGCATAACAGATAAAGTTCTCACATTAATTCCATTCTAAATGAATCTTCAAATATCAATTAAAACATCTTGGAAGCAGAGAAAGTTGATTAATAAAATGAATGAATAAATTAACTAAAATCAGAATGAAATGGTATACTGAACAATTTCGCCCACTCGAAATACAATGGAAAATTTCACTTTTTACCCATGAATTTAATAGGGTTATTAGAATTTTACACTTAACACCAATTAGAAATTTGGAAGCAGTGACTTTTCAGAAATCTTTTAAAGAATATTTTTAAAGGAATTTGATGTTTTATTCACTGGTTAATTTATTGGTACTTATAGCTCTCAATTAAGAAATACAGTAAAGTTGTATTCCTTCAAATATAGGTATAATTTTTTACCTGCCGTCACCTTTAGGTAAAGAAGAGAATTTTTAGTGAATTAACACGTTTTGGGGTCCATATAATACGATTTTACCATTTCTGTATGTATGTATTTTTGTGTGTGTGTGACGAAAGTTCGGATCGCCTAACTTCAATACCACGATTCCAAAAATTATATTTTTTTCGTATTCCTCAAGTTTACATGCAGAAGAAGAGGTGATTAGATTTTGGTTATAATTGGTCAACCAGAAGTATACGCATTTGAAGATTTCAACAGTTTTTCATAGAAAAACGCAGTTAAATATCATTTATTGATATTTAACGTTATTATAACTTAAAGAATATATTATTCTTTATACGATTTGATTGCATATATACTGCATATTCAATAGATATAGAGTTAAAGAATTATAAATATATTAAATGAAATATGGAAAGGTACGGTAAGGAATGAATGAATAAGGGAAATAACTAGTGGAAGAGGTTTCGAGAAAGATACAAGAGAGACGATTACATTGGTTTGAACATGTCATGAAGAGAGATGAATATATTGGAAGAAGAATAAATAGTAATAGAAGTTTGAATCAACAAAGGAAGACCAAATATAAAATGGAAGGACTGTATTACGGAAGATTTGAAAGAAAAGGAACTGAATGAGAACGACATGAGTGGAAGAAGAATTTAAAAAATAGCGACTCCTAACGAATGGGAAAAGCTAAAGAAGAAGATGTCACTGCTGTAAATCATTCTTTGAACTACTTACAATCTGATTTCTAAGGTTAAAAACCTTGTAAAAATTTCCCAAGCTGTTTAACTCTACATTGAATCGAGTTTCACGTTCGTTAGACGTCAGCTAGTGTAGTAGGTATTTCATTAAAGAGAGCGAAAGTGCTTTAAACAAGACAAGATAGTGACAAGACCAGGAATTTGAATTGGAAGTAGTTTCACCAAAGAATAGATTAATAGATAATAGGACATTCCAAAGAGAAATAGAAAGAAAAGATTTTGAAAAGCAAAAATACGACGTATACAGACATCATTGTAAAATAGTAAATTCTTATTCTAGAGACTGCAAAACGTGCTTATTCAATAGAAACTTACTGTTGAATTTTTTGGCCAAAGGCAATACCTTCCTTACCAAAAGGTGATGGAAGGTACAAATATTTTTACCCCTTTATATATATCTATACTTTTTATCAGGGACTAAGAGAACGAAAACGGAAACGAAAACACAATATATTTTTTTTCGTTCATGATTGAAAACAAAATAATTAATATCGGTTACCGGTTTTAACCGTTATTTTATTTAATATTTTATTTTATTTACATCAAATATTTTACACGCAAATATTATTGAATTTTCAGATATTTGAGTTGCAAACCAGCAGACTTTCACAGTAATACTCCCGTAGCTAACTCTGTTACGTGTTAGGTTAAACGGTATACTCGTAGTTTCATCTTTTGAACACTGTTTTGTGATAATTTTCATTTGCACACACTGTCGGTATTCGACTTATTAGTTATGTTAAGTACTTATATAAGAGAACTAACATAAAGGAAGATTTGCTTGAAAACGTACTATTAGTTCGGTGAAATAAAATGTAATTAATGTTTTATTCGTTATTGTAAAAAATTCAGGCCATAGTATAAGCTTTTCTTCTTATTTTTATATATGTATTATCTTTCCTTTATATGTATGTTTTATTTTCATATTTAATAAAAAAATCTGATGTGGCCAGCACATAACCTCTCGCCGTATATTTTGCCAGGCTGTATGTATAAAGCAAAGAATATGTACAATAAATTACAAAGTAGTTTACCATATATAATTTTTAGGCTGGTAACAGGGATTTTCAATTCGAACAACGTTCTTGTTTACTTTCTCTTCATATTCTTCTAGTAAAAACATTAATTTTGGGCGGTCTAAAATGTATATATCTGGATTGTGCATCTATTCTTACATATCTTCTTTTACATTTTATTTTTTCATACATGTTGTATCTAAATAACACTAATTCCCTTTAATAAAGTGATGGATAGTTTGCACTCCGATTATTCTTATATCGATGTGTTTTTGTCAATATTTACAAGTTACTTGAGAAGAATTTGATAGCTCTTTCGCAGTGCAATGTTACACTTGTCTACAGTGTTGGTGTACATTGTCCTATAATGTTTGAAACAAATTTAAGTTCTTTAACCTATACTTGTCACTTCCATAATAGTCACAGATCAAGAATTAAGAGATTCTCCAAGTACATTTTTCTTTCATTACTCATTATTTCGATGAGATACAATTTTTCTGTATTTTACGCTGCAGAGTGGAGACCATCTTCACTTTCATCTTTCATCTTGTGTTTATAACATTTAAATATCGTCTTCCTTCGAGCTGTATTCTCGCATATATCTATTCTTTACATTTAGATTTTTATATATAAATTTATTAATACAATAAGAAATAATACAATGTACGTCCCAGAAAAAATCTTCAGTAATGTCTTCGGATTTCTGACACTGACATTTATCTGTCAATTACAAACATATTAAATTTTCAACTATTTTCCATGGCATTCTTTCGGCTGTAAAATTGATTACAACAGATTATTTCTCTGGTGCGTGTGCAAAAGAGTATAAGTCGAATTTTGGTCAAAACAAGCTAATTGTGTTACTAGGTTTAATAATTCAGTATCTTTAGTGTGGTTATAACAGTATGAGTAAAGCTTGCTTGTTTTGACCGTCAGGTTATGTGATCTTTTAAGTCTATGTTGAAACGTATTATTCACTAGTGACCAATAGAGTATAAGTGGAGTTGTACTGTTTTTACCAGAGATTTTAAAAATTGGTCCTAATAGTACTTAAACTGTTAGAACCACTGCATTAAATTTCCAAGTGTTCATTTGTACTATTTTATATGTAGCAACATAATCTAAAAGTTTGTAAGTGGCGTCTATGAATATTGTTTTTAAGCGTTTTCACGTGTTTTTACACATTCTCGTTCCAGTATGTCAGTTTTGTTGTACTTTGTTGGTTAATTTAGTATAAGTCATTTGTTAAATGTATGTTTCTGAGATCAAAGTAGTATAAGTCACTTATTTTTTAAAAATATGTATTTTTTTTCAAAATTATAGTGTATGTTTGTTCTTGTGCCGTTTTACAAACAATAATCATTTATTATTTTATTTTTAGTCTTATCAATGATCTTACAAGACACGTTAAACATTCAAACCTATCTCCTGCGAAATACAGGTTTTGTACTTATACTCTTTTGCCCATGCACCAGAGATTTTATATATTATATTTCTTTTATCTCTAAATCTATAGAATATATAATAAAATATTTTAATGTATCAGATAGAGATTTTTTTTTTAATATTACCAAAAAAAATTTTTAAAATATAATATTTAGAATTTTTTTTTCAGGAATCTTCTACTTCCGGTTGTCCAATTGTTACCAAAACCTTTTCAGATCTTCCCATGAATGTCCGATTAGGAAATACGTAGTTAAACAAATATAAAGTCTTATAGTTTTTGAGTAATCGTCCTTCCAACATCCTACATACATACATACACACACACACATACATCCACACACACACACACACACACACACACACAGACAGACATCATTGTAAAAATGTTAAAATCAGATTGTAGGGACCTTAAAACGTGCTTATTCAATAAAATCTGGATATGCGATTTTTAGCATGAATGCAATACCTCTCTAAAAAAAAACTTATATTTCTATATTTTCATGAGTTGTTACTCATTAATAGTTATAACCGGTATTTAACTACTGTGAACGAAAATGAAAATATTTAGGTGGGAACATTAAGAACGGAAACGAAATTTCGTTCGGATAAGAACTGAACAAAATATTTTTCGTTTTTTGTCTCTGCTTCTTATAGAGAAGCACATTTTCATTCAGAAGTAAATAAAAAACAGTATAGATATATTTATGTATTTAAAATAACTGGAGTTAAAAATTGTAGAAAAAACAAGCGTATAAAAAGTGGTATCTATAAAAAGGATCATTTCAGACCATTTCTATAAAAAGTAAAAAAATCTTCTCATAAATATTTACTTAATCCGTTTCCAGTAGCTATAAATTGCGCTAATTTCTGTGGACTCCTGCACACTTTTTCGTATAATTACCAATGTATACATTAATTTGCGCTTCTGTAAAAATAACTCAAAAATTACGAGCACCCAAGAATTCTCACGGGCTGTTGAACTTGAACATGTACGAGTAGCAAATAAAAGAATAACGCCACAGCGAGTGCTTTCGTTTGTTTTAAGTGCAGGCGATTGTCGTTTGTCACCCACGCTGCCTTGATTTCACGTAAATAAACAAGGAAACGATAAAGACAAATTATGGCTGAGTTTTTATCGATGCTAACCTATACCACTGTTCTCCATGTTGAGCATGGGCATTTCTTTCTAATGCTTGCCGGTGCATTTTTCAAAGACATGTCATATTTATTTTTATTGCATATTTTTGCAAGGAAATTTTTAATGAACTTTAATAAAAAGAGATAAGATATACAACTTTTTGTTTTCTATTCTAGTTTCTGAATGCAATAGCTTAATTATTAAAAATATGTTATAGTTATTAATCACTTAAAATTATACCTTGTAGACTCTATAAGAGGATTAACAGTTATGATTGTTCATTAGATGATATTTCTTAAACACTATTCTTTCATCATACTCTGCCGGTTTAGGGCTGTGTCTGCATGTATATAGTAGGAGTATTTATAATCGTTAGTGAAGCCGCTTCCCCCTCTACAATGTGTCCCATGGAATTTTGAAATTATAAGGTTATTGTTGTCAATTGTCCATTGTATGTTTTTGTATGTTTACGTTTGTTGAAGAAATGTTTACTGTTTGCGACTTTTTGATATATGTATATCGTGTTTTATATTGGTTTTTCTTTAGATGTTCTGCGAATTACATTTACCTGGTCAATAGTTCAAGTTTATGTTTTTCCACATATTCCTACTTCTATGTGTGTATGTCTTCTTTTAGTATTTTATTTCACAATACTAACAAAATAAATAACAAATGTCTAACGATTTATCTGCACGTTAGGGTAATTTACATTTATTAGATATTATTTCTAATTTCTGTTTAAATTAACAATTATCTGTTAATTTAAATTGATATTTGTTCACTTGAACAGATTTTACAAATAATAATGAAATGAAATTAACCTAGGCTTGACAGATAAATCGTTAACATATGTTAATTTTTTGTTTCAATATGAATATGAAGTATAAAATGCAATTAAATCGTTTAGATAATAGTATATTCCGTAATATTAATAATAACATTGTGTCAAAAAATGATATTTAACAGCGTTTTTTCAAGAAAAACTTTTAAAATCTTTAAATAATGGTACTTCCGATTGACCAATTATAACCAAAATATAATGTGTCATCTCACAGGTACTCATCGCTGACATGGAGAGTGCATTTATTATTCTTCTATTTACTGATTTTAATAACATGTTCATTTCTCCATGTAAATAACTAAGCTTTGTGGTAAATTCTTTTAAAAATGTTAGTCAATAAAAACTAAATTACTTTTTTAAAAATAAATTTTGCTATTTGTAGGGTCAAGTGTGAACGCCCTCGTATTCATTAACGTCCATTAGAAAAGTAAAAAACCGAAAACATTCCAAAAGTAATAAATTATTTAATATAGAAGTAGTAAAATTAAAAATAAACACGGAACTAGCTAAATTCATTTTGGTGCAAGATCACTGCTCCTTCAAATATAACAAATGAAAGAAATTAAATAAATAGTTGAGCATCGCTGTGTGACTGATAAACCATGCGACGTTCTATTTTCGTGGTGGGTTCAACAACCCAAGTCAATATGGTTTTTTCACTATCAAAATGTTGGCGATCATATTTTTAGATTGCTTGGATTTTTATTCTCAGATCTAGCCAGCTGGTTTAAAAACAAGCGAGAATTACTCGTTGACATGTTGACAGTTTGGGTTTATAACTGAAGGAAGTGAAAGATGTGAGTGAGGATTGTATTGACACGGACTGAGTTTATGAGTATAAGGAAGGATATAAATAACAAAGCGGAAACTAGTACAGAAACAATAAAATCGTTTAGAATGAAACTTCCTGCGAGCAGACTGACATCTGTTTACACTTAATCGCGAGATGTTGATATGCATGTAGTATTAAATCTTAAACAACACATGCGTGCTTATGCTTACGCGTAGAAATAGTAAAATTATTTTTACTATCACTTTTTAAAAACAAGAGAAGAAATTACAATTCTTATCTTTCATTTTACTTTTAATTTCATAAAAAATAAATAACTCTCTGTCAACTATGTTGCCAGCAAAAATTTATTTTCTGAGGAAAACCACAATGTTGTTTCTTTACTTTATTTAGATTTTTAAATGCTAATTTCATTACGTTAAATATACGCGTTTAAATTACTTAAAATAAAGTAGTTATTGTTAGTAATGTCATTATTTATGAAAGGAGATAATAGATTTCCTATATTATATCTTTTTACCTTCCATCACCTTTAGGTAAGAAATATATTGTCTTTGGTCCAAAATTTCAATAGTGAGTTTCTAATGATTAAGCAAGTTTTGGGGTCCCTAGAATACGAATTTACTATTTTTATGATGATGTCTGTATATGTGTGCGTGCGTCTGAGTGTGTAAGTGACGATCATTTCGGATCGTTAACTCCAATGCCACGATTCCAAAAATTATATTTTTTTTATATTCCACGAGTTTAGATCCATATGCAGACGTGATTAGATTTTGGTTATAATTGGTCCACCGGAAGTACCCTCATTTGAAGATTTTAACAGTTTTTCTTGAAAAAAAGCTGTTAGATGTCATTTATTGACATTTGAGGACCCGGGTTCGATCCCGACCGACGCTAAAAATTACTTCGAATTTTAATGGCACAAAATTGATCCCTGTGGTGCACTCTCCGCGACAGCATTGGGTGCCCGTGTGGTGACGTCTGGTAAGCGCCCGCACGATACAAATATTTCATCAGTACCGATATTTGTGTATACAGTCCTTCCATTCTATCTTTGGTCTTCCTTTATTTATTCTACCTTCTACTACTAAGCTGTTCATTCTTCTTCCAATATATTCTTCATCTCTCCTCATGACATGTTCAAACCAATGTAATCGTCTCTCTTATATTTATTTTTCTAGAAACTTGTATCACTAGAGTTATCTTCCTTATTCTTAAGTAAATGGTATTTTACTGCGTTTTTTCAAGAAAAACTGTTACAATGAGAGTACTTTCGGTTGACTAATTATAACCAAAATCTAATCACCTCTTCTTCTAGATATTAACTTGAGGGATACGAAAAAAATATAATTTTTGGAATCGTGGTATTGAAGTTATGCGATCCGAAACTTTCGTCACACACACACACACACACACACACACACACACACACACACACACACACACACAAACACACACACACAGACATACACACACACACACACACACAGACATACACACACACAGACGCATACACATACGTACAGACATCATCGTAAAAATGGTAAAATCGTATTATATGGACCCTAAAACGTACTTATTCACTAAAAAGTCATCATTGAACTTATTGACCAAAGACAATACCTTTCTTTCCTAAAGGTGACGGAAGGTAAAAAGGAATTTACAAAAGGTAATGTAGTAGTCAGATTTTTTCTATAACTACATTAGTTCGCAGGGTCCAATAGTATAAAAATCTATTACTCACATTTTTTCATCATCGTTTCTTGCACCCAGAGTTCACCCTGAAGTTTTTGTCGTATCCGCAGTGCCTCTCTGAAGGTCATTGTCCTCACCCAAAGATAAATCCATAATGATTCCCTAATTTATTACCCAATCTTTCAAATATCTTACAATAACTAGGAATCAATCAGATAACTCGTCCATCCTTGCAACAATTCCCCCATTTAGTAAGTAATGCGGTAATTTTTCATCCCTTAATCGTATCCTACGGCCGTGTCCTCCTCCAGTGGTATCCTCATTCTCCTGCGAGAGTTCATTCGCCTGGCACAGTTCCTCACCCTCTTGGTCCCTAGTATCGATTGGGTGAATGCCATGGCCAAGGCCGCGGGGTTGTTGCCACTACGGGGGTGAACGCTCGCACCACCCCCGAGCTGGGTTAGTTGTACACGGGATAGCGAACTGAACGAACTAAGTTCTTTGCTCTATCTGATTAGGTGGTGAAAAAAATATTTCAAAGTGTTTTATTCATTGTGTAAGGGTATAATAATACAGAATATAGTTGCGAATTAAGGGTTGCAAAGTGGTATAATTGTTATGGAAGGTGTAATCTTAAGAGGTATTTTTTATGATTGTGTATTTAGTCTTTTATGCTCTATTTTTAGTTTCGATAATTTTAATATTCATATTTTTACCTCTCGCTAAGAGAGGTATTGGATTCAAGCCAAAAATCTCATATCCAGGTGTTAGTGAATAAGCACGTTTTAAGGTCTCTAGAATCCGATTATAACATTTTTACGATGATGTCTGTGTGTGTGTTTGTGTGTGGATATATGTGTGTGTGAGGATGTTGTAGGTACGATTTCTCAAATTCTAGCTATAAAACTAAAGACCTGTGTAACTACGGATTCCTTAATCTAACAGCAATGGGAAGAGTTGAATAGGTTCTGGTAACAATTGTACAACCGGAAGTGGTAGTTTCTAAAAAAAAATTCTAAATATTATTTTTTGAAAATTTGTTACTACAAATAATAAAGATAATTAAATTCTCAATCTGACACATTTAAAAATTGTATTATATTTCCTATAGGTTTGGAGATATATAGTAAGTATATAATAATATAGAATAATCGTTGCCCAAAAAACTCCATGAAAACCAGTTGAGATATTTAAATGTTTGTAATTGACAGATAATTGCAAAATCTCAGTGTCAAAAATCTGCAGTTTTATTAACATTACTGGAAGATTTTTTTGGGAGGTACGAGTACGTTTAATATATCTTATTGTATTATAAATTAAATATTTAAAATTATAGGTATGTATATTATTATTACATATATCCTTAAGAAATACCGCTAATACCGTTAATTAATTTGAAGAATTTTTAACATATTAGAAGAGGACGACAAAATTTCTCAACGAAAGAAGAGATATAATTTCAATTATTTGTTTGTACAAGAAATGTTATTTATAGCGCGCGAGCAGTCATGTGACTATGTTGGCCTTGGCAAGCAGATATGAGGATCCGTGTCAGAATGACGGCTAGTAGTTATTTATATAGATGTAACAATTGTCATCTGTCATAATATTTCATTTACAATTCCAAAATATTCTGATGTTTATTTGTCATAAATAGTATGGAATATACTTGTCGAGGAAAATAATCCACATGGATTTGGAAAATCATAATGTTTTGAATGAAAAATTATGATACTTGACACCTATGTACATTATTACTAGCTGTAATTCTGACACGGGCTCTCATATCTGCTTGCCAAGGCCAGCAATGTCACATGATTGACCGCGCCCTATGCAACATAAAATGGCGAGAAGTATTGTGCTAGCCACAACGGATTTTTAATGTATTTTTACCTCCCGCTATCCTTGGTAAGGGAGGTATAGGGATCGTGCTAAAAATCGCATATCGAGATTTTGGTAAAAGACTACGTTTTAAGGTCCCTACATTCCGAGTTTAACATTTTCACAATGATGTCTGTGGGTGTGTGTGTATATGTGTGTGAAGAATTAATGAGATTAAAAATAAAAGTAAAATTTTCTTTAATTCTTAAATAAACTTACAATACTCTAGAGTATTATAGAGAATCCTATCGCACTAAATGTTCCTAGAACTCTGGCATGATCTATTTTTGCTGTTATTGATATTTCTCTTCTGTTTTTAATGTATTCGTGCATTCCGAATGCAAACAGAATTGAAAGACTTGTAAATGAGTTTAATATAGTCCGAAGTTCTTACTTAGAAATTTTCATTTAAAAGTTTTGCTGATTCCCCCAGTTTCGTGCAACTCGTTGCTTATTAACGCTTGACCCCATATTTAGAACGCTGTATGCAAATTGCTTTAATTTTAAAATTGCTGAGTATACAATTCGTAATAAAAATTAAAATACATAATCAATAAACGGAATGAATAAGGAATTTATACAAAACAGTATTTTTTCAATAATTAAAGTAAATGTTGTATAGAGGTACCTAAAAAATATTTTAAGCTTAATACTTCATGATTAACGATTTTTTTTTATTTAAAAATATAAATCCCTTATATTTTTATTTCTTCACGGTATTAATTACAATTTTGCTGCTAATAATGTTGTATGTCACAATATAATTATTTACTTGTTTATATATTTAAAATACAGCTGTCACTACCATTGATATGTTTGTCAAAATGAGAAAATGTCAATGCAAATTAATTATTATAGTTTTAATTTCGTTTGTGGACGGTCGCAAATATGAACGTGAAAATAAATTATTTGTAAGAACGTTATTATAATAATATATATTAATATTATCATCTTTATTTTAATAAGTGTAATCCTCTAATTATTGCAAACAATAACTTCCGTCACCTTTAAGTAAGGAAGGTATTGTCTTTGGTCAAAAAAATTCAATGATGAGTTTTTAGTGAATAAGCATGTTTTAGGGTCCCTATAATACGATTTTACCATTTTTACGATGATGTTTGTATGTACATATGTGTGATTCCAAAAATTATATTTTTTTCGTATTCCTCAAGTTTATATCCAGAAGAAGCGGTGATTAGATTTTAGTTATAATTGGTCAACCGGAAGTACCTTCATTTGAAGACTTTAACAGTTATTCTTGAAAAAACGTAGTTAAATATCAATTATTGACATTTAACGTTAATATAACTTAAAGAATATATTATTCTCTATACGATTTGATTCCATGTTATACTTTCTTCATATTCAATAGATATAGAGTTAAAGAAGATATCAATATCAAATGCAATTTGTATAGTTCATGAAATAATTTTATTGGAAATTTGTAATATTTTGAAAGAAAATTTATGTATGGAATTTGTACATAATACACAGGATTGACGAAACGTAATGTGCTGGCCACATCAGATTTTTATATAAAACATATTGAACACCTTAGAAATAAAACTTTTTTATATTTTGCGTTCATAAGTTATTACGAAACCGAATTGCGTATCTAAAAAGCCCTTATTTTGATACACATTTTTTTATTCTAGACGGTTGGTACTAGATGACATTTACTTTATGTTCATAAATCAGAATTGACATGAATTTTGAAATAATTGAATAAAGACGCAAAATTTTATAGAGAATTAATTTCACTTTATTCATTATATAAATATAAATCTATACCATCATCTATTCTATATATTTTACATGTGTATGTCTCATTGAATTACTTGTATATACAAAAACAATTTCTCGGAACAAAAAAAATGTTCCGATTGTAAAAAACAAAAGTACATTCTTTTCAATTGTAACTTGTTGAACAATCCAGTATTTAACAAATCATAAACACTCTTCTCTTCCTCTACTCATTCATCATGTGCAACGATCGTCATTTATTTCTCCAAACAATAAACCCTGAATCCATTCATTTAAAATTATTGCTCTCACCTACTACCATTAATAACGCACCTGTGTACATATGAACGTAAGATAAATTAAGTATTATAGAAACAAAAAAAAAATCTAACCACTTAAAAACTTAAAATCTGCGAATGATTTGCAGTTTGAAGTTAGTACATTCGTACTAAAATTAGAAAATAAAAGTTCAATTCTACTGAACAAAAAGTATAGTTACACATCTAAATCTAAACAATAGCCCATTTGTTTCAACTTTCGTTTCTCAATGCCAATGAACTCTGTAGAAAATTAGCAGAACATTATGTTCCCCTTACTGCTTCATATTACAGTATTTCAGTGCTGAATATCGACTGAAAGTTCTCACAAGAAGTTGGCTGTGACTGTGACGGAACAGTTGAACGTTCACGTTGACAATTGCTATCGACACTTCACTCTACACTCGAGCGGAAGGAAAAGTCTAATTGGTCGGTTATATCATCAATAAGAAAGGAAAATAATACGGAAATGGGAATTATTACTAATGGAGTAATAGAGATTCATGTTTATTTTCTTAGGTATATCGATTAGAGTTGTTTTGCTTCTTTATGAATATTATGCAACTAATAAATTTTCTAAAGAAATTATAACGAGGTTGCTCTAATTCAATACTGCGATATAATAATTTAATAATTCTGATGGTCTTTTAACATTTATTTATAGTTATAAATTAGTGATGGAAATATAAATAAATTTCTCTGTTAAATGAGCTTAATTTTTAAATGAACCCATCAAAAACTGGGTTCGGTTCAGGTTTAGGTTAGTTTGTATAATTTTTTTGTTATTCTGCCTCATACATTTTCTATGGGGTTGATATCTGGACTATTTGAAATCCGTGGTAATGTTTCAACATTGTTATTTTGAAACCAGTTTCTGACGATATTAGCAGTATGGACCCGGCAGTTGTCCTGCTGGTAGATGAAATTATTGTTGGGATATATATGTTCCACAAAAGGCATCATCACATTTTCTAAAATTTGTATGTAATTATCTGCATTAAATCTTCCATCAGCTTTCCAACAAACTCCCATTCCATTATAGCTAGGTAATCCATACCCACACATTAATACCGAATCTCCCTGACTTTCGGACTGCGCTCACATAATCTTGAACCTTGAATTTTGTGGTCTATAAACACGAATGTGATCATCATTGGTAGATTTGAATACCTTTTCTTCTGTAAATATTACCCGTTCCCAAAATGCTAGATCTCTGTAAACGTAATTTAATGAAAATATGACACGAGCCTGTTTATTTTCTTCCGTTAGTATTGGTTTCTTAGCTGCTATTTTATTTCACAAATCTGACGATTTAATTCTCCTACACACTGTGGACCTGGAACCATGAAAATCTGTTGCATCTTTAGCCATTCTTGCAGACTCAAAAGGGTTTTGACTTAAATATTCTATAACAGCTGCGTCCACGTCATTACTAGAAGCTTTTCTTCTAATACTTCCTTCCTGCTCCCAGCGTTTCTTAATTCTGAAGACGGTGTCTTACTGATGTTCATCAGTCGAGCGAGAAACCATATTCTATTCTAGTTATAATTCTAATCTTAGAATTACTGTCTAAATGACGCGGCATTTTGACATTAATAAGAAAAATCTGTTGTGGCCAGCACAATACCTCTCGCCACTTACGTTTTTAGTTACATAAGTATAGGGTGCGAGCAGTCATGTGACATTGTTGGCCTTGACAAGCAGGTGGGAGCCCGTTTCAGAATGATAATTAATAATTATGTACGTAGATGTCACATGTTAGAATGTTTCTTTAAAAATTTCAAGATTTTCTAAATTCACGTAGTTAATTTGTCACCAGGAGTGCGGAATTGTCGAGGAAAATAAACTACATGGAATTGGAAAATTACTAAATTTAGAATGAGAAATTATGATATTTGACATCTATGTATATAATTACAAGCTATCATTCTGACACGGGCCACCATATCTGCTTGTCAAGACCAACAAAGTCACATGACTGCTCGCGCCCTATTCTATTTAACATTTCTTGTATACCAACACCCTACACCAACAATTCTACTTGCATCTATTCCTTACATTTAGATTGTTTAATTTTAAATTTATTCTATGAAGAAATTTTGTCCTACTCTTCTAATTTTTCGAAATGTTTCCAATTCATTGTCCGGATTAACAGTATTTCAGAAGGGTATGCGTAATACTAAATATTAAATATTTAACTATTAATATATTACGAAATAATATAATCCATATACTTCCCAGAAAAAGTCTTCAGTAATGTCTCCGGATTTCTGACACTGACATTTATCTGTCAGTTACAAACAATTTAAATTTTCAATTATTTTCCATGGCATTCTTTCGGCTGTAAAATTTATTACAACACATTATTTTATATATTATATTTCTTTTATCTCTAAATCTATAAACTATATAATAAAATATTTAAATGTATTAGATAGAGAATTTAATTTTCTTTAATATTAGCAAGAACAATTTTCAAAAAATAACATTTAGAAGATTTTTTTTCAAAAATCTACTTCCGGTTGTCCAATCGTTACCAAAAGCTTTTTAGATCTTCCCATGAATGTCCGATTGGGAAATACGTACTTAAACAAATATAAAGTCTTATAGATTTTGAGTAATCGTCCTTCCAACACACACACACACAGAGACATCATCGTAAAAATGTTAAAATCGGATTGTAGGGTCACCTTAAAACGTGTTTATTCAATAAAATCTGGATATGCGATTTTTAGCATGAATGTAATACCTCTCTTAGCGAGAGGTAAAAATGACAAATTTACATATTTTCGGTACTAAGCATCTTATCATGTCCACTTTAAACTACAAAATACTTTGTGTGCTTAATTTTATTGCACAGAAGTGTACGTATATCATCGTGACATAAGTATTTTTCTTTTCTGAGTATATCAATCTGCTATAGACATACATACATACATAAAATCACGCGTGTCCCACTTAGTGGGTTCGTACAAACCCGATAACAATAAGAACAACATCAACATCATACAACAAATCCTTACTCTTAAACATATTAAAGTGACCAATTTTCGGTAGCGAAATACCGCATCCGGATCACAATAATAGTTAGGAAACAATCATCCTTCGCCACACATTCCTATATCTAAGCAGACTTCTTTCGCCTCGGCCACACTCATAATCACAATCATACATGCTCTTCTTCTCTTCATACTTGGAAACTCTCTCTCTTTAAGCACCCTACAAACCACATCCGTCCACTTACATACTGGTCGGCCATGCAATCGAAAACCCTTAACTTCACCAATATATATACGCTTAACAAGCCGTTCACTCGCCATTCTCTCCACATGCCCAAACCATCTCAACTGACTCACACCAACTCTCTTAATCACATTGTTCCTAACCATACATTCTTCATACTCCAAATTATTCCTCACGCGATCCCGTCTGACATACCCACATACACCGCTTTAGACACATTTCGTTAATGATATATTGGTATTGTAGAAGACATGGGCGTACGCAGGGTGGGGCAAGGTGGGGCACTTGCCCCCCCCCCTAAAGTTTCCATATAAAAAGTAAAATGGAAAATTTACTGTATATATGTATATAAAATAAAACTATTATACATTTTATATTGCACATGTATCATACATACGTAAAATACTGTATAAAAATATAATATACGTGTATGAAATGATATATGATCAATACTAAATATTTTTAAACTGCTCAAAAGGAATAATACGTTTTATACAGTATGAAATGTATAATACATGTGTATTGTACAGGTATAATAATATACAGCTTTTTTTTAAGGATGTCCGATCAAGGTCATCTGTATCATGACCGAATTAATAAATTGGCATACATTTATTTCTTTCATTTACATAACACGAAGCGTGTGCGATAAGGATGGATACAATACGCTTGTCTTTCAAAAATTAATATTGTTTCGACTAAGTTAGGGCATTCCATTTTAAAACGATGCTCGTTGTTGACATTACTTTCGCTGTAACGCAAGTTTATTTATTAATTCAGATATATTACCTTGATTCAAAGCCGTACGAATAACTTTATTTTCTATCAGTGTCACTGACACTAACAGAGTGTCAGTATCATATTTTTCACATTTTTTGTTTTACATGTATTAGTCCATTTCCGTTTTGAATTTTGAATGCTTTTGCATTAACATATATTGTTATAATAATAAAATAACAGTAGTATCTTATGGACCCACATAAAAACTAAGTGAACGACACTACTGTATTTATTGAAATAGGCGGAGCTAAAATCCTAATTCATCCAATTTGTTGATCGGACACCTTTAAAAAAATTACAGTACATTTTATAATAACCAAGAACATATACTTTTTAGCATTTTAAACATAATTTCTTCTTGCCCCCCCTGAAGAAATTCCTGCGTACGCCCATGGTAGAAGATGCCCGATGTCATCTCACGGACATTCACAGCTGAAATGGAGTACACACCACAGAAGTTACTTTTGTTCGATAAAAATAATTGGTAAATAAATGATTATGGTCGGTTAGTTTAATAAAATTCCATCTTAAGTAATACAAATTTCATTTTGAACTGCTTTAATATAAATAGCATCCTCGACACTTTTTTAATATCAAAGTCAATGTCCACGACTCAAAAAAATATAAAACAAAGTCTCTACTGATAAAAACTTAATCAGCTTAAAAGTAGGACAGAGTTGCCTAAAAAAATATTCCGAAACCGATGCCTGATAAAATATCTGAGCACTCCATTCACAAAATTCGCGAAAGAGAAAAAAGTTGGAGGAAAAAGGAGTTGATAAACCCGGGAGGCCGTGGACCTCGTAAACATAAACTCGCTATAGTCATTTTTCGCAGATGATTCAAGCATTTTTTATAGAAAGGTTCAAGACCTCGCAACTTGGCACGGATTTCAAGGTAAAAATATTATCCAACGTAAACGAAAAGAAGACGAGATTTGTTGTTGTACGCACCGCTCTTTAAATATATAGCTTTTGAATTTACGTGGGAGCTGAATATAAATATATTGGAGATTGAGGAAAAATTGTATTGATTGAAGCTTATGCTATATTTTTATCTTGTTCTTGAATACTTTATTAACCCGTGTAAAATAAGTTTCAAAAATTTAAATGTCTGATAAATAAAAATTAAATATATCTGCACCTGAGAAGTAAAGAATCGTATCTCGCATTTCTGTTAGTATTGAGATAGATAGGTAATGCTTTATGAAGTATCATGCACAATACAAAGGATCTGGTATTTAATACCGATTTTTCTCACTTGAGCTTCACGTCATAGTTTGATGTCGTATGAATCAAATGTTACTGGTAGTAATGGAAACGTGTTTACCGGTAGATCTCAAACAGTTTTAGCCGTATTCTTTCGCTGGGTTGGATCAGATCCAACTGATAGTATGGATTAGATCAGATCAGGTCACGTGAACGCAGATGAATTTATTCGAAAGAACACAAATATGTGTCAAAATCAGTCGACAAATTGAATTTCAATTTTCTATATTTACCATTGCTTATTCTTGTTTAAATTTCTTTTAGAACTATTAAAAAAAATCATTCAGAACTCATTACTCGATTAAAATGATATAACCTTTTTAGTTTTAGTTCTGTTTATTGTTATAAAAACCGACTTTTCAGCAGCATGAACTGCTGCCTTCTTCAGGAAACCTTAAATTATTAAATGTAACATCTTGTCCTTCCGCCATTTTTAATTCTTAAGTGATAGGTGGTCTTTCTAATCCAAGTTTTTGTTGTAGTATATGGCACTGATCTGGATTACTTGGTCTTGGGGTGGGGATACTGATCAGAATTCGAAAAAACATGCAATTTACAGATCCATGTAACATGGATATGATCCAAGGCAGCGAAAGGATACGGCTTTTGTGTACAAGGCAATTACTTCATACGTCATAGACTATCAGCCTTATTCTCGTGACACTTGTAATGAAAACAATATTGTTACCTCTCGCTAAGGGAGGTATAGGATTCATGCTAAAAATCGCATATCCAGATTTTAATGATTAAACACATTTTAAGGTCCTACAATCTAATTTTAATATTTTTACGATGACGTCTGTCTGTGTGTGTGTGTGTATGTATGTGTGTGTGTATGTGTGTGGGGAGGTTGGAAGGACGATTTCTCAAAAACTATCTGTTTAACTGTATTTCTCAATCGGACATTACTGGGAAGAGCTGAATAGGTTTTGGTAATAATTGGACAACCAGAAGTAGCAGATTCTTAAAATAATTCTTTTAAATATTATTTTTTGAATTTTTTTATTCTTGCTAGTATTAAAGAAGAGTAAATTCTCTATTTGATACACTTAAATATTCTATTATATCTTTTATAAATAGAATTAGAAATAAAGAAATATATGGTATATAATAATATACTGTAATAAATCTCACAGCCCAAATAATGTCATGGAAACCAATTAAAAAATTAAACTGTTTGTGACTGACAGATAAATGTCAGTATCAAAATTTCAAAGATATTCCTGAAGATTTTTTCTGGGAAGTACATGCATTATGTTATTTCTCATTGTATTAATAGTTAAATATTTAAAATTATAGGTATATTACATATACCCTTCAAAAATACTGTCAATCCCGACAATGAATTGGAAACATTTCGAAAAATTAGAAGAGTAGGACAAAATTTCTTCAAAGAATGAATTTAAAATTAAACAATCTAAATATAAGGAATAGATATAAGTAGCATTTTTGATGTAGAGTGTAGGTATACAAGAAATGTTAACTAGCGCCCTGCTAGCATAGGTGACTTTGTTGCCCTTGACAAGCAAATATGAGGGCCCGTGTCAGAATGATAACTATTAATGATGTACATAGATGTCAAATATCATAATTTTTCATTATAAATTTAGTGACTTTCCCATTCCATGTGGTTTATTTTCCTCGACAAGTAAATTCCACACTCCTGGTGACATATACATAATTACTAATTGTCATTCTGACACGGGCCCCAATATCTGCTTGTCAAGGCCGACAATGTCACATGAATGCTCGCGCCCATACTTACAATAACCAAAACCGGAAGTGGCGAGAGGTATTGTGCTGGTCACAACACATTTTTTTTAGATTTGTTATAACAAAAAATTAAACTTTTCCTAACTCATGTGAATATTGTTGAAACAAAGGATATTTCTAAATGATAGTATAAAAAAAAATTATAATGAATTTATAATCTCTTAGAATTTGAAACATCCAAAAGTAAATACAAAATTATTCCTGGTACACATAAAATTCCTGCCGTATGTTTCTTATAGGAGCAAAGAAAACTCATTCAATAATACTGCAAAGTATTCTCGTTAAAAAATAAATTTGTTGCTCATTTGCAAACTATGCCTCCCACAAATTTTTCTTCACATCTTTTTGCTATAAATTCCATTTTTACCATTCCCCGAACTGTTAAAAATTCCCTCTGGTGGAAAACAAAACCATAACTTCGTGAGTTTAAAAATCAACAACACATCAATTAGTGGTACATCTCCAGCACTTAAGATGTCTCTGTCACATGTCATGTGACCTAGAGGAGGGGTTAATACCGCACACTTGATGACGTAGACACAGATGTTCATCTGTCACACACGAAAAAGTAACGAATAAGAATAAATAGAGTTAGTAATTTGTAAGGAATTTCCGGCGATGAGATTGAAAATTAATCACGAATTAATGATAAATACAATGTTCATTTAACGTATTTATGATTTTCATTTATATTTGGCACTGGCAGGATCTACTTTGTTGAACTAATAAAGAACAATTGATTTCCATGTGGAGTACAAGAATTATACAGTAGAATTTTTGAAATATGTCCGATCAAGGTTATCTACAAATTGTATGAATTCAGATTTTTGCTCTGCCCATTCTGACAAATTCAAAAGTGTCGTTTGCTTAGTTTTTGTGAGGGTACAAAAGATACTACTGTTATTTTATTATTATAAAAATATAAGTTACAATAACAGCATTCAAAATTCAAAAATAAATCAACTTGTAAGTTTATTAGCATATGTAAAACCAAATATGTGAAAATTAAGATACTGACACAATATCAGTGTCAGTGACACTGACAGAAAATAACGTTGTTCGTACGGCTATGAATCAAGGTAATGTATCCGAATTAATATATAAACTTACATTACAGCAAAAGTATTATCAACAACGAGCATCTTTTTAAAATGGAATGTCCTAACTTAGTCAAAATAATATGATTTTTTGAAAGACAAGCGTGTTATATCCATCCTTATCATACACGCTTATAGCCTTTGCAAAAGAGATAAATGTATGCCAGTTTGTTAATTCGTTCATGATGCAGATGACCTTGATCGGACATCTTTCAAAATTTTTACTGTAGGTGGCTGATTCTTGAAATATTTTAATATTTTAAAATCAATATACAGCTTTTGCAAGGAGCTTATAAATATTTCGAAATATTCGAACGCAGTAATATTTTTTAGATTATCAAATCTGCAACAATTTCCTCAATTTCCTATCTCGCGCTTATAAAGTCAATTTTGTACAACTATTTTTAGAGATTTTCTTATTTTGAAGATGGTAACTTCAGCCTATTTTTATTTCTATGTTTGTAGTTTTTTTACCTTGCTTCACCTTTAGGAAAGGAAGGTACAATACCAATGAATTCAGATTTTTGCTCCGCCCATTATGACAAATTCAGTAGTGTCGTTTGCTTAGTTTTTATGAGGGTACGTAAGATACTACTGTTATTTTATTATTATAAAAATATATATTACAATAAAAGCATTCAAAAATAAGTCAACTGGTAAGTTTATAAGCAAATGTAAAATCAAATATGTTAAAAATAATATAATGGCACAATGTCAGTGTCAGTGACTCTGACAGAAAATAACTTTATTCGTACGGCTATGAATCAAGGTAATGTATCTGAATTAATAAATAAACTTACGGTACAGCGAAAGTATTGTTAACAACAAGCATCGTTTTAAAATGGAATGTCCTAACTTAGTCGAAACAATATGAATTTTTGAAAGACAAGCTTGTTATATCCATCCTTATCGCACACTCTTATAGACTTTACAAAAGAAAGAGGTAAATGTATGCCTATTTGTTAATTCGTTCGTAATACAGATGACCTCGATCGGACATCTTTTAAAAAAATTATTGTATGGAATTTATACATTATACATAATACACAGGATTGACGGAAGATATTGTGCTGGCCACAACAGATTTTTTTTACTTTGTTTATTGGTGTGAAGCATTGTATGTGTCATATGTAGAAACGAATGAATGTTATACTTATTGTTGTTTAATGGTCTTTCTAGAGTTGGGGGCGTAACAATATCCACTCACAAGCGCTTGTTCTGAGTGAAAACAAATGAAAGATGCTTGAACAACCCAGAGTAAAATAAGTGACAATACAGACAAATGACATGTTGTTTATATGTTCAATTTTTCCATTGATTGTTTTTATATGTGTTATTTCGTAGCTTATTAACTGTCCAAATAACAAATTATAAATGCATGAAATATAAATTGTTTGTTTTTCATCACAAACATATAATTACCATTTTAATTTGCAGTTATATTTCAACCTCTTCATTAATGACGTGGTGGACTGTGTTAAACATTCTCAAATACTTTTGTATGCCGATGACATAAAAATTTATAAAACATCAACCCTATTAATGATTGTATTCGTTTACACTTATGCATATCACATGGAAACTAATTCGCTTGAGAAAGTAACTCAGTTTAAGGATCTTGTGATTATATTTGACATAAAACTAACATTTAATGCACACATTGAGATCATCCTACAAAAATCTTGGATTTGTAATTAGAAATTGTCTTTCTGTAAAACAACTACACTAAAAAGCTTATATTGTGCATTTGTCCGCTCTAAGCTAGAATATTTCTTCATATTGGGGAACAAGTAGTAGTCCGAAGGACCTAAATCTGGAGAATAGCGAGGATGTGGAATGAGTTAGAAATTTAATTCCATCAATTTTGCGGCTACAATCACAGATGAGTGAGCTGGTGCGGTGTCGTGATGGAAAAGGACTTTTTTGTGAACCAATTGTGGACGTTTTTCTTGCAGCTCGGGCAAACGGCCCAATAATGTTGAATAGTATGCACCTGTTATAGTTTTACCCTTTTCCAAAAAATCGATGAGGATTATTCCTTGCGAATCCCATAACTTTCCCAGCGAAAGGAACGGTCTTCGCCTTCTTTTGGTGCAGGCTCCCCGCTGGCAACCCATTGTTTGGACTGTTCCTTGGTCTCAGGTGTATAGTGGTGTATCCATGTTTTATCCAAAATGATGAAACTACGCTTAAAATCCTGGGGACTCCATTGAAACAGTTGCAAACCGTCCTTGGAACACCTCACACGATTCTTTCATTTTTTGAAAATCACTCGACTTTCTCAATTTAAACGAACGTCAAATACAGAGAAATAGACCGATCTGGTTGAAACTTGGTGAGCATTCTTCCAAGACATGTCACAACTAAATACAGGGTGTTTATTAAACATAGGGCAAAAATTGAAGGGATTATTCCCTGGACCATTCTAAGATGATTTTGTCCTTTGATGATTTTTGAAAAGCCGCTTTGTTTCAGGGCGAAAAAAAAAATTCGACATAACCAATTTTGATATTTTTCAAATTATTAATCTAGTAACAGCAGGCAAGTTATGCGTCAAATTTGTTGAGACGTTTGGCTGTTTGACGTGTATTTTCTGTCTATAATACTTAAACTTTAGTGAAGTCGTCTTATCATGAATAGCTATACGAACGCCGAGATGACTGACATGCATTTCATTTATGGACTTGCTGATGGCATTTCATTACAAGCTAGGCGGATATTTGCATCGTAGCTGGAGTTAGTCATTTTCAACAGTACTTGTAGATTAAGAAACTTTACATGTAATTTTTGGTATTAAATGTTGTTATTGTCGAAAAATTTTTTCGCCCTGTATCTTCGAAACAAAGCGGCTTTTCAAAAATCATCAAAGGACAAAATCATCTTAGAATGGTCCAGGGAATAATCCCTTCAATTTTTGCCCTATGTTTAATAAACACCCTGTATAACCTCGATACGTACCAGTGTTGCCATCGAACTTTGCACGGACTTTTCAAACCACCCTCGTACTATTGACATTGACATATTTGGCGACTCCTTATCTAAATTTAAGAGTATATTAACCAGGGACTAAGAACGAAATAAACAGAAATTTTTATAAAAACGAAAACGGAAACGAAAACGCAATATATTTTTTTCGATCATGATTGAAAACGAAATAATTAATATCGGTTACCGGTTTTAACCGTTATTTTATTTAATATTTTATTTTATTTAAAGCAAATATTTTACAGGCAAATATCATTGAATTTTCATATATTTGATTTGCAAACAAGCAGATTTTCAAAGTAACTCTCCAGTAGCTAACCCTGTTACGTGTTAGGTTAAACGGTATACTCGTAGTTTCATCTATTGAACACTTACTGCGATAATTTTCATTTGCACACACTGTCGGTATTCGTTTTATTAGTTATGTTAAGTACTTATATAAGAAAACTAACAGAATTGAAGATTTTCTTGAAAACATACTATTAGTTAAGTGAAATAAAATGTAATTAATGTTTTATTCTTTATCGTAAAAAATTCAGGCCATAGCTTCTTATTTTTATATATGTATTATCTTTCCTTTATACGTATGTTTTATTTTCATGTTTAATAAAAAAAAAAATA
Organism: Harpalus rufipes; assembly: GCA_951394225.1. Taxonomy (NCBI): domain Eukaryota; kingdom Metazoa; phylum Arthropoda; class Insecta; order Coleoptera; family Carabidae; genus Harpalus; species Harpalus rufipes. The sequence continues at coordinate 20,007,559 of OX596283.1, read as the reverse complement.
TTATATTTCTAATATTTCTATATTTTCATCAATTGTTACTCATTAATAGTTATAACCGGTATTAACCGGTATTTAACTACTGTGAACGAAAACGAAAATATTTAGGTGGGAACATTAAGAACGGAAACGAAATTTTTCGGTTTCGTTCGGATAAGAACTGAACGAAATATTTTTCGTTTTTAGTTCCTGATATTAACAAAATATTTCTTGGATATAGTTACTTGTTAAATTTCACTGTTCAACTCATTCGTTTTTATATTTATATGTCATATGATCGTCCTGTAATTGGGATCTTTTATCCTGTTGGATCGATTTATTAATAAATAAATATTAATACATTGTTTTCGATATAAATGAAATCCGTCCGTTGCTTTCTGTCTTTCTAATCTTGACCAATTATTCCCGTGTCTATATTTATCAAAACGGTCGTTATTTATTTATTCCGTAACATTTTGTACGCGGTTGTGTTTACGGCGGAGGTCGTTGCTCCTGTTGCTTGGCAACCACGGTGTCGGCGTCGCAGCTACCCGGAACCCGGAAATGGAACGCGGATTGTCCGGATTGTTTGTTCCGGTGTCACTACAACACACTACCCAAGTACAATCGCGACAAATGGAATGAAAGGGTTGCGAACATAAAGATAAGGAGAAAATTAAGAATTGAGGTTAATTGCAAGAAAAAGGCAATAAAGTCAGGTCAGAAGTAATGAAAGAAAAGTTTATCGTTCTTATCTTGAAAAGATCATTTCCGGTTTATCAATTTTAGCCAAAATCTAATATGTTGTACCCCTTGATATAAAACTCTTTAATAATAAAATTGAAAATTTTTGTATTGTATTTTAATATAGAAAATAAAAAATAAAATAAATAAATATTTCATCACGGCATATTATCCATTGCTGGGTGTGCCAATATGCTTCGTACACAGATATCGGTAATGATGGAATATTTGTACCGTGTGGGCGCTTACCAGGCGTCACCTCACCTGCACTCATTGCTGTCATGGAGATGGCGCCACAGGGCTCAATTTTGTGCCATTAAAATACGACGTAATTTTTGGCGTCGATCGGGATCGAACAAATTCGCTACCAGACACTCAGGCACACGGCGACGAGACCCCATAGTTCCTCATTAAAAACTGTTATGGGCTTCAAGTAAAGTAACTCTTTCGGTTCTCCAGAATTACCCAAAATCTAATCAACTCTTTGTATGAATGCGGAAAGCTTAAATACAGAAAATAGAAATTTTTGAAAGATGATACAAGAAAAAAATCTGATGTGGCCAGCACAATATCTTCCATCAATCCAGTGTATTATATAAAAATTCCATACATAGTTTTTCTTGCAAAAGATTTTAAATTTCCAGTAAAATTATTTCCTAAACAAACTATGCAAATTGCACTTGACACTGACATCTTCTTCTTCTTTAGCTTTTCCCATTCGATGGCGTCGTTATTGTTTATTTTTTTCTTCCACTCATTTCTGTTTTGCGTGTCTCATTCAGTTCCTTCAAGTCTTCCGCAATACAGTCCTTCCATCTTATCTTTGGTCTTCCTCTCTGTTTCTTCAACCTTATATTCACTAAAAACTCATCATTGATTTTTTTTGACCAAAGACAATACCTTCCTTACCTAAATGTGACGGAAGGTAAAAAACTGTTGCATTAAGAGCTATATCAAATCAGTCATTTTAATCAAAAAATAATTGTAATATAGTAAGCTATGGAATGGCAACAAAATTATTTCTTGTTGATGCTCATATTTTTGCTGTTTAATGGTTGTTTTATATACTACTACTACGATCTTTGTACAATAGTATAGTATGTACTCATACGTAGTATTCTATGATTTACGAGAAATATAATGCTATATTTTATAGGATATTTATGAGTATGTTTACAACTCTAATATTTTATTTCTTTTGCAGGTAAGTCGAGGCAAGCTATGGAAGATATTCATTTGTTCAGAACCGATTAACCTTCAGAACTATAATCAAAATTTAAAAAAAAGGTTTCAAGACGACAATAGGATATAGGGTAAGATATGTATGAACAATTGAAAATATTTGACTTCTTTTTCAATCTATTATTTTGATATTTTTCACTATAACTGTTGTGACCAGCACAATACTTTCCGTCAATCGTGTTTATTATGTATAAATTCCATACATAAATTTTCTTGCAAAAGATTCTCTATTTCCAGTAAAATTACTTCATAAACAAACTATGCAAATTGTGCTTGACACTGACATCTTCTTCTTCTCTAGCTATTCCCATTCGTTAGGGATTGCTATTTTTTATTTTCTTCCTCCACTCATTTCTGTTTTGCGTGTCGTTCTCATTCAGTTCCTTTTCTCTCAAATCTTCCGCAATACAGTCCTTCCATCTTATATTTGGTCTTCCTCTGTTTCTTCAATCTTCTATTATTAAGCTATTCATTTTTCTTCCAATATATTCTTCATCTCTCCTCATGACATGGTCAAACCAATGTAATCGTTTCCCTTGTATCTTTCTAGAAACTTGTGACACTAGAGTTATTTCCTTACCTATCTTTCCGTGTCTTCCCCAACATCTACTTCAACATCCTCATATCTGTCACATTAATTTACTTTTTATTTATACTGACATCTGTCAATTTGAAATATCTGAATATGTTAGCAGTTTCCTTAATTAGCATAGCTGGCTGATGTATGAAATTTAATATCTTTATAATTCTTTAACTCTATATCTATTGAATATGAAACATAAAATGCAATCAAATCGTATAAATAATATGGTCTTTAATTTATAGTAACATTAAATTTCAATAAATCATATTTAACTGTTAAAATCTTCAAATGACGGTTCTTCCGGTTGACCAATTATAACCAAAATCTAATCACAAGTTCTTCTGGATGTAAACTTGAGGAATCCGAAACTTTGGTCACACACACACACTGACACACATACATACAAACATCATCGTAAAAATGGGGAAATCGTAGTATAGGGACCCTAAAACATGCTTATTCACTAAAAACTCATCATTGATTTTTTTGATCAAAGACAATACCTTCCTTACCTAAAGGTGACGGAAGGTAAAAACTGTGTTTTTAATTTTATACTCCGAAGTTTTTCTTAGTACTCTATCCACCTTTCTGATGAATCTAATGTCATAAGAAAAATTGCTATAAACATAAATTAGATACCTACACGGTATTAATTTATTTAAATTACACATTTTTTATATAAAGGATATAATATTAACTTATAATTCATAACAATTGAATTGAATTTATCAAATATCCGGCATTTCACCATCGTTACATAAATGCACTTTCCATTTGCATATTTTATATCTAATTCTGGCGTTATTTAATAGCAAAACATATCTCCCAATTATCATAAAATCATCGTCCGAGCACAATTCACACGGAATATGAATGAGAGCAAGAGAAATGCAACGGTTATTATCCATGGTGCTGCAGGAAACATTCTTACATAACATAACAGACACACGCATATGTTAGCATAGACAACATATTGAGAGAGGAAAAGTGTTTATTAGTATTACAACAAACTATGTCTGCATTATTGAATACGTATATAACACAGAAGACGTTTATAATATATGTATGGATTCAAAGTTAAATTTTATTAATCGGCTTATATTTTAAACTTTTTCGAGAACTTTTATTTAGAATCAAAAAATTTATTGTTCTTTGCTCCATCTCAAAAATATGGAACATGAGCCGATTATGGAAATTCAAAGAAAATATATTTGTTGTCTACCTTATCAGAAAAATTCTTGCATGATAACTTTATTTTAAAAAATCTCCTCCCGACATTCAATTTTTATTCATTTTATAAATATACAGGGTGTTAAAAAACAAATATAAGATATTTGAGATATTCGTAAGGGGTCGCTATTTTTTATTTTCTTCTTCCATTCAATTCTATTTTATGTGTCGTTCTCTTTCAGTTCCTTTTCTCTCAAGTGTTCCGCAATACAGTCCTTCCATCTTAACTTTGGCCTTCCTCTGTTTCTTCAACCTTCTATTACTAAGCTATTCATTCTTCATTCAATATATTCTTCATTTCTCCTCATGACATTTTCAAACCAATGTACTCATCTCGTTTGTATCTTTCTACAAACATGTAACACCAGAGTTATTTCCATACCGTATCTTTCCGTATCTTCCCCAACATCTACTTCAACTTCCTCATCTCTGCCACATTAATTTACTTTTTATTTATACTGACATCTGTCAATTTGAATTATATGAATATATTAGTAGTTTCCATGTTTAGCATAGCTGGCTTTTATAAAATTTAATTTCTTTAAAATTCTTTACCTCTATACCTATTGAATATGAAGTATAAAATGCAATCAAATCGTATAGAGAATAATATATTCTTTAACTTATAATAACGTTAAATGTCAATAAATCGAATTTAACTGTTAAATCTTCAAATGAGGCTACTTCCGGTTCACCAATTATAACCAAAATCTAATCAGCTGTTCTTCTGGATGTAAACTTGAGGAATACGAAAAAATATAATTTTTGGAATCGTGATATTGAAGTTATGCGATCCGAAACTTTCGTGACATATACACAGACACACACACACACATACATATATACAGACATCCATCGTAAAAATGGTAAAATCGTATTATAGGGACCCTAACATATGCTTATTCACTAAAAACTCATCATTGAATTTTTTGACCAAAGACAATACCTTCCTTACCTAAAGGTGACGGAAGGTAATTCAATTTTCCATTACGTGTAAATTATAAATTATTAATTATTACTTACAAATAACTGTCTTTCATTAAAAAAAATCTGATGTGGCCAGCACAATACCTTCCGTCAATCGTGTGTATTATGTACAAATTCCATACATAAATTTTCTTGCAAAAGATTATAAATTTTTGGTATTATGTGATTCCCTTTCTCGGCAACTGAATTCCATACTCCTGATAACAAACAAACCACATGAAATAAGAAAATTATGAAATTTTAATTGAAAAATTATAACACTTGTCAGTTATGGACATAATTAATTTTGACACGGGTCAAAGTCATGTTCAAATCTGATAATTTCGTGCAAAGTTCTGGGGTTCCACAGGGCTCTGTTCTTGGGCCTCTATTATTTAATATTTTTATTAATGACATTACGACTGATATTAATGTGGAATACCTAATGTACGCTGATGATTTAAAATTATTTTGTAGAATATCTAAAATTGAAGACTGTATAAACCTCCAAACAAATATTAATATCATTAGAAACTGGTTTAATAACAATAATTTACAACTTAATATCAGCAAATGCAATGTTATGTCATACACCACGAAACATCATAAAATTACTTTTAATTACACCTTAGACGGTGATTCAATTTGTAGGCCAAATCATATAACTGATTTAGGAGTCATTTTTGAGCCTAGTCTAATGTTTAAAAAACATGTCGAAACTAGAGTTTCCACGGCATTTCAATGCCTTGGTTTTATCATTAGAAATTCACAAATGTTTAAAAATATACAAATACTAATTCGACTTTTTACAACTCTAGTAAGACCACATTTGGAATATTGCTCGGTAGTTTGGAACCCTATTACTAATAACATGATTGATTTAATTGAAAGTGTCCAAAGAAAATTCATAAAAGCAGCTACATTTATCTTGGACGGCATATATCCAGCAAGAGGTATCCCGCAAACTATATTATTGGAATCGTTTAATCTGAATTTCTTATATCAAAGAAGAAATATGCACGCAACTATCATTTTGCTTAAAACTATCACCGGTACTATTGATTGTACATTTATTTTAAATTACATACACTTTCAAGTCCCTAGATTGTCGTCAAGATATAGTTACACATTCTATTTACCCCCTGCTAGATCGAATACGTTGGTTAAATCACCCATTCATAATATGATTCAGTCATATCATAAAATTCAAAATCATGTAGATATTTTTAATTGCAACGTTTGTGATATTAAAAATCGTATTTACTCCTTTTAATTGATTTCTTCCTACCCCCTAATTGGGCATCTGCCTGTCGGATAGTGTATCAAATAATAATAATAATAATAATAATAATAATAATAATAATAATAATGTTATTGCACGCGCCCCATACATAAATTTTCTTGCAAAAGATCCTATATTTCCAGTAAAGTTATTTCATTAACAAACTATGCAAATTGCACTTGACACTGACATCTTCTTTAGTTTTTCCCATTCGTTAGGGGGTCGCTATTTTTTATTTTCTTCTTCCACTCATTTTTGTTTTGCGTATCGTCCTCATTCAGTTCCTTTTCTCTCAAGTCTTCTACAATACAGTCTTTTCATCTTATATTTGGTCTTCCTATGTTTCTTCCACCTTCTATTAATATATTCATCTCTCCTCATGACATGTTCAAACCAATATGTAATCGTCTCTCTTATATCTAGAAACTTCTAACACTAGAGTTACTTCCCTTATTCTTTCATTGATTTCATTTTATTGATACTGACATCTGTCAATTTGAATTACCTGAATATATTAGCAGTTTCCATGGTTAAGTTAGCATAGCTGGCTGAATTATGAAATTTATATAAAATTTATTATCGTTATTCTTCTTTAACTCTATGTCTGTTGAATATCAAATATAAAATGCAATCAAATCGTATAGACAATAATATATTCTTTAAGTTATAATAACATTTAACTGAGTTTTCCAAGAAAAACTGTTAAAATCTTCAAATGAGGGCACTTTCGGTTGACCAATTATAACCAAAATCTAAACAGGTCTGCATATGGTTGTAAGGAAGAGGAATACGCAAGAATTGTAATTTTTGGAATTCTAGTATTGGAGATATCGTGTCCGAAAAGGCGGGGACACACACACACACATACACACACACACACATACACACACACACATACACACACGCACACACGAACACACACACACATACAGACATCATCGTAAAAATAGTAAAATCGTATTGTAAAGACCCTAAAACGTGCTTATTCAATGAAAACTCACGACCGAATTTTTTGACCAAAGACAATACCTTCCTTACCTAGAGGTGACGGAAGGTAAAAAATACTTAAAATTGAAAAGACAATGAAATCAGAAATTGTTAACCCTTGATGTACAGTGAACATGAATTAAATAAACACCCATATTTAATAAAATTATAGACAGCAATATTTAACACTATGATAATTGATAATCAATATTTATTAGGTGGCTATATTTAGGTTTTATATTGTCATTTGTTATTTGTTGTAGAGGTAGTATTACCAACAAAAATATGAAAGACTGAGAGTTCATAGTTTTTTAAATACATAACTTTTTTGGATGTTCCCCTCCTTTTGCCAATGTGTGTAATTTCGTCTTTATGCTCTACTAAGAAGTTAAAGAAATTTACAATCATATGTATTGTTAATACAATTATTTGATATTTATCTACATATAACAGTTTTAAATTATAATATCATTATTCATTATATTCATTCAATTACTATAAGATCTTTACATTTATTGAAACAAAAGAATTAGACATGCGCTTAACAAAATCTAGTCGTTTCATCTACTTTCTCCATCCCACTCATACCTACATAAATTCTATTGTCTAGTGTGTTCTGGACGTTCATTTGTCTAGCAATCCACATGCTACTGAGATCTGTCGCCTTTCATGCAAATCCAACACAGTAGCTACAGCATAGACAAATTAGATTCTCCTTAAAAACTTGTCTTGAGTCATCTTATGGAAATTTATTTTTACTTGCAAATTCTTAGTATTTCTTTTATTGAAATCGTGACACAAACACTTGACTAACGGTTGTATCAGTTGTTTCAAGAGATGCAAATTTATTTGAGAAAAAAAATGATCTGTGATTTTCATTAAAAAATTATCTACTCGTATAGGTATACGTAAAGATCTTTCAAAACAGGTTGTGTTGCTAGGATAACGAATTAATAAAATGGACAAATTTTAACATAATTATCTGTTTTTAAAAATTCTATCATAACTATAAATTCTTCAATTATCGTTGGTTAATGAATCTTAGTGTGTAATATATTGTACTCTTAGTACTTATAATACTGAATGTGAATAAATTTGTTACAATTCAATCGGAAAATACAACCTGAACAGAAACTTCAGGTGAAAATGTTCACATTATTCAAAACATCACTGTAGCCTTGATTATTTCCAGAAGTACTGCCCGAAATTAACTGGGCGTTATTATCAAATAGGAGAACATATCAGTAGACGAATATCAGAAACACTATGCATTACAAACTCATTTAAACATCGATTTATAGCAGTATTAGTACCACAAGAATGGGTCGTACTACCAACTATTGTCTTTTGCCAAGTGGCAGATGTTCGTGAAAATGAAATTTCTGCAGAATCCGTTCGCTGCAGCAAATATTGCTTAAGTCCTAGAATGTCCGTTGCTTGCCCAGCTTTGCTCGTAGCACGTCGAGTATAGCGGCTACGTTTTGCGCGAGAACATAGAGACTAGGCAATGGAGCACTGAAGCTCCTTATTGTTCATATATGAATCCCATTTCTGTTCGTGTTCATTAAATGAACAAGAATGCGCGTGGCGAATGTCAGGAGAACCGTTTTCAGGATATTATATACCCTGAAAAACACCATTTGATAGTGATAATAAAAAGACATGTGCTGGTATTTCGATGTATTGAAATATTAAGCTAGTTTTGGTTAAATATGGTGATTTTCCGGAACTTCTCTAAATTAGAAAATGCACAGCTGACTTTGTAGTATCCTTTATTTAAAATAGATAAATATTCGATTATTACAATGGTCAGAGCGCAGCCCTAACTTAAATTACTGCGAAAAATATGGGATTACGTGAAGGCAAAGTGTTCAGCATCGATAATGCGTACCAAAAACTATTCAATATCTAACAGTATCTCTTTCTGAAGAATGGAAAAATAATTACCACGAAGAGTTACCAACTGTATTGAAAGTTTACCAAATTATGTGGTAGAAGTCTTTACAGTTCGGGGATGCAATACACACTATTATTTACTCAAAATAAAACGTACCTTAGCTATAAAACCTAATTAATAAAGAAAAATAATTTTGCTGCTTTTGTTCATTTTTCTGTTTCAGTAACTTTTCCTAATAAATAAAGTGTTGGCTAAATGTTTTTTATTTTCTAATTTTACTTTACAGATCATTCATAATTTAACAAAAAAATATCAAATAAACCCATATTTTGTTTGTTTCAAGACGATAAAAAAATTTTTTTAAGTGTTCGGTTTTTTTTTGGGCACGAGTGTATTTTGACGTTACGTGAAAACTCTCTAATACATATACCGTTCTTGTACATAATATAGACGTAGACATTATTTTTAATAAAATCTTCTGCAGAAATCTCTATTTTTCAAAGAATATGACGTCCCCTTTTTCACCAGGATCTTCAATTATTCTATTTTTGAAAATATTATTGGTAGCAGATTAAACAGCTCCTTCTAAAAAATTGTACCTTATCTAATAAAATGGTACCTTCTGGTCTTGGTAGGTACATAATATTCTATGACTCATTTATTTTTCTCATATTTATTAACAATAATTGTGATGCCTATAAAAATTCAATTAGAATAATTGAAAATAATCATATATTACTGGAGCTATTGAAGATATAATAAAAAAATAAGTACTTTAATACAAATTGGTTTTATTTAAAACAAAGTTACGATCATGCCTACTTTAACAAGAATAGCATTCTAGTAATAAAAGCGTTCTTTAAATAGATGTATTTACTATGAAACTAGAACTATTTGCATAGTGTAGTAGTTATTACTTACACAAAAGCTAAAGAGTAAGCAAATATGCTCCCAGACAAATGATGAAGGTCGAAGTCACCACGTACTTAATAATAAATAGGTAATTTAACATTTACAGCTGGTGTAAACGTTGACTTAGTATAACATACGAGTTAATCATCATTTTAATTATATTAAAGAGTAATTTTGACAGCTAATCTAATATATATATTCTAATGTGTATCCGGGAAATATTAACTACTGCAACATTGTTGCATTCAAATAATGTAAAAGAAAAACAGTGTACTTATTTTTTTTCTTTTCGCTAATATAATTTTTTTAATATAACATAAATCCATATTAATTAAACACATTTTGTTAATAAATTTATTAGTATTTTACGTATTGATTAAGGCTTGTAGTTTGCGAAATAAAAATATTTCTTATTCAGGGTGAGTCTGTGTAGATAACCCCCCCATCCTCCCGCATTAACTTTTTTATTACAAGTAATAGAAAAAAATGACTCAAATAAATCGATTTTTTGCGCCATACTGTAGATGTCTGATAAAGGTCATTTACGAATTATATAAATTAGGATTTTAGCTCCGCCTATTCTGTCAAATTAAGTAGTGTCGTTTACTTAGTTTTTATGAGGGTACATAAGATACTACTATTTTATTATTATAAAAAAAATGTTACAATAATTTATTCAACATTCAAAACTAAGTCAAATGGTAAATTTATTAGCAAATGTAAAACTAAATATATGAAAAATAAGATACTGACATAGTGTCAATGTCAGTTGACACTGACAGAAACTAACATTATTCATACGGCTATGAATGAAGGTAATATATCTGAATTAATAAACTTACGTTACAGCGAAAGTATTGTCATCAACGAGTACGTTTTAAAATGAAATGTCCTAACTTAGTCAAAACAATATGAATTTTTGAAAGACAAGCGTGTTATATCCTTCCTTATCGCACACGCTTGTAGACTTTGCAAATGACAGAGATAAACGTATGCCAATTTATTAATTTGTTCATGATACAGATGACTTTAATCGGACGTCTTTAAAAAAAATACTGTACATGGACATTGGATATATTCGATTTTTGGACAAAAAATCTAAATTCAAAAACATGCCGATTTAAAATTATTTTCATAATGCCATTAAACAAATAATAAAAATCAGTACTAATAAGAATTTTTCAGAAATCATGAATGCTGTCACTATTGGTAACAGCTAAAACATTATGTAAAACTAGAATTTGATATTAACATATAACAACTCGTTATATTTAAAATTTTTGAGATAGTACTCACACATTAACTATAATAAATCATGGTTAATATATAATTACATTATTGTAATTCATGCATTAAAATTCTTATTCCATATTCAGGTGCAAAATTCCAAGAACAAAGTATTTTGCGATTTTTTGATTGGAGACAAGTTTATGTGTGCAAATGTTTAAATAAATTGACGCATCGACCTTTGCAAATAAATAATGCAAGTTAGAGAAACTTCCGTATTATATACATTGTTGTTCTTGTTAAGTTCCTGATCACTGAAATAAATGTCTACACATTAATTTGATTTATACTGGTGATCAATTTATAATGAGAAATATAAGATTATGATTATAATATTCAATTTGTATTTCCTCCTAGGTTGTATATGTAGAACAGGAATTATACGAATTTCAATGTAAATCAGATATTTTTATACAAATATGTATTTTGAGTGTATTTTTTTACTCATTGTTGAGTGTTTTCTTGAGTTTTATGAGTATTTTCATAAATAACATATTTTTTAAAGTATAGGATGTTCACTACACGTCACCAATTGTAGCTGTAGTGGGTAATGCACCACATATAAAGATTAGTTATGTATAATAAACATTTGACTTTATTCGGAAAAACTACATATGTATTAGAATGATACAACCTTTTTTAGTTTTATTTCTGTATATTTATTTAAATAACGTATTAACTACTGCCTTCTTCAGGAAATAACAACAAATCAACAATTATAAATAAAAAATAACAAAACAAGTAACCAAGATGACAATTACAACATATTTAATATAGGAAGCCATGCACGACTAAGATATAGATCGTCACAGTGATGAGATTATTACTCTTGGTTTTGAAGATCTCAATGGTCTAATTAACCTGTTGTTTAGGTGTGTTGGTCTCGCCAGTATTTTTGTATCTTCAAATTTTATACGGTGGAATTCTTCCAGGGCATTCTCTGCAACTGAAGATTTTTCTGGCTGGTTCTATCTGATCGAAGCTGGTGTTCATTAAATCTTGTAGAAATAGTTCAACCATTTTGGCCAATGTAAACTTTTCCGCAGACACATGGAATCTGGTAAATCCCTGATGACTGAAGAGGGATGACGTCTTGTCTCAACATATGTCGAATTTTAACTTTAACATATGGAGGAAACGAAATCTTCATGTTCTTCTTACGATTCTATACCAATCTTGTCTGTGACATTTTTGACATAAGGTAGCGAAGCAAAGAATACGTCCCTTTCATTAGCATTGTTAATAGGTCTCTCAGGTTTCAGACATTTTTTGTTAGAAGATTTAGAAAAACCATTCTTCATAAAAATATTTTTAATTTCTTTCATCTCTTCTTCTAATTTCTCTTCTCATTAGGCATTTAATTGTACCATATTTCTGAGAAGGATGATGATGTGAATTGGCAATAATATATTGATTAGTGTGCGTAGGCTTCCTGTAGACTGAATGTAGGAAAGAACCATCTTTTTTTCTTTCCAGTAATACATCCAGGAAGTGAATAATGTCATTTTCTTCGACTACTACGTTGAACATAATATTTTCATGGATGTTATTCAAGTAGTTTTGAACCAGCCAGAAAAATCTTCAGTTGCAGAGCATGTCCTGGAAGAATTCCACCGTATAAAATCCGAAGAAACAAAAATACTAGCGAGACCAACACACCTAAACAACAGGTTAAGTAAGACAAGCCATTGAGATTTTCAAAACCAAGAATAGTAATCCCAATTATTGTGACGGTTTAGCTCTTAGTCGAGCATGGCTTCCTATATTAAATATGTTGTAATTTGTAAATATATTTGTTGTTTATTCCCTGAAAAGGCAGTAGTTCATGCTTCCGAAACGTCGGTTTTTATAACAATAAACAGAACTAAAACTAAAAAGGTTGTATAATTTTAAGAAAAAAATAGTAACATATTTTAGAGCTTGTTAATTTTAAATTTCTTGCATCTTCTATCTAAAAAGTTATTGCATCCAACCTTTGGCCGTTATTAACATGAAAATTCATTAAACTCTTTACATATTTTCCTAATTATTTAACGGTAATTTCAACTATATTTGCGTATAACCTTTGCCATAGGATACTATGTACGTATTTTTCATTCGCCGTCCACCCCTGATTATCCAGTGACCTTTAAGCTCGCACTACGCAGTTTAGAGAAGCGAGGAGCTTTAAAGTTCTCCCTTTCTCCACCATCGAGAATGATACTTCTTCTCCCACCACTCTGCCCACGTGCGCCTCGGAAGCGAAGCGTACCTTGGTTGCTAAGCAACCAATCAACACGTGGGATTCCTACGCAGTTAGGTGGTACATTGTAGGGATGGTTTAAACAATTGAAATTGTAAACAAATATTTTATGCTGGATTAAATTTTGTTTGTAAACAAATAATTTCCATGTAAGGGTTTTTTACTTATTCCTAAGTGTGTCAATCTATTTAACTATTCATTGAATTTTAATAAAGTGATATTAGCATTATGCAATTTTCTGCTCCATGTTGAATCCTTATATTCCTTATATATCCATTGAATATGAATTATAAAAAGCAATCAATTCGTATAAATAAGAATTTCTTCTTAATATAGTATCTGTTTCCATGGTTATAGCATAGCAGCATAGCTGGCTAATTTATGAAATTTAACTTCTTTAACCCTATATCCACTGAATATGAAGAATAAAATGCAACTAAATCGTATAGATAATAGAATAATCTATAATATTTACAATAACATTAAATGTGTAAATAATATTTAACATTGTTTTTTCAAGAAAAACTGTTAAAACCTTCAAATAAGGGTACTTCCGGTTGAACAATTATAACCAAAATCTAATCAAGTCTGCATATGGATGTAAGGAAGAGGAATACGTAAGAACTGTAATTTTTGGAAATCTAGTATTAGAGATATCGCGGCCGAAACCGCGGTTACATACACACGCACACACACACAGGCACACACACACACACACACACACACACACACACACACACACAAATATACAAATATCATCGTAAGAATAGTAAAATCGTATTGTAGGGACGCTGAAACGTGCTTATTCATTGAAAACTCACCACCGAATTTTTTGACCAAAGACAATACCTTCTATACCTAGAGGTGACGTAAAAATGCATATACTCAAACAAACTTAAATATTTTTTCATATCCAAGACACTTAGTCATTTTGACATATCAACAAATTAATGAATAATTATTCTCACATTATACTTATTTCCCTGGTTTTTTCGAGGTAAAGTAAAACAGTTCTAGAAAAAATAATTGCACGCGATATTATTATTGAGAATGAAAGTTCCATAATTTAAATTTGATGTAATTTTTTCTGAAGTCCTTTAAGATGCAAATTTAAAGTAACCCATATATAGTAAATGAAATGTAGATGTGTTAGTAATATTAAATCAGTAATACATTCAGTGCTGGATCAATAACTGAATGACCTATTTTTGATCAGTTTCATTATTGCTTGTCAATTTACATTATATAGAGCACAATTTAGAATGGATAATGATCAATGACAGGTTACAGATGTAGTTTATCACTATTAGTTTACCAAAAATGGTGGATCAAAATGTGGCATTTATGATACTCATATATGAAGCATTGGATGACTACTATAATTTAAGAAATTTATTTTTCTTAAATTTCTAAAAGTTTCACAATAATTTCCGGTTATCATAGTTCAATTCAAAACCGGAATATGCGGCGACGTCAACAGAAAGTGATAACTGAGTTCTTTTAAAGGCCATGAATAAATGAAATGAAAGTAATATACTGGCGCGCGTAACCCTTTCCTCTGTGATATTGGCGGTATTGCAAATACGAACGGTCAAATATTAATATAGGTATTTGAACTTTCTTCAATACTTACAATACTTTAATCTTTTCACACATTACGCGGTGAATTTTTCAAATAATACAGTTATATTTGAATACTGACATTGGTATGGATCGTGCACGCGTGTACGATCTGTTTAACTTTTGTATTTATTCTTTCTAAGCCGCTTTGGTGGCCGAGTGAGTTGAGGGAGTAGGTTCAGACAGCGCTCAAAGCGACCATCACCGCTCGGATCCTGGGGTCGTGGGTTCGATTCCCACCAAGGGCTTGAATATTTGTGTCGTCTTTATCATCCCATCTCCATCAACGCAACGAATAAAAAACTGCGAGGTTACAAAAATTGTAAAAGAGAGTTGACTTACCACCATTTAATCACCAATAATTGTAATAAGTTGTATAGAACTTTAAATACTATAAAGATTATTATTTTTATTATTTATTCTTTCTAAGACAAATAAATTTTCCACTTTTACGTTTAGTAATTTTGTCATTTCCTCTGCTAACTAATTATTAAAAGGTCTTTTTATCTTCCGTTATCTTTAGGAAAGGAAGGTATTATATTTGGTCAAAAAAATCGGTGGTGAGTTTTTAATTCATAAGTACGTTTTAGGATCCCTAGAATACGGTTCGCGTGTGAGTGTGTGTGTGACGATAATTTTACCCGTGATAACTCCAATACTACAGTTCCAAAAATTACGATTTTAATATAAAAAAATCTGATGTGGCCAGCACAATAACTTCCGTCAATCCTGTGTATTATGTATAAATTCTATACATAAATTTTCTTGCAAAAGATTCTAAATTTTAAGTAAAATTATTTCATAAACAAACTATGCAAATTGTACTTGACACTTAAATCTTCTTCTTCTTCTCTAGCTTTTCCCATTTGTTAGGGTTCGCTATTTTTTATTTTATTCTTCCATTAATTTCTGTTTTGCGTGTTCTCATTCAGTTCCTTTTCGCAATACAGTCCTTCCATCTTATCTTTGGTCTTCCTCTAGTTCTTCAACCTTCTATTACTAAGCTATTCATTCTCCTTCCAATATATTCTTCATCTCTCCTCGTGACATGTTCAAATCAATGTAATCGTCTCTCTTGTATCTTTCTAGAAACTTGTAACACTAGAGTTATTCCCTTACCGTATTTTTCCGTGTCTTCCCCAACATGTACTTCAACATCCTCATCTCTGCCACATTCATTTACTCTTCATTGATTCTGACATCTGTCAATTTGAATTATCTGAATATATTAGCAGTTTCCACAGTAGCACAGCTGGCTGATTTAAGAAATTTAATATCTTTATAATCCTTTAACTCTATATCTATTGAATATGAAGTAAAAATGCAATCAAATCGTATAGAGAATAACATATTCTTTAAGTTATAATAACGTTAAATGTCAATAACTCATATTTAACTGTTAAAATCTTCAAATGAAGGTACTTCCTCTTACCAAGTATAGCCAAAATCGTCACTAAAAACTCATCATTGAATTTTTTGACCAAAGACAATACCTTCCTTACCTGAAGGTGACGGAAGGTAAAAATGTAAATGAAAACCGAAACAGAGATAATAGTATGAAACATTCATTGCACAAGCCTACTCAAGCACTCCGTATTTCAGATTCGTGCTTGCCTAGATTACCTTCTGTAACTTACATTTTAATATACTATTTTACTTTAAAGATGCATTATATCAAAAAATGCCGGCTATTAACCTAAACGAAATGTTGCGTTTTTTATCTGTCCCTATACAGCAATATAAGTTTTATAACTCACCACTTATGTTTCTGCGTCTTCGTCGTTTTTCTCTCCATTCTCTTTGTGTTTGTATGTCCCCGTCACCTGAAACAGAAAGATCGTTGATGTTTGGGTCCATGGTCACTTTGGCGATTTCTCCAGCTCGCGGCACGTAGGCAAGTTCGCCGGCCAAGCTATTAAGTTCAAGGGCTGGTGACGAAGACGTGAACACAAGGCATGCAAGGTGTGCCAGGTTATGGACCTTTGCCCTACAAACGAATACGATATAAGGAGATAAAGATGGAAGCAGGAGGCAATTTCTCTCCAAAGATGCAGATGGTCAGAAATGGCTACCGTACAAAGGTAGTAGACTGTGAATTATAACAATAATTCTAATACAGAGGAATAATTATTGTTTTAGAAATTTATTTTCGGGCATCCGCCATGTAATTGTTCATTTACAGGACTATATTGAGGGCTTGCAGTTCATTACAGGGTTAGACTTGTAAATAATTAACAATGATACGAGTTTTCATTACTTTAGATAAACATTATTGGCCTTAATACGAACGCACTATTATACAGGGTGGTTTGAAAAGTCCGTGCAAAAATGAAAACTACTTAATTTTTCGGGATATTTTATTATTATTTTTCAACGTAGTCTCCTTTTAGACTTATACACTTCGTCCAACGCTGCTCCAGTTTGTTGATCCCTTCAAAATAATAAGATTGGTCAAACTCTGCAAAATAGGCTTTCGTTTCTGCAATCACCTCCTCGTTTGAATAAAATCTTCTTCCCGCTAACCATTTCTTCATATTGGGGAACAAGTAGTAGTAGAGGATGTGGAAGAAGTTGGAAATTTAATTTGCGGCTACAATCACAGATGAGTGAGCTGGTGCGTTGTCGTGATGGAAAAGGACATTTTGTGGTCCAATCGTGGACGTTTTACTTGCAGCTCGGTGTTCAAACGGTCCAATTAGTATGCACCTGTTATAGTTTTACTCTTTTCCAAATAGTCGATGAGGATTATGGAGTAGTTACCTCGATAGGGTGTCCAGGACGTTCAGCGTCACTTGTGCTCATATGCCCACTTCGAAAATTTTGAAACCACTTATAAACTGTTCTAATCGAAGGTGCAGATTTACCATAATGTTTATCAAGCTTCTCCTTAGTCTTCCGAGGCGAATTGCCTTTCATAAAATAATGTTTGAACAACACACGATATTATTTTTCTTCCATTTTTTGAAAATCACTCGTCTTTCTCAATTTAAACGAACATCAATACAGAGAAGAAAAATTATTTTTAGCTTCAAGTAAAGGACATTTCCGGTTATGAGATTAACATCAAAATCTAATAGCTTATTTTCATATTAGAGTACATGGTTTTAAAATTTTCCGAATGATAGTATTTGAGTTAGAGTGTTCAGAAGATCCACACTCACACACACACAAACACACCCAAAGGCATCACCGTGAAAATGTTAAAATCGGATTGTAGGGTCCTTAAAACGTGGTCATTTACCAAAATTTCTATATGCAATTTTTAGCACGATCCCTATACCTTTATTACCAAGGGTAGCGGAAGGTAAAAAAACATTAATGGTACGGATAGCGATCAGTTTTTTTTTAAGTTCATTGGTATGACTATATCTTTATTTACAAACTTACTATAAAAAATTACATCGAAATCATGATAATAGCAGCGGAATAATTCAGCGCACCGTTCTCTATTGGCAAGCGGTCATTTTTTTTGTATTTTGTATGTACTCGTACGTGAAAATACCTGGATACTTTCTAAAATGTACGTACATATGCCTAAAAGCATTGAGGCAGATACTAATTATTATCTGATCCAATGGTATTTTCTTGTTCGGTTATTAACCATTAAAAAATTTAGGAGCAGAAGTACAGATCAAAATGAGTGAAAAATGTTTAATAAATATAGGTTCGCAAATTCATCATTTCAGAGATGTTACTATTTATTTAGCAGCGATTTGAATTATCTCACAATTTCGACTGATGTCACACATGTAAATAAATAGAGAGCTGTCATAAATAAGTGCATGACTAAAAAGTAATGTATCTGCATGTATTGTAAAGCACTGTTCTTGTTGTAGACTCTTTATTGGACAATAACTATAAGGAAAATACGTAAAAAATTAAGCAAATTTCAAAAATTATGCTGATGCAAATAAAAATTCTCAACTGGAAATTTCAGGTTTGCCAAGGTAACTATTCTTTTACAAATATATTTATAAGTTCAATGTTAAAAGACACATAAAATGAAAAGAAATGGCGTTATTTTTTCTGTATATACTAGTATACAGAACTGGAAACTACTTAAAGTAAAAATTCTGGAAGTATTACTTAAAATACTTTTCAAAATTAGTATTTAGTACTGTACTTAAAATACGTTCGGCCAACAATTACTATTTTTACGTATTCCTTTTCCTCCATATGCAGACTTGATTAGATTTTGGTTATAATTAGTCCACCGGAATTACCCTCAATTGCAACTTTTAACAGTTTTTCTTGAAAAAACGCAGTTAAATATCATTTATTAACATTTAATAATTATAAATTTTAAAGAATATATTAAAGAATAATAAATATATTAAATTTCATAAGTTAGCCAGCTATGCTAATCAAGGAATCTGCTGATATATTCGGATAATTCAAATTGACAGATGTCAGTGTCACTGAAACGAAAATGAATGTGACAGAGATGAGGATATTGAGATAGATGTTGGGGAAGACACGGAAAATTAGGGTAAGGAATGAAAGGTATGGGAAATGGCTGGTGTGATAAAGTTTCTAGGAAAATACAAGAGAGATGATTACATTGGTTTGATCATGACATGAAGAATATATTGCAAGGAAGAATAGCTTAGTAACAGAAGGTAGAAGAAACTGAGGAGGACCAAATATAAAATGGAAGGACAGTATTGCGGAAGACTTGCGAGAAAAAGAACTGAATGAGGACGGCACGCAATACAGTGATGAGTGGAAGAAGAAAATAAAAAATCTGATGTGGCCAGCACAATACCTTCCGTCAATCCTGTGTATTATGTACAAATTCCATACATAAATTTTCTTGCAAAAGATTATAAATTTTTGGTATTATGTGATTCCCTTTCTCGGCAACTGAATTCCATACTCCTGATAACAAACAAACCACATGAAATAAAAAAATTATGAAATTTTGATTGAAAAATTATAACACTTGTCAGTTATGGACATAATTAATTGCTGTCATTTTGACACGGGTCAAAGTCATGTTATTGCACGCGCCCCATACATAAATTTTCTTGCAAAAGATCCTATATTTCCAGTAATGTTATTTCATTAACAAACTTTGCAAATTGCACTTGACACCGACATCTTCTTCTTCTTAGTTTTTCCCATTCGTTAGGGGGTCGCTATTTTTTATTTTCTTCTTCCACTCATTTTTGTTTTGCGTGTCGTCCTCATTCAGTTCCTTTTCTCTCAAGTCTTCTACAATACAGTCTTTTCATCTTATATTTGGTCTTCCTATGTTTCTTCCACCTTCTATTAATATATTCATCTCTCCTCATGACATGTTCAAACCAATGTAATCGTCTCTATTATATCTAAAAACTTCTAACACTAGAGTTACTTCCCTTATTTTTTCATTCAATTACTTGCTTTTTATTGATACTGACATCTGTCAATTTGAATTACCTGACTATATTAACAGTTTTCATGGTTATGTTAGCATAGCTGGCTGAATTATGAAATTTATACGAATTTTTTATCTTTATTATTCTTTAACTCTATATCTGTTGAATATGAAATATAAAATGCAATCAAATCGTATAGAGAATAATATATTCTTTAAGTTATAACATTTAACTGAGTTTTTCAAGAAAAACTGTTAAAATCTTCAAATGAGGGTACTTCCGGTTGACCAATTATAACCAAAATCTAATCAAGTCTGCATATGGTTGTAAGGAAGAGGAATATGCAAGAATTGTAATTTTTGGAATTCTAGTATTGGAGATATCGTGCATGAAAGGCGGTCAGATACACACACCCACACACATACACACACACGCACATACGAACACACACACACACATACAGACATCATCGTAAAAATAGTAAAATCGTATTGTAAAGACCCTAAAACGTGCTTATTCAATGAAAACTCACCACCGATGTTTTTGACCAGACAATACCTTCCTTACCTATAGGTGACGGAAGGTAAAAAACAGCGACACCTAACGAATGAGAAAATCTAAAGAAGAAGATGACAGTCTCAAGTGCAATTTGCTTAGTTTGTGTATGAAATAATTTTATAGAAAATATAGGATCTTTTGTAATAAAATTTATGTATGGAATTTGTACATAATACATAGGATAGACGGAAGGTAATTAATAGAAAAAATATTTGATATATTACTTAGTATTTAAATACATTTTTTGAGTACTGGTCTCAGCTCTGCGAGTATGTATGCCAATCTTTCCATTTTGAGGTTTGAAGATTAAAATTTGTTTCAATTCTAAATTTCCTCCAGGAAGACAAATTAAAATCTCTGTGAATTGTTACGTTGCCACAGTGTGAGTTCAAAGTATAAAAGGTTAAATAACACAGTATAGACCATACAAATATGAGGCTTAACAGCTTGTTAGAAACTTTTACCTTGATCTAAAACAACGATGACTAGGTACATATTTGTCTGTTGCGGAATAGAGCAACGCACAAGGGCGGGATACACTTTTATTGTGAAATACTCTCACAATTGGTCGGCAGTGTCATAATGTTATTCTGATTTAATTATATAATACAATTCTAAGAAGAATTATATTGCAATAGGTTTCAGTGGTATTGGTTCTAAATATTTTTTTTACCAAATCTGAGAATCTCTGGTTACTGAATAAATTTTGATATTTCGAGAAGGTGATACAAATTACAATTTTATTTTGAATTCTAGCTATTATAGTATATTGAAATGAATAAAGATATTATTTAAAATGTTATATGTGATATGACTAACCCAAAAATGTCAAAATACCAGCGAAGGTATTTTAGAAAAAAATATATTTTTTTCTCATAATATGTGTGATTTCTGTAAACCATTTTATCATATTTAGTTTTATAATATATATTATAATATTAGTTAAATATTGCAAGATACACCATACACGGAAATTGCAATTAAATAGTTGGACGATGTTAGCATATTTTTCTATTTATTCACAATAAATGAAAAAGATTATTCATTAAAAATTTAAAAGGCTCTAAATGGAATCAGTGGCACAAGCTCGGAAAGGAAAATACACGAAAAATACGAACGCTGTGAATTTCTACATTCTACCTAACATTACATGCTACACAATCTATAATAAATAAATGAATTATTTTAAAAATACTTCTATTTTATACAACTGCAAGTATTATACACTTTTAAAACAATTTTCTGCGTCTTGTATTATATATTGTTCAAATATTAACATAAAAAAATCTGATGTGGTGAGCACAATACCTTCCGTCAATCATGTGTACCTAATTATGTATAAATTCCATACATAAAATTTCTTGCAAAAGATTCTAAATTTCCAGTAAAATTATTTCATACACAAACTATACAAATTGCACTTGACACTAACATCTTTAGCTTTTCCCATTCGTTAAGGATCGCTATGTTTATGTTCTTCTTCCATTCATTTCTGTTTTGTGTGTCGTCCTCATTCAGTTCCTTTTCTCTCAAGTCTTCCCCAAAACAGTCCATCAATCTTATATTTGGTCTTCCTTTGTTTCGTCCATTACTATGTACATGTAATCGTCTCTCTTATATCTTTCTAAAAACTTCTAACACTAGATATCTTTCCCTTATTTTTTCATTCCTTGCCTATCTTTCTGTGTCTTCCCAACATCTGCCACATTCATTTACTTTCATTCAGAAGAAAATTCGCTATTTAATGAGTTAATAAAAAAAATATGATGCAATTTAAAAAATTATAACATTGATCCATAAGTTGAGTACCAGTGGCGCTAAAATAATAATAGTTATGCCAAAATGTGTCCCCCTCTTTGCTTTACAAAATATCTTAACCACTTTTTTGTGTAACTTTTCATATTCACGAATAAATGGCACTATTCCATTATGTTGGTACATTCTGTATACAAATATTCGTATTCAATATAGGTAAATTTGGCTGAAAAAAAAAAACATTTTGTGATGCAAATATTTGTAAAGCAATGAACTTTAGTTCATGAACATTTCATTTATGCTCAAGGAATGTGACAAAATATTCAAGATCTAAAACATTAATATGTAGTGTACGGTTAATAAAACAAACAAATAAAAAACTTTTTAAAAACAAGCCTGTATTAAAATGCATCAATTTTTTTACATACTTATTGTTACTGGAAATCTTTATCCTACAATTTGCTGTAGAAAAAATCTGATGTGACCAGTATATTATCTTCTGTCAATCCTGGTGTATTATGTACAAATTCTATACATAAATTTTCTTGCAAAAGATTCTAAATTTCCAGTAAAATTATTTCATAAACCAACTATTTAAACTGGACTTGACACTGACATTTTCTTCTTCTTTAGCTTTTCCCATTCGTTAGGGGTCGCTCTTCTTGATTTTCTTCTTCAACTTATTTCTATTTTGCGTGTCGTCCTCATTCAGTAAAATTATATTTATTTATTAAAGTACCACATACAATTATATTAAAAATAAGAATAAATAAACTTCTGGATGCTATGATTATTACTCCAATTCAACAAATTTTGATATGGTGTATTAATAGAGTGTATAGAACTTGAATACATTGCTTATAATAAAATTTCTTAGGTTTAATAATAATTTATCTGCATGTGACAAATGTTTTCGTCTTTAATAATTCGCAAATAATTTTTATTAAAGTAATAAAATTTAAGATGGCAATTAATTGAATATATTGTCAGTTACCTTTACCCTTAGTTTTATAGATAATACTAACAAAATTGACCCCTGTGGTGCACTCTCCACGCCAGCTATGGGTGCACGTGAGGTGACGCCGGATAAGGGAGACTTGTCTTTTGTCTTATATTTGCCCGTAGGTAGATTATTGTTTAAATAAGAAATTTAGTTAATAACATTGTATTTAAATCCAGTACACTTTATTAATACATAAAATAAAAAATGCCCCAACTATCGTAACCTAAAAAAATATTTTTTATTGCTGTTAATATATTTATTTCAGAGGGTACGAATACATTTGGAGTTGGGCTCGTATTTCACAATAAATATTAACACAATAAAAAGAACAAATAATCAGACATCAAAATTAGTATAATTTGTCTCATCTGCAATTCTCCGAAAATTTCTCTCGCGAAAACCCCCAACATAACCTCAATCTTTACACCATCCATAACCTCACATCCGCCATTTTGATTCTCCATCTTTTAATTGCTGTTCAACAACTAATTGAACATCTTTTACCTAGCATCCTATTGCATCTAATATAGCAAGTAGCATATATCTGTAAGCTGGGTATTCGTCGTTAAGAACATTAGTTAGCTTATAGCGAGTATCGAGTGTGTTCAAAGGAGAAAGTTGCACCATGCAATGACCTCGATTATGGCAGATTACTACTACCCATCCTGCGAATGTTGACTCTCTGTTGCTTCCTGCTACAAACAAGCAGGAGGATGGCAAAGGACTTCGCAGGAGCAAGAATAGAAATAATACAGTGTGTATACAGAGTGTAACAGAATTAATTAAATGAAGATATGATTCTGACATGAGTACAAAACCAATTAAAACCAAAAAGGAACGTATGCGGTACACGTTTCATAAAAGATTCAGGATATATAAATTTCTAATTCTTATACAATTTTGTTAACAACACCAAAATTCAGATATTATATTTTGTGTTAACTTTTGAAAATGTCCAAAATTCAGAACGATTCCCCAATAATACATTTAATTTAAAATCATATCCTCAATAAATGTTATCTCTATATAATTTATATACTTGAATATTTTTTTATTGGTGGGTCATGTTTATCAGAAGTTTATAACAATATTTTAAAACAGTTAATTTAGGAGTGTCTGTATTTCAAATCTATCTAGTATCAACATTATGAAGGACCAAAAATCGCAATGATAAAATAATTCATACAAGGCCTACCTCAACACAACAAACAAAGTCTATATCAAATTTTTATCAGTAACCTTAAGTCTGTTGGCAAAAAACAATGGTTATATTAAATTTATCACTTCGACAAGGTCTGCTGTTTAATTTCTGTGTAAACACATGTACATAAAGTTTGTGCAACAATTTATCGAAGCAAATAAATGTGAATATCAAGTACACAATAAGGAAAAGGAAATAATTCTTGTTTTTTCAAAAAATAAAATCAGAATATGGAAGTTTTTTTTTTGGAATAATTGAATCTAAACGCGAAACATTTAAATTCAAAAAGATCTAATTGCCATTTTTATTATTTAAATTATCTTTTTCTTTTATTATTCTTATGGGTTTTTAACCGTATATACTTACGTATAACTTAACATTAAGTGAGACTTACATTTCAAAAATGTATTGCACCGTATACTTAAGGTACACTTACATTAAGCCTCGGATTTTTGAGGCTTAAGGTGCACTTAACCTTTAAGATCGAATTTGACCCCTGTGGTGCACTCTCCATGAATGAGTGCCCGTGAGGTGATACCTGGTAAAAGCCGCACGGTACAAATATGTCATCATTACCGAAATCTGTAAAAGCAGATTGGCACACCCAGTAATGGGTATTTACCTTTCGTCATCTTTAGGTAAGGGAGGTATTGCCTTTGGTCAAAATATTCAATGATGAGTTTATATATATACGATTTTACTATTTTTACGATGATGTCTGTATGTGTATCTCTATGTTTAAGTGTGTGTGACGAAAGTTTCGGATCGCATAGCTTCAAACCACGATTCCAAAAATTATATTCATATTGGTTCGACTAAGTTAGGACATTCCATTTTAAAACGATGCTCGTTGTTGATAATACTTTCGCTGTAACGTAAGTTTATATATTAATTCAGATACATTACCTAGATTCGTAGCCGTAGGATTAACGTTATTTTCTGTCAGTGACACTGTCAGTTATAAAATCAGTATCTTATTTTTCACATATTTGGTTTTACATTTGCTAATAAACTTACCAGTTGACTTGTTTTTGAATTTTGAATGCTCTTACTGTAACATATATTTTTATAATAATAAAATAACAGTAGTATCTTATGTACCCTCATAAAAACGACACTACTGAATTTGTCAGAATGGGCGAAACAAAAATCTTAATCCATACAATTCGTAGATGACCTTGATCGGACATCTTACAAAAATTTTACTGTATGTTTATTTACATTTACAATCCAATGGGACTTCCAATAAGAATTAATATCCGGCCCGCCACTTATTTTCAAATTTCATATGTGGCCTGGTTCTCAAAAATGTTGTTAAGTGCTACTAGGCCGTAAATATGTATCTACTGGACGCTTTGTTTAACTAGTAGACAGTTGCTACCAGTTTAGTAAACAAAAAATGTATTTATTGTTTCTAAATCTCGTCTTTCCGTATTCGCCATGATTTTGCAACAACCGGATTGGCAACCCTTGCAGGTGCAAAAAAATAGCAAGGGGTTGTGCATTTTAGGGTGGCTTGCAAAAATACTGGTCCTGTCATATAGAGGGGTGACTTTATGCAAGCAGAGAACAACTGTTAGCTTGCTTGGGAGGGGATAACAAAACACTGATTGTTTACCTCGGATGCTAAACAGAAATTTTAAACTGTAAGTTTTTAGCCAATAATTTTCAATTACATCTTTTAAATAGACAATAAAAGTAGATGAATAAATTATTTTGTACAATAATGTCATTAAGATTTTCTGCTTTATAATATACCATATATGTATTAAACCACCATTGATAATTTTAATATTTGGAGGGTGAGAAAGTTAAATTGGTAAAAATAAACATTTTTTTCTGACAAATTTAGTAAGTATAAAACTTTTAAAAGAAACGAGATGTTCAAATTTAAAATTTAGGTGAAGAAATAGTAAGCTATTCATTTGTTTTTCACAAAAAATGTTATTCGAATTTTTTTTAAAGACATGATAAAAATAACAGAATTGCCCACTAGGGTTCTCTACTATTTTAATTTTTTTTATATGAAATTTCAAAATTGAAAACGATATTCTTTGACGTAGATATTAATCGCATTTTGTTCTCAAATAGTAAACTTCGTTAATACTTGGAGTCACATAAATTGATCTAGTAATTATGTACATAGATATCAAATGTCAGAATTTTTCATTAAAAATTTCAAGATTTTCTAAATTCACGTAGTTAATTTGTCACAAAGAGTGTGAAATTACTTGGCGAGGAAAATAAACCACATGGAATTAGAAAATCACTAAATTTAGAATGAAAAATTATGATATTTGACATCTGTGTACATAATTACTAGCTATCATTCTAACACGGGCCTCCATATCTGCGTGTCAAGGCAAACAAAGACACATGACTGCTCGCGCCATATTGTATTTAACATTTCTTGTATACCTACACTCTACACAAAAAATTCGACTTACATGTATACTTTATATTTAATTTTTTTAATTTTAAATTCATTCTATGAAGAAATTTTGTCGTCTTCTAATTTTTCGAAATGTTTCCAATTCATTGTCGGGATTGACAGTATTTTTGAAGGGTATATGTAATATACATATAATTTTAAATATTTAACTATTAATACAATAAGAAATAATATAATGTATGTACTTCCCAGAAAAAAATCTTCTTAATGTATCTGGATTTTTGACACTGACATTTATCTGTCAGTTACAAACATTTTATTTTTCAATTGGTTTCCATGACATTATTTAGGCTGTGAGATTTTTTACAACAGATTATTATATACCTTATATTTCTTTATCTCTAAATCTATAAAAGATGTAATAGAATATTTATATGTATCAGAGAATTTCATGTTCTTTAATACTTTCAAGAACAATTAAAAAAAAAAATTTAGAAGATTTTTTTTTAGAATCTGCTACTTCCGGTTGTTGAATAATTACCAAAACCTTTTCAGCTCTTCCCAGTAATGTCCGGTTGAAAAATACGTAGTTAAACCGATATTAAGTATTTTAGTTTTTGAGAAATTGTCCTTCCAACATCCACACACACACACATACACACACAGACATCATCGTAAAAATATTAAAATCGGATTGTACAGTCCGTTTTAAAGTCCTTAAAACGTTCTTATTCAGTAAAATCTGGATATGCGATTTTTAGCATGAATCCAATACCTCTCTTAGCGAGAGATGAAACACTTATAAATCTTCCAAATATAAAATGATGTTCATATTTATAATCATATACATATTCTTCGCTCTAGTTTCTCTAATTTTTAAACTCATCTCAAACACGGAAATAAAAATCATACTTATCAAACGGGAAGTTGAATACGAGTACATCAGATGAAAGTTTAGATAGGTATGCTTGTGTGTGTGTGTTTAGAAAAAGACAGTTCTGCTTGAGCTCTAAGAATGGGGGAATTACAGTTTACTGCTTCTGTTTTAGTAGACTTATAATAAATGCTGGTACAGTTATCATTAATGAATTATATGTGTGATTTCACTTTCTGTAATGTGATGCATTTCCTGGATTTTATTTACTCGTTTTGTAATTAGATGATATATTAATAGTTGGTACCAGCACAAGACAATATCAGGAAAAGTAGATTTGTGTTTATGTAATGCTGCATGCAAGTAGATATTGTACGAAAATAGCTTTCTCTTGATTAAATAAACTAACCAAACCTAACCGAATAGAAATTATCATACTCTATGTGCAAATAACTAATTGAAACATTTAAGTGCTACAAAAATATTATATAAGATTTTTGCATGATAATATTTTACACGCAAAATTATGAATTATACAACTGTCTTCAAATTTTAAAAATGAAACCAATTTAATGAATAAAGGATTATACAGAAACAAGTACAAATACTAAAATACTCTGACCCCTGCGACATTCAATTAAATTTATTTGTATTTTTTACCTCCCGCTACCCTTGGTAAGGGAGGTATAGGGATCGTGCTAAAAATCGCGTATCGAGATTTTAGTAAATGACCACGTTTTAGAATCCAATTTTAACATTTTCACGATGATGTCTGTGTGTATATGTGTATGTGTGTGTGTGTGAATGTATGTGTGTGTGTATGTGTGTGTGTGTGTGTGTGTGTGTGTGTGTGTGTGTGTGTGTGTGTGTGTGTGTGTGTGTGTGTGTGTGTGTGTGTGTGTGGATTCTCTTTACGCTCTAACCCAAATACTATCGTTCAGAAAATTTTGAAACCTTGTATTTCTACCTTACTCTTATATGAAAAGAAGTCATTAGATTTTGATGTAAATCAGATAACCGGAAATGACACTTTACTGGAAGCTCAAAATAGTTTCTCTTCAAAAAATACCTTTAAATGTTATTTACAGGTTTGCATTAATATTTTTTCTATTTATTTTATGGATAAATTTATAAAACTATCTATAATTTTAATACCGGAGCCTATGCTTTAATCGCAACTCCATTGTTACACAGTTTAGATCTCAAATGCATGTAACTGACAGATATATGTCACTGTCAACAAATTAAACATTTCAAATAATAATAATAGTAACGTTTTAAAAAGAAAATAGTAAATAGAACAATAATTATATGGTAAGGAACTTAATACAGTTACAAGCATAAGTAAATATGTAGGAATATAGGTAAATATATAAATAAATAAAATAAATATATCGTCACGGCATATTACCCATTGCTGGGTGTGTCAATCTGCTTTGTACGCAGATTTCGGTAACGATGATGACATATCTGTACCATGCGAGCGTTTACAACTCGTGAAGAGTGCAACACAGGAGTCATTTTTGTGCCATTTAAAATTCGAAATATTTAGCGTCGGTCGGAATCGAACCTAGTATTTACATTTAATTTAATTGTAGTGTTGGAGTAATCATCTTTGAAAGAATCGTTACACACATACACACACCACACACACACATACAAACATCATCGTAAAAATAATAAAATCGTATACTTGTGTCCTAAAACATGCTTATTTACTAGAAACTCACCATCGATTTTTTTGACCAAAGACAATACCTTCCGTACCTACAGGTGGCGGAAGGTAAAAAAAGGATCCAATAAATGTATTCTTTTTTATGAAATATTCAATTAATAAATAATTTCTAATTAAAAGTTAAATAAATCGGTCACTTTAATATGTTAAGAGTGAGGATTTGTTGTATGATGTTTATGTTGTTATTTTTTTCGGATTTGAGCTAACCCACTAAGTGGGTGATTTTATGTATGTATGTATGCATAATTTCAAATAACAGCAAAAAAAATCTACTGTGCTTTAGTGAACCGAGCAGATGGGATCACTGATACTTAAAAAGTATATCTTATTAAAAGCAGATTGCAATACTACTTTTATAACATAATATTTAAATCCTTTTAACCTAGGAAGATGTTTATAAGTCGTTAAGAAAGAATGTAATCTTTCTCAAACAAACTTTTCTGACTTAGTGTTCGTTTTTGTCCGTGAATACGGTAGTTATTTACGTATACGTCACATGGCGACGTTGAAAGCTTCTATCCACAGGGTACGACGCCCGCTGACGGACGCCTATGGAGTCAGTGTCAGAGGCGTCCATAGCCTACTGTCCGTAGGTCGATCACCCATACGCACACTGAGTGTTTTTTTTTGTTAATATAGCGGAAATTAGATACAATTGGGGACTTTTAGTGAACTGATTTGATTTTTCCTTCAGACGAAAATATCAATTTTTAAAAATAGCATATCTGCGGAAATTTTATTTTCAAATGAGAGAGACGAATGGAATTCGGTGATCCCAGGCGGTTACCCATTTAGGTATTTACTAAAATTACTCTTGCTTCATTAATTATCTTCTGCATCTTACATGTAAAAAATAGTAACATTTATTGAAAAAGTCATGAAAAATATCAGTGTTAAAAAATCTGTTGTGGCCAGCACAATATCTTTCGCAACTTTAATTTTTGGTTACATAATTATTGCATTTAACATTTATTGTTACACTACACCAAAAACTGTACTTAAACCTATTCTTTATATTTAGAGTTTTAAATTTTAAATTCATTCTATAGAATGTGAGCAGTCATGTGACTTTGTTCGCTTTGACAAGCAGATATGGGGACCCGTGTCAGAATGACAGCTAGTAATTATGTATATAGATATCAAATGTCATAATTTTTCATTCAAAATTTCAAGATTTTCTAAGTTCAAGTGGTTAATTTGTCACGAGAAGTGTGGAATTTACTTGTCGATGAAAACAAACCATATGGAATTGAAAAATTATGAAATTTGCAATGGAAAATTATGACTTTTTACACCTATGTAGATGTCTTCTTGATATGGGCCCTCATATCTGCTTGTCAAAGCCAACAAAGTCACATGACTGCTCGTGCCCTATGAAGACATTTTGTCTTATTCTTCTAATTTTTCGACATGTTTCCAAGTCATTGTCGGGATTAACAGTATTTCTGCACAAACTCACATAACTGCTCGCGCCCTATTGTGTTTAACATTTCTTGTATACCTACACTCTACACCGAAAATTCTACTTATATCTATTCTTCATATTTAGATTTTTTAATTTTACATTCATTCTATGAAGATATTTTATCCTCTTCTAATTTTTCGAAATGTTTCCAATTCATTGTCGGGATTGACAGTATAAGGGTATATGTAATACCTACCTATAATTTTAAATATTTAATTATTAATACAATAAGAAATAATATAATGTATGTACTTCCCAGAAAAAGTCTTTAGTAATGTCTCTGGATTTTTGGCACTGGCATTTATCTGTCAGTTATATTGCTATTTCTTTATCTCTAAATCTATAAAAGATATAATAGAATATTTATATGTATCAAATAGGGAATTTAATGTTCTTTAATACTAGCAAGAATAAAAAAAAACATTTTTTTTAAGAATGCTATTTCCGGTTGTTCAATTATTAGCAAAACCTTTTCAGCTCTTCCCAGTATTGTCCGATTGATAAATACGTAGTAAAACAGATATTAAATACTATAGTTTTTAGAAATCGTCATTCCAACATCCCTACACACATACATACATACACACACATACACAGACTTCATCGTAAAAATATTAAAATCGGATTGTAGGAACCTTAAAACATGTTTAATTATTAAAATCTGGATATGCGATTTTTAGCATGAATAAAATATTCTTGGCGAGAGGTAAAAATAGTAAATTCATATTTTAGGGACCCTAAAACGTGTTTATTCATTGAAAACCCACCAATTTTTTGACCAAATACAATACCTTTATTACCTAAAGGTGACGGAAGGTAAAAATAGTAAAACCATGAAATTGTCCTCTGGTAAGTAATTATAAAATGAAACCCATATAAAATGTGTTGGTCATATCAAAATTATTATTTAGTGTAGAATCATCTTTATAATGTTGTACATTTGTGAGAAAAGAAAATCATCTCTCTTTCTCTAGCAATTATCTAGTCAGGTTTGAAGAATACCGCTAGATACGACCACTATCTGCTCTAGTCTTGGATAGGTAGGCCAACACACGAAGTGTTACAGCCGCTACGGTAAATGCTCAAGACTTTTACTTTTATCCAGTCATGCTAAGCTTCAAACTTCTCTTTCAACGGCAGGTGAATGCCCAACGAACACGGGCAACCAACGTCAAGCATCACACAAATGATACATGATTGATCGTTAACAGAAAAAATGGGAAAGGTGAACTTTATTTCAATTTTCTTAATATACGTGTAGGTATGCTTCATTCAGTTTAGAAAATTAACGAAATATTATACATTTGTCTAAATTAATACTTGACTTCAGCAAATATGGGAAATAATACGAATATATACATGTTTATTATTATTTTTGGAAAAGAATAAAATATGAGTAATATTTTTTTGTGAAATACTGCATTACTGAAACAGAAAACAACAGAATACAAAAACTGTGAAAAATGTATGCACTTTATAAGTCTGTGGCCCTGGGGACGATTCTAATTCATTGGGAGAAAATCTCTGTTGATGTCAGTTATGGCTTATACGAGCCCAACCCCAAATGTATTCGTACCCCCTGAAAAAAATATATTAACAGCAAGACGAAATATTTTTTTAGATTATAATAGTTAAGACTATATTTAGGCAATTTTTTACATTCCGTCATCTTTAGGTAAGGAAGGTATTGTCTTTGGTCAAAAAATTCAATGGTGAGTTTTTAGTAAATAACCATGTTTTAGGGTCCCTATAATATGATTTTACCATTTTTACGATGTCTGTGTCTGTGTGTGTGTGTGTGTGTGTGTGTGTGTATGTGTGTGTGTGTATGTGTGTGTGTGTGTGTGCGTGCGTGCGTGCGTGCGTGCGTGCGTGCGTGCGTGCGTGCGTGCGTGCGTGCGTGCGTGCGTGCGTGCGTGTGTGTGTGTGTGTGTGTGTGTGTGTGTGTGACGAGAGTTTCGGATCGCATAACTTCAATACCACGATTCCAAAAATTATGAAGATGTTGAAGTAGATGTTGGGGAAGACACGGAAAGATAGGTAATGCACAGGATTGACGGTATTGTGCTGGACACAACAGATTTTTTTATTTTATATATTATTAAAGTGTACTCGATTTAAATATAATGTTGTTACCTAAATTTATCATTTTAACAATAATCTACGGGCAAATATATGACAACAGACACGTGCTATTTTTTTACCTCTCGCTAAGAGAGGTATTGGATTCATGCTAAAAATCGCATATCCAGATTTTATTGAATAAGCACGTTTTAAGGTCCCTACAATCCGATTTTAACATTTTTACGATGATGTCTGTGTGTGTGTGTGTGTGTGTGTGTGTGTGTGTGTGTGTGTGTGTGTGTGTGTGTGTGTGGATGTGTGTGTGTGGGATGTTGGAAGGACGGTTACTCAAAAACTATAAGACTTAAAATTTGTTTAACAACGTATTTCCCAATCGGACATTCATGGGAAGATCTGAAAAGGTTTTGGTAACAATTGGACAACCGGAAGTAGAAGATTCTTGAAAAAAAATCTTCTAAATATTATTTTTTGAAAATTTTTCGTGGTAATATTAAAGAAAATTTAATTCTCTATCTGATACATTTAAATATTTTATTATATATTCCATAGATTTAGAGATAAAAGAAGTATAATATATAAAATAATCTGTTGTAATAAATTTGACAGCCGAAAGAATGCCATGAAAAATAGTTGATAATTTAAATTATTTGTAACTGACAGATAAATGTCAGTGTCAGAAATAATGAGTAATGAATTAAAAATGTACTTGGAGAATCCCTTAGTTCTTGATCTGTGACTATTATGGAGATGACAAGTCTAGGTTGAAGGACTTAAATTTGTTTCAAACATTATGGGACAATGTACACCAGTACTGTAGACTAGAGTAACTTTGAATTGCGAAAAAGCTATCAAATTCTTCTCAAGTAAGTTGTAAATATTGACAAAATCGGAGTGCAATCTATCCGTCACTTTATTAAAGGGAATTAAGGTTATTTAGATGTAACAAGTATGAAAAAATAAAATGTAAAAGAAGATATATAAGAATAGATGCCGGAAATAGAAGATTCTTGAAAAAAAATCTTCTAAATATTATTTTTTGAAAATTTTTCTTGATAATATTAAAGAAAAATAAATTCTCTTTCTGATACATTTAAATATTTTTATACATATTTTATAGATTTAGAGATAAAAGGAATATAATATATAAAATAATGTTGTAATTAATTTTACAACCGAAAGGATGCCATGAAAAATAGTTGCAAATTTAAATTATTTGTAACTGACAGATAAATGTCAGTGTCAGAAATAATGAGTAATGAAAGAAAAATGTATTTGGAGAATCCCTTAATTCTTGATCTGTCACTATTATGGAGATGACAAGTCTAAGTCGAAGGACTTAAATTTGTTTCAAACATTATGGGACAATGTACACCAGTACTGTAGACTAGAGTAACTTTGAATTGCGAAAAAGCTATCAAATTCTTCTCCAGTAAGTTGTAAATATTGACAAAATTACACATCGATATAAGAATAATCGGAGTGCAATCTATCCGTCACTTTATTAAAAGGAATTAGTGTTATTTAGATATAACAAGTATGAAAAAATAAAATGTAAAAGAAGATATATAAGAATAGATGCACAATCCAGATATATACATTTTAGACCGCCCAAAATTAATGTTTTTACTAGAAGAATATGAAGAGAAAGTAAACAAAGTTGTTCGAATTGAAAATTGCTGTTACCAGCCTAATATTTATATATGGTAAACTCTACTTTGTAATTTATTGTAACATAATTTATGGTAAATTATCTTCATGTTGAGACATGCTATTATTGAATAATAAAGAAGTTTATACGTCATAGATTTATATGAATATATTATTTGTATTTATAAAAATATTCTTTGCTTTATGCATACAGCCAGGTAAAATATACGGCGAGAGGTTATGTGCTGGCCACATCAGATTTTTTAGTTTAGATAAAGGAAATTGACAGTATATTTAATTAATTACTATATTGAATTTTATTTTTTTAGTAAAATTATTATAGAATTGTTCAGTACCTATAAGTTTACTTTCCAAATAATTGCAGATTAATTATCCCTTTCGAGTTACGTATATTGATTCACATTTTCAATTATTTTCAATGACGTCATTCTCAATATTAATTTGAAATATTGTGTATATATAGAATATTCACCGAACGTTGAACGTACACGTCATTAAGCAAATGTCACTAGAATAATGCCGTCATATATTGATATTGATACATTTACGTGGGTTAAAACTGAAATATATTTAATGTTCAATCCACCTACATAATATCTAAACGATGTTAGTGAAATGATTTAATTTTGAACAGAACAGAAATCATAATAAATATAATAAAATAGAATTAATTGCCAACTAAATATAATTTTCAGTTTTTTCATCCCAAAAATTTATAAATATTACTCATTTGCAGTGACGGCTAGGGAATTCATAATATTACAAATAAATGCATAATATTTGAACTGTCAGAATATTACCATTCAATTATTTGTATTTTCTTCTTGATAAAAGCGTTCTATTTATAAACCAAAACACAATGTATAGTAATTTAATAATTACGATATCTCTCTTTATAACACAGGTCAGGATCAGGATATGTGTAATTCAATACAGTGCGAACACCTTTGACATTTGAAATTGAGGATATTAGGGTTATTGTATGATATTCATATAACTTAACAAACAAACTGTGAATAGAAGGTGTGATGATACATTTATTTATTTTTTACTGACAGAATACTTCACGTAAATCACTAACAATGTAATATCATTGGAATTCAAATTTTCAAAAAAAAAAACAAGTTAATCATTATGTTTTATTATGTCAAGTCATATGTGTTTATATAAATAGAGTGCAGCGGGGATGATCATGGTTAATAATTGAATGGGTAAACATTCATATGAACATACAGAATGCTGGCAATTATTAACGGTGAACATAGGGATTTAACATGGAATTTTTGTTTTATGCAATTCCTGCTCTATTTATGTTGATGATGTCTTCACTATTTCGCCCCATGGACGTCAAAACTTATCAATTTTCTTAAACCACTTGAATAACATTCATAAAAATATTAAGTTCACCGTAGAAGTCGAAGAAAATGGCATTATTCTCTTCCTGGATGTATTACTGGGAAGAAGAGAAAATGGTTCTTACTACATTCAGTCTACAGGAAGCCTATGCACACTAATCAATATATTAATGCCAATTTACTTCATCATCCTTGTCAGAAATATGGTACTATTAATTGCCCAAGGAGAAGAAATTTGTCATTCAGAGAAATTAGAAGAAGAGATGAAAGGAATTAAGAATATTTTTATGAAGAATGGTTTTTTCTATATCTATAACAATGCTAATAAAAGGGACGTATTGTGCTTCCTTATGTCAAAAATGTCACGGACAAGATTGGTAGAATTCTTCGTTTTCTCCATATGTTAAAATTCGACATATGTTGAGACAAGTAAAGGACGTCATCCCTCTTCAGTTATCAGGGATTTACCAGATTCCATGTGTCTGCGGGAAAGTTTACATTGGCCAGACTGGAATAACTATTTCAACTAAATGAATGAACACCAGAGTTCAATCATATTGAACCAGTCAGAAAACAAACAACTGTCCAGCTGTGTTTTCATTGTGGTTGTGACGAGCGTTATGTGCCATAAGTGTTTTTTTTTTGTCTGTGATTGCGACTGAATACAATGATTAGAAACTTTTGACTAAATTGACAAATACACCAGAAGATGAAACTATACACAAATCGGAAAAGATAAAAGATTGAATAGCATACCTCGACTAAGGTAATATAAAAATCATGCGACAACAGGTTGGACAATCCAAAAATGGTAGGACATTTATAGGATGAAGTCGACGAAGAACAATTCAACAATTGACGAAATAAGAAAACGCATAAAGATGATTAAAAGTGATGCAGTCATAAATGAAATCACAATAAATGTTCAAAATGGCCACCGTCATTGTCAATGAAGGCGACGACGAAGTGAATCCTCTACTCTTTCCAGCATCTGCCTGTTGTTGAGTATATCCTCCAAATTGTCATATGTGACACTGTGTTGTACTGCTATTCTTCGTGTACTAGACCGTGGGCGTGTTCTACCACGATCTTGAGCAGCAGGCTTAAAGGACCCATGATCTCGAAGATGCTGAACAACATGTACAAAGGTACGAACATTTGGAAGATGACGATTCGGAAATCGTTCCAAAAAAATTTTCCGACCTTGGGCAGCGTTTCCCTAAGCTTCACTATATGCCAGCGCAATGTCTGTATACTCGCTATCCGTAAATGCAGGCATTTTTACTGATTATAACATTTATAATAATTATTAATCGATTTATGTGTCAAAATTTATTTGGAAATGTTGACAACTCACATTTATCAAAAACAATTGTTTTATTGTTATTGCTGCTAGGTTATATTATTATGGAAATACCTAAACGACTCGTTAATTTATGGGGGAAGGGGGGGGGTAGCATTTTCTAACAAAAAATGCGCAAAATTTATGATACATCATATAATATTTAAATATAAATTTTCTAATAAAAATTTATAGCTTGCTCGCTATTAAAATTCATGAAATTTTTTTTGTCGGAACCAGATTGAATTCCTGAAGTTTTATCATTCAGCGAGCTAATAAAATGACGCAGTTAAAAGGCAAGAAACTCTCCATGATTCAATGTGCATGCTACGTATCGAATAATTGATCTGATTTGAGCGCCAAACTCCGAATGTGTGAATGTAGAATCCATGTGACGTAGTACTACGTACGTGTAAGACCGTAGGCTGCCGAAATACTACAGACGTGAAGGTTATTTGCATACGATTAGTATGCGAGTTGATTCACACTTTATTTGCTTAGCGAACGTGCGAACGACGAACAGACATTGTTATGCTTTCAGGACATTAAATGAGCTTACAACTTGATATAAAATGATTAAAATTGTAACTAATTACGACATGAATATGAACTTGAATTAGAGGCTACACAATTTTCAATATTTCAATTTCTTTTGGCGCGAGTGATATAATTTTATAGAAACCGAAGAATATATTGGAAGAATGAATAGCGTAGTAATAGAAGGTAGACGAAACAGAGGAAGACCAAAGATAAGATGGAAGGACTGTATTGCGATAGACTTGAGAGAAAAGGAACTGAATGAGGACGACAAGCAAAACAAAAATGAGTGGAAGAAGAAAATAAAAAATTGCGACCCCTTAACGAATGGGAAAAGCTAAAGAAGAAGAAGATGTCAGTGTCAAGTGCAATTTGCATAGTTTATATATAAAATAATTTTCCTGGTATAGAATCCTTTGCATGAAAATTTAGGTATGGAATTTATACATAATACACAGGATTATAGGATATATAGAAAAAGTATTAATGCAAACCTGTAGAAAATTTAGTAAACTTTAATTTTTATGGCTGCAAAATTTCTTGACTGAAAGGTGATATCCAGTAGTTATTCTTTCCAATTTAATTTTTCAAATAACATAAATCTCGAAAAAACATTTAATAGCTATTTGTGTATTAAGAGCGCAAAATAGGACATTGTCGATTGAGAGGCATTCTCTCGAAATCGACAATGTACATTTGTGCTCGAAACACACACAAGATTTTTTCTACAGTCACTACCATAAAAAATAATAAAATGTACACTTTGTACTACACACTACTCATTTATAAGGATTAATATAAAGAAAAAAGTCTTTTATATTTAATTTTAATTTATCGTTATTTCCCATTCTTCTTGACCTATTGCTTATATTTAGTCTAAACATTTTATACTTTCGTTTTTGTAAATGAATGCCCTATTTTATTTTCACAATAGTGCATTTTTTTTTGTTATGTAATATACCGACAGAGCAGTTATATGTCAGATTGATTTGTAAAGGTGGTAAATGTGTCACTATAGTGCCATTAATTCCTGACTAAACGTTTCCATTAAGAATGTAGACAAGTGATATTTCTCAACATTGTATAGTTACAAATTTTGACAGCGAGCGTTTTTTCTACTTTGTCGCGCTAGAGCGGCAAAGTGACATTTTGCGTTGACAAAAGAGAGCGTAAATGCCTACTTTCTATGTAGACTGTAGAAAAATGTATTTTATTTGATTTAAACCAAAATCTAGTGGCTTGGTTCTATATTAGAATAAGGCTTCAAAATTTTCTGAACGATAGTATTTGAGTTAGAGCGTAAAGAGGATTCACATACATACACACAAACATCATCGTGAAAATGTTAAAATTGGATTAGGGGAACCTTAAAACGTGGTCATTTACTATAATCTTGATATGCTATTTTTAGCACGATCCCTATACCTCTCTTAATAAGGGTAACTGGAGATAAAAATATAATTTAATTTAACCTAAGCTATTTTATATATTCTATGAAATTTTAGAAAAGAAATTGTATAATAATTATTTCTTATAGGTAGATACATCTTGCAACCTTGCTTCTGGAAGAAAAAACATTTGAGACATTCAAATGTTTGTAATGGTTAGATAAATGTCAGTGTCAAAAAATAAAGTGTAGGAGACATATAGCACATTCATGGAATAATTGCGTTAAAAATACATTTCTTTTTGTAATGGTAGTATCATACTTACGACTGTACTGTAACAGAAGTTTCTACAACACGCAAGGTCTATATCACAGAGGCACAGATTAGTAACTTGCGAATTTTCCAGTTAGATTATATGAATGCAGAAAACTTAAATATGGAAAGATCATTGTAAAAATAGTAAAAATCTGATGTGACTAACACAATACCTCCCCCAGACAAGTGCTAATTTCTTTAGTTCCAACAGTAAATAATACAATATTTATGTTAGTATTATTTATAAAACTGAAGGTAAAGGAAACTGACAATATATTCAATTAATTACTATATTAAACTTTATTTTTTTAGTAAAATTTTTTGCAAAGTAATATTTATTTATTAAATTACCACCTACAATTATATTAAAAACAAGAATAAATAAACTTCTGGATGCTATGATTATTACTCCAATTCAACAAATTTTGATATGGTGTATTGAGTGTATAGAACTTGAATACATTGCTTATAATAAAATTTCTTAGGTTTAATAATAATTTATTTGCAAATAAACCATTGTCTAGATGCGACAGATGTTTTGTCTTTAATAATTCGCAAATAATTTTTATTAAAGTAATAAAATTTAAGATGGCAATTAATTGAGTATATTGTCAGTTACCTTTACCCTCAGTTTTATAGATAATACTAACATAAATATTGTATTATTTACTGTTGGAACGAAAAAATTTGGGACTTGTCTTTTGTCACATATTTGCCCGTAGATTATTGTTTAAATGAGAAATTTAGTTAATAACATTGGCCGCTAGTATGAACAAGATTAAGGGTGATTAGCGAGCATTTGATTAGCATTGTTTTATCTCATTCAATCATTCATGGTTTATTTTAGAGAAAAATAGTTCAAATATAAAATTCGTATAATTAATTTGTCTATAACTTTTATTTGAAATATTTTTCTCTAAAATAATCTATAAACGATTGACAGAGATAAAACAATGCTAATCAAATGCTCGCTAATCACCCTTAATCACTTGTTCATACTAGCGGCCATTGTATTTAAATCCAGTATACTTTATTAATACATACAATAAACAATGCCCAAATATAATCTTAACTATTATAACCTAAAAATTTATTTTTAAATAAAAATAAAATAAATATTTCATCACGGCATATTACCCATTGCTGGGTGTGCCAATCTGCTTTATTGTTGTTAATATATTTATTTCATAGGGTACGAATACATTTGGGGTTGGGCTCGTATAATTTCATCATATTGCATCACTAAGTAATTGACATTAGTACTTTCTGAAAGCAATCCCGTCCAAAACCTCAAATCAAGGTCTTGTATCCTCGTTAAATTTTGAAAGATGCAAATAAATCAAGGCGAATTTTCATTGCCAATTTGAGGACAACAAGCTCTGTAGTCTGTAGAGACTGTAAGAGAAACATGCGGAAACAGTTATATGTGTCCAAGATTCGCACTTTGCCCCTTGTGAAGCGGACTAATAATAGCCCGCACATCTACTCGCTGATCCGATCGCAGAACAGAACACAACACAACATTTGCACAGTTCGGAGGAAAGGCAATCAAATGAAATGAAAGAAGGGAAAGTAACCAAACTTTCTTTGCCGAAATTTACACGCTGATACTTTCGTGGATTTTATTTTCAAGATCGTAATTGATTTGCAAATAAAAAGCAATTATACTCTTCTTTTAGTCAGCACATTTTCAATGAGAATAATTTCTAAATTGAGAACGCATTTAAAAAAAACGTACATCTTTTCATTACTAATACAATTATTAAAAATGTTTGTTTTTAATTAATTTTATTTAAATTTTATACTGCAAACTATGTATATAATTGTGGGATGTGGATTAAGTGTTAACAATTACTCGAAAGTTCAGTTAAACACATTTTTTTTACTATACCAACGTTTCGGTGCACTCTTGCACCTTCTTCAGGGTCTACAACAATTATACAACAAAAATGTAATACATACAAAATAATATGGACATTATCACACTTACAGTAAGATCTTTCAAATTATTACAATTCATGTACACAAAATATTCGTACAAAACTACTCCTATTGGTCATCTGTACAGTACACCAATAGGAGTCCGTTTCAA
The DNA here is from genome assembly GCA_951394225.1 of Harpalus rufipes. Lineage (NCBI taxonomy): Eukaryota > Metazoa > Arthropoda > Insecta > Coleoptera > Carabidae > Harpalus > Harpalus rufipes. The sequence goes on along the minus strand of OX596283.1, from coordinate 19,965,466 downwards.
TGATGTCACCAGAATCCTTACACAGGATATTTCCGGCTATTTTCCGTATTATTTGGTTGTAGTTTTTTAGAGCAAATGGATGTGTGTATGCTCATTGAATTTTTTGGTACGATGTTTATTAAATTGAATGAATGTTTTGTACGAATGTATTTTGTGTGGATGACTTGTAACAATTTATAAGATCTTACAGTAAGTGTGATAATGTTATTTTGTATATATTACATTTTTGTTGTATAATTGTTGTAGGCACTGAAGAAGGTGCAAAAACGTTGGTATAGTAAGAATAAAACTTTTTTACCTCCGGCTAAGAGAGGTATTGGATTCATGCTAAAAATCGCATATCCAGATTTTAATGATTAAGCACGTTTTAAGGTCCCTACAATCCGATTTTAATATTTTTATGATGATGTCCGTTTATGTATGTATGTATGTATGTATGTATGTATGTATGTGTGTGTGGGTATGTGTATGAATGTGTGTGTGTGTGTGTGTGTGTGTGTGTGTGTGTGTGTGTGTGTGACGATCGTTTCGAATCGCATAACGCCAGTACTTCAATTCCAAAAATCATATTTTTTCGTATTCCTCGAGTGTAGATCCATATGCAGACATGATTAGATTTTGGTTATAATTGGTCCACGGGAAGTACCCTCATTTGCAAGTTTTAAAGTTAAAGAATTATAAAGATATTAAATTTCATAAATCAGCCAGCTATGCTAACCATGGAAACTGCTAATATATTCCGATAATTCAAATTGACAGATGTCAGTATATATGAAAAGAAAATGAATGTGACAGCTTCTAGGACATTGAGATAGATATTGGGAAAGACACGGGAAGATAAGGTAAAGAATTAAAGGATAAGGGAAATGGCTCGAGTAATAAAGTTTCTAGAAAGATACAAGAGAGACGATTACATTGGTTTGAACATGTCATGAGGAAAGATGAATAATATATTGGAAGAAGAATGAATAGCTTAGTAATAAAATATTACGGAAGACAAGAGAAAAGTAACTGAATGAGGACGACACGCAAAACAAAAATGAGTGGAGGAAGAAAATAAAAAATAGCGACCCCTAACGAATGGAAAAACTAAACAAGAAGAAGTGGTCAGTATCAAGTGCAATTTATGTAAGGAATTTGTACATAATACACAGGATTGACGGAATTTTTTTATTAAGTAATAATTTTTCTCTGGGTAGTGTAATGACTTCACGCACAATTTTGAAATTTGGAAATTTATAAATATTGAGAAAAAATGGGTGTATTACAAATTTTTAAATTACTAATAATAATATATTTTTTTTAGGTTTAACATCTTATTGTAACAAGGAAAAAATAGAAAAACTAATACACCTTAGGCCATGACCTATTATGTTTAATTATTTTCCCATCCTTTCTATTATTGAATTAGAAAAATTTAGCAAACATCTATGTTTACCTTGGTGACAACCTAATACATTCAAATAGTATTAGAGTGGTTGAGACATTAGACACTGTAGGAATGCGTTGAGTCATCTACTAATTGCATATGAAACATGTTCACTGCAACTCTTGTTTTGCTCTTCGTCAAAAATAAACTATTATCTAATTTACCGTTACATGAAGACAGCTTTTTGCGTATATCTTTCGTCCATAAAAAGTTGTTTTTAATTCAAAAGATATAAAGATGTGTAAATTTAAATGAAGACATCGATACATTGTAACGAAGGAAGTAAAACTTACATTTTAAATTATTTAATTAAAACTTCTTTTTTACCTTCCGTCACCTATAGGTAAGGAAGGTATTGTCTTTGGTCAAAAAATTCGATGGTGAGTTTTTAATGAATAAGCACGTTTTAGAGTCTCTACAATACAAATTTAATGTTTTTACGATGATGTCTGTTCGATAACTTCAATACTACAATTTCAAAAATTATAATTCTTTCATATTCCTCTTTCGTACGTCCATATGAAGAGTTGGTTAGATTTTGGTTACGATTGGTTAACAGGAAGTACCCTAATTTGAAGTTTTGAAAAAACGCTGTTAAATATCATTTTTTGACCATTTATGTTATTATAAATAAAAGAATAAGTTATTCTGTAGTGGATATAATAATATTTTTTTCTTCATATTCAATGAATTTAGAGATAAAGAATTATACAGAAATATCTTGCAACCTAATGCTGCTAAAAGCTGCACCATGGAAACAGAATATTCAAATATGACTAATTGACAGATGTCAGTGTCAAATAAAATTTACATAATATCTTTGTGAAATGATTTTACTGGAAATATAAAAATGTAAAATAATTTAAGGTGGCAAAAACAAATCACATGAGGTAATATAACAGATTATAGCCATAAGCCAATTCAGCAGATTATTAAGTTATAAATATAATGCTATATATATATATATATATATATATATATATATATATATATATATATATATATATATATATATATATATTTATTTATTTATTTTCTATATCTTATTTTAAAAACATGCTGTTGTTTTTGGGAGTAGTTCAGTTCAGTTCAGTACGAGGTAAGTTCATTTCTCCCCTAACGTCCATAGAATAGTTTGCAAAAAAAAATCTATGTAGAATTTATACAAAATACATAAAATTTACGGAAGGTATTGTGCTGGCCACATCAGATTTTTAAATATATATTTTTTTTGAAGCGTGTATTATACAGGGTGTTCCAAGGTTAAACAACCAAACCTAAAATATATATAGGACTTATACAGGTGACACTGAAAAACAGGCCACTCAAAATAACTTTTTTATTTATAATTATTTTTTAATTTTCTTAGTATATTTGTAAACTAGGCTGAGGGGCTCACAAATTGTGGTATTTGGCATGATGGTAGCGCTTCCGATTTAACCGGAAGTGACAATTAGCCTTCATATTTCAAGTGGAACACCATACATATTTTTATATATTTGGAATTTACGAAATTACGAATTCAACCAAATGTTGGAAGTGAATTTTTATTGAATAAATAAATTACAAAAACATAATAGAAAAATATAAATAATTAATCTGTTAAGCCATATCAGGTAGGCTGTGATAACAAATGGATCATTTTTTTGTGATAAAATATAGAATCTTACAAAAATAACTTACTATTTAAACAATTAACTTAAATAATACTCAATATTATCTCAACTATTTTTACATGCATTAAATAAATATTTTATATTCGTTAAACCACACTTTCCCAATACAAAATATTTGTATTTATTTTAAAATATATCAAATCTGAATATTAAAAATTACAAAGTCGAAATCAAAAACAAGGTTAAATATCATTTAATTTCATCGGTTTTTTTTTCACGGTGCAAATAATTTTTGTTATAACAATAAAATATGAATCAATTTTATTGTACAAAATTAAATGTCACAATATTTCCTTACAAAATTTCCTCAGAAGTATGTCCTTGAATCTTCAGAGATATATGCATTGGAAAATAGCTTTTTTTCTGCCAATTTTGTAAGGAGACAAGTACGAGAGTGGTTTGAAAAAAATCCTGAATTACGGAGAAGGCCTTGGATTTTGGAAAGCAATCTTATCTTCTTTTATTTAACTCTTCATATGAACTGTCAAATTTCAATACAATCGGTCTAATCGTAACAAGCGTCTATGTCGATCTACCTAGCGTTAAATCGGTAATGGATAAAAACGAAGTTCGTGCGGTGATCAAGATTTTTCATTTGAAAGGAGAGACGGCAACGGAGATCAAAACCAGATTGAATGCTTCACCTTCTTTTTCCACTGTGAGTTTCTGGGTTTCGCAAATTAAGAATGGCTGGACAAAAACCTGCGACGAACCACGTTCAGGTTTAATCTGCCGCTCACTGAGCAATGGTCTGGGTTCCGTGGCAGTTGGTAAAAGAAGACACCACAATTACTTCAAATAAGATATAATTTAACTAATAAAACACTTACGTTACAATTTTGTTACACTTAAACTTAACAATTATAATTCTGTGTGTGGCAAGGTAGTAAACTAAAATGGCCACCGGTTGATCACCTCCTCCACACGTTTTTTTTTTCTCGTTCATTTTGAAGGCTGGATTCTTTCCCCGAAATTTGGCGTATTCCAGCCCCAATTTAGTGGACTTCTCGGAGTCCGGTCCACTTCTAGGTTGACTGTTGGGTTTGCTTCCAACGAAACGTCTGAGACGTCCTTGGGCCTTCGATCTTAGTTGTTTCCTCGCCATCCGTCAGCCTCTCTCTGCTAACCATCCGGGTCATGCCCTTCCCATGAACCATTGCGGCCCGCAGTTTCCACCAACTTTCTGCAGCCCACTACCTTGCCGACACACTGACATACAATATTTAATTCTATAAATAACTATTGGAGGGACCAAAATCGTCTACCACACTGGAAATTGTGTATAAAGTCCACGATATGGTTCTGGAAGATCGACAAATGAAAGTGCGTGAGATTAAGGAAGCCATAGGGATCTCTTATGAATCTGTAGTTCATATTTTACATAATGAGCTGGGTGGATGCCGCATTTGCTTAGTTCGGAGCAAAAGCGCATTCGAGCCCGAACTTCAGTCGAAAATTTGGAGTTGTTTACGTAAAATTTGGTCAATTTCAAAAGACGTTTCATAACCATGGATGAAACATGGATACACATTACACTCCAGAGACGAAAATGCAGTCGAAATATTCACTAAAATTTGGCTATTTGATGCATGAATCCAATACCTCTCTTAGCGAGAGGTAAAAACATTCGATGAATATACTGATTACATGATTGATGCAATGCAGATTTTAAAAACTTTCATTCTCAAATTTATCAAAGAACTCTCAGATTAAGTGTACACTAAACACATTATACAACCATGACTAAAAAACTTTCTTTTTATTTATGACCTTTTTAGCTCAAAGCGGCCACCTCTCGTCAATTCTAAACCCATTTCCTCAAATTGAAAATCAAATTCAAGATCAGTATATGTTGTATCGTACACATACGCTCTCATCGTATGTCCCCATCCCCATGGACTTCCTGGTGTTCATGACCACCTCACTCCTACCTGTCTATGCTTCACTTTCGCTTGACTTTCATTCGGGCGCACGACTGCGCGTAGCGGCTTTCGTAGTACTCCGCGTACCGTTAGCGTTAGTCGGTGAGTCACTGCAGTCAGTGCCGGAGCCGCATGCCGTCCGATATCGCGAGTGCTGTGAAGTGATGAGTGAGTGAACAGGACTTGATAATTGGGATGTCAGATGGACGCGAAATGTCATCTCTAGGTAGGAGGATAGCCGATAGTGCAGACGATAGGGTGGAGGGTAGAAATGCGTTAAAACGTAAAAGGACTTGTTGCCTCGCAAGGGTGTGTTTTGTTTATCATGTGCATGTGGAGTGGATTTGTTATGAATAAGTGAGATTGACATCAAAATTTACAAATGTTTCGATTTCATTTAAATTAATATAAAAATTAAGATTTGGTGACCTAAATTTCTACATTTAATTCAAAAATCTTGGAAGATTTATTCATATGTTTTATATTTATTGTTTATTTGATAAAGTGCTCCAAATTTTAATTTTCATTCGATTTCTGTAAGATTATGTCTGATCATTCTTCACTGAGCAATTTATATAAATGTGTTCAAAAAATTGAATAAATTTTCATAAAAGTTATTCGTTCCTATGATACATGGTGTTGACCGCGAACCGCGACACAAGACTTTAATATGTAAAATAATATTTTTGTAATTTCCTGCTCTCCTAATATTTTGCATGCTTTAACAAATAAATTAACAAATGTTTGAAGTTTTACCTGTCAAGTTAGATAATAGTATTTTATGTATCTAGAACGAAAAGTGAACCTTTAACTGCCGAGGCCGTAATTACTTGTAAGTACCTTAAAGACACTTTTCGTCTGAGGTACATACATAATTTTATGTCATACTGGTTTCTAGTTAAATTAAATTATTAAAAGAAATATGCAGCAATTTGTAGCAGAGTTTGTGTAAGTAGGTCAAGTCGCAATTGTTCGAAAATTTTGACAGATTTAAAATGAATTTTCTGGTTTCGTTAACATTATTATTTGCTATAATTAATGAAAAATACATTCCTCCAGATATTTTCGATGAAGCTGCTGAGGTGAAGAACAATTTAATGTTTCACTTTTGTTTTGTAAATTAACAATAATAATAAAAGTAAATTAACTTGACAGATAAAAGACTAACATTTGTTAATTTTTAATTTCAGTTCCATATATTTTCGACAGTTTCATACCTAATTTCTGCCGTTATAAATCACGCAAAATTAATTTTATTGATTCAGATGTTGAATTTAATGCTCTACAACTTTTATTTGAAGCTTTTTAACCTAAAATAATTAGGGAAGCAGAAAATTACGATTAAGATTTTACATGTTCATGTCGCGGGGAACACATTTAGTTTTTTCTTTAAATTTTATAATTTTCAAACGTGTTTATACATTTTTGTGTGTGTGAGTGTATTTCATAAATAGTTTAACATTATATAACTAGCGTTATCCTGTTTAAAATTATGTATGAAAACTTTATATTTATAAATTTCCTTAATGATATCAACAGGTAACGATAATGATGAAGGATACATTGTTCTTGTGCTAGACAGATATTTTAAATAAAATATCAGTTATAAAATTAATACTGACATATATTATAACTATATCAAAATTTGTTTTGTATTTAAACTTGTGATTGTAGTACATATTTGGTTATATTGTTTTTATAGTGTCCCATTTTCTGACTCATACAAAAAATGTTTATCGTAAAATTTGGTGAGTGTTTTATCAAAAAAATTATAGGAAATATTTGATAATTGGTATTGGTACTACAAATTTATTAAATTGTTATTATCCTGTATTATCAATTTAAATTATGAATCTAGAACAAACAACAATATTAATGAATATTTATTGAAGTTAAAATTATTCATTCGTAAGAAAGTATTTTGTAGATAAAATGTCATATATCCGTATACATATCCGGTAAAAAATATGAATACTTCATCAAATATAAACACAAACCTATTGGAAAATCCGAACGAATTTTCTAGAAAATATGCCAGAAAACACTTTCGACTTCACGCAGACAGCACACAAACAAAATCTGTTTATTTACTGCGTATTATGATAAAAATGTTTCAACAAAATTATTACTATACACGTTTTTATTTCTATACAAAATCTTTCCATTCAGAGAAACAAAATAAAAACATATATTCAATATTACACAGAAAACTTATTTACATTTGTAAAATTTGTGAATGAAAAAATAATAAAAATGTTTACCTGTTGTTAAAGCTACTACGCATTTGCGATAATTGATTGTGTACCAATACAAGGAAATAGAATTTGCGCGCCAAATTTAGATCATATGAATTACAATATAGTAGCCAATTAGGAGACGGGAAATTTAGAATATGTTAATAATTATAACAATATAATGGAGTTAATATTATAAATTATTGTAATAAATAATGACTACTTTTTGTAGTGCAGTTTGTCGTATTACGCAACTGATATACTGCCAGCAAATATGTACAAGTGTTCGTAAACGTTTATCCATCCAAATTATAACCGTGGTGTCCCTTTCTTAACTTATAAATCTTATATACGAGTTATAAAGCCATTGACAATAGTTGCTATATGTAGATTTTTAGTTAGGGGTTGTTAAAATGACAAGAGTATCAAAATGCAAAATTTATTTTAATTAGTATATTAACAACAGGTAAGATTGTACTGGAAAATTTTTGAATTTACTTTTCTGATTTCAAAAACGGAATAAAACAAAGTGCGTTGTTAGGGTAACGAATCAATAAATTGCGCAGATTTTGACATTTTCGGTCAATAGAGTTATTGCGTGTCTCATTTTTGTAGTTAAAATTTTCCATACATTGTCTAATAACTAACAGAATACCATATCTGACAATCATATGTAAAAGTAATTTTACTGGATAAAAATTACTCACTTCAACCATAAAATGATATTTTTAACTATCGCTAAGAGCGGTATTGGATTCATGCTAAGAATCGCATATCTAGATTTTAATGATTAAGCACATTTTAAGGTCCCTACAATCCGATTTTAATATTTTTATGATGATGTGTGTGTGTGTGGGGGGATGTTGGAAGGACTTAATATCTGTTAACTACGTATTTCTCAATCGGACATTACTGGGAAGAGCTGAAAAGGTTTTGGTAATTATTGGACAACCGGAAGTAGCAGATTCTTAAAAAAAATTTAAATATTAATTTTGAAATTTTTTATTCTTGCTATTAGTAAAGAAGAGTAAATTCTCTATCTGATACATATAAATATTTTATTATATCTTTTATAGATTTAGAGATAAAGAAATATAAGTTATATAATAATCTGTTGTAATAAATCTCACAGCCCAAATAATGTCATCCAATTGAAAAATGAAAATGTTTGTAACTGACAGATAAATGTCAGTGTCAAAAATCCAGAGACATTACTGAAGATTTTTTTCTGGGAAGTACATACATTATAAATAAATAAATATTTCATCACGGCATATTACCCATTGCTGGGTGTGCCAATCTGCTTCATGCACAGATATCGGTAATGATGGAATATTTGTACCGTGCGGGCACTTACCAGGCGTCACCTCACATGCAGTCAATGCTGGCGTGGAGAGTGCGCCACAGGGGTCAATTTTGTGCCACTAAAATTCGATGTAATTTTTTGGCGTCGGTCGGGATCGAACCCGGGTCCCCAGATTCGCGACCAGACACTCAGACATACGGCCACGAGACCCCATTATATTATTTCTTATTGTATTAATAGTTAAATATTTAAATTATAGGTATATTACATATACCCTTCAAAAAATACTGTCAATCCCGACAATGAATTGGAAACATTTCGAAAAATTAGAAGAGTAGGACAATATTTCTTCATAGAATGAATTTAAAATTAAGATATTTTAATATAAAGAATTTTTGGTGTAGAGTGTAGAAATACAAGAAATGTTGACAAGCAGATATGGGGACCCGTGTCAGAATGATTTATTTTCATCGACAAGTAAATTCCACACTCCTGGTGACAAATTAGCTACGTGAATTTAGAAAATCTTGAAATTTTAATGAAAAATTTGATATCTATGTACATAATTACTAATTGCCATTCTAACACGGGCCCCCATATTTTCTTGTCAAGGCCAACAATGCCACATGACTGCTCGCGCCCTATATGAAACCAAAACCGAGAATGGCGAGAGGTATTGTGCTGGCCACAACAGATTTTTTTGGACTTCATACGTAATATGCCGCTTCCATTATCATTAATTATTGATATCTTCATAAATACACCCATTATTAGGTAAAAGGCGAGATGGTATATTTATTTGCGTATAAGAAAAATATATTACCTTGTCAAAATTGAAGTAAAGAATTCATTATAATCAATGTTTTATTTAATGACATACAATTAAATATTACCCAATATGAACTTGATTTCTGTCCTATGCATGTTGAAACGTCTTTCGAAATTTTGGCTACTGGAACATTTAATTGCAAATGTTGCATATGACATTGACATTAAAAAATACTAATCCACAATATACGAACTTGCGAAATCGTATCTATATTTTCAGAATAGGTAATACATTTACGCGTAGGAAAATTCAATAAAGAAGCTGAAACGCATGTTTGGAGAAATTATTGATAATGTTTTTTCAAGAATACAAGAATAGAAAATAGAGCGAACGTGTTTATGAAAAATTTCACAGAAAAGTGTATCCTCAGAATGTAGTATATTTATATTTATTCTTACATGAGAAGCACACGTGTAGCAATATTATAGGTATTTTCCATCTTCCAGTATTCAATGAGATATTTATGAAAAACAAAAACTGCTATCTGCCAATTTGAATGGGATGAAATTAAATAGAACACCATTTATAAAGTTATTAACAAGTATTTATGTTTTGTTTGTTTTTTGCATGGCCTACTGAAAAATAACTATAGAAATAATATTTATTTACGATAGAAATGGCCAGCACAATACCTTCCGTCAATCCTGTGTATTATGTATAAATTCCATACATAAATTTTCTTGCAAAAGATTCTAAATTTCCAGTAAAATTATTTCATAAACAAACTATGCAAATTGCACTTGACACTGACATCTTCTTCTTTAGCTTCTCCCATTCGTTAGGGGTCGCTATTTTTTATTTTCTTCTTCCACTCATTTCTGTTTTGCGTGTCGTTCTCATTCAGTTCCTTTTCTCTCAAGTCTACCGCAATACAGTCCTTCCATCTTATCTTTGGTCTTCCTCTGTTTTTTCAACCTTCTATTATTAAGTTATTCATTCTTATATTATTCATCTCTTATAACACTAGAGTTAAGTATTTTCTTACCGTATCTTTCCGTGTCTTCCCCAACATCTACTTCAACATCCTCATCTTTGCCACATTCATTACCTATCATTGATACTGACATTTGTCAATTTAAATTATCTGAATATATTAGCAGTTTCCATGGTTAGCATAGCTGACTGATTTATGAAATTTAAAATCTGTATAAATCTTAACTCTATATCTATTAAATATGAAGTATAAAATGCAATCAAATCGTATAGAGAATAATATATTCTTTAAGTTATAATAACGTTACATGTCTATAAATCATATTTAACTGTTAAAATCTTCAAATGAGGCTACTTCTGGTTGACCAATTATAATCAAAATCTAATTACTTGTTCTTCTGGATGTAAACTTGAGGAATACGAAAAAAATATAATTTTTGAAATCGTGGTATTGAAGTTATGCGATACCTACATACATACATACATACATACATACATACATACATACATACTGACATCATCGCAAAAATGGTAAAATCGTATTATAGGGACTCTAAGACATGCTCATTCACTAAAAACTCATTGAATTTTTGACCAAAGACAATACCTTCCTTACATAAAGGTGTCGGAAGGTAAAAAAGAAGAAAAAATATACTAGTATCTAGAATTAAAGAAACGTATATATTAATTAATTTACAATTATTTCTATGTCAATTCTTATTCCTTTTACGGAATATAAAATTATTTAATACAACATGGTCATTTTCAGTAGTGCTAACGTATGGTACGAAAATAAACTACAATTATTTCAAATAATTTTGTATTCCGTAAAAGGAATAACGATTTGTCTTAGAAATAATTGTAAATATCATTAATATATACATTACTTAATACTAGTTCTTTTTTTCTTCTTCTTTTAAAAATAAATAACACCCAATAATTTCTATAATCTATTTTTTCAGGTTGATGTGAGTCTTTTGCCTAATCATTTTCACTATACATACAATATGATATCCAAATTTACCAATGTTTTTCAAGTATTCATTAATCTAATGTTTTCCGTTTCATAGCTTACGTGATTTTTAAAACGTAAAATGTTTCCTTCCAATCTTTTTTTAATTGTTGTTTGTTTATTAACCTCAAGCTTGTGAAATTTCAAGTTTAAAATAAATGAACTGAAAACGATACAAAATTAGAAACTGGAATTGAGCAACTTGTTTACAAGGGTTAATGAACGAATTTTTCAAAATCAAATAATTTTATTTAATGTAAACATTTGATACAATAGAATGTTGTTTTATTCATTTATTTGTGTATATTATAAATAAAAGACTATCGTGAGAATCAAATAACAGTTGCAATTTCTATTACGGAAGTGGGTTTTTGTTTTAAACACTTTCTTTTTCAATTCATTTGTTCACTTTTCGTGCCAGCGGAAATACGGTGACCAAAACTACACTTTCATATTTTTAAATTTGTTTTATTTCCAAATCGTTCATAAAATGTCATGACCAACTGAGAATAAAAAAAATGCATCAGTTAAATAAAATTTCTTTTTCTTCAAACGTCACAAAAGAGCATCTATTGTGACTTGATTCACAAGGTAGAAATAAAATAAATATCCATAGAAACTATACAAAATCAACGAATAAGAAGTAACTTAATAAAAGAAACCTTTAATATCGCCCTCAATGTCACTGTAACACGCTAGGTAACCTAAGAATAAAGTTACTAAATTCCACCAATAGCTGTCAAATTTAATTAAATAACCTATGAATTGAAATATAAACTAAATTTACTTTTGAGGAAATAACATATTAAAGAATAGCAGACTTACAGATTACAATTACAGGGACGGTAATGAACGTAAGAATACTTAGAATTAAAGTGATATAAGAAAAATTTATATTATTTTGTAGTGATTCCTGGACATATCTTTCCGCCACACTGTTAGATTTTCATCCAATTGAACAACTTCAGGGGGCATACATTATAATACTTCAAATTCCGACATAATTGCACACAAGGAATAAAAATCTGATGTGGCCAGCACATAACCTCTCGCCGTATATTTTACCTGGCTGTATGCATAAAGCAAAGAATATTTTTATAAATACAAATAATATATTCATATAAATCTATGACGTATAAACTTCTTTATTATTCAATAATAGCATGTCTCAACATAAAGATATTTACCATAAATTATGTTACAATAAATTACAAAGTAGAGTTTACCATATATAAATATTAGGCTGGTAACAGCAATTTTCAATTCGAACAACTTTGTTTACTTTCTCTTCATATTCTTCTAGTAAAAACATTAATTTTGGGCGGTCTAAAATGTATATATCTGGATTGTGCATCTATTCTTACATATCTTCTTTTACATTTTATTTTTTCATACTTGTTATATCTAAATAACACTAATTCCTTTTAATAAAGTGACGGATAGATTGCACTCCGATTATTCTTATATCGATGTGTAATTTTGTCAATATTTACAACTTACTTGAGAAGAATTTGATAGCTTTTTCGCAATTCAAAGTTACTCTAGTCTACAGTACTGGTGTACATTGTCCCATAATGTTTGAAACAAATTTAAGTCCTTCAACCTAGACTTGTCATCTCCATAATAGTCACAGATCAAGAACTAAGGGATTCTCCAAGTACATTTTTAATTCATTACTCATTATTTCTGACACTGACATTTATCTGTCAGTTACAAATAATTTAAATTATCAACTATTTTTCATGGCATCCTTTCGGTTGTAAAATTAATTACAACATTATTTTATATATTATATTCCTTTTTTCTCTAAATCTATAAAATATGTATAAAAATATTTGAATGTATCAGAAAGAGAATTTATTTTTCTTTAATATTATCAAGAAAAATTTTCAAAAAATAATATTTAGAAGATTTTTTTTCAAGAATCTTCTATTTCCGGTTGTCCAATTGTTACCAAAACATTATGTATCAGAAAGAGAATTTATTTTTCTTTAATATTATCAAGAAAAATTTTCAAAAAATAATATTTAGAAGATTTTTTTTCAAGAATCTTCTACTTCCGGTTGTCCAATTGTTACCAAAACCTTTTCAGATCTTCCCGGGAATGTCCGATTGGGAAATACGTTGTTAAACAAATTTTAAGTCTTATAGTTTTTGAGTAACCGTCCTTCCAACATCCCACACACACACACACACACACACACACATCCACACACACACACACACACACACACAGACATCATCGTAAAAATGTTAAAATCGGATTGTAAGGACCTTAAAACGTGCTTATTCAATAAAATCTGGATATGCGATTTTTAGCATGAATGCAATACCTCTCTTAGCGAGAGGTAAAAATGCACAGTTTTTATTTAAACGTCAAAACGTGAAAATTTTCACTTCAATGTTTATAACAAAAAGTGAACAAATAAGTATCCATAGGTACATGGCAATTGAAATCGCAAACGCAAACGAAATTTACGTAAAATGTAACGTGGCCGTGTGCCTGAGTGTCTGGTCGCGAATCTGGGGACCCGGGTTCGATCCCGACCGACGCCAAAAATTACAACGAATTTTAATGGCACAAAATTGACCCCTGTGGTGCACTCTCCACGCCATCTATGAGTGCCCGTGAGGTGACGCCTGGTAAGCGCCCGCACGGTACAAATATTCCATCATTACCGATATCTGTATACAAAGCAGATTGGCACACCCAGCAATGGGTAATATGCCGTGATGAAATATTTATTTATTTATTTTATTTTTTGTAACGTCAGTAGTAGATATTTTTCTTTAAATATCTACGTTTGAAGAAAAAATATAATGTGTCATTCGGAGTAAAAGTGTCTTAGTGTCACTTTTACTCCTAATAACACAATACACTATTTTTTATTCTTCAATGTTAAAAATTTTATGTGGAATATTTTAAAGTAATTTATGTTGAAAGAAATTTTCCATTATCTCACTTGTTATCAAGCATACCAGTTTGCAGTAATTGGCAATTTGCCAGGAGTACTATATTACTTCCTTCTAAATTTACCTGTATGTAACTTCCTAGAAGATTCATTAATATTACTGGCTACTTTTACTTCTTTCCAGTGATACACAAAATGTGGGAAAAACTATTAATAAATAAAAAATATGTTTTTATCAGGTATTAAAACAAAAATGCCATGAAAAAAGAAATATAAATATAAAATGGTTTTAACAATTAGTAAAATAAATAAATAAAAATTAAATACTTGTCCAAGTGAAATAAATATGTTTGAAATTATAATGAAATGAATAGGTTTTTGGTACCCTTCGTAATAGATTTATAAGCACTGGGAGACAGTACTGTATTCGAATTTCCCAATCTGTTATATTTAGCTATTATGGCTCTATAACTATTCGATACTAAATTTAGCCAAAATCAATATTATACAAATTAAAAATCTGATGTGGCCAACACAATACCTCCCGTTTAATTTAATTTTTACCTCTCGCTAAGAGAGGTATTGGAATCATGCTAAAAATCGCATATCCAAATTTTAGTGAATAAGCACGTTTTAAGGTCCCTAGATTCCGATAATAACATTTTTACGATGATGTCTGTGTGTGTGTGTGCGTGTGTGTGTGTGTGTGTGTGTGTGTGTGTGTGTGTGTGTGTATGTGTATGTGTGTGTGGATGTGTGTGTGTGGGGTTGTTTGAGACACAATTTCTCAAATTCTATAAGATTAAAGACGTGTGTAACTACGGATTCCTCAATCTAACAGTAATGGGAAGAGTTGCATAGATTCTGGTAACAATTGGACAACCGGAAGTAGTAGTATTTTAACAAAAATATTCTAAATATTATTTTTTGAAAATTTATGTTATTACAAATATTAAAAAACAAAATTCTCTATCCGACACATTTGAAATTTTTATTATATCTTCTACAGATTTAAAGATACAGAATTATAAACTATAAAATAATCTGGTGTTGTAAATCTCACAGCCTGTTCACAGCCCAAACATTTCCGTGGTAACTACTTGAGAAATTTAAATGTGTGTAATTGACAGATAAATGTCACTAATGTCGGTGTCAAATATTCAGAGATAATACTGCAGACTTTTTCCGGGAACGATATTTAATATTTCTTATTGTATTATTAATTATATATTTTAAATTGTAGGTATATTACATGAACCTTTCAGAAATACCGCCAATCCCGTTAATGAATTGGAAAAACCTCGAACATTTAGAAGAAATGGAGAAAAGTTGCTCATAGAATGAATTTAAAATCATAGAAAATACGTAAATATAAAGATTAGGTGTAATTAGAATTTTTTGTGTGTGCAAGAAATGTTAAATACAATACTTATATACCACAATGAAAAGGGCGAGAGGTATTGTGATGTGATGGCCACAACAGATTTTTATTCATGTAAATACTTAAAATTAAATTTAAATACCAGCTTTAATCCCGACCGACACTAATTATTTCGAATTTTAAATGGCACAAAAATGACTCGTGTGTTGCACTCGCTACTCCAGCAATAAGTGCACGTGAGGTGACGCCTCAAATACTATCGTTCAGAAAGTTTTGAAACCTTGTATTTCTACCTTACTCTAATATGGAAAGAAACCATTAGACTTTGATGTAAATCAGATAATCGGAAAATGGCACTTTACTGAAAGCTTAAAATAGCTTTTCTTCAAAAAATACCTTTAAATATATTTTTTTCGAGATTTATGTTATTTAAAAATTAAAGATTATTAATTTTTTTACAGGTCTATATATTTTATGGATAAATTTATATCTCAAATGCATGTAACGGACAGATATATGTCACTGTCAACAAATTAAGCATTTCAAATAATAATAGTAACGTTTTAAAAAGAAAATAGTAAACAGAACAATAATTATATGAAAAGGAACGTAATACAGTTACCAGCATAAGTAAATATGTAAGAATATAGGTAATAAATAAAATAAATATATCGTTATAGCATATTACCCATTGCTGGGTGTACCAATCTGCTTTGTACATAGATTTCGGTAACGATGATGACATTTGTACCGGGAGAGCGTTTACTAGGCGTCACCTCACGGGCACTCATTGCTGGCGTGGAGAGTGCAACACAGGAGTAATTTTTGTGTTAGGTTATGTATGAAACAAAAACTGCTATTTGCCAATTTGAATTATTTAAGATAGAAATCAAGTAGAACACTGTTTTTATAAAGCTATTAACAAATTTCTTGTATTATTTCAACAAATATTTGTTGCATTCTAATTTAAGATCAATTGTTTTTGATACATAGCCTACTGAAAAATAACTATAAAAAACAATTTTATTTAAATTTTAATTAAATTTTTCTCAATATTTTCGTTTTGTAAGGACAAAAAACGATTACGATTCAGAAAAGAAATACTCTTTCGAATGAGCTTAAATATACAGGTACTATCACATTTAAAAGAATATAACTTTGTATTGTAACTTGAGAACCACTGGTTTAAAAAAATATTTTCTTCTTAAATCGGATGTCCCCCTAAGTCTTTTATAAGATTGTCTTATAGTATATTAAATCATAAAGATACCATTTCGCATAGAAATATGCATTATGCTACGGAGAACATTAATGCATGGATTAGTAGTATGGGTACGTAAATAATGCAGGCCCAAATTTGCAAGGGGTCATTGTAACCCCTATGCGACCTCTCTCAGGTTAAATCAGGTTTTGGTAGTTGATATTATTTTAAATGAAAAATAGCTGGGTTGAATGTAAGTAGTTATATTTGGAAACGGGATTTAGTGCAACACATTTTTAAGAATCAAAAGATAAAAAGTCAAGTTCATGTACTAATTTTGGCTTGTGGTTTTCCTGTTCTTAATTCTTGGAACAGGTCTCATACCACATACTCACCATATTTACTCATTTAACATACTGAAAATATATAACTAAATTTACAAGTACTTTATTTGACAAAAAGATCTTTGATTTTCAAGATATAAAATTCTTACTTATCTTTTTACTATTTTTATAAAAGAAATGTGTGACAAAATTATGATTTGAGTGTTTCAACATTTTCTATGCAAGTGAAGTAGAGAATTTTGTGGAGATATGTCGAGTAAACATTCCTTCGACATCCTTAGCAAACTGATGATTTGGCACTTGCGAAATCTAGGTGAAATTGATTGCAAAACGTTGCAATATTCGCTAAGGTCGAGAATTTGCACAAGAAGCCTATTTTCATGAGAATAGAATTTTTAGGACACCGCATTCGACATCAGAATCAAAATATGCGAATAATATTCATTAATAGCCTTGTTCCTTCGGTGTATTATTGTGATTTTGTGAATCCTGATTAGTTTAATTGTGATACTTTTGAATCATCATTTAAAAATTATATCAAGAAAACAACTTAAATAATATAAACACCATCTAGCGTCAAATATCATATGCAGACCAATACAAATTAATTTATTTTATAAATAATCTAATATTCTTGGTAACATGAAGTATGTTTACTTAAAACAATTTTTTTATGTAACATATTTTCTTTGTTTTCAAAAGTATGGTGGGTTATTACATGCTTTTGTAGAAAAATCATATTTCCTTCCATGCAACAACAGTTTTTAGTGAATAAGCATGTTTTAGGGTCCCTCTAATACAATTTTACCATTTTTACGATGATGTCTGTATGTATGTATGTATGTATGTATGTATGTATGTATGTATGTATGTATGTATGTATGTATGTATGTATGTATGTATGTATGTATGTATGTATGTATGTATGTGTGTCTGTGTGTGTGTGACGAAAGTATCGGATCGCATAACTTCAATACCACGATTCCAAAAATTATATTTTTTTCATATTCCTCAAGTTTACATGCAGAAGAACAACTGATTAGATTTTGGTTATAATTGGTGAACCGGAAGTTATTATAACTTAAAAAATATATTATTCTCTACACGATTTGATTGCATTTTATACTTCATATTCAATAGATATAGAGTTAAAGAATTATAAAGAAATTAAATTTTATAATTTAGCATAATATGCTAATCATGAAAATTGTTAATATATTTAGATTGACAGATGTCAGTATAAATAAAAAGTAAATTATTGTGGCAGAGATAAGGATGGTGAAGTAGATGTTGGGAAAGACACTGAAAGATAAGTAAGGAAATAACTCTAGTGTTACAAGTTTCTAGAAAGATACAAGCGTGATGATTACATTGGTTTGAAAATGTCATGAGGAGAAATGAAGAATATATTGGATTAAGAATGGATAAATTAGTATTAGAAGGTAGAAGAAACACAGGAAGACCAAAGATAAGATGAAAGGACTGTATTGCGGAAGACTTGAGAGAAAAGGAACTGAATGAAAACGACACATAAAACAGAAATGAGTGGAAGAAGAAAATAAAAAATAGCGACCCCTAACGAATGGGGAAAGCTAAAGAAGAAGATGTTAGTATCAAGTGCAATTTGCATAGTATGTATATGAAATAATTTTACTGGAAATTTAGAATCTTGCAAGAAAATTTATGTATGGAATTTATACACAATACACATGATTGACGGAAGGTATTGTGGTGGCCACAACAGATTTTTAAGCTATCACTTTCTGTTGAATAATATTCATATTATTTACACATTTTTCATTTCAATGCACCATTATTATCTGTATAAAATGAAAGGAAAATTATGTTTATATTCACACTATTATATGAGTTACTAAGCGTGAAAGTAAAAAATATATTAAATTTTAGCTCTACTAACATTTAGAATAATGAAAAATTAGAATGTAAAAAAATTCATTATCTATGCTTTTATTACGCTATTGTTTTACGTACGGCTCAAGAATTTTTTTAATTAATTATGAAATATTAATGAGATGAAATTAAATTTGTTCTAAACCTTTGAAGAGCGAAATGAAAGAAAGTGAAATTAGAGCAAAAATAGTATACAATATTTTACCTGATTCGAAATTGTAAAAGTAGAAAGAACAATTTACACTATACAAATCTGTTTCATTACTTTATTTCTAAAAATAAGTATAATAACTTTATGAAATGTTTAAATTTATTATTTATTATTATTAAAGGTGACGGAAGGTAAAAATGACCAGGAAATATGTATTCTGTAGATAAAATTGATTGACGGTTCCGTTTATAAAGTTTAACCAAAGCTATACCGTTAGTATTAAATTCAAAACTATTGTACGTACATAGTATTGATTTATCTTGTAAAAAATAGTTTTGAAAGTAAAAGTAATTATTCTATTCCCTCATCAAATATTCTGTATAACCTTGCTGTGATCATGCTAGCCATGGAATATGAAAAATGACACTCGTACTCTTGAAAATGAAGTAAGGTCGCCTGCCGAAGCATTAATTGCACTGTAATGCATTATTTATGATAAAACAGTGAGAATAAAAACTAAATGTCAGATTGCTTTCAGCACGCTCTATCGGCCACAATAACAACTAATCGAAATCACACTGCAACAGAGAATGCACGGGAATTATATGGGGATATATCATCTCGCCTCTTACTTAAATGGAATATGCTTGTAAGCTGCTGGGAGACTTCGATGAGCGATAGACGGCATACGCGGTACGAAATCGTAATATAAGCTATTAACAAAACAAATAAAACAATCTGACCAGCACATTAGCTCCCGCTATTAATTTTTACCTCCCGCAACACTTGGTAAGGGAGTTTATAAGAATTGTGCTAAAAATCGCATACCGAAATTTTGATAAATGAACACGTTTTAAGAAATGATTAATATATTGACAGTGTCATTTATCTGTCAGTTACATAAATTTAAGATCTTTAAAGTATAGACTCCGGAATTTATTCATAAAGATATAGAAAAATATTAATGCATATCTGTAGAATATTTGATAATGTTTAATTTTTTGAAGATGTTAAAATCTTGGACACAGAATCTAATTTACAGAAACGTTTAACACTTGAAATGTTGCAAATTAATAATGATAAAAACAATATTAATAGCAATAGGAAATTAATTTTTAGATTACAATAGTTAAGACAACATTTGGGCAATTTTTTATGTATTAATAAAGTGTACTGGATTTAAATATAATGTTATAACCTAAATTTATCATTTTAACAATAATCTACGGGCAAATGACAACAACACGTGCTAATTTTTTTACTTCCAACAGTAAATAATACAATATTTATGTTAGTATTATTTATAAAACTATAAAGGAAAAGGAAACTGACAATATATTCAATTAATTCCTATATTAAATTTTATGTTTTTAGTAAAATTATTTGCAAAGTGATATTTATTTATTAAAGTACCACCTATAATTATAGTAAAAACAAGAATAAATAAACTTCTGGATGCTATAATTATTACTCCAATTCAACAAATTTTGATATGGTGTATTAATAGAGTGTATAGAATACATTGCTTATAATAAAATTTCTTAGGTTTAATAATAATTTATTTGCAAATAAACCATTATCTGTATGTGACAAATGTTTTCGTCTTTAATAATTCGTAAATAATTTTTATTAAGATAATATTTAAGATGATAATTAATTAAGTATATTGTCAATTACCTTTACCCTCAGTTTTATAGATAATACCAACATAAATATTGTATTATTTACTGTTGGAACGAAAAATTTGGGACTTGTCTTTTGTCATATATTTGCCCGTAGATTGTTCAAATGAGATATTTAGTTATTAACATTGTATTTAAATCCAGTACACTTTATTAATACATAATATAAAAAATGTCCAAATATAGTCTTAACTATTGTAACCTAAAAATTTATTTTTTATGGCTGTTAATATATTTATTTCAGAGGGTACGAATACATTTGGGGTTGGTATATACAAACATTTTAAAATACAATAAAAACAATAAATAAAGCATAAATAATTAAACTTAAGGATAAACAATAAGAAGAATGAATAAAATATTTTTAAAAAATTTTAGCGGTAAATCAAACTTCTAAACTATACATGTTAAAACTAAATTATATTTTTTCATAAGGGTGCCGAAAATTCACACATATATTTATTTTATTTTTAAAACGTCAAAGGATTTATTAAACAAAACCCACATATACTAGTAATTCTGTATTGGATTCATCATTTCATAAATGCATCAATTATTTCTTCAAACAATGTTATTGCAAATATTTTAATATAATTTATAGGAGTACAACTTAGAATCTTGTTTCTCTCTTACTTAGGCAATACATATTTCTCATTCTAGTTTCTAGTATTCCACATCCGCATTGCCTGGCCCTGTTAATTATTCCAAGGCCTGCTTAACATTGAACATCAATTTATAGCAAACCATCAAATGTTTCCATGTTTACCTTTTGTCTATTTCTTCAAGACTTTGACATTTCCGTCATTCGGATTTGTTTTTTCCAAATCAGTTTTCTAATCAACGGTTACTAGATTGTAGAATGTATCGTATGTTTTGCGGATACTTTATTTACTTCCTTCGGTATCGACAAACACGACAAACAAAAATATAAAATGTGATTTATAACACCGTTTACCATAACAATAATAATTAAACTTGAAAAATAACCCATAACAAATTCTACTATATTACTTTAAATGCTAAGCGTAATTTACTAAAACGATTGTATTTACTATAGCAATACTTAAAAGGTTACATTGTAGATTACAAAATCCAAGTTCAAATAGGGTTCACCATCATAGTAAATTGATTATTTATATTAAAACAAAACTTAAATTGTACAGAAGGCACCGCTAAAATTAAAAAAAAAATGAGTGTTAAGGTACGGTTTCCTAGACGCGACAAGCCGCGGCGGTCGCTCGCCGCGACTTTACTCCGATCGGTAGTCGCAGAGCACTACTGTTTTCCTAGACGCGACAACTGCAGTTCGAAATGAAGCGAATTATTTTACAAAATAATTATATTTTCCAAATGTAAATTTCAATTTATAGCAGCATTCATTTTTTATATTATTTCATTTACATTCTCCTGATTTTCCTATTTTCTCTGCAACCTCCTTCCATATTTTGTCTTTATATATTACATCTTTATGCTTATCATTGCTACTATCATATAAAACATTTTTTTCTCGAACTTCTTCAACTAATTTCTCATCATCTGCGGCTGAAAATGCTGATTTCGTCATTCGGTCGCCGGCGACTGTCGCGGAGTACTCCTCCCTATACCAGTCATTCGTTTGTCGCCGCGGCAGACGATCTGCCGCGAAGTCGCGATCGCGCCGAGGAAACCACTTCTTATAATTTGCCTATAAGCAGAGGTGTCGCGCGACTGGTCGCCGCGGCTTGTCGCGTCTAGGAAACCGTACCTTTACATGGTTTAAAATATTCGAGGTTTTAATGCCCTCAACATCTACGTCACAACAATCTCTTCACCTCTCATACACATATCTACTCTATTCAAAATTCCTACTACTTTAAAGTCATTTGTTATTGCCTTTTTGAAATCTACAATTCAATTTAAAGTAAATAAATGCAAAAAGAACGAAACAACGAAATTATGAATAAGAAACCACGTGCTTTTGTATGGATATCAAAGATATGTTGAATGACGGGCAGCAAAATCATGCCAGTGGCAATCGAAACAATAATTATAAGTAGTATTTTTGCCTTCCGGCACCTTTAGGTAAGGAAGGTGTTGTCTTTGGTCAAAAAATTCAATGATGAGTTTTTAGTGAATAAGCACGTTTTAGGGTCCATATAATACGATTCTATGTATGTATGTACATGCAGTAAAATATTTGAAAGATGTCCGATCAAGGTCGTCTACGAATTGTATGAATTCAGATTTTTGCTCCGCCCATTCTGACAAATTCAGTAGTGTCGTTTACTACTGTTATTTTATTATTATAAAATTATATGATACAATAACAGCATTCAAAATTCAAAAATAAGTCAACTGGTAAGTTTATTAGCAAATGTAAAACCAAATATGTGAAAAATAAGATACTGACACAATGTCAGTGTCAGTGACTCTGACACAAAATAACGTTATTCGTACGGCTATGAATTAAGGTAATGTATCTGAATTAATATTGTGACGTGCGCCTCTGAGAGAAGAGTATACGTGCGCGCCACTGAAAGAAGGTACCAGAGCAATGATGCAATCTCCGACGACGGAATAACACATGCACGTTGAAACATGTTAATTACGCCATGACCTAATTCCTTTGTACTCGGGTTCGCTGTGGCGCCGAAGGTTCTAGAAGGATATGAGCTGTATAAATACCGACTGAATGACAACAGAGGGGCAGTCTGTGATATAAACAAACAGTCGACAAGAAGTGACATAAATAGTAGTGTTAATTGTTTAAATAAATAATCTTAGTGTTTAAGTGTCTTATAATATTCGTAGTCTTTAAATTAGTGTTAATATTTGTTTATCATAGTGTTAGTTTAATTTATTATCTTTTAATTATATTTTTAATATTTATTTACCGTTTAATAAACGTATTCTTTTAATTAATAATAATTGTCTGAGTTTTACACTTCACCCATATAAATAAAACGTTAAAATATATAAACTTACGTTACAGCGAAAGTATTATCAACAACGAGCATCGTTTTAAACTGAAATGTCCTAGCTTAGTCGAAACAATATAAATTTTTGAAAGACAAGAGTGTTATATCCATCCTTATCGCACATGCTTACAGCCTTTGCAAAGGAAAGAGATAATTGTATGCCAATTTGTTAATTCGTTCATGATACAGACGACCTTGATCGGTCATCTTTCAAAAATTTTACTGTATGTGTGTCTGTGTGTGTGTGACGAAAATTTCGGACCGCATAACTTCGATTCCAAAAATTATATTTTTTTCTTATTCCTCAAGTTTACATCCAGAACAAGAGGTCATTTGATTTTGGTTATAATTGATCAACCGAAAGTACACTCATTTGAAGATTTTAACAGTTTTTCTTGAAAAAACAGTAAAATATCATTTAGATCAAATGTTAATTAAAAACATACAAAGATAAAACAGAAAATAATGAACGAACAACAGATAACCACGACTTATTAAGCTCTACACCTGTATTTAAATTAACGTTATTGGAAGATTTCTTGATTTCGATGGCTTCTCTAATTAGTCTTATCATCCAGTTATTATCTTTTGCTAAAATATTCGTGTTTTTGAAATCAATTCCATGTATTTCTTGAATAGGCATGTTCAGCAACAGCAGACTTAATTTTATATGTCGTTCGTGTTCATTTAATCTTGTTGCTACAGTTCTACACGTTTGACCAATGTATACTTTACCACACTGGCAAGGAATCTTATAAATGCCAGAACAACGTAGAGAAACTATATCTTTAACATTGCCAAGAAGATCACGGATTTTGAAACAAAAATTTAGTAACAACTTGAGGAACAGGTAAAGATTTATTATTCAAGAAAACATCATTCAAAAAATTCATTTCTTCTTGAAGTTTACTGGGATGACATAAAATAGAAGCTCTCTGATATAATGTTTTAATAGTACAGGCTTTTTGTTTACATACAAAACTGATTGCGACATAACATTAGATCTTCTAGTCACATTCTCGTAATACTTGTGGTTATTGGGTTATAATAAATAAATGTACAATTTTTAAAGCTTTAACGATAACAAAACAACGATCATAGCTTACTTAAAAATGACAACTAATTTTTTTTAAATATCAAAATAATTTTTAAATAATTCTAAACTTTAATTTGTTATTATTGGGACGATCGTGCAAAACATATAATAAGCATTGCGGGTGTATTGGAGATTTCGACTTCGTCTCGATCTCCAAACTATTCCTCAACCAAGATGCACTTACTGCCCTTAATACTTAAATAACTATTAATGCAAGAAAACTAGTCTTTCAAAAATAGTTTATTGTTATCTAAAATATCTACAGAGATATATAAATATTCATGCTAATTCTTTTTCTTTAGAAGAAATCCATTTGTTGTAGTGAACTTTAATCTCGGTTGTCTGTCGGTGTTCAAGTGTTCAGTGTCAGCTATCAAGGGCGTCTAAGATCCTTGGCTCAAACAAACAAACCACTCGGTTATCAATCTGATCATGCCGGACATTTCCTTCAAACAGATTTAAATTCATTACAACATTGGTGAAGAATACTAACACACTTCGTCATAAAAGCAATAAAGATGTACATACATCGTAAAGATATGAATATGAAATCATTAGATATTGTTTCATATAAATTTCTATAAATAACACACATTTACTAAGATTGCTGTTAAATCTGCAATTCTTACTAACCTCTCCAACAAACGGTGAAGTTACTAGATATGGAAATGTGTTGCAGTCAACGACTGGTGTTACATCAAAACTAAAACATCTTCTAAAATATGTATTTCAGTATGTTCACAATTATCATAATACAATTCCAATATAGTGTTTTTTTTTACGAAAATTGATTACAGATTTTTAGATTAATATATAAAAAAAATTCAGGGAACCCACAACTAAAAAAAATTGTTAAACCTATTAAATTGTAGTTTTAGAAACTCTTCAGTGTTATTTGTTAAATCGCAATGTTTTTTACCTCCCACTACCCCTGGTAAGGGAGGTATAGGGATCGTGCTAAAAATCGCATATCGAGATTTTGGTAAATGACCACGTTCAAAGGTCCAATCCAATTTTAACATTTTCACGATGATGTCTGTGTGTATGTGTGTATGTGTGTGTGTGGGTGTGGATCTTCTTTACGCTCTAACTCAAATATCATTCAGAAAGTTTTGAAACCATGTATTTCTACCTTATTCTAATATGGAAAGAAGTCATTAGATTTTGGTGGCAATCGGATAACCGGAAATGACAGTTTACTTGAAGCTCAAGCTTCAAAAAATACCTTTAAATCAGGGGTTCCCAAAGTTTTTCTTAAGCGGGCCAATTTAATATTACCGAATTTTTTGGAGGGCCAAAAAAAGGAATAAAATCAAAACAATAACCACGATTTTTTTTGTTTTAAATATATTTCACTATTTTTTTTTTATTAGTATACTAAATTTAATATAAATATAAATCTTTAATTATGTATTTATTAAAACAGAAAAATAACTGAAATCCATCTTATTATATAATAATATAAATCTTTAACTGTAACAACAATTATTATAAATTCACACAATTTATTAACACGGAAGTAAAATCACTCTTATTGTAAATACAGAACTATAACTATAGCGATAAATTCGTTACTGACTCCTTGAAATTGTGTGTTGCATTAGATGCGTCAGAAATGATTAACAGTTCTGTATCTATTTGAGACTAGGTACTATATTATATTTCTGTACAAATGTATAATAACTAGACTAGACATACTATAATATTTTTTTAAATATAAACTAAACAACATTTTATTAATACAAACGCTTATGGTTAAAGTTCTGTAAGAATTTTTTTAAAATATTAAAATATTTTATTGTATCTTATTTGTAATATTTATTATTTATTTTACTATTTACTTATTTATTTTACTATTTACTTATTTATTTTTTAATAACAATATAATATATCGTATCGATATCGCGGGCCGAATTCACAGGCTTTGCGGGCCGCATTTGGCCCGCGGGCCGCACTTTGGGAACCCCTGCTTTAAATGTATGTTTTTCGCAATTTGTTATTATAAAAATTAAAGATTCTTCCATTTTCTACAGGTTTGCTTTAATACTTTTTCTGTAAATTCTATGGATAAATTTATAAAGTAATATAAAAATTATACCCCATAGGTAAATGGCGGAGGTATTGTGTTGGTCACATCAGATTTTTTAATATTATATGACATAGATTCATCTATTTCAATGTCAACATGTAAAAAATATGATGTGGCCAGCACAATACCTTCCGTCAATCATGTGTACTATGTACAAATTCCATACATAAATTTTCATGCTAAAGATTCTATATTTCCAGTAAAATTATTCCATAAATTATGCAAATTGCATTTGACACTGACATCTTCTTCTTCTTTAGCTTTTCCCATTCGTTAAGGGGTCGCTATTTTTTATTCTCTTCCACTCATTTCTGTTTTGCGTGTCGTCCTCATTTAGTTCCTTTTCTCTCAAGATTTTCACAATACAGTCCTTCCATCTTATCTTTGGTCTTCCTCTGTTTCATATACCTACATTACTAAGCTATTCTCCCAATATATTCTTCATCTCTCCTCATGATTATGTTCAAACCAATGTAATCGTCTCTCTTGTATCTTTCTCTTATTTTTTCATTCCTTATACTATCTTTCCGTATCTTCCCCAATATCTATTTCTGCCATTTTTTTTTCATTGAAACACATATCTGTCAGTTAGAATTTTGTTAATGTAGTAGCTGTTTCCATG
This sequence comes from Harpalus rufipes, assembly GCA_951394225.1. Lineage (NCBI taxonomy): Eukaryota > Metazoa > Arthropoda > Insecta > Coleoptera > Carabidae > Harpalus > Harpalus rufipes. The sequence goes on along the minus strand of OX596283.1, from coordinate 19,937,779 downwards.
GTTATAGCATAGCTGGCTGATTTATAAAATTTAATTTCTATAAAATTCTTTAACTCTATATATTTATTGAATATGAAGTATAAAATGCAACCAAATCGTATAATATAATATATATTTGGTTACGTAAGTTGTGCCCTGCGGAAAAGTTGAATGTAAAAAGTCATTGTCACTTGATGAGGAATGACCATACTCGTATCTTGACATTGGATAAAACGGGCGTGACATTGTACTCGCACTCGTGTCCAGGAAACAAATTAGCACATTTGTCTTTTCAATTATGTATTGGATAGAATTTAAAACAAATAAATTATCTAATTGATAGCTATGTAGCATAAATCTTTGCATACAAATTATAATTTAAATTGTTTTATAAAAAATATTAGGTGAAACATATGTTAACTAACATCCATAAAATAAATTTTGGAGTAAGTTATATATTTTTATTCGCAAGACATCACTACCAATACCATGTCTATCACAGCGATGATAAAAAACAAAGAAATTATCACCTTATTTATAGTCGTTACTAAGGGATTTGTTTTCTTTATTTATGACATTGACAGTTAATTTTGAGTATAAAATAGGTAATAACAAAAATTCAAACTCCGATATATTAAATAAAACTCGTAAGTACCATATTTTAATATATTATGAATATGTATATCAAAAGTTAGGTTAACTCAATGTGTTACAAAAATTCATTATACCTATTCTCTCATTAAATATAAGCTCGTGATATGATTAATAATCGAAGATATTGCTCGTGAAACCGAAGCAGCACATTTCACTCGAGGATATCATCGATGATAATCATATCACTTGTTATATTACGTATGATTATATCTGAACTTAGTAGAAAAATTAACTGTAAACGGTAGGAGTATAAATTTAACTGTATTTGAGAAATGTAGCTATATCAATGAAGTAATTGAGTATAAACTGAAAGTGAAAACGTTGTAGTTTGTATAAGTGAAAATGTATATAATAATAATTTATTACTTAATTTGAAAACCTGTTCTTGTAAGTTAATATTTCCGTATTTTATCTAATGCTTAAACATGATTCCGATTACTATTTTAGGAATTTATTTCGTGCTTTCATTGCCAAATTTTTTACTCTTACTTTCAGAAAGTAAAACAAAATTTGTTTGTGAAATAGTTAATAGAAAATTAGTTTTTCCGAAACAAATTAAACCTTTTTTGTTTTATGATGTAATTATTTCATAATTTCGTACTAAATTCAATTGTTTCAATCCGCCCTTGGGCGCCTATCTGACTCAGATAGTCAGTTGTCTCTTATGACGTCACGATCTTCACTTCCTTATTTCGGATTATTAAAAATGTTCTGTATTTAACGCTAGAGTATATAATAATAAAATTGAATCGAATATACAATGAATTTTTCTAAATCTGGTCTATGATTACAAATCGAGAAACACTGGTATTTATTTTGTATGCGTGTTGATCGTCCATTGTTTGCAGTGAAAGTTAGTTTTCTTTTGTTAGTTTTTGGCAAAAGGCAAATGTTGTTATAATAGGTTGATGAACTTTGCTAAATGATTCTTAAATGGGTAAATATAATTTCTTATTTTATTGGACATTTTAAATACTATTATTATTTACTTTCTTCAAAATTACAAATTTCCTTTAATATAACAAAGACATTACTAATAAAATGCCAATAAAAAAGAAATTTAAATTACGTGTATTCTTGACAAATTTGGCTTTGAAATTCATATCCGCACATGGTAAGAGAGGTATTGGAATCATGCTAAAAATCGCATATCCATATTTTAGTGAATAAGTACGTTTTAAGATCCCTGCAAAACATTTTCACGATGATGTCTGTGTGTGTGGATTTCTCAAATTCTATAAGACTAAAGACCTGTGTAACTACGGATTCCTCTATCTAACAGTAATGAGAATAGTTGAATAGATTCTGGTAACAATTGGACAACCGGAAGTAGTAGTATTTTAAAAAATATTCTAAATATTATTTTTTGAAAATGTATGTTATTACAAATATTAAAAACCAAAATTCTCTGTCCGACACATTTAAAAAAATATTGCACCTTCTATAGAATTAAAAATATAGATATATAATCTATAAAATAATCTGTGGTAGTAAATCTGACAGCCCAAACATTTCCATGGTAACTACTTGACAAATTAAAATGTCTGTAATTGTCTGTAAATGTCAGTGTCTGAAGGCTTTTTCTGGGAACGATATTTAATATTTCTTATTGTATTATTAATTATGTATTTAAAATTATAGGTATATTACATGAACCCTTCAGAAATACCACCAATCCCGTTACTGAATTGGAAAAACCTGGAACATTTAGAAGAAATGGAGAAAATTTGCTCATAGAATGAATTTAAAATTATAGAAAATACGTAAATATAAAGATTAGGTGTAATTAGAATTGTTTGTGTGTAGAAAAAATGTTAAATACAATACTTTTATATACCACAATGGAAAGGGTGCGAGAGGTATTGTGATGGCCACAACAGATATTTTATTTTGTCAAAATGAAATATTATAATGGTTTTTCTTATTATTTCGTCAAATTGAATAAAAAATTGTATAAACCTCGTGAGTTAAGAATTTTTATTCATGAAAAGAAAGTGTATAAATATCTATTAAGACTGCTAATTATTGGGTCAGTTTGTTTAAATATTTTGATTAATATTTTAAGTAAATGATTTGTGATTAATCTGAAGTAAACTAACACATAACCAAAATTTTGTGAAATGACGGACAATTATATTTTACAAAAAACTCCAAAAAAAGTACCTAATCGTTTGTATTTTTATACCAATTTATTACAGAAACGATTGTAATTTTTCCCATTATGCATAGAATAAATAATGAATCTAATTAGTAGTTACTTAAGTATTCATACTTAATAATGACATTGAAAATGTTACCTTAACCTATCTAATTATAAATTAAACAGGAAACCTATAATGATAATGATTTCCAAAACAGTTTCACATTTCGTATTGTTGTGAGATTGGAAACAAAATCGAGTGAGTTGTATTGAGTTGTTTGTTTGATAGTTATTTGTTTTAAATATCACACAAGTACAAGGCCTCAGTGACGTGGCAAACTGCGTCACTTCTTTAAAATGTTACTGTGACTTAGACTCTTGTACATTCTATAAAACAAATATTTTCACATACGATAAATTTAGTTTACGAAATTTAGGCAAGTAAATGCGCACATGTTAAAACATGGTCAACAGTTCAAGATTTAGTGAAAATTAACTCAATAAATATTTCATCAAAGCTTTTTATCAATGGCTGGGTGTGCTTAGCTGCTTCAAACAGATTTAGGTAATGACGATAATGTTTTAGCGAAGAGTGCGTGAACAAGGCGTTACTGCCGGTATTATAATATTTGGGGGAGGGGGTAGTTTTGGACAGGGGCAGAAGTGGACAGTCCAAATTTATCTAATTTAGAAATATGTATCAAGTTCAAAACCTTCATGATAGATGTATAAGATGCAGAATGTACACAAAAAATCTGATCCAGCACAATACCTTCCGTCAATCCTGTGTATTATGTATTAATTCCATACATAAATTTTCTTGCAAAAGATTCTAAATTTCCAGTAAAATTATTTCATAAACAAATTATGCAAATTGCACTTGACACTGACTTCTTCTTTAGCTTTTCACATTCGTTAAGGGTCGCTATTTTTTATTTTCTCCTTCCACTCCTTTCTGTTTTGCGTGTCGTTCTCATTCAGTTCCTTTTCTCTCAAGTCTTCCGCAATACAGTCCTTCCATCTTATCTTTGGTTTTCCTCTGTTTCTTCAACCTTCTATTACTAAGCTATTCATTCTTCTTCCAATATATTCATTTCTCCTCATGACATGTTCAAACCAATATAATCGTCTGTCTTGTATCTCTCTAAAAACTTGTAACACTAGAGTTATTTCCCTTATTCTTTCATTCTTTACAGTATCTTTCCGTGTCTTCCCCAACATCTATATCAACATCCTCATTTCTGCCACATTCATTTACTTTTCATTGATACTGACATCTGTCAATTTGAATTATCTTAATAGCAGTTTCATGGTAAGCGTAACTGACTGATTTATGAAATTTTATATCTTTATAATTCTTTAACTCTATATCTATTGAATATGAAGTATAAACTGCAATCAAATCGTATAGAGAATAATATATTTTTTAAGTTATAATAAATGATATTTAACTGCGTTTTTTCTAGAAAAACTGTTAAAATCTTCAAATGAGTTTACTTCCGGTTGACCAATTATAACCAATATTTTAGGAATACGAAAAAAATTATAATTTTTGGAATTGTGGTATTGAAATTATGCGATCCGAAACTTTCATCACACACACACAGACACACACATATATCATCGTAAAAAATATAAAATCGTATTATATGGACCCTAAAACGTGCTTATTCACTAAAAATTTATCATTGAATTTTTTGACCAAAGACCTTGCTTACCTAAAGGTGACGGCAGGTAAGAATTAAAAAGAAATTAAATTTCATAAAGCAGCCAGTTATGCTATAACCGTGGAAACAGCTACTAGTCCAATTGACATAGTACACACACACACTCACACACACACATACAGACATCATCGTAAAAATAGTAAATTCATATTCTAGGGACCCCAAGACGCGCTTATTCTTTAGAAACTCACTATTTAATCTAGTGGTACTAGTGGAATAAGTTCAGGAATGCATACCTACTTGATATTGAATTTATTTATTATTTATTATTCTTGTACGATTATAAGAGAATGCTAATATTATTGTAGCATAGATAGCATACATTTTTCAAAAGTATATTTAGATGTGTAACAATTATTTTTATTTTGTTTCTAACAACTGTATGAATGTAAAATATTTCTATTGTTATTTATAAAACACTCATATACGACTATGTTTAAATACACCATAATGTATCACAGATCAAAGTCCATCTAATTTATAGTTGTATCTCCGCCCACATTTCGTCTGCATCTGATCTTATTCCTATTGCAGCGCCAGTGAAATAGAAACTAGATTCATTATGATCTCTATCGAACGGCTGTGTTATACCGTTACACTTTGGCTTTTGTTTGGAAGGTAATGCGGCCTTGTAATCATTTCTCGTACATTTACAATTAGGAGAAATTTGAAACAAAAACTATGCCAAATACGTGGTTCGTTATTGTATATTGTTCTCATGCAAATTAGACCAACCGGTTCTTTACAGGACATTTTTCGGATGTGTATAAGCTATTTTACACGAGACACTACTTTTTACCTCTCGCTAAGAGAGGTATTGGATTCATGCTAAAAATCGCATATCCAGATTTTATTGAATAAGCACGTTTTAAGGTCCCTACAATCCGATTTTAACATTTTTACGATGATGTCTGTGTGTGTGTGTGTGTGTGTGTGTGTGTGGATGTGTGTGTGGGATGTTGGAAGGACGGTTACTCAAAAACTATAAGACTTAAAATTTGTTTAACAACGTATTTCCCAATCGGACATTCATGGGAAGATCTGAAAAGGTTTTGGTAACAATTGGACAACCGGAAGTAGAAGATTCTTGAAAAAAAATCTTCTAAATATTATTTTTTGAAAATTTTTCTTGATAATATTAAAGAAAAATAAATTCTCTTTCTGATACATTTAAATATTTTTATACATATTTTATAGATTTAGAGATAAAAGGAATATAATATAAAATAATGTTGTAATTAATTTTACAACCGAAAGGATGCCATGAAAAATAGTTGCAAATTTAAATTATTTGTAACTGACAGATAAATGTCAGTGTCAGAAATAATGAGTAATGAAAGAAAAATGTATTTGGAGAATCCCTTAATTCTTGATCTGTGACTATTATGGAGATGACAAGTCTAGGTTGAAGGACTTAAATTTGTTTCAAACATTATGGGACAATGTACACCAGTACTGTAGACTAGAGTAACTTTGAATTGCGAAAAAGCTATCAAATTCTTCTCAAGTAAGTTGTAAATATTGACAAAATTACACATCGATATAAGAATAATCGGAGTGCAATCTATCCGTCACTTTATTAAAGGGAATTAAGGTTATTTAGATTTAACAAGTATGAAAAAATAAAATGTAAAAGAAGATATATAAGAATAGATGCACAATCCAGATATATACATTTTAGACCGCCCAAAATTAATGTTTTTACTAGAAGAATATGAAGAGAAAGTAAACAAAGTTGTTCGAATTGAAAATTGCTGTTACCAGCCTAATATTTATATATGGTAAACTCTACTTTGTAATTTATTGTAACATAATTTATGGTAAATATCTTTATGTTGAGACATGCTATTATTGAATAATAAAGAAGTTTATACGTCATAGATTTATATGAATATATTATTTGTATTTATAAAAATATTCTTTGCTTTATGCATACAGCCAGGTAAAATATACGGCGAGAGGTTATGTGCTGGCCACATCAGATTTTTTAGAATAGAATACATAGTTTCAGTTTTACAATGTCTAATTAAACTTTATTAAACTATCAGTAAATTAAAAATTATCGCATTAATTATGTAGCATACGTTATAATTAAACTCATTTTCTGGATAACTGACGTATAGCAGACACGTTGATCAAAAATTGTAGTATCGGACCCTATTAATTAATTAATTTTAATTTTATAACAAGTTTTTAATAATATTATTAATATACACCCTAATCTTCAAACAATAAAGGGAATATTCAAATATGAAAATATATGTACATCGATGCCATCTCCATCATAACACAACAGTGAGATATCTTCAGATTTATCGTTTTCTGTATTTTTACCTTCCGTCACCTTTAAGTAAGGAATATTGCCTTTGGTCAAAAAATTCAATGATTAGTTTTTAGTGAATAAGCACGTTTTAGGTTCCATTAATACGATTTTACCATTTTTACGATGTTGTCTGTATGTATGTATGTGTGTACAGAAAAACTGTTTAAAGTTGAAAATGAGGGTACTTCCGGTGAACCAATTATAACCAAAATCTATGTCTGCATATGGATCTAAACTCGAGAAATACGAAAAAGATATAATTTTTGGAATCGTGGTATTGGAGTTATGTGATCCTAAACGATCGTCACACACACACACACACACACAGACAGAGGCACACATACATATATACAGTGTGTTAATTAAAACCTGGCCATCGTTTACCATAGGAAATGAGTTTTTCCTTGCGCAAAAGTTCCCAAATTATTTTAGACAAAAATACTTCAAATAAATGTTGTAGAGAATTAAATTATTTTATTTTTAGAGATTGCTGATTTATAGCGATAGCCATGCAACTGAAACAAAATTTGTCCAGAGTAACATCATTTTATAATCTGAACTTTTTCTTCATGAGAAGACTGTTAACAACTTTAAAAGAAATATGTTATTGAACGAAAATCACAAACCTCAAACTATTTGACAGTTAAAATGGCATACAATTGTTTGTAATTTTGTTTAAGTTCCATGGCTACCGCTATAAATCAGATATCTCCAAAAAAAATTAAAATTGTTTTTTTCAGTTATGTAATGTCAAAAATAAAATCTTATTACTAATACGAGCGCAGAATTTAATTCTCTACAATATTTATTTGAAGTATTTTTGTATAAAATAATTTGGGAACTTTTGCCGAAAGAAAAACTGATTTCCCAGCTAAACGCATATGGCCAGGTTTTTAATTAACACACTGTATGTAGACATCATCGTAAAAATAGTAAATTCGTATTGTAGGGACCCCAAAACGCGCTTATTTATTAGAAACTCACTATTGAATTTTTTGACCAAAGACAATATCCTTACCTAAAGGTGACGGAAAGTAGAATGGCTTTCGAGTGATATATTGAAGTCATTGAGTAATAATTGTGATATGGATATGAAAATGTAATCAAGTGTTTAAAAATATGATCATATCATATACAGAGATCTTGCCTGTAGATATAGCAGTATTAAAATTGAAATGATTTATTTGTTGGTATAAAATATATCAACGAAAAAAGTGTAATAAATTTCTTCGTTTTGTTGAATATAAAAGAAACTCTTATGAAAGAAAGAGCCGTGAACTGCTATTATATAAATTAGTTCAACGTATGATAAAAAGTTTAAAGACATTACTTCACCGTGGTAAACATCGAAAAACAAGTGCGCATGACGTAACCACTGCCTACATACCGCCATGCATTTGTTTACTATTGTCCTATGTTAGCGTGATAATTTTTTTCTGTAGTAGATGCAATCATGGAACACAATTATTACAACATACTAGTTATTTTTGATTTTCTAAGTAAGATTTTAACCAATTTGGACATGTTTCTCTCAACCCACAGCTGTTTGCTAGGTGATCAAATTTCTATTTTCCATATTTCGCTAGATGTCTGTGCAGTAGCAGGTGTCACCTCATGGTTATTCAAAAATATCGTATAGTACGATTCAAAGGGGTTATTTTTGTACGATTTAAAATTCATTCATTCATTCATTCATTACGTTGAGGGCTTTAAGCGCTAACCGCTTTTGTCACTGCGACCTGTAAGATCTGCTGTAACATGGCCGTATCTTAGTTTTCTGGAAGTAGTTCCAGAGTTCTTACGAAGCCAATTACTGCTCCAGGAGTCAGTCCAGTTTCACATACAATGTGTTCCGAAGTTTCTTCGTCCTCTTCGCAGAGTCGACAGATATTGATTTCAGCTATACCAATCTTAGATAGATGGTATTTCAGAGGACAATAACCAGTAAAGATACCTGTCATAGTTCTAAGGTCCATATTGCTGAGAGCTAATAGCTCTTTGGCGTTTGTCAACGAGGGTGAAATGAATTTCCTCGACTGATTAAAGCCCGGGATGTCTCTCCAATATGAGGCTATGGCTGATTCCTCCCAGTTTTTGATTTCCTTCTTTATATGGCTTTTCAAGAGTCCACAAGAAGGTTCAGGCCGTAAAACGGTAGTTTAGCTTCCTTTTTAGCGAGCTCATCTACTTTTTCACCACAAAGTGACGTGGTTATCTTTGGCCATCTTTGTAGGGTGTTCATGCAATTCCATACTAGCTTTGACTCACAAGTGAAGGCACTTAGTGCCCTTAAGGCAGCTTGGCTGGCGGACAATATGTTGATTGTTGCTCCTTTGAGACCTTTGTTCAGGTTTATTTGAGCACAGATCTCTGCTTGAAATATGGTGGGAATTGTGCCTGTGGATTCTTTTATTTGCTAACCTGGATCAAATCACCCACTCCAGTTTCTCCTGGCTCTAGTTTTGAACCTTCCGTAAACCAGGACAGGGTCCCTTGGGAAGTGTGGCCCTCCTACTGTCCACTGAAGGCGATCACCAATGATTACCTTATACGTCTGGTCAAAATTGTATCTTGTCGTCATTGTATTATAGAAAGACATGGCCATAAACACACATATAATTTCATTTTTAGTGAAATAAATATATAAAATTTCCGAATAGAAATTGAGTATATGGGTCACTCTCAAAATGAAATAGAAGATATGTCTAATCTAATTGCACTTGACACTGACATATTCTTCTTTTTTAGCTTTTCTCATTCGATAGGGTCGCTATGTTTTATTTTCTTCTTCCACTCATTTCTGTTTTGCGTGTCGTCCTCATTTAGTTCCTTTTCTCTCAAGTCTTTTGCAATACAGTCCTTCCGTCTTATCTTTGATCTTCCTCTGTTTCGTCTACCTTCTATTACTAAGCTATTCATTCTTCCAATTCTTCATCTCTCCTCATGACATGTTCATACCAATGTAATCGTCTCTCTTGTATCCTTAATAATATTGTATAGATACATTTTGAATTATTTGAAAGAAATGTTATATTCATTACTTATATAACCACAACCACAACAAATATTTACTATCGTAACTAAAGGAGTAATTTTAAAAACTCTCTTGTTTATTAATTTCATCTTTAAATAACTGATGTAACAAATTTTGGTAGTATGTTTTAACTAGGTTAAATCTTTCATCATAACACATAAGAATCCTTCGATAAAAAATAATCATGAACGTCAATAAAAATCGATTCTTATCTGGCAAAAACTGTGCCCGCGTTTCCTGAATCGCAATTTATAGTAAAAACTAACCATAGCCAATGCGATAAGCAGATTAGGTTACGAAGCCCTGATCTCAATATGTATAAAATCCATTATTATTGGTCCAATCTCAAGCACGCATTATCAAGACGGCGATGCTTGGCCTCCAAACAAACGAAAACAACTTCAAAACTCGGAAACCAAGACTGTGACATTGAAAAAACACTATCGCGAATATAAATGCTGATAATCGTCAGAATTTTAAATAGTAAGCGGGAAAAAGAGAAATGGAAAGGGGGGGGGGGGCAGTCGAACATAGGACTTTGACATGTAAAATCAGACTTTCCTAATTTCCTGCTTCCCTAATTATAAAGAAATATATCATCACGGCATGTTACCCATTGCTGGGTGTGCCAATCTGCTTTGTACACAGATTTCTGTAATGATGATGAACGTTATTATGCAAAATCTGGTATCCCACAAGGGTCTAATTTAGGACCATTACTATTTCTTCTCTTCATCAATAGTATCACTGATATTATTCATCACTCCAACGTTCTCTTATATGCAGATGACTTGAAAATTTTCAGAATTATTAATAATGTTAATGATTGTGCTTTACTACAAAATGATATTAATAATGTTCTTGATTGGTCTTTAGCCTCTAAGCTTCTATTTAAGTTAGGTAAATGTAAAATTATGATCTACTCTCTAAAGCAAACAACTATAACATTTAATTAAATGAATAACACAATGTTGGAGCGAGTAACTATATTCAAAGATCAAGGAATTCTGTTAGCTTTATTCCCCATTTTAATGATATTCGAAAAGCTTCTTATAGAAATCTTGGCTTCATAATTCGTAATACACAATCATTTCATAATTTACGGACCCTCAAATCTTTGTATTATTCAATTGTGCGTAGCAAGCTGGAAAATGGATTACAAATTTGGAATCCTGTATCTAACATAATTGAGTTCAATGTTATTTGTTTGGATTGCCGTAGAAAAATTCAATCATGTTTTTATCTATATAAACTTGTAAATAATCTAATTGATGATGCTCATTCGCCTTAAACTCTCGGCGCAAGTTAAACTTCACATTCAGCACCCCTAGAACTAACTACGAACTTCGATCTCCAATTAGACAATTGTGTGCAACATTCAATACTCTGTCCATGTACAATAACAATCTTGACATTTTCAATGATGCTCAGTCCGGGTTTGGAAAGAAAATTATGAACTATTTCTTGTCCGATCTTTCGCACTTGCATTAAGTTATTCTTAATATTGTCACTTTTCATTATGTCTTGTAACTACATTGTATTATTCTTGTTTTTGTTAATAATCCTCTGTAATTGGAAACTTTTGTTCCTGTTGAGTGATTAATGATAAATAAATTATATATTTGTACTGTGCGATTTAAAATTGGAAATATTTGGCGCCGGTCGGGATCGAACCCAGCTCCCCAGATTCGCTTATTCTTTCTTTCTCAAAGGAAAATACTGTGATTGTAAGGTTCAACAATCTTTGTACAAAGGGTAAATATATACCTGTGGGGTGTCGACCCCGAACTATAAACGTAAAAATCGATTAGGTTTTTTCGTATTAATAATTGATTAGCCTTGTCCGCTTCGTTTTCGGTACTTCCGGATTTATATGTCAGATCGGGTCATTGAAATATTTTATTTGGTGTGTCAAAGTCATTGATTTGTCATATAACTTATTCACAAAAGAAGAACAATTCGTGAGCTGTACCACCCACACAAAATAGAAAATATAACTATATATAATTTTATATTGTTTATTATTTGCAAAGTTATGTATATTTTCTGAAATGAAGTTATTTTTCCCAATTCTGTAATTAAGATAGACATAATTCAAATTTTATATGGAAAAAAATATACAGGCTGTTGACTGCGACACCGGCAGTCAACAGCAGCAAAATTAAAAATAACGATAGCTATGAAATTGAAACAAAAAATTAACAAATGTTAGTGATTTATCTGTTAAGTTAGGTTAATTTATTTTTATTATTATTTGTAATTTCTGTTAAAGTTACGTCACTGCACGCGCTCTATACATAAATTTTCTTGCAAAAGATCCTATATTTCCTGTAAAATTATTTCATTAACAAACTATACAAATTTGACATCTTTAGTTTTTCCCATTCGTTAGGGGTCGCTATTTTTTATTTTCTTCTTTCACTCATTTTTGTTTTGCGTGTCGTCCTCATTCAGTCCCTTTTCTCTCAAGAAGTCTTCCGCAATACAGTCCTTCCATCTTATATTTGGTCTTCCCCTGTCTCTTCAACCTTCTATTACTAAGCTATTCATTATTCTTCCAATATATTCTTCACCATCTCTCCTCATGACATATTCAAACCAATGTAATCTTCTCGTTTGTATCTTTCTAGAAATTTCTATTACTCGAGTCATTTCCCTTATTCTTTCATTCTTTCCGTGTCTTCCCCAAGATCTATTTCAACGTCCTCATCTCTGCCATATTCATTGATACTGACATTATCAATTTCCATGGTTAACATAGCTGGCTGATTTATGAAATTTAATATATTTATATTTCTTTAACTCTATATCTGCTGAATATGAAGTATAAAATGCAATCAAATCGTATAGGGAATAACATATTCTTTAATTTATAATAATATTTAACTAAGTTTTTTCAAGATAAACTGTTAAAATCTTCAAATGAGGGTACTTCCTTACCTAAAGGTGACGGAAGGTAAAAACAGAATATGAATATAGTTCTATAAAATATTAAAATAATATTCGTTGTCCCTGTTATGGTTTCAATACTATTGACATTTGAAGTTTTCATTTGTATTCAAGTCAATCCTATTTCAATAATTATACTTCGTTTCAATAATTTTTCTATTCTAAACAAATTAGGGTACATACTGATTCGTGACTCATAAATTGCGTAACAAGTAAAGTGACACTTTCCGAACTAGTTACGTAATACCCTTATACTGTTATTTAAAACTTTCATCCTTATTTTTATCTGTGTCTGACTGACCGGTCGTTTTTTGTCTATATTTCAAATAAATTAATTCTTGGTCAGTCTTAGTCGATCAGCATTTGAACAAGGTCTCATTCGTCCATTAACACATCGCACGATCGGAACAAGGTCAGAAACTACGAAATTCAAACGAAACGTCTTCCGTGTCTTTAAAATAAACTCTCAACTCGCAACTAAATTGTCTCTGGGTAGCCAACAAAGAGATGATTTCTAATTCAACAAACAAAGGTGTATATTTGTCAAAGAAAGAATTGTTTCAAGAGTGAAAGATATTTAAATACACCTCGTATCGGATTTTTTTATAAAGAAATTCTGAGTAAAATTAAATGTCAATGTCACGATGTTTTCAACTTGGTAATAAAATTAAAGAAAGAAATATTTAAACACTTAATCGGTGAAAACTGTTTTTATAAATATAACAGATTTAGTAACTCAATTTATTGGTTTAAACAAGATAAGGCCTGGTGTAAATAATTTCATTTAAAAAAATCTGTTGTGGCCAGCACAAATTTTCTTGCAAAAGATTCTAAATTCCCAGTAAAATTATTTCATAAACAAACTATGCAAATTGCACTTCACACTAACATCTTGTTCTTCTTTAGCTTTCCCCATTTGTTACGGGTCGCTATTTTTTATTTTCTTCTTCCACTCATTTCTGTTTTACGTGTCGTTCTCATTCAGTTACTTTTCTCTCAAGTCTTCCGCAATACAGTCCTTCCATCTTATCTTTGGTCTTCCTCTGTTTCTTCAACCTTCTATTACTAAGCTATTCATTCTTCATCCAATATATTCTTCATTTTTCCTCATGACATTTTCAAACCAATGTAATCGCTTGTATCTTTCTAGAAACTTGTAACACTAGAGTTATTTCCTTACCTATATTCCCCAACATCTACTCCAACATCCTCATCTCTGCCACATTAATTTATTTTTTATTCATACTGACATCTGTCAATTTGAATTATATTAATATATTAGTAGTTTCCATGTTTAGCATAGCTGGCTGATTTATAAAATTTAATTTCTTTAAAATTAATTAACTCTATATCTATTGCATATGAAGTATAAACTGCAATCAAATCGTATAGAAAATAATATATTCTTTAAGTTATAATAACGTTAAATGTCAATAAATCAAATTTAACTGTCAAATCTTCAAATGAGGCTACTTCCGGTTCACCAATTATAACCAAAATATAATCAGTTGTTCTTCTGGATGTAAACTTGAGGACTACGAAAAAAATATAATTTTTGGAATCGTGGTAATGAAGTTATGCGATCCGAAACTTTCGTCACATACACACCCACATACATACAGACATCATCGTAAAAATGGTAAAATCGTATTATAGGGACCCTAAAACATGCTTATTCACTAAAAACTCATCATTGAATTTTTTTACCAAAGACAATACCTTCCTTATCTAAAGGTGACGGAAGGTAAAAATATCTTGCAACCTAAGCTGCACCATGGAAACATAATAATCGAATATTGTTATTTGACAGTGACAGTATCAAATAAAATTTACATATCTTTGTGAAATTATTTTACTGGAAATATAAAAATGTAAAATAATTGAATGTGGCAAAAACAAATCATATAAGGTAATACAACAGATTATAGCCATAAGCCAATTCAATAGAATATTATGTTATAAATACAATGCTATATATGTTTTTATTTTCTACTTCTTATTTTAAAAAACACTGTTCTTTTTAGGAGTAGTTCAGTTTAGTTCAGTACGAGGTAAGGTCAGTTGATTTCTCCCTTAAAAAGAAAGCGCTTATACAATCGTTTGGAATTTATACAAAATACGTAGAATTGACGGAAGGCAATGTACTGGCCACGTCAGATTTTTTTTGTATTAAACTAAACGAAGGTTTACGATATTAACATATTTCATAGTTCGTACTGCCGTCATTAATTTATTTATCTAAAATTCCACTGGTGTCGCATGCTACTCTACGGTTTTCAATTACGATAAAGTGTTATTTTCCTTTGCAACTATAATAAATATAAGCAATGTACATGTTCTACAAATAAGTACTTATCTATCGGGCGGTTGGAAATTTATTTCTCTCTATCAAATTCTTATTACTATAACGCCCATTTTTTATATTTGTATGGTGATAGGTCAAGATTCATTCACTGCGATTATTTCAATGCAAATGTTTATAAATCTAAGTCCAATTCATTATAAATTGTATATGTTAACATTTGGAAATTGGATTCCGGTGACCATCAAACGAAATAGGCGAAGACCTTCGTGAGATACGCGGCAGTCGTACAATAAATTCATTGACAAAGATCGAGGTGAACTACATATTTATAAAAGAGTGTATTCTCCGGACATCTTCCTGGGTCGAAGGGCAGGGACGGACTTACACATTTTTAACCTTGCGAGGAACTAACAACTATTCGATAGTACATAAGTGTTGTTTGTTGAATGATAGTGACATATTATAATTATTATTCAACTTTATCTGGTGTTTCGTTTACAAGTTTTATAAATCCTTGTAATTTTTAACAAATTTGTAGTAATGTAGAAAATGTATTTTAAAGGTTTCTTTCTTATCTTTATCACTGGTGAGGGAGGTATAGGCTATAGGGATTATCCTGAAACTCGCATATCCGTGGTGAGTTTTCAATGAATAAGCACTTTAGGGTCCCTACAATATTTTATTATTATTATTATTTCGGCCCTGATTACTCCAATACTGTAATTCCAAAAATTACAATTTTTACGTATTCCTCTTCCTTATATCCATATGCAGACGATTAGATTTTGGTTATAAGTGGTCAACCAGAAGTACCCTCATTTGAAGATTTATATTATAAATATTAAGTAGTATTTTATTCTCTATACGAATTGATTTTATACTTCATATTCAATGGATATAGTGTTAAAAAATTATAAAGAAATTAAATTTCATAAGCAGCCAGCAATGCTATAAAGATGGAAACAGCTATTATATTAAGAAAATTCTAATTGTAAGATGTCAGTGTCAAATGCAATTGACAGATTATGTTTGTGTTCTAATTTTCCTGGAGAATCCTTTTTACCTTCCGTTACCTGTAGGTAAAGAAGCTATTGTCTTTGATCAAAAAATTCAATGAAGAGTTTTTATTGAATAAGCATGTTTTAGGGTCCCTATAATACGATTTTACCATTTTTACGATAATGTATGTATGTATGTACAGTACAATTTGTGAAAGATGTCCGATCAAGGGCACCTGTATCGCGAACGAATTAACAAATAGGCATACATTTATCTCTTTCTTTTGCAAAGGCTGTAAGAGTGTGTGATAAGGATGGATATAACACGCTTGTCTTTCAAAAATTCATATTGTTTCGACTAAGTTAGGACATTCCATTTATAAATGGTGCTCGTTGTTGATAATACTTTCGCTGTAACGTAAGTTTATTTATTAATTCAGATACATTACTTGGATTCATAGCCGTACGTATAACGTTATATTCTGTCAGAGTCACTGACACTGACATTGTGTCAGTATCTTATTTTTAACATACTTGGTTTTACATTTGCTTATAAACTTACTAGTTGACTTATTTTTGAATTTTGAATGCTTTTCCTTTTCCTGTAATATATACTTTTATAATAATAAAATAACAGTAGTATCTTACGTACCCTCATAAAAACTAAGCAAACGACACTACTGGATTTGTCATGATGGGCGGAGCAAAAATCTGAATTCATACAATTCGTAGACAACCTTGATCGGACATCTTTAAAAAAAATTAACTGTATGTATGTGTGTTTGTGTGTGACGAAAGTTTCGGATCGCATAACTTCAGTACCATGATTCCAAAAATTATATTTTTTTCGTATTCCTCAAGTTTACATCCAGAAGAACAACTGATTAGATTTTGGTTATAATTGGTGAACCGGAAGTAGCTTCATACTTCATATTCAATAGATATAGAGTTAAAAAACTATAAAGAAATTAAATTTTATATACTAACCATGAAAATTGTTAATATATTCAGATTGACAGATGTCAGTATCAATAAAAAGTAAATGAATGTGGCAGAGATGAGGATGTTGAAGTAGATGTTGGGGAAGACACGGAAAAATAGGTAAGGATGTAACTCTAGTGTTACAAGTTTGTAGAAAGATACAAGAGAGATGATTATATTGGTTTGAAAATGTCATGAGGAGAAATGAAGAATATATTGGAAGAAGAATGAATAGACAAAAGATACAATGGGAGGACTGTATTGCGAAGGACTTGATATAAAAGGAACTGAATGAGAATGACACAAAAAACAGAAATGAATGGAAAAAGAAAATAAAAAATAGCGAATGAAAAATGCTAAAGAAGAAGAAGATGGCAGTGTCAAGTGCAATTTGCATAGTTTGTTTATGAAATAATTTTACTGGAAATTTAGAATATTTTGCAAGAAAATTTATGTATGGCTACATCAGATCTTTTGTTATAAATAATTTATTTATTTATTGATATATTAGAGAAATTATGACAAAGTATATATTTGCATGATAATTTTTGAAATAAGTCTATTTTGAAAAATAATTATGAATAATAAAGTTCACTCTGTATGTAATATACTTACTGTTGAGAATGCTATCAAAATTTAATATACTATTTACATGTTCATAGTAATATTGTAAGGTTACACGAGAATGCTAAAACTATTGTATAGTAAATTTTCCAAATTATATTTAGATTTCTAATAAATATTTTTATTTCTTGGCACGTCGTTTAATGCACAATTTATAAATAGATTACAAAACTACTTGGACACACCAGTAATTCTTGCTGATAGTTATTATTGCACGAAAGTTTTGAATCCATAATTTTTTGCGTCAATATTTTAATAATAAAAGTGTTACCGATTTGGCAAGTTCATAATCTAGAATATCTATTGTCTCATTCCGGTGGAGAATTTTCGTTGCCCAAGGCCAATAGTGCACCTTGTGTTGAAGCTGATCTCTCAAGGGCCTTATGATCAAAAACTGATGATCACAAATTGCATTAGAAAGGCAGAGACCTTGGTGCAAGCGGAGATGGAGAGAAATCGACAGACAGCCGTGGGTGACGCAACGACCTAGCTAATCTCTACATACCAATGCTCATATTTGCCAACCAACAACACATTGCGAAATACAGGGTTACAGCGTGTTACAGGTAGCACTAGAGACCTGTATCGGGTCGGGTACCCGCGGAAACCCACGGGTTACCCGCTTTGCGTGTCGGTTTGCGGTGCGTTTCCAAGATCTCTTTTGCGGGTTGCGGGTCGGGGGCGGGTAAGACTCGCGCGGATATCGGGTCGGGTCACGGTGTTTACTTTTTATTTCCTTTTTACCTCCCGCTACCCTTGGTAAGGGAGATATAGGGATCATGCTAAAAATCGCATATCGAGATTTTGGTAAATGACCACTTTTAAGGTCCCTAGAATCCATTTTTAACATTTTCACGATGATGTCTGTGTGTATGTGTGTGTGTGTGGATCCTGTATACGCTCTAACTCAAATACTATCATTCAGAAAGTTTTAAAACCATGTATTTCTTACCTTATTCTAATATGGAAATATCTGATTAGATTTTGGTGGCAATCGGATAACCGGAAATGGCAGTTTACTTGAAGCTCAAGATAGTTTTTCTTCAAAAAAATACCTTTAAATGTAATTTTTTCTCAATTTGTTATTATAAAAATCAAAGATTATTCCATTTTCTACAAGTTTGCTTTAATACGTTTTCTATATATTGTATGGATAAATTCATAAAGTAATATAAAAATTATATACATAGGTAAATGGCGGGAGGTACTCTGTTGGTCACATCAGATTTTTATTATAATTATTGTTCATATTTTCTGTTGGCATATTTGAAGATTCTAGTGAAGAAAATGTTGAATTACAGACTGATGAATTTGATATTTACTACAAAATGAAAATAATGCAAAGTGAAGAGAATTTTGATTTATTAAATTGGTGGAAAATAAAAGAAGTCCTTTTACCACATTTAGCAGAAATAGCACGTTTAGTTTTATGCATTCCAGCCACTAGTGCACCTAGTGAAAGAGACTTTTCTACTGCTGGTTTCGTTTCGTTGTTCAAGAAAGAGGAACAAAATTTAATCCAGGAACTATGAACGATATATTATTTTTACATAGTAACTTGCAAATAATATGACTATATTTTTTTGTATTTAAAAATTTATTACCTATATATCTAAAGAATAAATATTTTGTTTAATATATGTATTAAGAAGGAATAAAATGTTTTACATACACTTTTCTGATTATTTTTTTTGAGTAAAATTTTCCATCTTTATTTCAGATTGATTGTAATTATTTAGCGGGAAGCGGGTTAGGGTGCGGGTATAACATTAGCGGGTACGGGTCGGGTTGCGGTTTAATTTAAAATTAACTGAATCGGGTGCGGGTCTGAAAAAGTATACCCGCTCAGGACTCTAGTTAGCACTATACCTTAAATATTTTCCTGGCAGAATCCACTGGTGGCGCTTTTTGCGCATCAGTCATGGCGCCTAATAGGACCTGTTGCTTTTCGTTACAAAAAAATATCAACCCGGGAGACCAGGCGGTATCAATATTTACTTAGAACATGCGCACGATCTATTAGACCGTGTTAATGTGTTTTAAAGTATATTATTTTTCTTCAAACGTCATAAAAGTAGCATTTTTCTGACTTGATTCACAAGGTAGAAGTTTAGTTTCTACACCGCCGGAGTAGAAATAAAATAAATAAATATCCATAGAAACCAGGGCATCGAAACCGTACCTGAACCGAACGAAAATCGGTAACAAAAGGTAACATTTTAGCGAACCCAAACCCAGAACCGAACCTCAAATATATTTTTCAATTGAACCCGAGTCGAAACCGAACCGAGTGTTAAAATTCGGGTTCAGGGTTCAGTTTCGGTTCAGTTTCATTTTGAGTTCGAAACGCACGCGTATTCGTAATACTGCTTATAATCGAGGGCTGTGTTGTCTTTTTGTGAAAATTGTGTTCGTGTTCTTGTCTTGCGTAAATTCCGGCTAGCATTTTAAATTATTGCTCTATAAATATTGTTATTCCATAAACATTAATTCAGTTTTCATTTGGTCTAACCGAACCTGTACCCAATATCTGAACCCGGAACAAAACCGGAAATTTTATTAATGTTCGATGCCCTGATAGAAACTATACAGAATCAACGAGTAAGAAGGAGCTTCTAGATAAAAAAATCTGTTGTGGCCAAGACAATACCTTTCGCCAATTCCTTTTTTTGGTTACATAATTATAGGGCGCGAACAGTAATGTTACATTGTTGGCCTTGACAAGCAGATGTGGGGGCCCGTTTCAGAATGATAATTATTAATTATGTACATAGATGTCAAATGTCAGAATTTTTCATTAAAAATTTCAAGATTTTCTAAATGCAAAATGTCAGTGTCAAGAATCAACAGTTTTATTAAAATTACAGAAAGCTTTTTCTGGGAAGTACATTTAAAATTTCTTATTGTGTTATTAATTAAATATTTAATATTACAGGTATAAGGAATACCGCTAATACCGTCAGTAAATATAAAGAATTTTGAATATATTAGAAGAGTAGGAGAAAATTCCTCATAGAACGAAAGAATAGATACAATTTGAATTATTTGTATGTACAAGAAATATTAAATTCGTTAATAATACTTCGAATTTTAATGGCACAAAATTGACCGCTGTGGTTCACTTTCCACGACAGCAATGAGTGCCCGTGAGGTGACGCCTGATAAGCGCCAACATGGTACAAATATTTCATCATTTATCGATATCTGCGTACAAAGCAGATTGGCATACCCAGCAATGGGTAACATGCCGTGATAATATATTTATTTATGTAACATAAAACGGAAACAAACAAAGACCCTCTCACTCAACAGACGTCGATCAAAACAAAGTGAAAATTGTAATTATTAATCCAGTAATCTGATTTTCGTGATGCGGTTGCTATTTTATTTGTTACCCTTAATAATTGAAATGTAGAATAATTACTTAATATGGGACACGCAAAAATACAATTAAAACCAGAAATGTCAATAATATTAACTCACTACCCTAGCAACAATTATTATTTAGATATAGGATTACTCCTGAAAATATGATATTCGGTACTACTACCGTAAAGTATTATTTTATCATTAAAATTTTGTCCGGATAAAGTCTATTTTTCAATTGGTTCCAGATAAAAGGCATTTGTAGTAATAATATATTACGTATCAAGACCGGAAAGTACAATTTAGCGAATGAGGCAGGTAATTTAAAGAATGAGCCGCAGGCGGGGTAGGGGGAATTTTTTTAAATGAAATCTAATAAAAATATATTCCGATGATTATATGAATATGTTAGCTTCAAGAGCGAAATCACTGAATGAGCGTAACACACGACTACTATGCTTTCAGGGTAAATTTAAAACATATAAAAACTGAAATCACATATCTACTAGAGAAAACTAAGAAATACATACTGAGCATGAAATAGAGAACTGTAGAGAGAGGAATAACAGCCCGTCTTTCTGAATTTTGCTATATGTTGTACCTGTATTTAGACATTTGAATTTAGTGTTTGCGGTAGTGATCATCGTATTTTCTTTCATTGCACACGAATTTATTATTATGAGAGTATGACAGTATTTTTTCTTGCAAAATATTCTAAATTTCCAGTAAAATTATTTCATAAACAAACTATGCAAATTGCACTTGACACTAACATCTTCTTCTTCGTTAGCTTTCCCCATTCGTTAGGGGTCGCTATTTTTTATTTTCTTCGTCCACTCATTTCTGTTTTACGTGTCGTTCTCATTCAGTTCCTTTTCTCTCAAGTCTTCCGCAATACAGTCCTTCCATCTTATCTTTGGTCTTTCTCTGTTTCTTCAACTTTCTATTACTAAGCATTCATCCAATATATTCTTCATTTCTCCTCATGACATTTTCAAACCAATGTAATCATCTCATTTGTATCTTTCTAGAAACTTGTAATACTAGAGTTATTTCTTTATCTATCTTTCCGTGTCTTCCCAACATCTAATTCAACATCCTCATCTCTGCCACATTAATTTACTTTTTATTTATACTGACATCTGTCAATTTGAATTATATGCATATATTAGTAGTTTTCATGTTTAGCATAGCTGGCTGAATTATAAAATTTAATTTCTTTAAAATTCTTTAACTCCATATCTATTGAATATGAAGTATAAAATGCAATCAAATCGTATAGAGAATAATATATTCTTTAAGTTATAATAAATGTCAATAAATCAAATTTAACTGTTAAATCTTCAAACGAAGCTACTTGCGGTTCACCAATTATAACCAAAATCTAATCAGTTGTTCTTCTGGATATAAACTTGAGGAATACGGAAAAATATAATTTTTGGAATCGTGGTATTGAAGTTATGCGATCCGAAACTTTCATCACATATACACACACATGCTTATTCACTAAAAACTCATCATTGAATTTTTTGACCAAAGACAATACCTTCCTTACCTAAAGGTGACGGAAGGTAAAAATATACGATCTAAATCTAAAGAATACAAGAATAATTCAATATTACTTTCAAACTAATTGTTTTGAAATCGCTACATCATTTTTTGTACATTATGTCCATTTGTATTAATATTTTACAGGTATTATATTCTGTATAAAAATATATTATTATAGTAAATAAATATTTCTATTTATATTCTTAAATATAATAGGACGCTTTTATCGACAGTCCTTATTATATAATATATTTTTTGATATTTTAAAAATAAATGTATAACAACGATTTATTTCGTCGCCAAATACTGTTAAATTTGTGCGTACATTAAATGTTACGCTTCTACGCAGAAGTTTTGAGTGACAGAAAAATAATCCTTCTTGTAAGCTGACCCATTTCCACTAACAAGAAAACGTAAATATAGACTTAATAGCAAAAACTCATTTATAACAAAACTCTATTTATACATTTTCAAAAATATTAATAAGGAAACACTTGAGTAATCAAAGGTTTTAATTATGAGACATTCTTTCTTTTTATAGACTATGGTTAACTATTTTTATTATATGACGGTTAATATTAGATATTGATTTTTTATACACAGATATCTGTTTATCATATATAATTTTTTAACATGTTTCAAGGCTTTGCTATCTGAAATATGTTCCACTGTAGTAAATAAGAAAAATAGAAAGATACAAATAATATTTCCTGGAAAGAAATATATTCCAACAACTCATAATAAAAAATCTGATGTGTTTAGCACATTACCTTCCGTCAATCCTTTGTATTATGTACAAATTCCATACATACATTTTCCTGCAAAAGATCCTATTATTTGCAGTAAAATTATTTCGTAAACAAACTATGCACATTGCACTTGACACTGACATTTTTTTTTATTTTCTTCTACTCATTTCTGTTTTGCGTGTCGTCCTCATTCAGTTCCTTTTCTCTCAAGTCTTCCTTCTGTTACTTTTACTAAGCTATGCATTGTTATTCCAATATATTCTTCATCTCTCCTCATGCAATTTCCCTTACCTTTCAATCCTTATCCTATATCTTTCCGAGTCGTACCTAACATCTATCTCAACATTCTCATCTGTCTGCCACATTCATTTTCTTTTCATTGACACTGACATCTGTCAGAATTTTCTTAATATAGTAGCTATTTCCATGATTATAGCTGGCTGATTTATATAATTTAATTTCTTTATAATTCTTTAACTCTATATCCATTGAATATGAAATATAAAATGCAACCAATTCGTATAGATAAGAATATTCTTTAATATTTATAATAACATTGTAAAAAATTAATATGTAACACCGTTTTTTCAAGAAAAATTGTTAAAATCTTCAAATATGGATGTAAGGAAGAGGAATAGGTAAAAATTGTAATTTTTGGAATTCTAGTATTGGAGATATTGCGGTCAAAATTATAGTCACACAGGCACACACAAACACAAACTCGCATACTGAAATCATCGTAAAAATAGTAAAATTGTATTGTAGAGAACCAAAACTTTGAAAACTCACTACCGAATTTTTTGACCAAAGACAATACCTTACTTCCCTAAAGGTGACGGAAGGTAAAAATTAAGTGGCTCAAAATTTATAATATGTAAAGTCGATTTTTGCGAAAGATGAACAAAAGAAAAAAATCTGTTGTGGCCAGCACAATACCTCTCGCCATTTTCATTTTATCTTGCATAGGGCGCGAGCAGTTATGTGACTTTGTTAGCCTTAGCACGCAGATATGGGGGCCCGTGTCAGAATGACAGCTGATAATATACATAGGTGTCAAGTACCATAAGTTTTCATTCGAAACATTATGATTTTCCAAATCCATGTGGATTAATTTCCTCGACAAGTATATTCCATACTAATGGATGACAAATAAACAGAATATTATGAAATTTTGAATGAAAAATTATGACATGACAATTGTGACATCTATGTAAATAACTACTAGCCGTCATTCTGACACGGGTCCTCATCTGCTTGCTAAGGCCAACAAATTCACATGGCTGCTCGCGCCCTATAAATAACGAATTTAACATTTCTTGTACACACCAATAATTGAAATTGTTTCTCTTCTTTCGTTCTATGAGAAATTTTATCCTTCTATTCTAATATGTTCAAAATACTTCAAATTCATTGACGGTATTAGAGGTATTTCTTAAGGATATATGTAATATTGACATACCTGCAATTTAAATAAATATTTAATTAATAATACAATAATATATATTAAATGTACTCATACCTCCCAGAACTGACACTGACATTTTGCATTTATTTGTCAATTACAAAAATTTTAATATCGCAACTGTTTTTCTGGCAACGAGATTTATTACAACAGATTATTCTATATTATTATATACTATATCTCCAAACCTATAACGAGATATAATAAAAAAATTAAATGTGTCAGATTGAGAATTTAATTATCTTTAATATTTGTAGTAACAAATTTTTAAAAAATAATATTTAGAAATTTTTTTTTTTAGAAACTACCACTTCCGGTTGTCCAATTGTTACCAGAACCTATTCAACTCTTCCCATTACTGTTAGATTGAGGAATCCGTAGTCAAACAGGTCTTTAGTCTTATAGAATTTGAGAAATCGTGTCTCCAACAACCTCACACACACACACACACACACACACACACACACACACACACACACAGACATCATTATAAAAATGTTAAAATCGGATTCTATGGACCTTAAATCGTGCTTATTCAATAAAATCTGGATATGCGATTTTTAGCATGAATCCAATACCTCTCTTAGCGAGAGGTAAAAAGATCCATTTCCTTAGCTATTGTTTAATTCCATTTTTATATTATGTATCGCATATTGCGTTTCTTGTACAAATAAACTGAATTAAATTATTTTAAGTGAGTATTAGTCAGCAACACTATTTTTTGACACTGACATTTATCAAGCAATTGCAAATATTTAAGTATCTTAAATGTTTTTCTTCGAAGAAGAAAGGTTTCAAGATTTATAACAACTAACTAGGAATTTTATAATATAACTATAAATACATAGAAGATATAGAAATAAAAATCTGACGTGGCCAGTACATTACCTTCCGTCAATCCTGTGTATTATGCACAAATTCCATACATACATTTTCTTGCAAAAGAATTTATATATTCAGTTAAATTATTTCATAAACAAACTATGTAAATTGCACTTGATATGGTTCCATTTAAAATAACAAAGTTGGTCCCTACAGTTTGAATACTGGTTGAAACAAAAATTACGCTCATTAAAATAGTCTTCCAACATCGATACAATACAACGATTCCAATCTAAAACTCAAAGAACCATACTAAACGCTCCATGGTATGTGAAAAACCTCTCTATCCATAGCGACCTAAACGTAAATACAATAAAAGAAGAAATTAATAAGTGTAGTGCAAAGTACCTAAAAAGACTAGAAGTGCATCCTAATCACAGTGCAGTGAATCTACTGGACAACAGTACGGCCATTTATAGACTCAAAAGACACAAACCATTAGAGTTACCTACCCTTTAGATTCAATACATAACATATATGTAAAACAAATTGTACATTGTGTGAATGTTACTGGACATTTACACTACACGATATTTTCAAATTGTTATAATATTTACTTATTGTCAAAATAGACAGATTGTAAATTAATATTGGGGAAATAAAAAAAAATCTGTTGTGGCCAGCACAATACCTTCCGTCAATCCTATGTACAATGTATAAATTCCATACATAATTTTTCTTGCAAAAGATTCTAAATTTCCAGTAAAATTATTTCATAAACAAACTATTCAAATTGCACTTGACACTGACATCTTCTTCCTCTTTAGCTTTTCCCATGCGTTAGGGGTCGCTATTTTTGCGTGTCGTTCTCATTCGGTTCTTTTTCTCTCAAGTCTTCCTCAATACAGTCCTTCCATCTTATCTTTGGTCTTCCTCTGCTTCTTCAACCTCCCATTACTAAACTACTCATTCTTGTTCAAGTATAATTCTTCATTTCTCCTCATGTCATGTTCAAACCAATGTAATCGTCTTTCTTGTATCTTTCTAGAAAATTGTAACAATAGAGTTATTTTATTACCGTATCTTTCCGTGTGTTCACCAACATCTACTTCAACATCCTCATCTCTGCCACATTAATTTACTTTTACTCATACTGACATCTGTCAATTTGAATTATTTGAATATATTAATTAGCAGTTTCCATGTTTAGCATAGCTGGCTGAATTATAAAAATTAATTTCTTTAAAATTCTTTAACTCTGTATCTATTGAATATGAAGTATAAAATGTAATCAAATCGTATAGAGAATAATATATTATTTAAGTTATAATAATATTAAATGTCAATAAATCAAATTTAACTGTTAAATCTTCAAATGAGGCTACTTTCGGGTCACCAATTATAACCAAAATCTAATCACTTGTTCTTCTGGATGTATACTTGAGGAATACGAAAAAAATATAATTTTTAGAATCGTGGTATTGAAGTTATGGGATCCGGAACTTTTGTCACACACACACACACACACACACACACACACACACACACACACACACACACACACACACACACACACACAGAGAGAGAGAGAGAGAGAGAGAGAGAGAGAGAGAGAGACACACATACATACATACATACATACAGAAATCATCGTAAAAATGGCAAAATCGTATTATAGGGACCCTAAAACATGCTTATTTAGTAAAAACTCATCATTGATTTTTTTGACCAAAGACAATACCTTCCTTACCTAGAGGTGACGGAAGGTAAAAAAAAAATTAAAATAGTCTTGTCAAATAGAAATTGTTTGCTAATTTAACCGACCTCGTAGCTCTTATAGTTCTCGAGATAGCAATAGAGGACAAAACAAAATGTACAATATATAAAATAATATGGCATCTCTATTTGAAGTATAAAATAATGATTAAGAACTATTATTGCGGAAAAACCTAATCGTTTGGCGATGACTGCATGTTCTCCTCAAGAATTATAAATCTGTATTTCTTTCTCATTTTCATTTCATTGAATAAAATTTTTGCAGTATACACAAACTAATAACACTGCGTCTCGTGCTTAGTTTATGTATTTTCCAAGCGTAAACGTTTTATAATCCAACACAAGGCGTAAGGCGTTTTCGTTTCATTCAAGATCACAGCTACTATATAATAAACACTAGTGTGATCTATTAATTACTACAAACACGGAGTAGTATTACATGAATTTATACTGTTTCGATAAAAGATAACAAACTGTCTGTACTAGTAAAGTACAAGAAAAATTATTATTAAAGTTGATTAATTGTACCTTTATTTAAAAAAAATACGTAGGTCACTAGATTCAAGCGATAATGTAAATTATGCAGTTTATTTTTACAAATTATATCTAAATGTGCAATAATTTAAGATTTTGGTTTGCACTTTTTATGGCCTTTTTAAGTTCTTTTGTATGGCGGAACTCAATTTTTACCTCTCACTAAGAGAGGTATTGGATTCATGCGGAATCGAACCCGGGTTATAATTAACGAATTTAACATTTCTTGTACATACATATAATTCAAATTGTATCTATTCTTTCGTTCTATGAGGAATTCTTTCATACTCTTCTAATATATTCAAAATTCTTTATATTCACTGACAGTATTAGCGGTATTTCTTAAGGATATCTGTAATAGTAATATATCTATAATATTAAATATTTAATTAATAATACAATAAGAAATTTTAAATGTACTTACTTCCCAGAAAAAGCTTTCTGTAATGTTAATAAAACTGTTGATTCGCTAAGAGAGGTATTGGATTCATGCTAAAAATCTCATATCCAGATTTTAGTGAATAAGCATGTTTTAAGGTCACTAGAATTCGATTATAACATTTTTACGATAACGTCTGTGACTGTTTGTGTATATTTCTGGGTGGGTGTGAGTGTGTGTGTGTGTGTGTGTGTGTGTGTATGTGTGTATGTGTGTATGTGTATGTTGTAGAAACGATTTCTCAAATTCTATAAGACTAAAGACCTCTGTAACAACGAATTCCTCAATCGAACAGTAATGGGAAGAGTTGAATAGGTTCTGGTTAGGATAACCGGAAGTGGTAGTTTCTAAAAAAAAATTTCTAAATAATATTTTTGAAAATTTATATTACTACAAATAATAAAGATAATTAAATTCTCAATCTGATACATTTAAAAAATATATTATATCTCCTATAGGTTTAGAGATATAGTATATAATAATATAGAATAATCTGTTGGAATAAATCTCGTTGCCCAAAAAACAGTTGAGATATTTAAATGTTTGTAATTGACAGATAAATGCATTATGTCGGTGTCAAAAATTAGTAGTTTTACTAACATTACTGGATGATTTTTCTGGGAGGTACGAGTACATTTAATATATCTTATTGTATTTTGTATTATTAATTAAATATGTATTTAAAATTATAGGTATATTAATATTACATATATCCTTCAGAAATACTGCTAATACCGTAAATGAATTTGAAAATTTTTGAACATAATAGTAGGACGAAATTCCTTACAGAACGAAAGAAGAGATACAATTGTGTGTACAAGAAATGTTAAATTCGTTACTTATAGGGCGCGAGCAGTCATGTTACTGTTGGCCTTGGCAAGCAGATATGAGGATCCGTGTCAGAATGACGGCTAGTAGTTATTTACATAGATGTCATAATTTTTCATTCAAAATTTCAAAATATCCTGATGGATATTTTGAATGAAAAATTTTGATACTTGACTTGACATCTATATACCATATTACTAGCTGTCATTCTGACACGGACCCCCATATCTGCTTGCCAAGGCCAACAAAGTCTCATGACTGCTCCCGCTCTGTGCAACATAAAATGAAAATGGCGAGAGGTATTGTGCTGGCCACAACAGATTTTTTTTTTATGATTTTAGATTTGGAGTTATGTTGTCAAAGTTTTAATATTTGAAGACTTAAAGTAAATAATGATGTAAGTGCCTTATTCATTTGTGAATTTATTTTGCAGAAATAATAATTTGTCTCTAGCCCTATAACAAATAAGAATTGAGGGGCAGATTCGTTTCTTTATCGTGGTAGTACCTAAACTGGATATATTTTTAAACCATATTTTTACATTAAATATAGATTCAATATACAAGTACATCATTTTATTAGTACTGAAATATTCTCACAAATTTAACAACATAATCATTCCCTTTCAAACCTTCATAACATAACCTCAATAACCTAATTCATTGTTTTCCCGCTTTTTCCTCCCCCCACTACCATCCTATCTACACACAGTTACTTGTTTATCGTAGATAGCGCCACTGGTCGCCTCGCAATGCGATCGTGTTTTATTTTAGCGTACAGCGCGTGGCATTTCCGGGCGCCTTGCAGCGTATCTTCCTATCTCTCTCACACTCACTCACTCGTTGCACATACGCTATGCGTGAGCAACGCTGCTTGTGATTGGCGGTTATGTCATCGCCTACTAGATGCAAGGAAGTTTGATTGAAAAAGTGGGAATTGTAGAAGGCTGTGCATATACAAAATAAATTTTTGAATGTAAGTGAGGAGTTTTAAATTGTTTTGTTTATTGAGTGTTCATGGGCAATTTTACTTGCATTTTAACTGGTACACGTTTTTATTAAAAATCAATTTCGACATACTTTACTGTACAGCTGTATATTGTGTTGGGAATACTTTAAAGTATTGGGGATTCAAATTATCTTTTCCCGCCATTTTATAGCTGTGTTGTGACGTCAAAACTAGGTTGTACGAGTCTGTCAATCTATCTACGCTTTTTGAAAAAGTTTAAAAACATAACATTTGTGTTAAAGGATGTTTTAAATTATTTAAATGTGACTGGAAACTTTAGAAAAACTTTGTGAAGGGGAGGAATATATTCTGGGCAAATATTTAGTTCAAAATTTTGCCACCAGCTAATAGTGGTAATTTTCTTTGAATACTATATTACAAAATAAAAGAGCACTAATAGTGAAATCGTATCACACGTTTTATGAGGTCAAGTACATAACCTCCACCAACAATTTTAATTTAAACAAGTATATATCTAATCAAAATCAACCTTCTTCCAAAAATTTCATATTTTTCACTCAATTATATTTATGTTACTGTATATCAATACACAGTTTGTTGTATATGTACTTGATGTTACATAGAATTCAAGATTTATAATTTCCTATCTTTAAATTTAATGACAATATAGAAGAAAAAAAACTTATTTTTTCAAGAAATACTTGGAATTGGAAAATTACTAAACTTTGAATGAAAAATTATGATATTTGACATCTATGTACATAATTACTTGCTATCATTCAGACACGGGTCCCCATAGCTGCTTGTCAAGGCCAACAAAGTCACATGACTGCTTGCGCCCTATTGTATTAAACACTTCTTCTATAACTACAATCTACACCAAAAATTCTACTTACATATATTATTTATATTTAGATTTTTTAATTTTATATTCATTCTATGAAGAAATTTTGTCCTCTTCTAATTTTTCGAAATATTTCCAATTTATTGTCGGGATTGACAGTATTTTTGAAAGGTATATGTAATATACCTATAATATTAAATATTTAACTATTAACACAATAAGAAATAATATAATGTATGTACTTTCCAGAAAAAAATTTCAGTAATGTCTCTGGATTTTTGACACTGACATTTATCTGTCAGTTATAAATATATTAATTTTTCAATAATTGGTTTCCATGACATTATTTGGGCTGTGAGATTTATTACAACAGATTATTATATACCTTATATATCTTTATCTCTAAATCTATAAAAGATATAATAAAATATTTATATGTATCAGATGAACAAAAATTTTCAAAAAATAATATTTAGAAGATTTTTTTAAGAATCTGTTATTTCCGGTTGTCCAATTATTACCAAAACCTTTTCAGCTCTTCCCAGTAATGTCCGATTGAGAAATACGTAGTTAAACAGATATTAAATATTATAGTTTTTGAGAAATCGTCCTTCCAACATCCACAAACACATACATATATCCACACACACACATACATACACGGACATCATTGTAAAAAAAATATAATCGGTTTTTAGGAATCTTTAAACGTGCTTATTCTCTAAAATCTGGGTATGCGATTTTTAGCATGAATCCAATACCTCTCTTAGCGAGAGGTAAAAAAGTAAAAAAATACCATTATACATTTTAAGATTCCTAAAGTCCGATTATAATTTTTACCTCTCGCAAAGAGAGATATTGCATTCATGCTAAAAATCGCATATCCAGATTTTATTGAATAAGCACGTTTTAAGGTCCCTACAATCCAAATTTAATATTTTTACGATGATGTCTGTGTGTGTGTGTGTGTGTGGATGTGTGTGTGTGTGTGTATGTGTGTGTGTGTGTGTGTGTGTGTGTGTGTGTGTGTGTGTGTGTGTGTGTGTGTGTGTGTGTGTGTGGGATGTTGGAAGGACGATTACTCAAAAACTATAAGACTTTAATTTTTTTTAACTACGTATTTCCCAATCGGACATTCATGGGAAGATCTGAAAAGGTTTTGGTAACAATTGGACAACCGGAAGTAGAAGATTCTTGAAAAAAATTCTTCTAAATATTATTTTTTGAAAATTTTTCGTGGTAATATTAAAGAAAATTTAATTCTCTATCTGATACATTTAAATATTTTATTATATATTCTATAGATTTAGAGATAAAAGAAATATAATATATAAAATAATCTGTTGTAATAAATTTTACAGCTGAAAGAATGCTATGGAAAATAGTTGAAAATTTAAATTGTCAAAAAATGTCAGTGTCAGAAATCCGGAGACATTACTGAAGATTTTTTCTGGGAAGTACATACGTTATATTATTTCTTATTGCATTAATAGTTTAATATTTAATATTATAAATATATTACACATACCCTTCATATATGCTGTTACTTCCGACAATGAATTGGAAACATCTCGAAAAATTAAATGAGTAGGACAAAATTTCTTCATGGAATGAATTTAAATTTAAAAAATCTAAATATATGGAATAGACATAAGTAGAATTTTTGGTGTAGAGTGTAAGTATACAAGAAATGTTAAATACATTAAGGTGCGAGCAGTCATGTGTCAGAATTATAGCTAGTAATTATGTATATAGATGTCATATATCATAATTTCTCATTCTAAATTTAGTGATTTTCCAATTCCATATGATTTATTTTCCTCGACAAGTCAATTCCACACTCCTGGTGACAAATTAACTACATGAATTTAGCAAATCTTGAAATTTTTAATGAAAAATTCTGACATTTATGTACATAATTACTAATTATCATTCTGAAACGGGCCTCCACATCTGCTTGTCAAGACCAACAATATAACATGACTGTTCGCGCCCTATACTTAACCAAAAACAGGAAGTGGCGACAGGTATTGTGCTGGCCACAACAGATTTTTTTTACCCGATGTCCGTGTGTGTGTGTGTGTGTGTGTGTTGTGAGTTTTTCAAATACTACAACACTTATGACATATTTAACTACTGATTCCCCGCGCTTAAAATGAAATTACAGTTTAGAAGTGTTCATATGACTAAAATAGTTCAAGTAATCTTTATTATTTACATATAACAATTCATATCATAATCTTGAATTTTATCAGTTTTGCTAATGTTATCAAGAAAACTATAGATAAAAATAGTAGGTCAACTCAGATTCCTCGCAATTGTCGTTTCCTAAAAATCCATCAAATTATCGTAAACGTGTTATACAACAAACCATTAGATAATACATATTATAAGTATTCTATTCTGACGAAATGTATTTTCGAATCTCGCGCCATTTTCTAACGTTTCTCCTATTACGTCACCATGCAGTGGAAATCCAAGGGGCGTGTGCCCATATTCCCCGCCCCTTACCACCTGCATGACCCTGACAAATGACAATCAACAGATCGTCGAAATGCGAGGTAAACAGCAAGGCACGCTGTGATCTGAGCGAGCACAAGGAAATAGACAGTTTGCTATTTGTATATGTCAAATGTTATTTCATTGCCAACTAATTTGCAATTTTTACGCAGCTGATCTTGAAGTTGAGTAGTCAAGGATGATAATAATTTGGGACCTTAAACACCAAGACATTCTATTTTGGTAACGGCATATTAATAACTGAAAATTAATATTCTTGATGTATAGAGGTGTCCAAAATAAGTAGGACATCATTGATATCCTTTTATTTGAAGAGATAAACAAATATAAATAATAAAGATAAATGAAAAGAATCGTGCCATTTTTTCCAACAAATTTAGTGAAATATATTTCAAAATACAAATTGATTTTCAATTAAGAACATTACAAACAAAATAGATCCTTTGTACCTTCCGTCTGTATATGCGTGTGTTTGTGTGTGTGTGTGTGTATGTGTGTGTGTGACTATAATTTCGGCCGCGATAACTCCAATACTAGAATTCCAAAAATTACAATTCTTACGTATTCCTCTTCCTTACATCCATATGCAGACTTGATACCGAAAGTACCCTAATTTGAAGATTTTAACAGTTTTTCTTTGAAAAACAGTGTTCAATATCTTTTTTTGACATTTTATATTATTATAAAAATATTTTATTCTCTATTCGATTTAATTATATTTTTTCTTCACATTCATGGAATTTAGAGGTAAAAAATTATAAATATCTTGGAGCCTGTGCTGCTAAAAGCTGCACAATGGAAATAGTTAGAATATTGGAATATTACTAATTGACAGATGTCAATGTCAAATAAAATTTAGATAATATCTCTGTGAAATAATTTTACTGGAAATATAAAAATGTAAAATAATTTAATGTGGCAAAAACAAATCACATAAGGTAACACAACAGATTATAGCCATAAGCCAATTCAGCAGATTATTGTTATAAATATAATGCTATATATCTTTTTATTTTCTAATTCTTAATTTAATTTCTACTTTAAAAAGAAAGCGTCTATAGAATCGTTTACAAAAAAAATGTGTGGAATTTGGACAGGAAATGTAGAATTGATGGAAGGTAATGTGCTGGCCACATCAGATTTTTTAACTCTGTATCCATTGAATATAAAGTATAAAATGTAATCTATTCGTACAGATAATAGAAAATAGAATTGTGGGTAAATTTCTTGACTGTGATGTGGATTAGGTATTAAAAATTACTCGTTCAGTAACAGCATTTATTCTTACTACCAACGTTTCGGTGCACCCTTGCACCTTCTTCAGGATAGTAAGATCTTACAAATTGTTACAAATCATGTACACACAATACATTCGTATAAAACATTCATTTAATTTATTAAAAATCGTACCAAAAAAATCAAAGAGCATACACACATCCATTTGCTTTAAAAGCTCTTTGAATTTTTTCGTACGATTTTTAATAAATTAAATAAATTGTACGAACGTATTTTGTGTACATGAATTGTAACAATTTATAAGATCTTACTGCCCTGAAGAAGGTGCAAGGGTGCACCGAAACGTTGGTAATAAGAGTAAATGCTGTTTGTCTGAAAATAGAACATTAAGGCCCGGTTGTTCAAAGTTCAGATAAAGTAGCAGTTTACTATCTATTAGATAAATTTATTCTACCGTCTTAACTAGAGAATAAGATTTTTTATTCTCCGGATAGCTAACTGGCAGATTGCTATCAGAAAGATTAAAATTGCGTTAGGGTAGAGTTATTTTTGAAAAATTGGCAACTTGGCTGTAACAATTTTAATAGAAATTTGGTTACTTTTTCGCTTGTCTGTGTTTTGGTCCAGCTGCAGTTTAAACCACAGTTAGAACGTTTAGAAGGAAGACAGATTCCGTCTTGAAAAAAAAAAAGACATCATCTGGAATCAATCAGAAAATTATTTTAGTTTTAGCTGTGGCCAGTACCAAGATATACACACTGTTGCATAAAATCGTAAAGCTATCAACAACTGGCATATCGAAGATACAGCGTGATTCGTGATTCAGAAAAACAAATGTAGACAAATATGAGTTTATTTCTCAAATTATGCTTTCTTTAAACTTATCTAATAGATAAGAACAATATTTGGTCTTCAATTTTATCTAACAAATAAAGAATTGTATTCTTTGACATTCGAAACCTCAAAAAAAAATTGATAATCCCATTTTTCAAAATTATTACATCTTCATCATCACTGTTCTACTGATTTATTATAATAATTATTAATATTAAAAATCTGATGTGGACACCACACGGCTTCCTTGTACGATTATTAAACTATACATATTTTTTTAATAATTAAATTACAAAATATTGACAGGCCCGAGAAATATTTTGATATAGAACAAAAAATAATTAATTTACTACTATCATTCATAAATTAACATTAATCTAACCCGGTTCTTTATAAAGAGAGTTTTGATTACAACAAAGAAATATTTGATTACAACAATGAATATGACTAATTTCACAATAAAAATATAATATTTGTTATTGTACGAATAATAAAATTACACGTATTTAACGTAATTTGACATGAACATTTTATTTTTATTTTTTTGTCCTAATCCATAGCAAGCTTTATTACAAAAACAAAAAAGTATATAATTTTTAAATTTACATATGTCGCTTATACAAAGGGCTAATTTAATAATACTTGATGTGCTAGACGCATTTATTTCTAAAATCAAAATAAAATCATTTTATTCAAGAAAAACTGTTAACAACTTCAAGTACTGTACCACTTCCGGTTAGCCTATTTTAACCAAAATCTATTATGTTATTTCGATTGACATAAAAGTCTTGTATACCAAATTTGAAATGTTTTGGATTATATTTTAAAACAGTTTTTCATTAAAATCTATTATAGGCTTCATGTAAAGTGCCACTTCTGGAAATTGTGTAATAACCAGAAAGGGAGGTGCACAACTAGATGTTATAGGAGTCCTAAATACAAAATTTCAACTTTCTACGGCTTACCGTTTTTAAGTTATGCGAGATACGTACGGACGTACGTACGTACAGACGTCACGACGAAATTAGTCAAAATGGATTCAGGGATGATCAAAATGGATATTTCCGCTGAAATCTGAAAACCGAAATTTTTTGCGATTACAATACTTCCTTTACTTACTACGTACAAGGAAGTAACAAATAGCTTGTATCATCAAAACAACACAAACGTTTCATACTATATGTTCCGTTTCTCTTCACTTCGTGTTTCCATTCGTTCGCACTAGGTACGATATTCTTTGGATAAAACTCTTAACTGGTAGTTTGACTGACTGTTAGTTATCTTGCCGTTAACGAAAATTTATCTTACTGGTAACTTTTAACCGTAAGTGGAACAACGCAAACTGAAGTGTGCAATAGAATAAATTTTAACTGAATGTTTAACTATAGATGGAACAACAACAATGATATTTCAAGCAAATCTGTTAAAATTATGAACAAAATCTAGAATACGAAAGAATTATAATTTTTAGAATTGTAGTGTTGAAAAATCGTCACACATTGATTTTTTTTACCAAAGAAATACCTTCTTTCCCTAAAGATGACGGAAGGTAAGATACAGATTATGTATTATACCAACCTGCACCTATATTTTCTCATTTGGTTACATAAGCCTGTATCTTTTTCACACCTATAGATTTCTAACACTGGTCTCCCACGCCATCTATTTCCCCATTCAACTTTCTTTCTCACACTCGCACTCTACCCTGTACTTTATCCTTGAGTGATGTCGAAATTTGGCAGTGAAAGTTGGTTGGTTAAGGTTAGGTCGTTGAACGTAACGGAAGACTTGAGTGAAAGTTACATACGGTACGAGTACGAAACAGTTTCGCCCGCTTGGTTTCGTCATGGGCTCTATAAGGCAGCGACTAGGGTCTGGGTTACATTTCAATATCACTATCTAGGTCAACCAGGATATAAATAACATTCACATAAGACACATGCTTGTCATGCACATTTTTTTCTTGCAAATACCAATTTTAAAGTGATATTGTTATTAAAATATTTAGTTTTAGTAGGTACTACATATTTTTGTACGCATAAACATTCAAAAAAAATTGTTGTGGTCAGCACAATACCTTCCGTCAATCCTGTGTATTATGTATAAATTCCATTAATAACAAATGATTCTAAATTTCCACTAAAATTATTTCATAAATAAACTATGCAAATTGCACTTGACACTAACATCTTCTTCGTCTTTAGCTTTCCCCATTCGTTAGGGGTCGCTATTTTTTATTTTCTTCTTCCACTTATTTGTGTTTTACGTGTCGTTCTCGTTCAGTTCCTTTTCTCTCAAGTCTTCCGCAATACAGTCCTTCCATCTTATCTTTGGTCTTCCTCTATTTCTTCAACCTTCTATTACTAAGCATTCATTCAATATATTCTACATTTCTCCTCATGACATTTTCAAACCAATGTAATCATCTCGCTTGTATCTTTCTAGAAACTTGTAACACTAGAGTTATTTCCTTACCTATCTTTCCATATCTTCCCCAACATCTAGTTCAACATCCTCATCTCTGTAACATTAATTTCCATTTTATTTATACTGACATCTGTCAATTTGAATTATAAAAATATATTAGTAGTTTTCATGTTCAGCATAGCTGGCTGATATATAAAATTTAATTTCTTTAAAATTCTTTAACTCTATATCTATTGAATCTGAAGTATAAAATGCAATCAAATCGTATAGAGAATAATATATTCTTTAAGTTATAAGAACGTTAAATGTCAATAAATCAAATTTAACTGTTAAATCTTCAAATGAGGCTACTTCCGGTTCACCAATTATAACCAAAGCCTAATCAGTTGTTCTTCTGGATGTAAACCTGAGGAATACGAAAACATTATAATTTTTGGAATCGTGGTATTGAAGTTATGCGATCCGAAACTTTCATCACACACACAGACACACACACACACACACACACACACACACACACACACACACACACACATATATACGTACATACATACAGATATCATCGTAAAAATGGTAAAATCACATGGTAGGGACCCTAAAACGTACCTACTTATTCACTAAAAACTCATCATTGAATTTTTTGACTAAAGACAATACCTTCCTTACCTAAAGGTGCCGGAAGGTAAAATATTGTCATTGGTTACTAAAGCAATGTTTTTTTGAACGATTTATAAAACAAAAATCTGATGTGACCAACACAATACCTCCCGCCATTTAATTTTTATTAATTTAAATACATATACGTATGGGGTCTCGTGGCCGTGTGCCTGAGTGTCTGGTCCCAAATTTGGGGAACTGGATTCAATCCC
This sequence comes from Harpalus rufipes, assembly GCA_951394225.1. Lineage (NCBI taxonomy): Eukaryota > Metazoa > Arthropoda > Insecta > Coleoptera > Carabidae > Harpalus > Harpalus rufipes. Next base: position 19,898,839 of record OX596283.1, on the reverse strand, counting down.
TACCAACACCAAATATTTCGAATTTTAAATGGCACAAAATTGACCCCTGTGGTGCCCTCTCTACGCCAGAAATGAGTGAGAGGCGACGCATGGTAAACGCTCGCACGATACAAATATGTCATCATCATTACCGAAATCTGTATACAAAGCAGATTAGCACACTCAGCAATGGGTAATATGCCGTGATGAAATTTTTTTATACATATATATAAATACATACTTGTATATTTACTAATGCTGGAAACTATGTATTATTAAGTTCCTTTCCATATAATTATTGTTCTATTTACAGTTTTCTTTTTAAAACGTTACTATTATTAATTTGAAATGATTATTTTTTGATAGTGACATTTATCTGTAAGTTACATATATTTAAAATATGAACTGTGTAACTAAGAAATTGTGTTTCTCTTTAAAACATAGACTCCGGGATTTATAAAATTGATTATTTTATTAATTTATCTATAAAATATATAGAAAAAGTATTAATGCATGCCTATAGAAAATTCAATAATCTTTAATTTTTATAATAATATAATCGTGAAACAATGACATTTAAAGGTACTGTTGGAAGAAAAACTATTTTGAGTTTCTAGTAAAGTACGATTTCCAGTTATCTGTTTTACACCAAAATCTAATGGCTTCTTTCCATATTAGAGTAAGCTCGAAATACAAGGTTTTAAAATTCTGCGGTTGATAGTATTTGAGCTAGAGTGAACAGAAGATCCACACTCTCACACATATACACACACACACACACACACACCCACACACCCACAGACATTCTGCACCTTGAAACGTGGTCATTTATCAAAATCTCGATATGCGATTTTTAGCATGATCCCTATACCTAAAAAGTGAAACATTAAAGTCCTAGAACTTTAAAATATTATTTTACCCAATTAACCTTCTTTTAATTTTTATTAATTTATATACCTATATATTTACGTATGCTGGAAACTGTATTAAGTTCCTTTCCATATAACTATTGTCCTATTTACTATTTTCTTTTTAAAACGTTACTATTATTAATTTGAAATGATTAGTTTTTTAACAGTGACATTTATCTGTCAGTTACATGGAGTTGTGTTTAAAGCGTAGGCTCCGGGATTAAAATTATAAATAATTTAAGTATTAAGGCAGACCTGTAGAAAATTTTAAAAACTTTAATTTTTATAATAACAAATCTCGAAAAATAACATTTAAAGGAATTTTTCGAAGAAACACTATTTTGAGCTTCCAGTAAAGTACCATTTCCGGTTATCTGAATTACTCCAAAATCTAATGGCATCGTTCCATAATATAAGAGTAAGGTAGAAATACAAGGTTTCAAAAATTTTTGAACGATAGTATTTGAATTAGAGGGTAAAGAGGATCCATGCACACACACATACACACACACAGACATCATCGTGAAAATGTTAAAATTGGATTGTAGGGACCTTAAAACGTGGTCATTTACCAAAATCTCGATATGACGATATGCCATTTTTAGCACGATCCCTATACCTCCCTTACCAAGGGTAACGGGAGCAGGAGGTAAAGAAATAAGCTGTTACTTTTACTTTTATCATAATACTTATATAATCAATAAAATTTTAATCAATTTAATAAATATTATACAATATACTTCCTAATATTCGCTCATTTTTCCCGTTTCATTCTTAAAGTTCACCCTTTCTAAGTACATATCTCCGTCTCTTTCTGTCGCTATTAAATTCTGCGTGGTTTCGATTTGGTGGGGCGGGTGCGCTTGTGTGTATAGCGCACTCGCCTTGTGGGGTCTACGACCCGAGCAGAAATTGGGTCAGCAATGCCTTGCTAGCGTTACATTCACGCGCCAATGCCCAGACGTCAGTGACCGCGTACCTGCTGCCATCTGTGCGCAATGCTTCCGTGCACAGTGCGCGTCAAAATGTTTCACTACGATCACGTGGGGAGGGATAGCGGGCGAAATAGTTTGAGATTTACTGGATGTTTAGATGGATTAAGATTTAATAACATTTAAATGAAGTTTAATCCTAAGCTAAATAAATTTTAAAAAATCTGTTGTGGCCAGCACAATACCTTTCGTCAATCTTGTGTATTATGTATAAATTCCATACATAAATTTTCTTGCAAAAGATTCTAAATTTCCAGTAAAATTATTTCATAAACAAACTATGCAAATTGCACTTGACACTAACATCTTCTTCTTCTTTAGCTTTTCCCATTCGTTAGGGGTCGCTATTTTTTATTTTCTTCTTCCACTCATTTGTGTTATGCGTGTCGTTCTCATTCAGTTCCTTTTCTCTCAAGTCTACTGCAATACAGTCCTTCCATCTTATCTTTGGTCTTCCTCTGTTTCTTCAACCATCTATTATTACGTTATTCATTCTTCTTTCAATATATTTTTCATTTCTCCTCATGACATTTTCAAACCAATCTAATCGTCTCTCTTGTATCTTTCTAGAAACTTGTAAGACTAGAGTTATTTTCTTGCCGTATCTTGCCGTGTCGTCCCCAACATCTACTTCAACATCCTCAACTCCGGTACATTAATTTACTTTTTATTTATACTGACATCTGTCAATTTGAATTATATGAATATATTAGTAGTTTCCATGTTTAACTCTATATCTATTGAATATGAAGTATCAAATACAATCAAATCGTATAGAGAATAATATATTCTGTAAGTTATAATAACATTAAATGTCAGTAAATCAAATTTGCAGCCATAAAAATTAAAGTTTATTAAACAAACTATGCAAATTGCACTTGACACTGACATCTTCTTCTTCTTTAGCTTTTCCCATTCGTTAGGGGTCGTTATTTTTTATTTTTTTCTTCGACTCATTTCTGTTTTGCGTGTCGTTCTCATTCAGTTCCTTTTCTCTTAAGTCTTCCACAATACAGTCCTTCCATCTTATCTTTGGTCTTCCTCTGTTTCTTCAACCTTCTATTATTCTATCATTCTTCTTCCAATATATTCTTCATTTCTCCTCATGACATTTTCAAATCTATGTAATCGTCTCTTTTGTATCTTTCTAGAAACTTGTAACACTAGAGTTATTTTTTTCGTGTTTTCCCCAACATCTACTTCAACATCCTCATCTCTGCCATATTCATTTACTTTTTATTGATATTGACATCTGTCAATTTGAATTATCTGAATATATTAACAATTTTCATGGTTAGCATAGCTGGCTGATTTATAAAATTTAATTTCTTTATAATTCTGTAACTCTCTATCTATTAAATATGAAGTATAAAATGCAATCAAATCGTATAGAGAATAATAAGTTTTAATAGCGTTAAATGTTAATAAATCATATTTAACTGTTAAAATCTTCAAATGAGGGTATAAAGATGTTTAAAATATCTTAAATATTTTTTAAGTTGTCTCTTACGTATTTTATAAATAATGGAAGACTCCTTTATTTTGATTCACAATGTGTATATGTACAATGTCAATGTCCCAATAAATAAATAATTTATAAACTTTAAATATCAATTCATCAAATTTAAATAGTTTATGTAAATATATAAACCGGATTTTTATTTCAATCAATATTAAATTTGTAATTCTTTTCTTTACATATTCGTACAATAGAACATGATTATATTTTTCATAATTTGTACCATAGGTCAATATATTAACAACAGTATGAATATAAAATACAAATAGTAAAATGTACCACTCATTCTTTTTGTATTCACTTGTTTAAACTTTAAACTGCAAATATATTAATACATTTGTCAGAATTTCAGTCTATATTTAGTATTTGTGTACTAGGAAATATAACTAAGTTTGTAGTAAATGATCTAATTGAGTGTTGTTTGTTTCAGGAATTATGACCCTTACGCGTGCCCCGTGTGAGCTCGACAAAATGAGCCTCTTTCAAGACCTGAAATTGAAGAGAAGAAAAGTGGATTCCAGATGTAGCAGTGACGGTTAGTATATAAATGCACTAGCTTTTATATTTTCTTTACATAGAAATTCTGTACAGAACACGGGAACAGATCAACAATAAAATAATGTCAAAAATAAATAAAATTAGTTTTTAAACTACACAAAGTATGAACCATCTGTCTTTTATATTTGTCTTTGGTTATTCTACATCTACAACAAATAACAAATAACGACCATAACATTTTAATAAAGCCACCTAATAAAGATTGATTATCATTTATTAAGGTACTAAATATTGCTCGGTCTTTAATTTTATTAAATATGGGTGTTTAATTCGTTTGCACTATGGATCAAAGTTAATAATCATTTCTGTTTTTGTTATCGTTTCAATTTTATTTAAAGTATCTGTTGTGGCTAGTACAATACCTCTCGCCCTTTTCATTTTATGTTTCATAGGGCGCGAGCAGTTAAGTGACTTTGTTAGCCTTGGCAAGCAGATATGAGGACCCGTGTCAAAATGACAGCTAGTAATAATGTACATAGGTGTCAACTATCATAAGTTTTCATTCAAAACATTATGATTTTCCAAATCCATGTGGATTATTTTCCTCGACAAGTATATTCCATACTATTGATGACAAATAAACATCAGAATATTTTGAAATTTTGAATGAAAAATTATGACAATTGTGATATTTATGTAAATAACTACTAGCCATCATTCTGTCACGGATCCTCATCTGCTTGTCAAGGCCATTAAAGTCATATGACTGCTCGCGCCCTATAAATAACGAATTTAACATTTCTTGTACACACCAATAATTAAATTGTATTTCTTCTTTCGTTCTATGAGAAATTTTGTCCTACTATTCTAATATGTTCAAAATTCTTCAAATTCATTGACAGTATTAGCGGTATTTCTTAAGGATATACATACCTATAATTTAAATACATATTTAATTAATAATACTATAATCTTATATTATTAAATGTAGTCGTACCTCCCAGAAAAATCTGATTTTTGACACTGACATTGTGCATTTATCTGTCAATTACAAACATTTAAATATCTCAACTGTTTTTTGGGCAACGAGATTTATTACAACAGAATATTCTATCCGGTTGGGAAATACGGAGTTAAACAAATATTAAGTCTTATAGTTTTTGAGTAATCGTCCTTCCAACGTCCCACACACATACACACACACATACACCCACACACACATCACCGTAAAAATGTTAAAATCGACCTTAAAACGTGCTTATTCATTAAAATCTGAATATGCGATTTTTAGCATGGAAAATTCTTATTTTTAAGTAAAAATTAATAATAATGAATAATTAATAATTGTCCATCATGTATAAATTGTTAATTATTATTAATTTTTATTTAAAAATAATAATTAAACGAAAACAAAAGCAGAAATAATTGTTAACCCTTGATCTATAGTAAAAACGAATTAATTTTTAAAATAATAATTTAATAAATTTATATGTAAAATAAAATCGAAACCTCTAGTACCATCTTGTGTTCATTTCGAAATTAATTTATATATATTTCATTCATAAAAATTGATAGAAAATAGTGCAAAATCTCTCTGCTTGGCGTAGTAATTTTTGTACATATTAATTAAATATATTTTCTAAGTTATAAAAAGTAGTTCAATATATTTCAATTTCAAACTCAAGTTAACAAGTAACAATCTAAAAATAGAAATTTGGTTTATGCAAGTCTGCTACACCCTAATGTCAGCGCGCGCTGATATGCATAATTTCACGATTTTATTAATATTTTATTTTATTGAGTTTATTTATAAAAATAGCGAATTTGAACAAGTTGGTGCTGCCACCATACAATAAAAAATTATACTACTATGCTCATAGAATGTTTAAATATAATAATATTGTTATATTATATACAAATGGTGTTTTAAATGTTTTTAAAATAATTCTTGTGGTGTTTTCGCCACTATAGCTGTGAGTGCTTATGAGGTGGCTCTCCAGGTAGAAAAATGGAAAATCTACTCTATATTATACTCTAAATATTAGATTGAAACAACAAAAACAGAAATGATTGTTGACCTTTGATTTATAGTGAACACGAATTAAACACCCATATTAAATAAAACTAAAAACTGAGCAATATTTAACACCTCGATAAATGATAATCTATCTTTATTAGGTGGTTATATTTAGGTGTTATGTCGTCAATTGTTATTTCTTGTAGATGTAGAATAACCAAAACAAATATGAAAGACAGAAGGTTCTTACTTTTTTTAAATACATAGCTTTTTTGACAATCCTTTAATTTTGTCGGTGGGTGTATTAGGATAAAAACTTATGTCTAAAATGCATCGTTTTATAATTTTTTGATAATTACTTACTCATTATGATACGTTTCATTTTTTATTTGTTATTGATTATTGACTTTATATGTATTCTTCACTTTTTAACATATGTAATAAAATATATCATTAGTTTTTTACCCATATTTAGAGTAATAATTTTTATGTAAACTGATCATCTTATGTAAAAATGCACTTGGAAAATAAATAGTGCATTACTCTTACCGAAAGGTTTCAAAGCAAAAGCTGTGCATAGGTAGAAAATACATGGTTATTACAGATATTTCATTCTATTAAGGTGTTAACAATTAATCGAAAGTTCAGTCAAATAGCATTTATTATTACTATATCACCGTTTCGGTGCACTCTTGCACCTTCTTCAGGGTAGTAACATCTTACAGATTATTACAATTTATGTACACAAAATACATTTGTACAAAACGTTCAGTTATTTTATTAAAACATCGTAGAAAAAATCTGTTGTGGCCAGCACAATATCTTCCGCCAATCCTGTGTATTATGTATAAATTTCGTACATAAATTTTCTTGCAAAAGATTCTAAATTTCCAGTAAAATTATTTCATAAACTAACTATGCAAATTGCACTTGACACTAAAATCTTCTTCTTCTTTAGCTTTCTCCATTCGTTAGGGGGTCGCTATTTTTTATTTTCTTCTTCCACTCATTTCTGTTTTGTGTCGTTCTCATTGAGTTCCTTTTCTCTCAAGTCTTCCTCAATACAGTCCTTCCATCTTATCTTTGGTCTTCCTCTGTTTCTTCAACCTTCTATTCATTCTTCATCCAATATATTCTTCATTTCTCCTCATGACATTTTCAAACCAATGTAATCATCTCGCTTGTATCTTTCTAAAAACTTGTAACACAGAGTTATTTCCTTACCTATCTTTCCGTGTCTTCCCCAACATCCTCATCTCTGCCACATTAATATACTTTTTATTAATACTGACATCTGTCAATTTGAATTATATGAATATATTAGTGTTTTCCATGTTTAGCATAGCTGGCTGATTTATAAAATTTAATTTCTTTAAAATTCTTTAACCCTATATCTATTAAATATGAAGTATAAAATGCAATCAAATCGTGTAGAGAATAATATATTCTTTAAGTTATAAGAACGTTAAATGTCAATAAATCAAATTTAACTGTTAAATCTTGAAAAGAGGCTACTTCCAGTTCACCAATTATAACCAAATTTTAACAGTTGTTCTTCTGGATAAACTTGGGAATACGAAAAAAATGTAATTTTTGGTATTGTGATATTGAAGTTATGCGATCCGAAACTTTCGTCACACACAGAGACACATACATATATACATACAAACATCATCGTAAAAATGGTAATATCGAATTATAGGGACCTTAAAACATGCTTAATCACTAAAAACTCATCATTGAATTTTTTGACCAAAGACAATACCTTCTTTACCTAAAGGTGACGGAAGGTAAAAAGGTAATGTCCTGGCCACATCACATTTTTTTGAATCAGAGATGAGCAAGAAATATTCAGAAATGTAGCTACCAAAATTAAAATATGCCTATAAATATATTTCAATTGGATAGTGTTGTTATGCCTATATCTCATATATTTTCTATATTAAACCAGCAGCATTAGCATTGGCATCATACAAGGAAGACACGTTGAGTTCACTAACCGTGTTATATAACTAACCACGCTAACTCTTAACTTTCACTAGCAAAAACTATCTAAGCTCTTTCTCTTTCCTCTCCCAGCCTCAATACAGCACTTCCGTTCTCTGGCTTCACCGTCACTTATTAATTATTTTTACTTTTCCGTTACGTAACCGCAAACTTTCGATGAACGATGAGATTGATGGAATGCTATAGTAGTACAGCGACGTTCGCCTGTTACGTTGTTATAGTAATTGCTTTGTTTGCATGTTAGAGGCTGTAAACACTTCATAGTTTCACTCTTCGTGTAGCGTTCATGATAATTGTTGGATTTCTGGGAAAACTTCCGGGAAAACTAAATTTAGACATTGTTCTTCATGCCTTCCTTGTGTAAGTAAACAGTACATTTGAAACCAACTTGGGTATAGATGTTATAAAAAAAATATTTAGATTTACAAGTGATATACGAGGGTGGATGGCTGATAATTTATATTTAGCAATAATATTAATCAGGGCATCGAATCCGAACCTGAACTGAACCAAAACCGGAACCAAACCGTAACATTTTAGCGAACCCAAACCCAGAACCGAACCTTAAATATATTTTTCAATTGAACCCGAGTCGGAACTGAACCCAGTATTAATATACGGGTTCAGGGTTCAGCTCCGGTTCAGGTTAATTTTGAGTTCGAAATGTACACGCAATCGTAATATAGCCGATAATCGACGCCTGTGTTGTCTGTGAAAATTGTGTTCGTGTTCTTGTCTTGCGTAAATTCCGGCTCGCATTTTAAATTATTTCTATATAAAGATTGTTATTCCAAAAACATTAATTCAGTTTTCATTAGGTCAAACCGAACCTGAACCCAATACCTGAACTCGGAACAAAGCCGCAAATTTTATTAATGTTTGAACCAGAATCTTACCCGAACCCGTCTCTCAAAAAACAAATTAACCTGTACCTGAACCGAACCCAGTTTTCGGCGGCTTCGATGCCCTGATATTAATAAATATGAACTGAAAAGTTCCAAAAAGACCCTATTTTGTATTGGTAGCGACATCTCTTGAACTTTTGACCAAAATACGAAACAACATATTTTTAAATAAAATATTAAAAATTATTCAAAAATCAAATGAATACTCCTACCTTAATTGTCAAAATTTGTATAACTCCACCCAGTTTTGGGGTTAAATATACAGCTTTGCCAAAAATGGATTCCTTGAGTAAAACTACATACAATTTTTTGTTAAAATATTTTAACAGATGTATTTCTAAATTAATTATTTGATAATCATAGTTTCATTGACCTTTGAAAATATTGATAAATATTGTTCTACGAATTGATTTATAGAAATTGGACCAGTTAAGCAAAATAAAAAAAAAATGGAATATGTATATAAGTACATAGAATCTAATAGTGCCATCGACATATTTATACCTCCACCCATTTTTGGTTAACAAATTACTACTCATTGGAGGGAGGTAACATATTTACAAGTAAAAACAATAATTTCATTAATTTTGCTTTAACTTATGCAAATTTCGATATCTGTACTGACATCTGTAGTCAACAAATGTGTACTATATACGTGAAAAATTTACAAAATATTTAAAATTATCTGAGATATTCGAAATCATTAAATTATGATATAATTTATAATAGTTTTTAATAAAATATTTTTAATCTCGTCACCTCGTCTTCTGGATGTAAATTTGAGGAATACGAAAAAATTATAATTTTTGGAATCGTGGTATTGAAGTTATGCGATCCGAAACTTTCGTCACACACACACACACACACACACACACACACACACACACACACAGACATACATACATACAGACATTATTATAAAAATGGTAAAATCGTATTATATGGACCCTAAAACGTGTTTATTCACTAAAACTCGTCATTAATTTTTTTGACCAAAGACAATACCTTCCTTTCCTAAAGGTGAGGGAAGGTAAAAAATAAATAATTAATCCCGAAGTTCTGAAGTATTATATATTATTATTTATTAAACAATTTAAGTACATACATAGATACATCCACCAGCTGGATTGTCGAACTGTATAATGGTAATTACATTCCGCCACTTCAGGGGTAGAAACTAAAGCAAAATTTAATAGTTTTTTCCAAGTATCTCACGTGCTAGATAGGTAGTTGTTTTATAGAACATTTCGGATTAAAGAATCATTATTCGGATTACATTATTTCTACCCGATGTTCAGATTATTGGATGTTAGAATTAACGGGGGTAAATAACATAATGATATATTTATTAATTTTCAAATTAGTTACCCATCAAAATTTTAATTATTTTATTGTGCACTTCTGTATGTGTACAACTTTAACGTGGTGAATAGTTTATCATTGTTGTAGGTGAATCAGTGGCGGACACCAGCACGTCATCCCCGGATCTGGTGTCGCCCGCCTCACCCAAGCTGGAGTCGGTGCCGAGTCCGGACAGCACGCCCCCTGTGGGGGTTTCAGTGGTGGAGGCTGGCGTATTCGACGGCGGCGGGCTGGGGGTGATTCGCGCCGTCCCTAGCCGCTCGCACAGTCCCCCCGCTCGACCCCAACCCCCTCCCACACCGCCCCAACCCCCGCGCCCCCACTCCTCACCCGAACACCTGGCTACAGCCACCGGAATCACGGCTACTGCGATCAGCACCATTACTTGTCCTCCTACGATCTCTTCTCCATCCACCATCATCTCTTCCCCCTCCGCCGTGATCAGATCAACCCCCGCGCCTGTCATTCAGTCCCCATTCTGGGTGCAGAACTCCCGGATCAACGGAGTGAAGCCCGAACTCATTGGGGGGAATTTCAACCCAGCGTCACTTTTGGGAGAAATGAAACCACCTGTTTTGTCACCGAGCCATCGATCTAGTACACCCCAGATAAGACAAACCCCCACTGTGATTATGGGTGAAGCTGGAGGTGTACGGACGATGATTTGGTCGCAACCAGCTGTAACTTCCTCCGAAACACAACCATCAACATCAAGTTATAGTTCGACAACAACTTCATTAATAAACCCAGAAGAAAGTGCTGCTCAAATGTTATTAAATTTAGGCCAGGAAACCCGCCAACAACCTAGACAACCTCAAATTCGTCCTGGGGTAAACCTGCGCTCACCTAACCTAACATCTGTGCCTCTAAACATGGAAAGGTTATGGGCAGGTGACCTAACCCAACTTCCAACCAATCAGCAACTCCAAGCGCTGAACCTCACCTCACCAGGTCCCTCTCCAGTGATGTATCTTGGAAGAGGGACGGACGTGAAAATGACAGTTCTTGGAGATGGTAGCGTGGCAAGTCAGGGTTCGAACCAGGACGCTGATTCGCAAGAGGAGGACGAGCAACCGATGATCTGCATGATCTGTGAAGATAAAGCAACGGGGTTGCATTACGGAATCATCACGTGTGAGGGGTGTAAAGGGTTTTTCAAGAGAACGGTGCAGAACAGAAGGGTGTATACATGTGTCGCGGATGGGAATTGTGAAATAACTAAAGCGCAGAGAAATAGATGTCAGTATTGCAGGTTTAAGAAGTGTATAGAACAGGGGATGGTCTTGCAAGGTCAGTATCGGAATTATTCAATAATTTGTAATATAAAAATCTTGAATTTTGTTCACAAGTTTTATTTGCATTTTACGATATTAAATCATTTATATTAAATATTTCTGGCACAGTTGTATTTTTTGCTAAGAATTTGATGTGAAATTTAAACCAATAATATTTTGTGATCTAAATATTGAAAGAAACTTTCAGAACTCATAATATAATAAAATGAAACAATATTTGGGTTTAGTTCTGTATTTTTTTATTATTTTACGACGTCGACAGCGAAGTGCTGTCTTCATCAGGTAAATAACAAAACAAAATACATGTAGTCAAGACAACATGTTTACAAGTAACAAAGATCAAATGTTAATTAAAAATATACAAAGATATAACAGAAAATTATAAAGGAATAACCGGTAACCACGATTTATTAAGTTCAAAACCTGTATTTAAATTAACGTTATTAGAAGATTTCTTGATTTCGATGGGTTCTCTAATTAATAGAAAAAAAAATGGCTCATATTAAAGTATTATTATTTTAAATATACTATTTGATGACAGGTATAGATATTTTTTATAAAGTCAGGTTTACAATATAAAACTACGTATCAACTTTTATTTTTTAAATACAAATCTATAATTATTTTACTAAAATATAAATCGCCATTTTTTTGTCTTTTCAACGATGTATTAGTTTATAATAACGCATTTGAAAATATTCGAGAAAAATAATATAATTGACATATATGAGAAATATTTTTTATTCAAATATTCTAGGTGGCTATGTGAAAATAAATAGTAAATAAATATATAAATAGGTAAATAATGAGTAATAATAAATAAGTAACAAAGGAATGTATACTTTGTTGATATTAACATTGTTACATTTTGTTTATTTTCACATAGCCACCTATAATATTTGAATAAAAATGATTTTCCATATTCCTCAATTATCTTAATTTCTCGATTTTTTTCAAATACATTAATTAAACATTATACATTGTTGAAACGAGAAAAAAAATGGCAGTTTATATTTTAGTAAAATAATTATAGGTTGCTATTTAAAATATAAAAGTTGTTAGTAGTATCTTGTAACCCTGACTTTATAAGAATTATCTACATCTGCCATAAAATAGGATATTTAAAATAATAAAACTTTTATAAGTCATTTTTTCTATTACTTGTAATAAAAAAGTTAAAGGGGGGGGGGCGTCTTCCCACCCTTCAGAGAACACCTTATGCCAAGCAAAGACTCAGGTCCTTAAAAACGTGTTGTCCCCACACTGGGCCTTCAACCTCCGCAAAATTTCGGTTAGACTTACGCATTTCTTGGCCAAAAACTCCACGGAGACATGCCCTTTTTGTTCGCTCATGGTTTTCTTTAATACTAAAGAGACCTAAGCGAATTGGGGTCATGTCTACCCCCTTCCGAACAGCCCAAGCTATCTGCTAATCAACTCCCTAGGGGTCTATGACCCCTCTGAAATTAAAAAAAAATCAGTCCCGGTTATATTTGATTTAGCATTTTAGAAATATCCAGTCCATACTTATTTGGCGGCAAATATAATAATAATAATTAGAAAGTATTTTATTGTATTCTCAGAAAAGGTAAAAATTTAAGTGATTATGCATTTCCAGCCGTCCGAGAGGACAGAATGCCGGGAGGTCGCAACAGCGGCGCAGTTTACAACCTCTACAAAGTAAAGTACAAGAAGCACAAGAAAACCGCCAAGCAGCAGTCATCCACGCAGCAAAAACAAGCCGAGAAGTCCCTTCTCAGCCCGCAAGTAAAGACAGAACCCCATACAAGCATCCCCCCTCACCTGGTGAACGGCACCATCCTCAAAACAGCCCTTACCAACCCCAGCGAGATCGTCCACCTTCGGCAGCGCCTAGACAACACCGTCAGCAGTTCTCGGGATAGAAACTACTCGATCGAGAACACCCTGCCGATGATCCAGACGCTGATCGACTGCGACGAGTTCCAGGACATCGCCACCCTGCAGAACTTGGACGATCTGCTAGACCACAAGTCGGACTTGAGTGAAAAGTTGTGTCAGATAGGAGACTCAATTGTGTATAAGCTAGTGCAGTGGACTAAGCGCTTGCCGTTTTACCTAGAGTTACCGGTGGAAGTGCACACGAGGTTACTAACACATAAGTGGCATGAACTCTTAGTGCTCACGACGTCGGCCTACCAAGCGATACATGGGAGCAAGCAACAGCAACCTGATGCCCAGGAGGTCGACTTCACGCAAGAGGTAAACAATAACTCACACAATAAATTTCTTTTCTATTGCTCATATCGTGACAATGTTAATTTATTACAAATTATATAATTTTGTTAATTATTTGTCAATTTATTACTCATTTCATTATTCACGAAATTATTATGGTAAAATTGAATTGGCAGAAGACGCACGTCATCAACCTGAAAAAAACCTTATAAAATGAAATATAACTTCAAAAAATTATTGGGTTTTATTTATTTTTAAAAGAAAAAAAAAATAATAGTATTATGTAACGTATACAGGGTGTTTATTAAACATAGGGCAAAAATTGAAGGGATTATTCCCTGGACCATTCTAAGATGATTTTGTCCTTTGATGATTTTTGAAAAGCCGCTTTGTTTCGAAGATACAGGCCGAAAAAATTTTCGACAATAACAACATTTAATACCAAAAATTACATGTAAAGTTGTTAAAAGTACTGTTGAAAATGACTACCTCCAGCTACGATGCAAGAATCCATTCTTCTTCTCATTGATTGCCGAACTCTTTCAAAAACACCAGGGTCGTTTCTTATGGAGTTACAGCCAGCAATTATCCGATGTCTTAAATCTTCCAAATTTGCCAATGGAGTAGCATATACTAATGATTTTAGATGGCCCCATAGGAAAAAAATCGTTCAATGTACAATCGCCTAGCTTGTAATGAATTGTCCATAAATGAAATTTATGTCAATCATCTCGGCGTTCGTATAGCTATTCATGATAAGAGGACTTCACTAACAAAAGTTTAAGTATTATAGACAGAAAATACACGTCAAACAGCCAAACGTCTCAACAAATTTGACACATAACTTGCCTGCTGTTACTAGATTAATAATTTGAAAAATATCAAAATTGGTTTTGTCGAATTTTTTTTCGCTCTGTATCTTCGAAACAAAGCGGCTTTTCAAAAATCATCAAAGGACAAAGTCATCTTAGAATGGTCCAGGGAATAATCCCTTCAATTTTTGCCCTATGTTTAATAAACACCCTGTATATTAATATTTTCAATTCAATTGTTTATTTGCCATCGGGGGGTACCCCATACAAATAGAGTGACAACTGTTTAGTATAAACGAGTAAATTTAGAATAGTAACAAATAATAAATTTTAGCATTATACATAGTTAATAACATCAAATAATATATAAGTATTTATGCCAAAACACAGTACACTTTTTTAACAAGTGGTTTACTACAAATACAAGATTATTAAATATTAATGAAACCAATTAATTAATAGTAGTTATAATAACCATAATAAAATTTTAGTAACTTTATACAGTGATAATTAATAACAGCAAGTAATAAAAAATCTGTTGTGGCCAGCACAATACCTTCCGTCAATCCTGTGTATAATGTATAAATTCCATACATAATTTTTCTTGCAAAAGATTCTAAATTTCCAGTAAAATTATTTCATAAAAAACTATTCAAATTGCACTTGACACTGACATCTTCTTCTTCTTTAGCTTTTCCCATTCGTTAGGGGTCGCTATTTTTGCGTGTCGTTATCATTCAGTTCCTTCTCTCAAGTCTTCCACAATACAGTCCTTCCATCTTCTCTTTGGTCTTCCTCTGTTTCTTCAACATCCTATTACTAAACTATTCATTCTTGTTCCAATATAGTTCTTCATTTCTCCTCATGACATGTTCAAACCAATGTAATCATCTTTCTTGTATTTTTCTAGAAACTTGTAATACTAGAGTTATTTTCTTACCGTATCTTTCCGTGTTTTCTCAACATCCTCATCTCTGCCACATTAATTTACTTTTTATTGATACTGACATCTGTCAATTTGAATTATATGAATATATTAATAGTTTCCATGTTTAGCATAGCTGGCTGAATTATAAAATTTAAATTCTTTAACTCTGTATCTATTGAATATGAAGTATAAAATGTAATCAAATCGTATATAGAATAATATATTCTTTAAGTTATAATAACGTTAAATGTCAATAAACCAAATTTAACTGTTAAATCTTCAAATGAGGCTACTTTCGGTTCACCAATTATAATCAAAATCTAATCACTTGTTCTTCTGGATGTAAACTTGAGGAATACGAAAAAAATATAATTTTTGCAATCGTGGTATTGAAGTTATGGGATCCGGAACTTTTGTCACACAGACACAGATACATACAGACATCATCGTAAAAATGGTAAAACATGCTTATTCACTAAAAACTCATTGAATTTTTTGACCAAAGACAATACCTTCCTTACCTAAAGGTGACGGAAGGTAAAATATATAGAAGGAAATATTAAAAATTCCAATTTCCTAAACAGATTTATGTAGATACAAGTTTGGCTGCCAGATATATCTCAACATAGAAATAGATGCAAATTATTAGTTCGCTTTTATTCATTTATAATAAAGCTGCAAATTAATGATATGTACAATTATTACTAAATCAATCGTTATTCCTTTTACGGAACATAAAATTATTTGAAATAATTGTAGCGGATTTTCGATAAAAATGTTCTCTTTAACATAAAATTTAATATTTAATGATGTTTTACAATAATTTTGATATAAATAATTGCGCGGCAGCGGCAATACTATACTATACTCGGTCATTCGGAAGAGAACGAGAGAACAATATGACTTACGAAGGGGATGCAACGATACTCGATTCTGTCAAAAATAAAAAAATCTGATGTAGCCAGCACATTACCTTCCGTCTATCTTGTGTATTATGTACAAATTCCATAAATTTTCTTGTAAAAGATCGTATATTTCCACTAAAATTATTTCATAAACAAACTATGCAAATTGCACTTGACACTAACATCTTCTTCTTTAGCTTTCCCCATTCGTTAGAGGGTCGCTGTTTTTTATTTTCTTCCACTCATTTCTGTTTTGCGTATCGTCCTCATTCAATTCCTTTTCTTTTAAGTCTGCCGCAATACAGTCCTTCCAACTTATCTTTGGTCTTCCTCAGTTTTTTCTACCTTCTAAGCTATACATTCTTCCAATATATTCTTCATCTTTCCTCATGACATGTTCAAACCAATGTAATTGTCTCGCTTGTATCTTTCTAGAAACTTGTAACACTAGAGTTATTTCCTTACCTATCTTTCCGAGTCTTCCCCAACATCTACTTCAACATCCTCATCTCTGCCACATTAATTTACTTTTTATTTATACTGACAATTATATGAATATATTAGTAGTAGCATAGATGGCTCATTTATAAAATTTAATTTCTTTAAAATTCTTTAACTCTATATCTATTGAATATGAAGTATAAAATGAAATCAAATCGTATTTATAGAGAATAATATATTCTTTGATATTTATAATCATTAAATGTCAATAAATGATATTTAACTGCGTTTTATAAAGAAAAGCTTTTAAAAGTTGCAATTGAGAGTACTTCCGGTGAACCAATTATAACCAAAATCTAATCACGTCTGCATAGGGATCTAAACTCGCGGAATACGAAAAAAATATAATTTTTAGAATAGTGGTATTATGCGATCCGAAACGATCGTCACTTACACATACAGTGTAAATTAGTAAAATCGTATTATATGGACCCTAAAACGTGCTTATTCACTAAAAACTTATCATTGAATTTCGTTTTTAGTCCCTTCCATAAATAATATTGTATGTATGTACTAGGTGAGCACGAATTTATGTACGCTGCAAAGTTGCCTAACATCAATGATGGGCCGTCCAATAACAATGGACCAACTTCGACAAGACGTCGGTCTAATGGTGGAGAAAATCACGCATGTAACCCTCATGTTCCGCCGAATAAAACTCACCATGGAGGAGTATGTGTGCCTTAAGGTCATCACCATGCTCAACCAAGGTAAATATAACATTATAAACAATCATGCCAATTTTCACAACATAATGACACCCTTAGCGCAAGGCTTAGGGTAGATGGCAGCATAGAGCAATTCTCCTTGGGGTACATCTATATACAGAGTATGGCCATGACGTGGCTCACGTTTCGTCCGCCATTTGCGGCCCACTGTCATATTCGATGTTGTTGCACAAATTATTATGTATTTTTGTGGCTATTTGTTTTATTTTAATGCAAAACACATTTAAATATACTTCTAATATTGATTTAAAGTGTAAGTAATACTTTTATTTATTTGTGTATTTTCTTGAGATACTGACTACGATGACTGGCAATATTGAAAACACATAAAAATTACCAATATTAAGCACAAACAATTATATTAAATATAACAATGAAGTGCAATTCGCAGTTTTCTAATTTATTTCCATTTCTAATATAATATTCAAGAAGAAAAGGTTTTGATTTCTTTTGATAACATTTTTGATATATCGTGTCAAATTGACATTTAAATAAATATTTTTAAATTGACACGTTTCTTTGTTCATAGCCTACTCCGAGTTAGGTTTTTTTAACAACTGTATATACGTATTAATAACAGATATTAATTTATAAGAGTTTGTTTAACATTATTAAAAATACTCCATATGTATTGAAGGACAAGTTTCATAAAAAAATAGAGGGATAGTTATACTTAACAAATAAAAGATTATATTATAGCAAAAACTATAAAAAATGTAATTATATATTATATGCAAAACAAATGATGAAATGCATTGAATAGATGTTCTATCTGCTTTGTAATGTAAAGTAAAATAATACTACTGTTTCGTTACCATAAATGCCATTATTGTTTTGGAATGAGAAATGCAGTTCCAATAATGTGCGTGAACTGTTTTCTCACATTTGACTTTTAAAACGGGTGGGCCAGAGTTTTTGCAGGGTGAGCCTAGCTCACCCTAGCCCACCCCTGGCTACGTTCCTGAATTCACCCCGAAGAAACAATTGCAATTTTTGTGCAAATTTAGTTTTATATCTGACAGATGGCGTCGCCAAGTATAACTATTTGTCTTGGAGATTTTTTCAAATGAATGTCTAATAAATGGCATGTTTTTCAGCACGTCCAGGCGGAAGCACGGGTACCAGTGAACTGGAAGCCATCCAGGACCGATATATGACTTGTTTACGAGCGTATACGCAACACGTCTGTCCACAACAACCTACACGGTTTCATGAGCTACTCGTCAGATTACCTGAGGTTAGAAAATAAAATATGCTAAATTGGTTATTGATCGCAACGCTATCTAGTATGTTCTTAGGTTGAGGATGAATCTGGGATGATACACCCACTCCCCTATATATTTTTTTAGTATAAGTAATAAAAAAAACTTACTAATAAAAGTTTTATTGTTTGCGATATACTATTTGATGACAGATGTAGATATTTTTTATAAAGTCAGGTTTTATTAATGTATTTAAAAAATTGAAGAAAAGTAAGATTTGAGAATGATTACAACCCTTTTAGTTTTAGTTCTGTTTATTATTTATTTCCTGAAGAAGGCAGCAGTTCATGCTGCCGAAACGTCGGTTTTTATAACAATAAACACAACTAAAACTAAAAAGGTTGTATCATTTTAAATGAATTATGAGTTCTGAAAGATTTTTTAATAATTTATTCAAATTTTCTAGGTGGCTATGTGAAAATAAATAAAGTGTAATAAAGTTAAACAGTTAATACCTTCAGTCAATTCTACGTATTTTGTATAAATTCCACAGACATTTTTTTTGCAAACTATTCTATGGACGTTTTCTTTTTAGGGGAGAAATGAATTGATCTTATCTCGTACTGAACTGAACTGAACTACTAAAAAGCACAGTATGTTTCTTAAAATAAGAAGTAGAAAATAAAAACATATATAGCATTATATTTATAACATAATAATCTGCTGAATTGGCTTATGGCTATAATCTGTTGTATTACCTTATGTGATTTGTTTTTGCCACCTTAAATTATTTTACATATCTATATTTCCAGTAAAATTATTTCACAAAAATATTATGTAAATTTTATTTGACACTGACATCTGTCAATTAATAATATTTTAATATTCTGTTTCCATGGTGCAGCTTTTAACAGCATTAGGTTACAAGTTATTTCTTTATAATTCTTTATCTTTAAATTCATTGAATATGAAGAAAAAAATATAATTAAATCGAATAGAGAATAACATTCTTTTATTTATAAAAACATAAAAGGTCAAAAATGTTATTTAACAGCGTTTTTTCAAGAAAAACTTTTATAATCTTCAAATTGGGGTACTTCCGGTTAACCAATCATAATCAAAATCTGATCAACTCCATATGGACGTACGAAAGAGGAATATGAAAGAATTATATTTTTTGGAATTGTAGTATTGGAGTTATCGATGCAGAAATTTTTGACACACACACACATACATACAGACATACATACAAAATAAAAAATAAAATAAATATTTCATCACGGCATATTACCCATTGCTGGGTGTGCCAATCTGCTTCGTATACAGATATCGGTAATGATGGAATATTTGTACCGTGTGGGCGCTTACCAGGCGTTACCTCACGGGCACTCATAAAAACAGTAAATTGTATTGTAGGGACTCTAAAATGTACTTATTCATTAAAAACTGCTATTTCCGGTTATCCGATTGCCACCAAAATCTAATCAGGTCTTTCCATATTAGAATAAGATAGAAATACATGGTTTCAAAACTTTCTGAATGATAGTATTTGATTTAGAGCATAAATAGGATCCACACACACATACATACATACACATAGACATCGTCGTGAAAATGTTAAAAATGGATTATAGGGACCTTAAAACGTGGTCATTTACCAAAATCTCGATATGCGATTTTTAACACGATCCCTATACCTCCCTTACCAAGGGTAGCGGGAGGTAAAAATGGTAGTTTATATTTTAGTAAAATAATTATAGATTGCTATTTAAAAAATAAAAATTGATAGTAGTATCGTGTTAACCAAGGAGGATCGTGTTAACCTGACTGTATAAAAAATGTCTATTTCTGCTATCAAATAGTATATTTAAAATAATTAAACTTTTATATGAGCCGTGTTTTTCTGTAATTTATAATAAAAAAGTTTAAAAAATCTGAATCTGCTACTGTAAAATTGTCATAAATGCATTTCTTGTTTTATATATTCATAAGATAAAAAAACCTAATAATGAAGGAAATATTAATGCTTGTAAATTCTGATGAAAGTATAAATGTATACCGAATCGTCGATTTTGTTCGAGTAAATAATGTATGATATTTCAAGTATGTAATTGTTAACATTTGATCTACACCACAATCGCGTAATTTACCTCTAATTAATATGAATATTTTTGCAGGTACAATCGGCAGCTGCCCTCCTTCTAGAGAGTAAAATGTTCTACGTTCCTTTTCTCCTGAACTCTGCGATTCAGAGATAGTACCAGTGATCACGTGTTACGTGTCGCACTCGCAACCTATTGTCTAAGTCCAAACACACTATACCAATGTTCCCTGGTTGTGTTGTACCTCAAGTCTGATATTAGAAGTAAAATGCCCATTCTTATGATTCTTCATTCCACGCAACTAAACTTGCCAAAGTTGTAAACATTTCATCTCATCCTCCATCTCATCCTTCATTCATCTCGTTCGGATCAAACCAAAACTGCCAGTTTTTGTTGTATTTATTAACTACCGTATCTCTAATCACAAATCCATCCCACAAGGAAACCATTTTCATTTATAAATAAAACAACTTTTGGTTTTAATAAATTATTACACAAACTAAATCAAAAGTTGGATTATTTATAAATACCAATTCTAAAAAAAAAAACAGAGTGTTTCTTAATCATTTAAATTAACATATGTATTGAGGAAATGTAAAATTTTCGATTTATACTCGGGCGTTATGGGCTTATATAATTCTGTTTGTGTATATATCCGTTGCCTTTTTAGTACAACATAGGCTGTCAAACGTATGAAAATTCTGAAGGCACAAGACAGCAGTTGGCAAATATGGTCGCCATATTTCATAAATATTAAAATTTTAAATGCTACATACAGAGACGGAATAACGAATTGTTACGGTATTTCATAAAGTTATAAAAAAAATCGACACATAACGTTATAAATAACATTTTTATACTCCGATGTGTAAAGTTGATACTTCACACACTGCAAAAAATATGTAAAGTAAACAATTTTCGTATTTTATTTTATTTACACATAACAGAGCTACCACCATCAATACACGTTTGGCATTTAAATTGTCTTACCTAAATTTAGTTTTTTCTATACATTCATTTGGTAATACTGACAGAACTGCAGTATTCAACTTCAGATCTGTTATCTGTTAAATATGAACTTGGTATTTGGTGTGTTCAATTGTCGTGTGCTCGTTTGTCAAATTTTTAAATTGTTTTAGGAATTTTATTTAAGGTTATATAAAAAAATATTGTATGCAACTCAAGTGTAAACAATCTTTATGACATTCGGTTAATAAATACTTAACTTCTTGTTATGAAGATTGTGTTTTCACTCTTGTTGCATACATATTTTGTTTTCAATAACCGTATTTTTCTCGTTTATAATAAAAATTATTTAAATATTCAAATTAAAAACAATGTAATAAAAAAACTTACTAACATCTTATTCTAGAAATGAAAAGTGTTCAACATTTGAATTTGACCATTAGTGACATCAATTTATTATAAAATACGACATACATAACTCAATCGGGTATTGTTACCTTAAATTTTCCATTCCTGGCTACATATGCCATTTAAAGAAAATATAATTTTAACAAACAATTGTGTAAAATAGTAAAAATCTTGGCAAACTATAAAAATATTGTTGTATATTGTGACGGCGGTTAGGAGTGAAGATATGGGAGATTAGTTTTATGAAATTTCGTGCTCTTCTATTCATTTTACGACAAAAACTGTAAGTAAAATTTTATATAAAATTGTCTACATATTTTATTTTTAGTATCTTTAATTAAATTTCAAAAGTTCCATTAATTAGTAGCAATAAACATGACTTTATAATATAACATTAAAGAAAACATTATTTCATTTATATTCGGTCAAAATTATTTTGTAAAAAATAAATTAAATAATGAATGTTTATCCCAATGAGAACCCTGTCATTATTAAAAAAAAAATTGGTTAGTTTGACGTTTAAAAAATTATTTATGAAAATTTGTTTTGTATGCAATTTGTAATTTTGTACAACTTTGCACTCTATAGTTTTTTATAAAATGAACAGGAGAGTAGGAAATTTCATAAAACTAATATATAACTGTTTCTATTCCCTTTTGTTCGATCGTATTGGATACGTCGTGAATCTAGCAAGTTTTAACTATTGATTGATGAAGCACAGACTGAAAAATATGTAATCTGAAATCTTTATTTCCGTTTTAATTTGCAGGAAAATAGTTATGTGACTCATTTTATAAACTTCTAGGTATAATATATTTTTTTAAAGATGTCCGATCAAGGTCATCTGAATCATGAAAGAATTAACACGCCTGTCTTTCAAAGATTCATATTGTTTCGACCAAGTTAGGATATTCCATTTTAAAATGATGTTCGTTGTAACGTTCGTTGATGACGTGAGTCCTCTGGCTAATCATTTTCACTATAGTTTAGGGTGCACGAATAGAAGTCAATATTTTAATTTTTATAAAATGTGGCCCACATTGTTGGAGTAGAATGAACTAGTTTGATAACAAAAACTTCAGTACTTAAATCAAAATTATTATATTTTGAAATTCACATTAAATATGGACATTTGTTAATTTCTTTCTATACTAATTACTATCTTTTTTTCCTGTACATAATCTTTCAGCATTTTTTTTTCTCTAAACTCTTTCTGATACTCTTTCTAATACTTTGCTTCTATTTTGTCTTATTAATCTTTCTAATTTAATCTATGTTCATAATTGCCAATTGTATAATGAAAAATTGTTCTTGTGGCATAAGATTTTCTATGATTGTCGCCTTAAATATAATAATAAACAAAGTTGTACGAATATACTATTTTCAGTAATTTTTAATGCATAAGCATTTATAATTGTGTGGGGGAATTAAGGTAAAATGTATTTTCTGTGGGTCGTGTTTGTGATTTATGTTCGCGAAACCTACCAGTATAAAACCACTGCCAATTTTCTATCTCCTGTACTTACTACCTCTCCCGATCATTTTACTCTAATAAGACGACTTGAAGACGCATCATTTCGGAATTGACTAACTATTGTTTGCCTTTACCTATTCACGTGTGAGATTTAGAGTTACCATTTTATTTCCATGATTTCCAAATATCCCAACACGATGTACATATTAGTTAAGAAATGTTCGGGTGTCCCGAAACTAAAGTCTGAGTGCGTTGCCTTCTGCTAGGCTGTGAACTGCGACGCGCTTGAAGTTATTCAACGACGACCAGTGGACGGAGAGATGAGACCGTATCGTATGTGTATCCCCGAAACAAAGACTTAAAGCCAACACTGCCTTTTCCAACACAATTTTTTACAAAACGTTTTCTCGTTTTTTGCGAGATTCTTTTCTAGTCCGAATCGTGATTTTTTACAAAAAAGCAATCGTTTTTATATTTTGTTGACGTGAATTCAAGTATTTTAGTCGTTGGACGCTACAATATACTGAAATGGGCCGTTCCTACACGAATATAAGGAAAATATAACTCAGAAGGAACATACAAAAGGAAATTCATATTAAAATATTTCAATATGTAGGTAAAAAATCAAAATTTGTCTCTATAATAAAAATTACGTTACATACCACGTGGTGTTTTTAGCGTCAAAATAAATTGCAAGAAAACTCATGTTACAAAAATTAAATTCTAATTTTCAAAAAATTCTGTTCAGTGTTGCCAATACCATAGATTTATCTGTAAATCTACAGATAATTTTGAACTGTCTACAGATTTACAGATATGTAATAGATTTCTACAGATAATTTTAAATATGATAGGTAATTAAATTTTTGTGTTACTTTCACTTCCAGAAAAATTATTTGAGTTCAAAAATTTAGAGAAGACAATATTACAAATTTTATTGTGTTCGCATCACCAGTTGCTTCTATTATTATTTGTGAGATGTTGTAGTATATATAGTGAAGTTGTCTTGTCTATGTCTAACAGACTTTTCTAAAATAGGAGTGGCAACACTTAACGATAATCCTTATCTTGGTATCCATGTTCTGTAACACATTTTAAAAAATAACTTTGGGATCAAGTTAAGAACTTTATTTCTTAAAATCAAATTCTAATTTTAATGAAATATCTAAAATAATTCAATATCATTCACAAAACTTCTAGGTTAGATTAGCCCTGGTGGGAGTCAGCTGTCAAACTGTCAGCTATCAGGCTTTTTTTTCTTGTGGGTTATGCTAGAGATACTACTACCATCTGCAGACAAATTGGGAAGTTTGCGTTAGGCGCTAGGTTTAAAAAATTATTAAATTATTTTAATATTACCTTGCAGAAAACTATAATATGACGGATTTTTGAGATCACTATTCAACAGAATAGCAATTTTATTTTGACGCGAATAAAAATACTGAATTATTGATAAAACGTTATGTAATGAATGATTTTTTCCAGTCGTTAAAAAATAACGTTATTGTTATTTTTTTCTCGTTACGTAGAATTAAATTATTGTTTACAGAATACCACTTTAACGATTATCGTTATAATAACGATATAACAATGCATAATGTCCTAACGAACGTTTACAGAATAAGCCTAATAAACGATTTTCGTTATTATAATATAACGTTTTAATGATTCGTTATGTCATAACGATGCTTAAAGAATAGCCCTGTAAATCTAAAACTTAATTTATACTTAACAGGCCTATTCTACTAAAAACACAATAACGATATCGTTACCAAACGACTGTCGTTAAGCAATTGATTGAACGACGTTAATATAGTTTGGGTCAAGGAAGATGACTATTCAAGGTCATTTATTAACCGTATAGTATAATATTATTTGGAGATAACTTCACTGCATTTCGTATAAAAATAAATGTAATTTATTTGAAAATTGTTTCTTTTTAAATAATGCCTTTCTCAAGAATTTATGTTGACACAACCATGGATTATTAATTTGATTTAAATGTCAACGTCACTGGGTAAATATTAACACAGAGGGCAGTGCAGTAGATAATTAGATATCTATAACTATGTAACATACGACATTAATATTTGTAATGTGTTAGTAAGTCACCATTTACGTACATCTGTCACACAACATAAACTACATAGACATACGTTAAATAATCTCTCTTTTTAACATGAATTGTTGCTAAGCTACTGGTGTATAAAGTGCTGTGTATTCTTTCGAACAAGTGACCTTGAATAGTCATCTTTCGTGATCCAAAGTTATAAATTATCGTTATCATGATTATAACGATACTGACTAACTTCATGTTTATTTTGACACAACATATTAATTCATTATATTAAAATGTTGAAGTGGATTTACTTGAAATACTTGTAGACAAGAATTTCCTTTTACTGTTTTTTTTTTCCTTTCTGAGACATGAATATCATTTTGTGGCTCATATCAGTATATTATAAAGTTCAGTGTTTTAATCATCATCATCGTTTCGTCATTCATTCGGCCCTCTCTGTTTCACATTTTACACTTTTTTATTGTTTGTTATTGCCAAGCAACTTAATTGTGTCAAATGTTTTTATAAGATTTTTTACGTGAAATGGAAGGGGCTTTAAATTCATGTTATAGTGCACGAATCACAATCAGTCGCTTGCCGTTCATATCGATTTGTGTACTTGAGATAGTGATTTCCTTACACAAATTTTTTTCATTCACAATGCAAATGAAGATAATTCGTTTCTATTTCAAATACATATCATTTTTAAAATTCATCCGTGATGTGTTTAAATATAATCAGGAATTTATATAAAAATATATAATAATACGGAACGAATAGATGATATTAATGTAAATGCCTTTTATAAAGACAAACAAAATTATATAAATGTGTTTTTTAATTTAATTTTTGGAACATATACTGATCTTTTTTATTCGTTCAACGTTGTTATAACTATAAATAATAAATTCAGGGTTAAATTTCAATGCCATTACATTCGCCAAAGATTTAAATAATTTTATTTGTATACAGGTAATTCGTGAAGAATGTGCCAAAATAAAACGACGTATTGGGGGAGTTATTTTGAGTAAAAAATGTTTTATGAAAATATGGTCGTTACAGAGTTATAGCCCTTTGAAAGTGCACCTACATATTTTTATTAATAACCTGCACTCTCCACGCCGGCAATGAGTGCCCGTGAGGTGACGCCTGGTAAGCGCCCGCACGGTACAAATATTTCATCATTATCTGTACAAAACAGATTGGCACACTCAGCAATGGGTAATATGCCGTGTTGATATATTTATTTTATTTATTTATTTAACTTTTGCAACTAAAAATATGACTTCCCTATATGAGACGCCTCTGGTTGAGATACGGAAACAAAAGAAAGTATAATTATGCATCTAATTAACAAATATCCTCATACCAAGTTTCAAAATTTGAGTGTAACTAGTTCCAAAATTATTAATAAAAATGTATGAGATAAAGTGCATTTTCAAAGGACTGTATCTCTAAAAGTTACCGAACATACCTTCATGCATTTTTTACTCAAAATGACTCTCCCAATTTCTGGTGTTATTTTGGCCTACTCTTCATAATTCACTTAGTATACATACTTATTTTTATTTATGTATATTTCAAACAATGTTACAATTAAAAAAATATATTTCTGTCTGTGAATGTATTTAATTATTTATTATTGTTTTTTTTTTTTTGTAAATATAAAAATAATTTTAGATATTAGCTATATACAGGTGACACTGAAAAAGGTGCCACTGAATTTTTTATTTATATATTATTTAATTTTCTTGATTGTAAACTAGGCTTAGGGGCTAACAAATTGGTATTTGGTATGATGGTAGCACCGGAAGTGATATTAACTTTTATATTTCAAATGAAACATCCTGAATATTTTTATATATTTGGAATCTACGCAAAATTACGAATTCAACGGTATATGCAGTGAGGATTCGAGTACCCGTATTTCAAAATATTCGGTTCCTCGGATAACCGACGGATATAATCCAAATTCGATGTTTTGTTAACGGATCCGGATCCAAATTTTAATTCTGGATCTGATTTTTCATTTTGAATGTGAAGGCCTCTAAAATAGCCAGATAGTTTGTGCAAACGTAAAGAAAAATAAATTATACTTTCATAGAGTCCTATTTAGTAGGTATATAGTAACATTTATATGACACTCATATCCGATACTCAGATCCGGATCTAAAATCCGATACTGAGATTTGGATCCGAGATCCATTCAATTATCCGGATATTTTTTGGATCCAAAATTATCTGGCTCCCACCACTAATATGGTTGAAGTGCATTTTTATTCAAAAAATAAATTACAAAAACGATAGAAAAAAATATGAATAATTAACCTGATGAACCATATCAGGTATTGATCAATTTTTTTATAACGAAATGTAGGCCCGTATTCGGACTTTTTGAAATAGTGCTACTTTCGACGAAGCGCTATTTCGATTTTTTAAATTTTATTCTATTTTATTGATAGACAAGGATAGGTTTCATATTTTTGTAAATGAAACCTATAATATTTAAAATAAGTGGTATTTACAATTTAATTAATTTTTATTTTTCTAATTTTCAATATTAAACTTGACATTTGACAGAGAATACGGGCCATAGAAATTACTATGGTGAAAATGATTAGGCAGAAGACTCACGGCATCAACCTGAAAAAAACCTTATAAAAAGAAATATAACTTGTAGCAATTATTAGTTGTTATTTATTTTTAAAAAAAGAAGAAAAAATATACTTGTATTAAAGAAACGTATATATTAATGAATTTACAATTATTTCTAAGTCAATCCTTATTCCTTTTACGGAATGTAAAATTATTTGACACA
This sequence comes from Harpalus rufipes, assembly GCA_951394225.1. Lineage (NCBI taxonomy): Eukaryota > Metazoa > Arthropoda > Insecta > Coleoptera > Carabidae > Harpalus > Harpalus rufipes. The sequence continues at coordinate 19,870,234 of OX596283.1, read as the reverse complement.
ATTCCGTAAAAGGAATAACGATAGACTTAGAAATAATTGTAAATATCATTAATATATACAGTACTAAATACTAGACTTTTTTTCTTCTTTTAAAAATAAATAACACCCAAAAATTTCTACAAGTTATATTTCATTTTATAAGATTTTTTTCAGGTTATTATCAACTGTTTTCACAGCCTGCCTAATATCATGGCTTAGCAACTTAATTATTTATATTTTCTCTTATATTTATAATTTATTTCTTCAACAAAACAGACTTCAAGCATATTGTTGAATTCGTAATTTTACGTAGAATCCAAGTAAAAATTGATGTCCCATTTGAAATATGAAATTTAGTGTTCCTTGTGGTCAAACCGGAAGTGCTATTATCATGCCAAATACCATGATTTGTGAGCCCGTAAGCCTAATTGACAAGTATATCAAGAAAATTAAAAAATAATTATAAATAAAAAAGTTATTTCGAGTGTCCAGTTTTTCAGTAACATCTATATAAGTATAAATTATATATTTGAAATAAGAAACAATTATGTTAATTTTAAGACTGGGTGAAAAAAATTAGGTGGAAGATCACTTCACCACTGAATTTCATTCCAAACCAAGTCCGCTAGTTTCACACACAATAACTTGAAATGCGCCGCACGTTTGCAGCTAAATAACATTCATACATATGTAGACTAGATGATTAAATATAATATATAATATAAATATAATAAAGTACATGAACTGTCATATAAAATAACGTATTGTGGTACAGTCAAACTGTGCCACAATCGTTTCAATGCGACAAATTGGCGTTACGCCTGCAACCAAAAGTTACCAGTGCAACCAAGTACGCATACAAATTCATGTTCCTTTGTCTTTCAAACAGCAAGAATTCTGTTGAGGAGTAGCCAACAATTGAGTTCAGATACATGTTACTGTATGTAAGCATGGAGTTCTTTACACACTGTAACAGTTTATGTTAATCTATTTAGAATTTTGAGGCATTTATATGTTTTTTGATACATTTTCTGAATTTTGTACAGAATATTCGTTGCATTTAAAACGGAATTATCGAAAACTCTCTCTCAAATGAAATATAAAATTCTGGTTAGGTTATTTAAGTTTTTTGATGACGTCTTGATTAAAATTACATTCAAAGAATGTCGCACGGATGAAGACTCGTACTGTATAATAGACAAGTAATATAAATAGATTATAATACATCAAAATTTATCCTCACAATGCACAGTGAACTAATTAATGTAGGACGTGATTCTTATTATGAATGTTCCGAATATACAAAAACTTGTATTCGCTAACACTAATACAAATATTTATTCATACTATTCGCGAATACGAATATAAATAATATTTTTACCTCTCGCTACCCTAGGAGGAATAATGTTACAAAATGTTGTATATTGAAATTTTGATAAACAAAAATGTATCAAGACCTCTCTTGGGATTAAATTTTTAATATTTTAATGATGTCTGTAAATTATTGTGTGTATGTATATTCATTAATCTTTTATACTCAGATTCGCCATTTATATGAGTTTCATTGGCAGAAAGAATATAGTTTCCACCTTACCGAAAGATGTCTCTACTAACCACAAAATCAATAATTTCGGCGCGTTGTTGAAGATGGAATTTGACCTCCGTACTTTATTCTATCTCACTTGGATTTGATATGAATTGCTTTTACTTTGTTTCGATGTATTGGCATATGTTTCCAGGCATATTAACCAATGTATATATTATTTTAAAAGGTTTACAATTATTTTAAATCTCAAAATAAATCACTAAATTTTGATAAAAAAAAATAACTTACCTTCTCAAATATAAAATTGAAAGAACGCTTAAGCGAGTTAGAATGAAGTACGCAAGTTCTGCCATCTATTGACGGACGGCGACCTAGTGCTGCCAGTAGCGGTTGCCATATTTTATACGGACCTTGAGCAATCTGATTACGATAGTATATTATAATCAAAGGTATATTCACTAATTCATTTTCAATCAATCCGAAATATCTAGTCCTTGCATTTACTGAATGCTAAAATCGAACGACGCCACTAGTTTTGAATTTCAATCGAAAAACCAGAAGTAGCAATTATTAAATTTCTAAATATTTTTTCTTAGAAAATGTATTTGTTTTCAATATCATTTTTTCGTGATTCATATATTACTACACAAAATTTAATGAATTTTTCTAGTGATCGCGTGCTTGAGTGTCCATCGCGAATGAGAGGGAACGGGTTCGATCCTGACCGACGCCAAAACATATATAATATATCAAATTTTAAGTAGCACATAATTGATCCTGTGGCACACTCTCCTCGCCAACAATGAGTACCCGTGAGGTGACGTAAACACCCCCACGATACAAATACATATGTGATTATCATTACCGACATCTGTATACAAAGCAGATTGGCACAACTATTTTGATTTTGTATTGGAATTTAATTTCCGAATAAAAGTAGGATGCTAAAAGTTTAAAAAAATTTTTTTTGTTGAAATAAGACAATTTTAAAAAAATTAATCAGAATCTTATTGTCAAATTAAATTATTTTGCGTCCCAAAATTATTTGTATTGTATTCGACTTAAATTTAACGAATACGGTTTCAAATACGAATACATAAAAGTTAGCGAATACGTATATTCGGAACATCCCTAATTCTTATTAACTCTGCGCATAATTATTATGCATATAAAAATCCGTTTCACTTTTCAATTCACAAAATTCGCAATTGTGAATGGCTCAGAATCTGTGAATTGTTGAGCGAAAATGTTCCTTACGCGCAGAGTTAATAAGAACCACCTCCACGGAGTAAGAGGGTGCAGAACCAGCGAATCCTCTCTCCTATCGGGTTTGTTCACTTTTTCGTGTTCGTATGTAATAATTGCAACAATTTAAAACGTATACGTATATTGGGTTTAATTTTATCGCAAAAATTTAGTTGCAAATTCTTGAATCATCTGTCCATCATTTGGTGCATATTGTTTCCTTTGTTTTAAATTTATAAAATCTGTTTGCAAACGAGTCCTTCATTATTTAAACTAAATCAAAATGTTTTTAAAAACTATGGGAATGATAGTTTTCGCATATTCTGCAGATGGTTGACATAAACTATTGTGAAAGGTGTAAAGAAGTCCGTGTATTGGGGCACAGAGGAGAACCCCTTGCAGTGATAAGCCTAGGGCTTCGCCAATGTACCCCTCACTACTCTGTGGTGCTAAGTTATATTTATTGTCTCGAGGACACTAAAACTCTGTATAGTTTTGTTGAAGGCTTCTTGGAAGTGCAGTTACAGTTATATGACAGTAAGTCGAGGTATGAAAGCTGAGCAGATGCAAGACTTAAACTAAATAATGGTTAGACTTTTAAATTTTAGATATATCATTGAAAATGTATTATTATGTAGCATAGCCAACAATGAGTTACCTTTTTATTACTTTTAAGACAAATTATATATCATTTTAAGATTATAACATACATGAGCTTGTGTATTTAAAAATAAATCATTCATTTGGAAAAAAAAATGTTATTTTTATTTTCTTATGCTTTTCTATACCTTTTAAATGTCAGATGTATAAAAGTTAAATAAATTTTTCAAGCAATCTTATTCACTTTTCTTGTAGTACTTAGATTGGTAGTAGTTACTGATTTTTTACCTTTCATTACCTGTAGGTAAAAATTTGATTTACATATGTAAAATACCCTATTCAAAAAAGTAACACATTTTTCAAATATACCACAACATTTCTTAAAATCTGATTGGTCAATGGAAAAGTCGATATTATTGATTTTCGCCTATTTACACGATACATCAACGTACTTGTTTACAACACACAATTAAACAATAGTTCACAATTTGTACCATAGAATACAGTAGTAGAATTAAATTGGTATTAAGAATTTTGAGAAAATCCATTTCCTACGTAAACTAAAAATATTTTGACTATGTCATACAAAAAATATTTTATTAAAAACTATTATAAATTATATAATAATTCAATGATTTCGAATATCTCAGATACATAAAAATAATTATAAATATTTTGTAATTTTTTCACATATGTAGTACACATTTGTTGACTAGAGATGTCAGTAAAGATATCGCAATTTGCATAATTTAATGCAAAATTAGTGAAATTATTGTTTTTACTTAATATAAAAAATATTTGGCTAAAATATGTTATAAACAGGGCAAGAAACCGAAAACAATATGGGTTAATGGTTAACCAAAATCGAGAACTTAATTTTTAAAATGGTTTTTGTTCAAAAACCGGTTTATTATTTACTTAACCGATTTTTATATTGGGTAGATAAACCGGTTACATTAACCGGTAAGTAAACCGGTTATGTAACCTGGTTATGTAAACCGGTTTATTAACCGCTTACTAAACCAGTTAGATTAAGCGATTAATGAAAGCATGCAGGAAACAAATATCAAGTATATATTAATTACCAATATACGTTAAAAACGTATTTTTTTAACTGATTTTTTTATTTAAAAAAGTTTTTACTGATTAACAATAGGTAAATAAAAAGAGTGATAAAATAGCATCCGGCTAAATCGTGATTTATAATTAAAATTCCCTCCTTTTCAGAAACGGTTTAAAAAAACCGGTTTCATTAATTTTGTTTACCGGTTTTTTTAGTAATTAAAAATATCGGTTTCGGTTAAAAATCAAAATTTTAGACCCAAAATACCGGTTAACCGGTGTTTTAAACCAGTTAAAAAAACCGGTTTCGTGCCCTGGTTATAAATAATAATATATATTTTTAAATATGTTACCTCTAGCCAATTAATGAGTGGTTATTTGTTACCCAAAAATGGGTGGAGGTACAAATTTGTTGATTGCACTATTGGATTCTATGTACTTTCTTATATACATATTTCAATTTTCAAATTTTTTGCTTAACTGGTCCAATTTCTATAAATATTCACAACCTAAAATTGGATGGAGTTATGCAATTTTCGACAACCAAAATAGGAATATTCTTGTATTCATTTGATTTTAGTATAATTTTTAATAATTTATTTAAAAATCATGTTGTTTCGTATTTTGGCCAAAAGTTCAAGAGATGTCGCTACCAATACAAAATAGTGTCTTTTTGGAACTTTTCCCCAATTTTCAAAAAGAAATTTCAAAATTTAACTTCAAAAAAGTTTATATTTATTAATATTACTGCTAAATATAAATTATCTGCATTTATAATGAACAAATACACGAAATAAATATATTCGTTAATTAATTTGACATTTAAAATTTAAATCAAAATGGCTGTGATTCGTGTTTTGTTTATACATTTGCTAGTAATGTCAGTTGTGTAAATAGACTTTAAAGACCTTTTTAAGGACATTTTTAACAAAGGATAATAAGTGTAATGATGAAATAAGATCCTCAAACATGTATGTAGTGTTTTAGTTTGCTTGTAAATATAATAATAACTGTTTAATTCATTCTAAACAATAACACACCCAATGTTATTAGTGAGAAGTATTGATGTTTATCAGTGTTACAAGTTTATTTGGACAAAATTTCGACTATGTTTGTGTGTTTGATGTGTGTTGAAAAAAGCGAGGACGAAATATCAACGGCACCTTGGATTTTGGCCAAAATTTCGACAATGCAAGGTAGGTTATGAAAATAATTAGGTCACTTCATTTTTGGCAAACTGAAAGGGTTTAGAGAAAAAAAATATTAGGAAAAGTTGTTTATCTTTGATTTTGTTTTTAAACAAAATCATTCCAATATATTATTGAATGGAAGCCAGGGTAATTAGTTAGTCGAGTAAATACAATTTTTAAAAAATCTGATGTGGGCACCACACGACTTCCTTGTACGATTATTAAACTATAGGTACATATTTTTTTAATAAATAAATTACAAAATATTAATTTTAACTTCAAAACAGTAAGATATATAGCGACCATAATCTAACCCGGTTCTTTTTAAAGAGAGTTTTGATTACAACAAAGAAATATTTGATTACAACAATGAATATGACTAATTTCACAATAAAAATATAACATTTGTTATTGTACGAATCATAAAATTGCACGTATTTAACGTAATTTGACATGAACATTTTATTTTTTTGTCCTAATCCATAGCAAGCTTTATTACAAAAAAAATAATTTTAAATTTACATATCTCGCTTATACAAAGGGATATTTTAATAATACTTGATGTGCTAGACGCAGAAATTAATTCTCTAAAACTTTTATTTGAAGCATTTATTTCTAAAATCAAAATAAAATCATTTTATTCAAGAAAAACTGTTAACAACTTCAAGTAATGTACCACTTCCGGTTAGCCTATTTTAACCAAAATCTATTATGTTATTTCGATTGACATAAAAGTCTTTTATACCAAATTTGAAAAGTTTTGGATTATATTTTAAAACAGTTTTTCATTAAAATCTATTATAGGCTTCAAGTAAAGTGCCACTTCTGGAAATTGTGTAATAACCAGAAAGGGAGGTGCACAACTAGATGTTATAGGAGTCCTAAATACAAATTTTCAACTTTCTACGGCTTACCGTTTTTGAGTTATGCGAGATACGTACGTACGTACGGACGTACGTACGTACGGACGTACGTACGTACGGACGTACGTACGTACGTACAGACGTCACGACGAAATTAGTCAAAATGGATTCAGGGATCATCAAAATGGATATTTCCGCTGAAATCTGAAAACCGAAATTTTTCGCGATTACAATACTTCCTTTACTTACGTACAAGGAAGTAAAAACAATACGGTTCTTTTTTATTTTCTCCAGTTCAGCCTGAAAGGGATTGTACAAAATTATGTTGAAGAAGGAAAAGATTTTGAGTATCAAAAAGATGAATTTATTTCATTACAATATTTATTTACAGCTGATATTATTTTCAAGTTTTATTTAAAATGTCACTATTGACAGATGCACAATACATTTTAAAAACGTCAAATGTCAAATCGGGGACAATGATAATATTAAATATTTAAAATTCATAAATTGTTTTAATCACTTTTATGTTAATATTTATAAAGTAGAACTAAACTCCTTACTAAAAATTAAATCGAATTAATCGTTTTCAAATAAATTAATTTAGTTCTTTTATTTTTATTTTCTATTCTATCAAAATGTTCTTCAATGAGTGCAGCACTTTAATGTTCATGTACCTAATTATTATCGTAAGTATATTATTTATTTTTATTTGCCTCTATTGAAGGTATATTATTTTATTATTATGTATACCGGGTGTCCCAAGGAATCCTTAATATAGGCGTTTAACATGGGAAAACACTTTTTTGTAAATAAAGTGTCCGGTAGAAAATTAAGCCATCATATTGGACATGATAAAGATAATAGTAAATTATCTTATGTGAGTTATTATTATTAATTACTTTATTATTGCACAAATAAAAAATAATATTTTTTTGTAAATAAATAATTGTTATACAATATTTTACGATGTAATAGTAATATAAAAAGATTTTCAAATGTTTTCCATGGTTAGCATAGCAGCTTTTGAAATATTCAAATTTATTAGGGTTCGATTCTCCAGCAGGACATTTTTTTTATTTTTTTTCAAATAAATGACTGAACTTTTAAAAATCTGTCTTTTATTTTGTATCACAATCATGTAGAAATAATAATAACTGTTTAATAAATAAAGGGAAAATAATTAACAAAAATTAATTACAACAATCAAAAGAGTGATATAATAAAAATGCATTATATTTTCTTTGTTTTATACTTTCCGTCACCTTTAGGTAAGGAAGGTATTGTCTTTGGTCAAAAAATTCAATGATGAGTTCTTAGTGAATAAGCATGATTTAGGGTCCCTATAATACGATTTTACCATTTTTACGATGATGTCTGTACAGTAAAATTTTTGAAAGATGTCCGATCAAGGTCATCTGTATCATGAACGAATTAACAAATTGGCATACATTTATCTCTCTCCTTTGCAAAGGCTATAAACATGTGCGATAAGGATAGATATAACACGCTTGTCTTTCAAAAATTCTTATTTTTTCGACTAAGCTAAGACATTCCACTTTAAAACGATGCTCGTTGTTGATAACACTTTCGCTGTAACGTAAGTTTATTTATTAATTCAGAAACATTACCTTAATTCATAGCCGTACGAATAACGTTATTTTGTGTCAGAGTCACTGACACTGACATTGTGTCAATTTTGTTTTGCATTTGTTAATAAACTTACCAGTTGACTTATTTTGAATTTTGAATGCTTTTATTGTAACATATATTTTTATAATAATACAAAATACAATAACAGTAGTATCTTATGTACCCTCATAAAAACTAAGCAAACGACACTACTGAATTTGTCATAATGCGCGGAGCAAAAATGATCAGACATCTTTCAAAAATTTTACTGTATGTATATTGCTGTGTGTGTGTGAGCGCCCCTAACGAATGGGAAAAGCTAAATAAGAAGAAGATGTTAGTGTCAAGTGAAATTTGCATAGTTTGTCTATGAAATAATTTTACTCGTAATTTAGAATCTTTTGTAAGAAAATTTATGTATGGAATTTGTACATATTATACAGGATTGACGGAAGGTATTGTGGTGGCTACAACAGATTTTTTTATAAATATAGTAAAAATGCAATAAATGTACATGTTCATTATACCATCTGTCTCAGTTATTTTTTATTACCAAGAAAAGTAAATATCTCGGAAAATATAATGCCTTTTTATTATATCACTGTTTTCATTGTTGTAATCAATTTTTGTTAATTATTTTCTCTTTATTTATTATAAAAGTATTATTATTTCTAAATGCTTGTAATAGAAAATAAAAGATAAATTTTTAAAAGTTTAATATTTTTTGCAATAAAATCTGCTGAAGAATCGAATCTATAAAATTTAACATTCCAAAGGCAGCTACGCTAACCGTTATGTCACGAAAGACATTTGAAAATCTTAATCATTAAATATTGAAACATTAATTTATTTGCAATTTTTTATATATTTTTTCTAATATGTACAATAATAATAATAAATAACGTGTAGGAGATTATGTACTATTATCATGTCCAATATTAAGGATTTCTTTACTTAAAGCCCTTAACCCCAAGAATTAAAAAAAGGAGTACCCTACCTTGTTGCAGCACACCACGCCTTCTACGCACGATCCCTCCCATTTCCAAGGTCAGACTCTTCAGCAATCAACAACCACGTCCAGATCAGCTCCAAATCTCCTGACATTATATAGGGCCCCATCAACTCCAAATACTCCAGCAACATATAGATCCACATCAGCTCCAAACATTCACAGAAGGCGGAATTCAAATTTGTCTCTGCAACGATAAATAAATTTGTAATGTGAACATTAAATATTGATAATATATTAATACTAATACATATTGACGTAACCCTTAATTGTCCAATTTGCAACTTGCGCGTGCCCGAAAATCTCTTTCACTTCCTAATTCAATGCCCTATTTACACACCTTTTAGAAACCATTACCTAAAAGATTTTGACCTTACCCAATATAACAACGAAAATTTTTACAAAATTTTAAACAACCTATACACAAATTATTTTATTACACCATAAATGCCCAAAAAACAAGAAGCTTCTGCCTAGAAGAATGATCAATAATTAAATTATATGTAAATTACCTATGTTACTATGTATATTATGTTTTTGTACTAATTATACTAATTAGGGAAATAAAAAACTCCGTCAAATATATAATATTTAAGTTCATGTATTAAAATAAATAATGTATATTGTATTTTAGATTAAATAACTGGTTAAAAAATGATATTCAATAATATAATAATGTATGTATATTTTAAGAATATGGTATGTAAGGTATATTTGATTTCGTATTAATTAAATAAATGACAACTATATCTAATAAAATTATAATATGTATAATGTATAATAAACAATTGATAAATGTAAATGTAATTGTAAGATATATCAAAACGTTTGCAAAAGAAGTACCAATCAATTTGTAATTTGTATAAGATGTATATCTAAAAACAAATAAGCCATCTATCTATCTATCTATCTATCTACGAATACATATATTATAATAATAAATGTTAGATTTTTCTTTAGGATAATATACCGTGATAACGTATTTCTTGTGTTCCGGACCAGATTAAGAGAGAACACAGGAAGTCTGAGTGAGAAGGATATAGATAATTCCAATTTAGATAAATTCACGTCAAAAATTCAGTATATTCAATATATTTAATCGTGAAACCTGAAATAATATAAATTTGGTAATTCATTAATTAAAAATTAGGTTCCACACCACGTCTTCAGGGAATGATTTTTCTTAAAAGTTTGTAACGAATGTTGAAAATGTTGTGTGATATACAATTACAGTACATGGAGATTATGTTTTTATAAAAAACTTGTTCAAAATTCGTACAGTTAAATGAATTTAACAAAGTCAAGAATAAAATAAAAATGTACACATACATAAAGTACTACAAAAATAATACAAAAAATTCTGATGTGGCCAACACAATACCTCCCGTTTAATTTAATGTTTATTTATGTAAATATATATATATCCGGATTCATACAGCTACTGCCATCTCTCCGCTCCCAAACGCCAGCCTTCTCTATCCTCAGCATCTTCTATTTCAAGTTCTCTGGTTGACATAGCTTCTCTCATTCTTTCATTCCACGATAATCTCGGTCTTCCTACCTTTCTTCTACCAGGTGGTTTCCAGTTAAATAATCTATTTGGCCATCTATTCTCGTCCATGCGCAACAAGTGTCCGAACCATTTTAAACTTCGTATTTCAATTCTATGCAAAATGGTCTGTTCCGCCTGCATCCTGGTTCGAATTGTGTCGTTTCTGACTCTTTCTAATCTGGAAACTCTGGCCGATCTTCTTAAGTAGTCCATTTCTAAAGCCTGTAGTTTATTTTGGTAGTCTTTATGAATTACCCAGATATCACTGCCGTAGCATGTTATAGATTCTACTATGGTTTTGCCTATTCTTTTCTTATTATGTTGGCTTATGTCCTTGTTCCGCCATATAGAGTTCAAACATCCTATTGCTCGTTTTCCTTTACTTATTTTTTCTCTTATTTCTTCAGAATCTATGCCATTTTTAGTGATAATTACTCCTAAATATTTAAATCTGTCCACTTGTTTAATTTGAATATTATCTTCTATTAAGATTTCAAAATTTAGTTCGGTATTAGTTGCGAGGTATTCTGTTTTATTGAAATTTATTTTCATTCCCCAGTTATTATATGCGTCATGGAGTTTTCTCAGCATAAATTCTAGATCATATGAGTCTTGGGCTATAATAGCCTGGTCGTCCGCAAAATTTAAAGAGAAAAGTATATTGTTATCTATTGGGATACCCATTCCACTACAGCTTTTTTTCCATTTCATTAAAGCTCTTTCTAGATATATGTTAAATAACACTGGTGATAAACTACAACCCTGGCGGAGTCCTTTTGTTACTGGAAACGGATCAGATAATCGTCCATGATATTTTATTTGGGCCTCATTATTATTATAGTATTCTTTTAGGATTTTAATTAAGTTGTTATCTATTTTCAAGTCATATAGTGCTGTCCATAATTTTACTCTTGGAATTGAGTCATAAGCTTTTTCTAAATCTATGAAAGCTAAATGTGTTTCTTGACTATGTGCAGATCTCTTCTCTATTAATTGTTGCAATATAAATAGATTATCTGTACATGATCTGCCAGGGGTAAAGCCACTCTGTTCTTCTCCTATTTTACCTTTTACTTCTTCATTTAGTTTCCGTTGCAAGATTTTTCCAAAGACTCTGCTCAATGTACAGTTTACACTAATTCCTCTATAATTTGATGGATCTCGTCTATCGCCTTTTTTATATATGGAAGATATATGTGAAATTTTCCATTCGTGTGGGATTTTGTTTTGTTTTATAATATTATTAATAAGGGACAAAATCTTTTCTATCATTATTTGACCACAGTTTTTTAATAATTCTATGGGCACATTACCCGGTCCTGGAGATCTTCCACTTTTCATCGAGACTATCGCTTCATTTAATTCCTCTATGCTGATTTCTTCATTTCTATCCTCATTATTATCTGGATGTTCAGTTAATTTTTGATCGCTATTTGAATTGAACTCTGGTCTGTTTTCTGTAAGTAGCTCTTTATAATGTTCTTCCAGATTTTTCATTTTCATTGACACATTTATTTTAGAGCAGTCATTCTTTTTCAGGTTTTTTAGTGTCCTCCAGGCTTCTGATGATTGTGATCCTCCTATTAAACTTTCTATTTTTTGACATCTTTGCTCCCACATTTGATTTTTATTATGACTTATTTTTCTTTTTAGATCTCGATTCTTTTCCTTGTATTGTTCCCTATGTTCTACTCTTCTGCTAGATAGCCATTTCTTGTATAATTCATCTTTCTCTAGAACTAACTGTTTCAAATCTTCCGACCACCATTCCTGATCAAATCTTCTTATTCTATCTCTCGTTCCTAAGGCTTCGAATGCGGCTTTATGCATTATTCTTTTAACTGCATTGTATTCTTCTTCAATATCATTTCTTTGATTTTCTTTTTCTAATTCTCTATTAATACGAGTTTGATACAGATACTTTATACTGTCTTGCTGGAGCAAATGTAAGTTATACCGTGGTATTTTTTCTAATTCGCCCTTTGATTCTATACCTAACTTCGCTTTTCTTTGTTGGTCTTGATAAGGAAATAATATTTCTGCCTTTACTAAATAGTGGTCACTACCACAATTTGGGCCTCTCTTTACCCTTGTATCTTGTATTTTCATACCTGCTTTTTGTTTGACAATTATATAATCTAAAATTGATTTCTGGCCTAAAGACGGTCTTTCCCAGGTATATTTGTGGATGTTCTTGTGTTCAAAATGGCTATTACATATCTTTAATTCGTATATTTCACACAAATTAATGAGTCTTTCTCCACTATCATTTACCTCTACTTCTCCAAATGGCCCTACTACAGCGTCGTCCTTTTTTGAACCTACTTTGCCATTTAGGTCACCAGCTAAAATTAACTTTTGATGTTTCTTTATATTATCCAAATGCACTGTGAGCAAGTCGTAGTATTTGTCTTTCTCATAGTCTTTGGCGTCATTTGTGGGAGCATAAGTTCCAAATGTAACGATATTCCTTCCAAATAATTTAATATTTAATTTAATTAATCTTTCTGATATGCATTCATAATTCGTTACATATTTTATCAAATTTTTCTTAATCATAATAGATACGCCGGCTTGTGCTCTACTTGATTTGTTTACACCCGACCAGAAATGTACGTAATTTCCTACGGTTTCATTTCCTTGACCTTTTCTTTTCGTTTCTGTCAGATAAGCTATGTCTATGTTCTGTTGTTCTAATGCAGATGTTATTTGTGTCATTTTTTTAGAGATACCTTGTACATTCCAAGTTCCAATGTATATTGTCCTTTTCCGTTGCTTTTGACGTCTTAAGTTTCTTCTGTCCGAATTCCGAGGCTTCTGTTTGGAGTTTTTAGCGTTTAAAGGGATTTTTACAAATGATGGGTTGCTAGCCCGTCGCTTTAACCCCCAACCTGGAGGACCGGGATTTTCTGTCAGGGTTTACTCCCTTAGCCAAGAGGTTCCAGTTTTAAGGCGCCGGAGTTTCGCCTTTCACCCCCTCCCGTTAGTTCCCTCACGACCACCCATTGGTCGCTCGGTATCCAGAGGTTACGCGGCATGCTTGCCTTCGTGGACGTGGGAGTAGGATTTTCTGGCAGAACTGACTCAGATGTTCCGAGCTTGTCTCATGACAGATTCAGTAGGCCTATATTGGGTTTTACTTGGAAAAAACTACTTGGCTTAGTTTTATCCCCCAATGCCATTGCCAGACTTAACCTCCTTATTTGTGTAATACTTAAATTAAATATAAATATCAGGTTCGATCCCGACCGAAGCTAAATATTTCGAATTTTAAATGGCACAAAAATGACCCCTGGATTACACTCTCCATGCCACCAATGAGTGCCCGTGAGGTGACGCCTAGTAAACCCTCGCACGGTACAAATATGTCATCATCGTTACCGAAATCTGTGTACAAAGCAGATTGGCACACCCAGCAATGGGTAATGTGTCGTGATGCTATATTTATTTCTTTGTTAATATTCATTATTAAGTATATACTTTCACATTTTTTTACTAAATTCTCTTAATTTAATTGAGCTGTAATCCCCTATTGTTACCTACATTTTTTTTTCTAGAAAATACATTTTTTATTCGTGTGTTTTAATTTCAGCAAAAAAAAAATCTACCAGGAAAATTTATGTTAAGATCATAAATAATTCATCCTTTAACAGATATATTTGATATTGTATTTATTTTGATGACAAAAAAGTTTTATAAAAACATATTTGTTTTGATATTTTTTGGACATTGACCATACAAATATATTGTTTTTCTTTTCTTATCTTCATATATTCTTAACAAAATGAAAACAGGCTATAATTTATACTTACGTTTTTCTAAATGAATATTTTCAGTTCTCAAGTTTTGAGGAATACATTTCAGTACTTCTCATATTGCATATATGTTTTTCAAATGTCTTCTTTGTTTTTGATGAGTATTGAGTCTTCAAATGTCCTGATCTTCATTTGTTATCTACCCACTTACGTGTAGAAAAATGTAATGAAATCCTAAATCATAAAAAAATGATTGTTTATTTGTCATAATACTTTAAGATTACATAGATAAGAAATACCATAAGAAAAGAATATAAAATATCTAAAATGAGAAATAAAAATTAATTAATTTACAGCTACTAATAATTTAAGATTTTAAGGTTAATTAAATATCTTCATACTCTTTTATATTAGACAAAGTAATAATAGTATAAATTGAATTCAATATAAAGTAATAATTACTTTATGATATGATTAAACATAGTAATTATGGCAAAATAACAAAAACAAAAAAATAATTACCATGTTCACCAACTTACATGTGACTTAATCGTAAAAATACGAGATGGAAGATGGAATAATTCTCCATTGCCCAAAATCCAAAAAAAAAAAATATTTCACACTTCAATGATAAATTAGTCTGTAATCACGTACACAAAAGACACTTAATGCAAGTTCTATCTTGTAGACTGTCAACCAGCAAATAAAAAAAAAAGATGGCGGTCGCTTTTTTATGTGAATCTTCTGTAAAATGAAAGAGACACATGAGCGAGAAAGAAAGAAAATAACGATTTTTTTTAGAAACAATAATTAAATTGAATATAACTGACAAGAAATATACTTATCAATACTGATGAATCATATAATATTTACCCTTTTATGAGAAAAGGTATTTTTAAATAACATAACCCCTACAGATATAAGATTCCCGCTGATTTTCATATTTATTTAACCATACTCGTATTTATATTATGTAATAAATATAACAATTATTTTATCAGGGCTTGAAAATATGATATTTATATAAATAATAGATATTCCGATATTTATTGTCATATATCCGAATATATCAAAATTTGGATATTTATTTTTATAGTTAATTTTTTCATATGCAAGGGAAATGATAAATTACAGATTTTATCATTATGCATTTTTATTTTTAATGAAAGTACAAAAGCTGAAACAAAAAATCAAACCCTTGAATAAAATAAATAAAATAATACTTTCCTAAGAAATAGTAAATTAAAGCTAAGCTAAGATACTCAATGGAAGCTCATGATCAGATGTTTCGGAATCTTTCTCAGACACTTTACTCTCTCGCAAATCCTATTTAAATCATTTTTCTTGTCTTTATTGTTCTGAATTAAAATTTAATTATGTGAACAAAAACGTATCGGTTTTCGTATGTTTATGACAATAAAATCATTACTGCAAAAATGTCGTTGAATATTTATCTTCTACACTATGGAAGTAGAAATCAAATTTAACTGAACGTTTTTAAAACCGGTCCTCATTCCATATTTTCATATTTCAATTTAAATTTGAAGCATATTTTACAAAATATTTTGTTGTTTAAATAAGCAATACTTAATGTTTGTTCAAGCATTTTAATTTTTCATTGAAATTGTGGAAATGTTTATCAAGAAATAGTAACTTTATAATATCATTTGGAGCAACATTTCCTTGAAATTTCATTCAAACTTTGATTCATAAATAATTAATAAGGTTATAATTCATTAACCATTACTTGTTGCAATATTATTGGAATATTCTTGAAAACAAATTTTCGGGAAAATGTTTGAAAAGTAGAGGAACATTATGAAAACTTTTAATAATAATAAACACTATCATTTCCCTTTTATGTTACATAAATAAATAAATAATAAATAAATATATCATTACGGCATATTACCCATTGCTGGCTGTGCCAATCTGCTTTGTACGCAGATATCGGTAAATGATGAAATATTTGTACCGTGTGGACGCTTACCTGGCGTCACCTCACGGGCGCTCATTGCTGGCGTGGAAAGTGCAGCACAGGGGTCAATTTTGTGGCATTAAAATGCGAAGTAATTTTAAGCATTGGTCGGAACCGGACCCGGGTTATAATTAACGAATTTAATATTTCTTGTACATACAAATAAATCAAATTGTATCCTCCTACTCTTCTAATATATTCAAAATTCTTTATATTCCTTGATGGTATTAGCGGTATTTCTTAAGGATAAATGTAATATTAATATACCTATAACATTAAATATTTAATTAATAATACAATAAGTAATTTTAAATGTACTTACTTTTCAGAAAAAGCTTTCTGTAATGATAATAAAACTGTTGATTCTTGACACTGACATTTTGCATTTATCTGTCAATTATAAACATTTAAATATCTCAACTGGTTTCCATGGAGTTGTTTGGGCAGCGAGATTTATTGCAACAGATTATTCTATATTATTATATAATATATCTCTAAATCTATACAAGATATATTTTTTTTTAATGTATCAGAATGAGAATTTAAAGATCTTTTTTATTGTTTTAACATAAATTTTTCAAAACATAATATTTATAAGACTTTTTTTAAGAAACTACCACTTCCGATTGTCCAATTATTTCCAAAACCTATTCAACTCTTCCCATTAATGTTTGATTGAGGAATCCGTAGTTAAACAGGTCTTTAGTTGTATAGAAGTTAAGAAATCGTACCTACAACATCCTAAAACAACACAGACATCATCGTAAAAATGTTAAAATCGTATTCTAGGAACTTTAAAACGTGCTTATTCAATAAAATGCGGATATGCGATTTTTAGCATGAATCCAATACCTCTCTTAACGAGAGGTAAAATTAATTTTAACAAACTAATTATGAGTTCCGAAAGATTTTTTTAATAATTTGAAAGTTTATATATTTAATTATTATAAAATTCGTATATCGAACCAATACTTTTTCTGTTTTCAAGATTTATTTCCCCATTTTCAAGCTGGTTGTTGGTTGGTTACAATACCAATCATCCCTCATTTTTAAGAAGGGTAGCGGGAACCAATCACAGAACAGGGAATTATTTTGAACCCACTAGTAGGAAAGGGGCATTCCATTTTATACTTGTTACTCTTATGGTGTAAAAACTGTTCATTTTTCTGTCTTTCTCCATAGAAGATAATAACCTATAACCTGAGAATTATGACATTTGAAAAATATGCAGGTAATAAAAGTAATGAAATTATCAGGAAAATGCGTAGATAATGTATTTCTTTCTGATATTTAAAAAAAATCTGATGTGGCTAGCACATTACCTCCCGTCACCTCTATGTATTTTGTACAAATCTCAAACTTTAAAGATTCTATATTCCAGTAAAATTATAACACGAACATATACGAGCCCAACCCCAAATGTATTCGTACCCTCTGAAATTAATATATTAACAGCATGAAGAAATACATTTTACATTACATTACAATAGTTAAGACTATATTTGGGCAATTTTTTATTTTATGTATTAATAAAATGTACTGGATTTAAATATAATGTTATTACCTAAATTTATTATTTTAACAATAATTTACGGGCAAATAAATGACAACAGACACGTGCTATTTTTTTTAGTTCTAACAGTAAATAATACAATATTTATGTTAGTATTATTTATAAAACTGAAGGTAAAGGAAACTGACAATATATTCAATTAATTACTATATTAAATTTTATTTTTTTAGTAAAATTATTTGCAAAGTGATATTTATTTATTAAAGTACCACCTACAATTATATTAAAAACAAGAATAAATAAATTTCTGGATGCTATGATTATTACTCCAATTCAACAAATTTTGATATGGTGTATTAATAGAGTGTATAGAACTTGAAACATTGGTTATAATAAAATTTCTTAGGTTTAATAATAATTTATTAGCTAATAAACCATTGTCTGCATGTGACAAATGTTTTCGTCTTTAATAATTCGCAAATAATTTTTATTAAAGTCATAAAATTTAAGATGGCAATCAATTACGTATACTGTCAGTTACCTTTACTCTCAATTTTATAGATAATACTAACATAAATATTGTATTATTTACTGTTGGAAAGACGAATTTTAACCTAAAAAAATATTTTTTATTGGTTAATATATTTATTTCAGCGGGTACAAATAAGGTTGGGCTCGTACTATTATCTACAAATTCCATACCATCTGGAAAGATTCTATATATCCAATAAAATTATAACACGAATTATATAATACTGACATCTGTCAATTAGAATATTTTGAATATATCTGCACGAAATAGTGTATTATGTACTATGAACTGTAATTGACAGGTTTTGGGTCGAATTTAGTTTGGGAAAACGATAACAGTAGGGTCGAGATTTCGTAAACATTCGTGTATGTTTCCCTTTACGTTTGGCATATAAAACCGTATATTTAAATAAATTATCAGGAAATTATATGGCAAAAATCTTGTAAAATTTGAAGTTATTAAAAAAATTAATAAAACGTTATCGGACATCGTTACGTTATGTTTTCCATCCCTGTATTTAACATACCTTGTTATTATTTAAAACAAGTCTCATCGTTGGTTTTCATTTTATTATATTTTGGCAATCGAAATGTATAATAATTTATTATATACTTCAATTGTTCTCTGTTTTAGATTTTAGATGACTAAAACAGTGGTTCATTTCATCTTGGTAGAACTTCTTAAACCTCTAGACAAAAATAAAATTGATTAAAATTCGATAATAATGAGGAATATAATATAATTTCATATTTCTTACCTCCAATACATACAGCAATTTTGTAAGCAGCAAATTACAAAAGACATATACATTCACTCATATTTGCCCAAGTATTAATACTGTTTTTACACATTAGGTAGTATATAAACTAAATATTTGTTGATAAATATTATTACAAATATTCATGTATAAAACTTTCTTGTAATATGAGGTAGAAAATTTTTCTACCTCTTTGTACAGTTTTTCTTAACTTTTCACATTGTTCACTGCTCAAGAAGTAATGAGTAACTGACGAGAAAATGGAAAAGTCATTGACCTTTAGAGGGAGGTTTATTTTTGGGGTTCAACGACATATAATCAGTTGCAGTAAACAAAATCATAAATTATTTGTAATGATATGATTTATTCTGTGCTTGCAAATACACAACGTACATACAGTAACTGTCACAATGAAAATAAGAAAAAATATAGTTTAATATTATGTAGGGTGTTTCATAGAACAGTATCAGTATAAACATATGCTTCGGAGTATGTATTCTAGATACCAAAACGGAAAAAAGTACAGTAATTTTTTTTAAAGATGTCCGATCAAGGTCTTCTGTATCATGAACGAATTAACAAATTGGCAAAGGCTATAAGCGTGTACGATAAGAATGGATATAACACGCTTGTCTTTCAAAAATTCATATTGCTTCGACCAAGTTAAGACATTCCACTTTAAAACGATGCTCGTTAATGATAATGCTTTCGCTGTAACGTAGGTTTATTTATTAATTCAGATACATTACCTTGATTCATAGCCGTACGAAAAACGTTATTTTCTGTCAGTGTCAGTGTCAATATTTTATTTTTCTCATATTTGGTTTTACATTGGCTAATAAACTTACCAGTTGACTTATTTTTGAATTTTGAATGCTTTTATTGTAACATATATTTTTATAATAATAAAATAACAGTAGCATCTTATGTACAGTAAAATTTATGATAGATGTCCGATCAAGGTTTTTATTCCGCCCATTCTAACAAATCCAGTAGTGTCGTTTGCTTAGTTTTTGTGAGGGTACATAAGATACTACTGTTATTTTATTATTATAAAAATATATGTTATAGTAAAAGCATTTAAAATTCAAAAATAAGTTAACTAGTAAGTTTATTAGCAAATGTAAAACCAAATATGTGAAAATTAAGATACTGACACAATATCAATGTCAGTGACACTGACAGAAAATAACGTTATTCGTACGGCTATGAATCAATGTAATGTATCTGTATTAATATATATAACTTACGTTACAGCGAAAGTATTATCAACAACGAGCATCGTTTTAAAATGGTATGTCCTAACTTAGTCGAAACAATATGAATTTTTGAAAGGCAAGCGTGTTATATCCATCCTTATCGCACACGCTTATAGCCTTTGTAAAGGAGGGTGATAAATGTATGCCAATTTGTTAATTCGTTCATGATACAGAAGACCTAGATCGGACATCTTTCAAAAATTTTACTGTACCCTCATGAAAACTAAGCAAACGACATTACTGAATTTGTCAAAATGGGCGGAACAAAAATCTGAATTCATACGATTCGTAGACAACCTTGATCGGATATCTTTCAAAAATTTTACTGTAAACATTGTCATAACGCATAATTTTTTTGTATAATTAATGGATAAATTTATAAAGTAATATAAAAATTATATCTCGGAGCTTATGCTTTAAACACATCTCCATGTTTACATAGTTCAGCTCAAATGTATGTAACTGACGGATAAATGTCACTATCAAAAAAATAATCATTTAATAATAATAATAGTTACGTTTTAAAAGGAAAATTGTCGGGTGTGCGCGCGTTTCTTTATGGATGGTTTCATTTTGAGTGGCTGACAGAAATTTTGTGTCTGCTTGTTGTGTGGGACGCCCAATGAATTTTGAGAATAAGAATTTGTTGGGTCCATATTAGTTTATAAGTATCATATAGATTATTGAAAATATGTATTTATTATTTTAAAAATACATATTTTATTTACTATTAAAATTACGTAAATTTATGTCCGATTAAAAATTATTATTTAATTGTTTATTTTAGTCTGCAGCACAAGCCTTTTGCCGGTTGTTACGTCATTATCAAGTATTAGATAACTCATTATTATAAAAAATATAAATCCTCCTAACACCTCATTTACAATTTGTTCTTCATAGTGAAAGGATGGTTGTACTCTTCTGGTTTTGCTGGGCCGTGCTCGACCATCCTTTCATTTTTTTTTTGTATTTGTATTTCGTAGTATCAAATCTGTGGTAGTCACCTCTACCCTTAAAATAATTTATTTAATTTCTAAAATTAAATTCAATAAAATATAGTGCGCCTAGACCATCCCATGGCCTAAAAGACAACGTGGGATACTCATTTGTATATTGGTATTTTGGTAAAATGTCCAGGTTTATCCTGAGACAAGGTATGTGAAAATGACTTCCCAGCAAATTTATCAAATTTTGCATTAAACGTTTTTCTAATAAAATCATATTTGTTACATAATAAACTAATATATGAAAAATACAATTTAAATTCACTATAATGCAATGATTAATACTGTTTGTTGTTTTAATTTTAAAAGTATTTTCGGTCAATAACTCGGCATTTTCCTCAATCTTATAATTGTTGCTGTACCCAAATTTGGGTATAAAGGCATACCAATACTATACAGTATGCAATAAATACAATGAATTAATATTTTAAAATATAGTACTAGTATTACACCTATAATAAATAATAGTACATTAAAATACAAGTATCATAAGGCAATCTGTTAACGTACGAGTCTAAATTTGGAAAACGAACCGCGAGACGAATTTTACCAAGGACGAGTACGTTATTGTTAACATTGAGATTTTTAAAAAATTCAACTTGTCAAAAATATAAGTTGTTTTTTTATTTGCCCCATTTTTCACAAAAGACAAAAATAAATTCATATATTTAATTATTAATTCAAACTATTTATAATTTCAAAATTTGTGAAACAAACATTTTTCTATGTCTCATAGATTGTTGACAAGGATTTTTCATTGAATTATTTAAATATACAAATTATCAAATAAAAGTAAGTTAAAAAGTTAACAATGGGTATTAAATCATAAATATATATTTATTTACTATTAAACAGACTTTTATAAAATAATTTTTTATTTCAACTCTAAATATAAAACTGAGTACACTATGGCATACAAAGGAATGACAGTGTGTGAGTGATTGGGTAAGCAAAATCTTGCTCTATAAAATTGCCCGGGAAATTTTATACAGTGAGACTAGCTTTAATTAAGTTAGAAATAAGTTAGCTTAGAATAAGTTAGTTATAAGATAGGACGCCATATTTGTACTCAGTTTTTTTTTTTCAATATATTTCTATTCATAATAGTAACTTGGGAAAATCCTGTCAGCAAAATATGTTTCATTAGAAATTATTTCACTTTAATTCTTAATATTTAATTATTTCAGTTTGCACTATTTTTTACGACTATTATATGCCAATTAGTTTTGGGTTCAACTCCCGCACTCAACGATTATAAAATAGAGGAAATGTTAAGTATTTCATTTAATTAATAATATTTCTTAACTTTTTATAAATTCAGAATAACATAATTTATCAAATATACATTTTAATACTCAAGTATAATAATTATTACAATTTTGCTGGGAAGTAGCTGTACATTGCAATGATTGTTCAATTTTTAATAAATGAAAAGATATACAAAAATAATTAAGAATGAAAAGTGTGAATGAATGTGGATCGATGGGAAAAACAAAAAAAAAAAAATAAGAATAATATGAAAACTAAAACTAATTTTATTTGTGTGAATGATCCCCTGAATGTTTTGTGTGATTGAAGTTTATTCAGGCACAATAGGCCACCCCTAACAATAGTTTTTTTTTTAATATATTGATAAATTTATTCAATTTTGACGTTTTAAACTGTCGTTATTAACTTCATAGCAACAACTATAAATAACTGTTTATTTGCTAGTGAATTAAATTTTTTAATTCACTCTGCATAAATAATGAATTTAAAATTACATCAGGCTCGAAAATAAAATTCACCACAGTTTTTATTAGACGGAGCAACCATTTTCATTGTTTTTCACGACAGAAAATAAAGCTTGTTTATTATAAATAAACGACTTGAAGTCTAATTAATTAGTTTTTATTTTGTCAAAATATAATGGTTTTTCTTATTTCGTCAAAATTGAATAAAATATTGTATAAACCAGGTGAGTTAAGAATGTTTATTCATAATATTCTTATTATGAATAAACATTATTTTAACTCACTTGGTGTATAAATATCTATTATAATGAAGTCAAATAAAAACATTCATTGCAGTACAGCCTAGTTAAATTTAGTTAAGGGGGCGCGTCGTTATCCTAACTTTAACTTTTAAATTTAGCTTAAATTATAGCTTTCGTTTCGGGTGAATTTGCTCGCGTAACCCGGCATGAGGCCCGGGTCGTTAAACTTCCGCGTATCCCGGCATGAGGTCCGAACAGATTCCGTTCCGTATGATTCAGCATGAGGTCTGGATCGATTAGGCCAGGTCCGCAGGACCTGGACAACGGGGGGACAACGTGGGACCGGGAAATGGGCAAGCATCGTCATCCTAATTTTAACTTTTATAATTTAACTTACCGGCAAGAGGTCCGGATTGTTTTTGTTTTGTTTATATTAGCTGGTGTTATCCGGTATGAGGCCAGGTCGATTAGGACAGGAATCCAGGACCTGAACAATGGGGGACTGCGAGGGACCGGGAAATTAGCGAGTCTTCAGGCATCTAGATCGCGAAATTTTGAACAGATTTTAATAGTATTGTTATTTTTTACATAACTTAAAGTAGTTTGGGGTTTGCAGGGTTAATTTTTGCCATAAATTTGTTCGCGAAAATCGATTTATGACGATACATTTGGGTTGGGATTTGGGATTGTTTTCTTTGTATTATATTATGTTATATTATATATGCTCGTATATAATATAATTAATAATATAATATATTTATTTGTGTATATGCTTTTTTTCTAGCGCATTGGGTATTCGGTGTGCCAGTACTTAGTACTGTGCAATGAATACTCATAAGATTCCGCCGAACGTCTCTCGCGGGCATGAAAATGCTCGGTGGACTTTACACATGGTAAAAAATAGCTTTGTTGCAGATTGCTAAAATTGGTACCACCAGCTAATTTCGTAATCACAATAGAGTTGTTTTTTACCGTGAGGTGAGCAACCCTCGTCCAAGAAAACTAACCCTCCGTAAGGATTGCACGGGGTTGGATTTCGCGGATTGAGGAGGGCGCGGTCGTAGGTCCAAACACTGAATGCCATATTACGATGAGCGATAGCTCATCGGCGTATGCATAGCAGTGGTTGGATCGCGCTTGGCCCCGGCAGGCCGCGTCCATGAACAAGCCACAATAGGTTCATTTCATCTCATTATCATTTTTGTTAGGGTTTCAGGCGCGGGCGATTCTATTTAGTTAATATGAGATCGTTAGGGTTTTGTAAGGCATCCCAGTCGTGGTTTAGACCGGGGTGGTTCTGTCCTCAACTTCTTTGAATCGCAGGAGGTTTGGATAGGGTTCCCTGCCCAAGTGGAGAGACCTTGTCGTGGTGGCAGGGCTTAACCATACCCAAAAATGGGTTGGGACCAACGTCTCCACAAATTAACGAAGATAATCTGTTTTAATATTTTCACAATAATTGAGGAGTTTATGATAAAAACAATATGAGTTACATACAGAGATACAGTAAAATTTTAGAAAGATGTCCGATCAAGGTAATCTACGAATTGTATGAATTCAGATTTTTACTCCGCCCATTCTGACAAATTCAGTAGTGTCGTTTGCTTAGTTTTTATGAGGGTACATAAGATACTACTGTTATTTTATTATTATAAAAATATATGTTACAATAAAAGCATTCAAATTTCAAAAATAAATCAACTGGTAAGTTTATTAGCAAATGTAAAACCAAATATGTGAAAAATAAGATACTGACACAATGTCAGTGTCAGTGATACTGACAGAAAATAACGTTATTCGTACGGCTATGAATCAAGGTAATGTATCTGAATAAATATATAAGCTTACGTTACAGCGAAAGTATTATCAACAACAAGCATCGTTTTAAAGTGGAATGTCTTAACGAAGTCGAAACAATATGAATTTTTGAAAGACAAACGTGTTATATCCATCTTTATCGCACACGCTTATAGACTGCAAAGGAGAGAGATAAATGTATGCCAATTTGTTAATTCGTTCATGGTACAAATAACCTTGATCGGACATCTTTAAATAATTTTACTGTATGTATTTTCAAAATTACCAAATTGTTTTTCGTAAAAAGTATTTTAGTCACAAGTTATTACATTTAAATAAATAAATCAAATACATTAAAAATAAAAACAAAATTATAAGAAGTTATTTGAACAATGAACTAATCACGTATTTTGAAAGAAAATATATTTTTTTTAAATTCTGAATGTCAAAATTTAAATTCAAATATAAATATTTATTTCTTTAAAATATCCTAACTTTTATTTATTTTGAATGTTACAGGGTTCTAGTATGTGCCAATACACCACAAAAATGCAGAAAGTTTTAACGTTCCTATATGAAACCCAATTTTCTACAATATGTTGGAGAGTGTTTCCCAAGACGTGAAGAAGAATTTCCCGGAAAGAACACACCTCTATACCCGCCCCACAAACCATGCCTTGAATATATTTGTGTCCATTGCCCTCTACATGTCAATAAAACCAATTTTCTACAATATTATCATTGGAAAGTGTTTCCCAAGACGTGAAGATGAATTCCCGGAAAGAATACACCTCTATGCCCGCCCCACAAACCCTGCCTTTTGTGTCCATTGCCCTCTACATGTCAATAAAACCAAAACAATGCATAAAAATTCTCGTATTATATTATTATTTATATATTTTTGGTAAAAATTGTTGCACATTGTTATACGATGAATTTAAATTACAAATTATTATTCGGGAATTTAAATTAATATAATTTTCAAATAAATATTCTTTATCGTTGAAAATTCATAGAATTTTATCGTTCTATATTCACCAATCACAAGCTTCGCCAATCGCGTTCGTGCTTACAGCTAATTAGTAATTACATGAGACAACGTCGAGAGCGTCGACACGTTGTGCGAGCTAGCAGGAATATGTCAACATGTGGTTTTACATTTTTGTGATATATTTTGTGTTTAAAATAATGTATTAATGTGTTATATTTGTGAAATGGAAATGAAGCAGTTGAATTCGAATGCCTAGCTGTAGTTTGAAAGGTAAATTACTTGATTTTATTATCATAAATGTAAGGACAAAAATCATATTGACATGTACATATGTATATGACGCTACCTACATATTCAAGTTCTAAATATATATATTTGTATATTGAATTCATCATAAACCAGTCTAAATACATATAATGCATTGTTGCATTTAATATTCTTTTACATTAGTAAAGTATAAACACTTATTTATACCCAAAATGTGTAATCTTGCTTTTTGGAGGTTATACATAATTTGCACAATTTTCAACAACTTAAACATAAAAGTGTGTGGTGTGTCTTAAGCTGGCAATGTTATTGGTGTGTACATTTAAGTTTTTGAGATATATTTTGGTGGTAAAATAGTGTATTTGTTTTTAACCCTGCGTCCGACACGTGGAATTGTGTAATATTTTTAGACAGGTGGAGCGTGAATCTATTTCTTAGTTAAAAAAAATAATTTCAAGCATTTTGGAATAAAGTTAATGAAATTTATATTCTGTGACATATAGTTTGTGAAACAAAAATTGCATAATTTGCAAAAGAGGGTCATAGTATTATATACTTGCCTTTTAATAAAAATCTGTTATGACCATCACAACACCTCTCGCGCCCTTTCCATTGTGGTATATATAAGTATTGTATTTTACATTTCTTGTACACACAAAAAATTCTAATTACACCTAATCTTTATATTTACGTATTTTATATAATTTTATATTCATTCTATGAGCAAGTTTTCTCCATTTCTTCTAAATGAGGTTTTTCCAATTCATTAACGGGATTGGCGGTATTTCTAAAGGGTTCATGTAATATATCTATAATTTTATATATTTATATATATATATATATATATATATATATATATATATATATATATATATATATATATAATAAAATAACAAATATTAAATATCGTTCCCAGAAAACATTTATCTGTCAATTACAGACATTTTAATTTCTCAAGTAGTTACCATGGAGATGTTTGGCAGTGAGCAGGCTGTGAGATTTACTACAACAGATTATTTTATAGAGAATATAATTCCTTAGTCACGTGACATGTTTTCCGCCAATCAACATTCAGAATCTCCCTAGCTACGCGTTTATCACAGCGATGATGAAAAACAAAGAAATAAACACCTTATTTATAGTCGTTACTAAGGGATTTGTTTTCTTTATTTATGACATTGACCGTTAATTTTGAGTATAAAAATAAATAATAACAATAATTTAAACTCCGACATATTAAATAAAACTCGTAAGTACCATGTTTTAATACAATATGAATATGTATATCAAAAGTTAGGTTAGATTGCAAAAATTCATTATATTCTCTCATTAAATATAAGCTCGTGATATGATTAATAATCGAAGATATTGCTCGTGAAACCGAAGCAGCACATTTCAACTCGTCCTTTGGACTCGTGAAATCTGCAGCTTGGTTTCACTCGAGAATATCATCGATGATAATCATATCACTTGTTATATTACGTATGAGAATATAATTCCTTACTCACGTGACATGTTTTTCGCCAATCAACATTCAGAATCTCCCTAGCTACGCGTTTATCACAGCGATGATAAAAAACAAGGAAATTATCACCGTATTTATAGTCGTTACTAAGGGATTTGTTTTCTTTATTTATGACATTGACAGTTAATTTTGAGTATAAAAATAAATAATAACAATAATTCAAACTCCGAAATATTGAATAAAACTCGTAAGTACCATGTTGTAATACAATATGAATATATGTATATTAAAAGTTAGGTTAGATTGCAAAAAATTCATTATATTCTCTCATATAATATATAAGCTCGTGATATGATTAATAATCGAAGATATTGCTCGTGAAACCGAACCAGCACATTTCAACTCGTCCTGCGGACTCGTGAAATCTACAGCTCGGTTTCACTGGAGAACATCATCGATGATAATCATATCACTTGTTATATTACGTATGACTATATCATTCATTAAATTGTAAACCAATAAGAATGCGTGATTTTCCTAAGTTACCACGTATTACAGCGGTTATTATTAAGTAACCATGGTGAACGAATATACGAACCTTTGTATATTCGAATACACCTACCTTCGTATATTCACTTATAGGTGCGTTTGGTTATTTTGTTCTCTGTACTCAGAACTTGCAATGTCATTTTTAATTATATTTACGGACATAATCTTTTTCATTCGAACACAGTGTCGAGTATATAAATGAATCTGTAGTTAGACTTTGACGAGGAAAATCGTGCTTTGTATGCTATAAGTAGACATCTAAAATTACACTGCTCCAAGTGCACCGAAACAAATAATTGAACGTATCTATTATTTGACAGCAAGACATTATTGAAGTAAAAATTTGACAAATAAACAAATACTCATTTGTATCACAAGTCTAGACACTGCACTGTTGCAGGTTTATTTGAAATATAAACATTTCTTTTGAAATACGAGGATTTCAATGTAATATTACATACTACTACAACTATATTTAAAAAGATAGGTTATTTACCATGCAGTTTGACGTTCTATCAAAATGAAATAGACCACAGGTCACGTTAAATTTACTATTTACTTTTTAATTCATATTTTTATTCATGATATAGTCTACCTGTATACAACTCGACAAAAGAAAATTCTCGACATACTCAACGAGTTGCCTATTGGAAATACCACTCGACCTTTGTTCTCGTGGTGTTTCCAGGCGACACGTTTCGTATAATCGAGAATTTTCAATCGTCTTGTTGTATAATATATGATTATATATCTACATCTTTAAATCTATAGCAGATACAATAAAAAAATTAAATGTATCGGATAGAGAATTTTGTTTCTTTAATATTTGTAATAACATAAATATTCAGAAAATAATATTTAGAAGATTTTTGTTAAGATACTACTACTTTCGGTTGTCCAATTGTTACCAGAATCTATTCAACTCTTCCCATTACTGTTAGATTGAGGAATCCGTAGTTACATAGGTTTTAATCATAGAATTTGAGAAATCGTACCTCCAACAACCTGACACACATCCACACACACACACACGCACACACAAACATCATCGTTAAAATGTTATTATCGGATTGTAACGTGCTTAGTCACTAAAATCTGGATATGCGATTTTTAACATGATTCCAATTCCTTTCTTAGCGACAGGTAAAAATGGCTTTTATTGATTAAAAGAAAACATAAGTTGGTTAAAAAAAAAGTTATTGCATTCTTAATGTGATAGTGCACATATCAGATTTATTTATTTTTAATTTCATATATTACAGTAATCTATAACTACATTTTCTCGATTGATAGCAATGCATACAATGATGTACAATCGAATTATTTTCACAATCGACCATAACTATTGGTCATGTATATGTTTCATTATACAGAGGGTGAGATACAGAGTGAGGCTGTGATGAAATTCCCACCTAGTTTTGTATACTACTTTATTCACAATCATCCTGGTTTTAAATCAATAATTTTCAAAATAAATCAATGAGTTATAATAACATTTCATTTTATTAATATTCTTGACAGCTCTATTAACCCTGGATCACTCGCGTTATGAGCATTTCTCTCACACTTATGCTAAAATTGCCATATTTTTAAGCAGGGTTGAGATACATTAACAGGGCGCCCTCTAGCTGAGTTTATGTATCACTTCTATTTATAAATGCAACCTGAGCAACAATTAGTTGTCTCCAGCAATTTCCAGAGAGAACTTGTCCACCACTTGCAGACCGCGTGAGCGTTTCTCTCACGGCGCGAGTTCTTGCATTGGTGTTTTGTTATGCCTATTGAGTGTTTCTCTCAATAGGCGAGTTACAGCGTTGACGTGTTTTTTTGTTTTTTTCTTTCTGTGAGTATTGCATTTATTAGTATTTAGTCGTGTACTATGTGTTTTATATCAGTGAAAATGACATATTTATATGACAATGTTACATTTTCAGTATAATGGCAATGAGTAGAAGCACAGAACACGTTAAATATGTCTGTCCCTCGTGTTCCAACGTGAATAGTTCTTCAGATCAGAGTGATTAACTTTTTACTGAAGTCAGGATTTGTTAAATTTATTTTTAATTAGATACTAGGTACTACAATTTATTATTTTTGTTTTATTAGCAAATGCTAGACGTTTTAAATTCCTATAAGCAACTAAAAAGATTAAAAAATAATAAATATTGATTTCATTTTGAAAACTACTGGTTTTATTTACATCCTGAGCTTTAATATGAAAAAATATGAAGCGTGAGAGAAATGCTCACGCGCGAGTGCTCGCGTTCCACTGAATGACGCGAGTTCTGCAGGGTTAAAAATGTTTAGCCTACTTTATTATATAGGGATCTATGACATTGTTACTAGGCAACCCCTACATAAATTTTCAACCCGTGGGTGGAAGGGAAATCTATTATTTCACAACCAGAAGATTGCCATTAAACCTCTAAGCCTTGATTTACATCAGCGGTACAATGACGGTACAATTACGGTATGTCAATTACAAGAGGCATTTACATTAGACGGTACCACGAGGGTACGAACATAATAAAATACCATGACAATATAATTTTGTCTTTTATGTATTATGACAGTTTGCTGTGCATATGTCATGTGTCTATCAAAAGTAGAAAATATCGTGCAATATTTAATAAAAATTCAAATACCGACTTGTCTATAATTGCCCTTACTCTTGACGAAGAAGAAGAAAATGAAGAAAATTTAGAAAATTTTACAAAGCGATACTGTTTTGTACTTACTGTGATATGTTACGTTTATGTCATAAGCAGAGAACTTTTGTTCAATAATGTATGCAATAATTTCTCATGTCTAGCTTATTTTGACTGCATTTTGATTTAACTAAAAGACAAATATCAAAAAGTCTAAAATATGTCAGATGTCAATCACGTACTAGCATATGTTTATTTCCATTCAGCTGATTTTGGCATGAACATCAACGTGAAGTGCACGTACTCTTCTAACGCAACCTTCCACTCCCCGTTGCATGCAAATACTAAGCAGTCACTATGATACAATATTTTTTCCTCGATTTTTTCAATAGAAACAAAACTAAACTGTACCGTGGTCGTACCGCTAATGTAAATGAGTGAATATCAATGTGCCGTCATCGTACCGTCATCGTACTGTCATCGTACCGAGAACGTAGATGTAAATGGGTCCATTAAAATACATTGGAGCAAGAAGTACCGTACCGTCATTGTACCATAATTGTACCGTCATTGTACTGCTAATGTAAATCAAGCTTAAAAGGTTAGGAATCGACATATTACTATAATGATTGTGAATAAATTATTATTACAAGCGAAATTCATTCTAAATAATGAATTTTTTTTTATATATATTGATCTATTTATTGTTCTGTACATTATACATAAATTAGATAATGAATATTCTCAAAGACATTGAACCGAAGTTACATCATTAGATAAGAAAATACTTATTGTAATAACAACTAATGTGTGTGTGTATATGTCAGTAAAATTTTGTAGGGCTTTAGTACTATAAACACTTTAAATCAGAGAATTAGTGACATTTGTAATCAACATTAT
This sequence comes from Harpalus rufipes, assembly GCA_951394225.1. Taxonomy (NCBI): domain Eukaryota; kingdom Metazoa; phylum Arthropoda; class Insecta; order Coleoptera; family Carabidae; genus Harpalus; species Harpalus rufipes. The sequence continues at coordinate 19,838,166 of OX596283.1, read as the reverse complement.
TAGTGCGCAATGTTAATGTAATACCGGTTTTATAAACATTGAAAATTACGCATTTATTTGAAATCACTCATTTCCAAATTTAAGAAATATTAACATTGGTTGTTTTTGCATTAAACTATGGATGTAATATGTGTAATTATGTGAAAAATATAACTTAATATTAATATAATGCATATATCATATTAATTTATTTATTTATAGTCAATCCTGTATTATATTTACTCTACTTTATTTCCTATTGGTACAATGTTTATCTCTCGCTAAGATTAATAACAACGACAGTGAAATATAAATACCTAACTAATAATTGCAGATAATATCGTGTAATATAAATGTGTTGGTTTTATTTATTATAAGTTGTCATTATTATATGTGTACTGTGTGTTAGTGTGTTGCCTACATATATATATATATAAAAAAAAAAAAATATTTCATCACGGCATATTACCCATTGCTGGGTGTGCCAATCTGCGTACACAGATATCGGTAATGATGGAATATTTTTTACCGTGTGGGCGCTTACCAGGCGTCACCTCACGGGCACTCATTGTTGGCGTGGAGAGTGCGCCACAGGGGTCAATTTTGTGCCATTAAAATGCGATGTATATATATATATATATATATATATATATATATATATATATATATACATATATATATATATATATATATATATATGTATATTGTTTATTTGTCAATGTGTGTGAAAAATATATATGCATACCTATAGTTACCTATATAAATTGTATATGTATAAATAGTACATAGCCTGAGATACATAAAGAAAAAAATGTATACTTACTAATACATATCAAATATTATACAATCACATATTTCAACATTCAAACGCTTCAGAAAAAAACATAATCCTAATTTTTGTTTAAAATATAAGATAACCCTTACCCTACGGAAGAAATTAGTATAGTTTGTTCATACTTTCACTATAAAACATTTGTATTACGATTTCTCTTTTTATTATAAGTATTTAATAAATAAAATTCATTCTAATATCCTATATAATTAAAAAAAACTAATTTCATACATTGATCTATTTATTGATTAATTCCTTTTTTTACTCATATGTGTTGCTGACGAATTTATCATGTATTAACTAAACATTATTTTCATATTCTTTAATGAAGTTTAAATTGCAAATACACATATCATTATTATTAATTTTTTTAAGATGTTAAAACATTCAATTAATAAATGCATACATGAACATATTAAAATAACAAATCGCGAGAAAATAGCTAATGAAATAAACCAAATTTAACAATAAATCCTTGTTCTCCAAGATGAATTACTCAAATTCCGTTAGTTCTCAACATACAGAATACGTAGGTACATATATGCTAACTGTATTGGAAAATAGAACTTAACATGTGATATTGTACATATCTGGTATTAATTGATTTATAATCAAACCTGTATCATAAATACTTGCTCTACTTAATATCCAGATACCTGATATAGATTTTTTAAGACTTATAGACGCCCAAGCTATTTGCATTATAAATATAATATACATTGATATAATTTTGTGTCTTGTAATAATATCCAAAGTATCTATATCTCGATAAGTCTTAGAAAAAATATCAAAATACGTATATAATGTAACCACGTGAAAAATACATAACTTAAATATACATTGGATGATACATATTTATTTTATTTATATCTAAGTTCTAATTCATATCGTTATATATTAGATTTAAAATGTATTATGTGAATGACCAATAAACACAACAAAATTAATACAATTTCTATTCAAAATCCCAATTTTTCCATACCCAAAATTAATTTTTTTCAGGCAACCTACAATTCACCTAAATACGAACTAGAACTAGAACATGGATTTGAGATCAGCAGCAGCTTCACGATTTACAACCAGCAATCTTGCGAACTAAAAAATCCAAGTTCAATTCCAGCTACCAGCTAAATCAAGCTGAGAGCAGCGGCAAGCGAACCACAGCAGCTCGATTATATAATCGCCGGTATACAGCGAGCGAACTATGGCAGCCGATTACGTAATCACCGAATATACAGCGAGCGATCCACGGCAGCTCGATTACATAATCGACAATATACAGCCTACAGCAAGGCTTCTGGTCGATAAAATTCAAAAATCGTGTAAAATCGACAATTTAGAGCCGTAGCGGCTGAAAAGTAGCATCTTACTGCCTCTACGAGCATTTTTGAGCTCTCAGACGGATTTTCAGCCGATCCCAAGGCATATACCCTACAAAAATAAAATTTGCTGGCTCTAGCAAGACCAAATTTTAAAATTCGCAAAATCGAAAGGCTATAGCACGACTTGTGCCCACAAAATTCAAATTTACTGGCTATAGCAAGATATTTGATCATCAAAATTTAAAATTCGTAGAATCGAAAGGCTATAGCAAGACATTCTCCCACAAAATTCAATCGTCTGGTGGTGGATTCATGAATCCTAGGTCTCCCACCACAGATTGCAGCCTTATATACAGCTGTTTGATGAATTTGCAACCATTCAGCGTGAGCGATGGTATCGACCCGGACACTCTGCTCCGTGAAATTACGTAATCGAGCTATATACATGCTTTTGTTGGATTTCTAGCTAGCTAGCCAGCTGGCTACCAGAATCCGTCCCTAGACCGCAGGCTAGGCACGGGCTAATGGCTTGCTGGTTGCTAGCTTGGATGGGGTGAATATGCTCGGGTGGTTGCTGGGTGCAGGTAGCTAGTAGGCCGGAATCGAATTTAGATCTTTGGTTTGCAGGATTTTATAGGTCGCCGTTCTGATTGCAAATTGGTGGCCTACAAAATGCTTGCTAGTAAGCGGGAGATGAACCTAGATCTTTGGAATGCGATTTTTGATCGATGTATTGGGAATGAAATAGTTTGTTATTTATAATAAGGATTTATTTATCAGAGATGTGATACATAATAATGATATTACAACACATAATAACATGAAATACATACATTATTTTAACAATGAATAAATAATTATTGATTTGTGTATTTGTGTTACATTACTCGTATAAGACGTTCGGAGTTTCACAAATACAGGGATGATGATATGTGCTCTAATTACTATACATAAATTCTTTATCTCATAGATATATGCATAAGGAATGATAGATTTTAACAAGAATATGTAGTCTAATTTTTATTAAGAATAAGTTTTATTGCGACGTTTAGATAACATCTTAAGATATACATGTTAGTGATACAGTTTTGCGATATTTATGTATGTACCTAACTACATAAGTGTATTCAATATATGGGATTTATATAGTCAGAAAAATATAGAAATGTAAAGTATATCATATATAATTTTAATGTGTGTGCAACAATACATTATCAACAATGCAATTACGAATACAAACACATATGTATTTTTATAAATGATTTTACTATCTTATATACAACAGCGTAAGTAAAAGTATATCGTTTTTTCACAAAAGAGTTTTCTTTTAAATATAAGAATATGAGTGTTTTCCTACAGCGTAAAGTCTGTAGAATATGTAGACAAAAACAATAAAAAAACAACAATGGACTCACAAATAAAAAAAGTCTCCACGGGCCACCTATAGCTTACCACTGAATATAATGATTGTATAGTATATTAGTATGAAGACGGATTAACACTTGCGTTTTTCTGTATATGATTTTATTCAGGTATATTATTCTATATAAGTATAACAGAGTAAAAGTATGTCATTGTTTACGTACGTCTAAGAAAATACTGTTTTTTCTAATTTGAATATATATATATATATATATATATATATATATATATACATCTCTCTATCAATTTGACTTCCGTACATAGAAACATGCATTTGGCGTCTATGGAAAATACTGGTCCTAGGCGTCTACTTCTTCGAGTATATAGAATGTATCACCCCACCTAATAATGTGAGCATAAGGATATTTCGAAAAATTCGTATTTAAAGAAAACAATATACACGTATATTTGACTTCCGTACTTTATACGGGTTTTTGCCGTCCCGAGTATATTTTTGTACGTATTACTGACAATTTGGCGTCCAAAATTAATATACGTTTACAAAAAGCTATCAATCGGGCATCCTGCACTGTTGCCAAATATTGTGTACTGTAGCAACCAACATGGAATACGAACATAGTCGTCTAACATGGGATCATGATTTTTTTTAATTATATTTTTATTAATATTTTGAAAACTATTTGTTTAAATTTGATTGTAATGCAATTCTTCAATTAAATCAAATAAAACAAAATTCGTTCTGCATGTTTTATGTGCAAAATATTTTAACATTGCTACGTAAATGCTCTTCCTTTGTGTGGTTTAGTTTTTTTTATCTTCCGTTACCTTAGGTAAGGAAGGTTTTGTCTGGTCAAAAATTTCGTTTTACTATTTTTACGATGATGTCTGTATATACACGTATGTATGTATATGTGTGTGTTTACGTGTGTGTGTATCTCTCTCTCTCTTTGTTTGTGTGTGTGTGTGTGTGTGTGTTTATGTGTGTGTGTGTGTGTATGTATGAAAAAAGTTCTCCGATAACTCCAACAACTACAATTCCAAAAATTATAATTCTTTCATTCTTTCCTTTTGTACGTCCGTATAAAGACTTGATTAAATTTTGGCTATAATTGGTACACCGGAAGTACTCTTATTTGCAGTTCTTAACAGTTTTTTTTTTTTTAAAGCAGTTAAATATCTTTTTTTCACATTTTGTTATCACAAATATTATAGATATGTTATTCTCTATACGATTTGAATTTTTTTTTCTTTATATTCAATGTATTTGGAGATGAAAAATTATAAAGAAATTAATATTCATAAATCTTGCAATCTACGTTGCTATAAGTACAATGGAAATCAAATAGAAACAGTATATTTTAGTAATTGACAGATGTCTGTGTCAAGTATAACTTGCATAGTTTGTGAAATAATTTTACTGGAAATATATAATCTTTTGCAGGACACTACCTTATCTGTGAGTAATTTATATAAAATACATAGAATAGACGGAAGGTCATGTGTTGGCCACATCAGATTTTATACAAATTTATGTCTGCTTCCGACATATTGAAAATTTGAATTAAAGTTACCAAATGCTTTTAGAATAGGTAAACATACTTGCACTGGGGTTTAGAAGATTTAGCATATTTTTTGATTGTTTTACAACCACAAATTAAATATTTAGTTTAGGTGTTCCTAAATAGATACAAGTTACAAGGTTCCTTTTGAAACAAAGTTTAACCGTAGGTACATGAATTATTAAATAAATATTATGATATAAGGACTATTTAATATATGTATCGCAACGTCTGACGCCTAGACGATAAAAATATGAAATTGATTTTCTAATAAATTAAAAATATTGACTGGCACTCTGAGCACCCAACTAAGAAGACTGAAGTACTTATACATTATATTAGCATATTTGTGAAGTAATCAATTGTAAAATTGGATGATCGGAATAACAATCATTATTTTTATTTAATAATTACCTACTAGTTTTCTCACATCTTTCATAAACTTGTTTATATGTACCTCAGCGTATAAGATATAAAAGAAATATTTTTTTGTTCCATATCTCAAAAATATTATTCACATAGATAACATATGTATATGTGTCATTTCCAAGTAAGAAAACTACCATCCATATTTCAAGCATTTTGATCATATTAAATATTTGTTTTGTCAAATTCAGTTTGTCTATCCTATAATAACAGTATTTTTTAATGAAATGTATATGTGTATCACATGTAATATTTAACGCTGTTTTTGCTACACCTTAACTTATATGATCGCAGTTCAAAAGAGAGAAATAAATTTTCAAGTTTATTTTTGATTCAAATTACAATACTGATTTTGAATTTTTAAAATACTGAACTTTTTATTTCATTATACACCAATAAAATTTAAGCAGGAATAATGTTGCGAAGTGCTATGCACATCTCTACATAGTATAAAACTAGTGATATACCTTGGCTTCACCTAGGAGCAATATTGAATTTACCTGTAAAAGTTTTTTTTAACCGAGTTCTTATAACATTTTGCAGAGATAAGTCGGCCGGGGGGCCGCGCTTCCAATAATATCCCCGAAACTATAAATACCGTATTTTAAAATTTTATATTTAAGTAATTTTCAGTTTTTATCCGATAGTGTTCTAAAGTTGTTAACCATTTTTTATATTCTTGTCTATTTTAAATTTGACAAAATTACACATCGATATAAGAATAATCGGAGTGCAATCTATCCGTCACTTTATTAAAGGGAATTAGTGTTATTTAGATATAACATGTATGAAAAAATAAAATGTAAAAGAAGATATGTAAGAATAGATGCACAATCCAGATATATACATTTTAGACCGCCCAAAATTAATGTTTTTACTAGAAGAATATGAAGAAAAAGTAAACAAGGTTGTTCGAATTGAAAATTGCTGTTACCAGCCTAATATTTATATATGGTAAACTCTACTTTGTAATTTATTGTAACATAATTTATGATAAAATATCTTTATGTTGAGACATGCTATTATTGAATAATAAAGAAGTTTATACGTCATAGATTGATATGAATATATTATTTGTATTTATAAAAATATCCTTTGCTTTATGCATACAGCCAGGTAAAATATACGGCGAGAGGTTATGTGCTGGCCACATCAGATTTTTTATAAATGTTTATCGAGATGTTTATAAAATCATTGTAGTAGCAGGTGTAGATGTATTTTAATACATAATTGTGTAATCAAAAATAATTTTGAATTTTACAAGTCACACATTCACAAAATACTTATAACAGTATAATAACGTGCGAATGGGAATGCACGAGCAATAATACGATATTACTTTCGATCGAGCGAGATATTTTTTAGACGATTATAAAAATAAAGTATTTTCAAGAATTTTGTTTCAATTGACAATAAGGTACTTACTATTTTCATTTTTTCAATTAATCTACCATAGCAACAAAGAAAGCAAAGCTACCTGGCTATGTTGATTTGGTATTTAAAGTACCTACGTGTGACGAGCTTAAAAGCACGACACGAAGCGTAGTGTTTTTTTACGTCATTTATGCTTTGTAAGCACTTATGCCCGAATATTATACGCTATTTTCTTATACCTGCATATTTATACCTGATTTGCGAATTCGGACAATAATTTAATCAGTCTAATAATTATTTTACATCTGTTAAACTGAAAAACTCGAAATTACTTTCCAGCACAATGAAAATTAATTAAAAATTGTTTAAATTATTTAGTATTTTTTAAGATCCAAAAATAATTTCCTATTTCGCGTTTACAAAGTTTTATATACTGAATGAAGAAAATCTAATGTGGTCATCACATTACCTGCCATCAATTTTATATATTTTTAAATCCCTCTTGCAAAAGATTATATTTCTAGTAAAATTATTTCGCGAACATATTTTGACCCTGACATCTGTCAATTTGGATGAATATCCAAATTGTTTCTATTGTGATGCTGCATAGACTGCAAGATTTATGAAACTTAATTTCTTTATAATTTTTTTTCTCTTCCAACTATAGCAAATATAAAGAAAAATTGTAACCATGTCTTTAATGTTTATAATAAAAATTTGGGTACTTCCGGTCGGATTGACCAATTATAACCAAAATCTAATCAGTTCTTCATAAGGGAATACAAATGAGAAGTACGTAAAAAATTGTAATTTTTGGAGTTTGCAGTTATCGAATAACGATTGTCACACACACACATATACAAACATCATCGTAAAAGTAGTAAAATTGTATTCGACTCTAAAATGTGCTTATTCGTTAAAAACGGACTATGAATATTTTGACCAAAGACAATATCTTTCTTATCTAAAGGCGACGGAACGTAGAAAAAATAATTCATTTAAAATTTGTCATTGTCATAAAATGTTTTTATCAAAGAAGTTATTGCATTCCTATATGACACAGTAACAAAATATCGGAACAATAAATAAATATAAAACTATTTTTCATGTTTTAATGAATAAACTTTCGTCTTTATATGTGGAAAAGATTTTTTTTAATTGAGAAAATACGTTCTTAACCTTCGAGTTCTCAAAAAATAATTATTTTATAAAAGTACATTATTTCTGCAAATTATCTTTATAAAATAAACAAAATAATATGGAAAATAATAGACATCTTTATAATTTTACTCAGTGTTTACTAAATTCTTTAAAAATAATAATAATTTCTCAATATAATATTAGATTATGCTATCATAACCAATTCAGGTTCATATTCTTTAAACATTTAAAGTGAAGAAATACTGAAAACTAAACGCACGAGTTACACATGCCATGTTGCCAAGTGTATGGACGTCAAATTGGCGGTGATTTTTGATTTTCAATATACGCCGGCGTATATTATGATGCGACGACAGCGCCACACACGGAATTTCGATGAACTAAATATACGGCTGTTAACAACAAAACAGTCATTTGACGTCCAAAATAAAAATTTGCAGGTAGACTCCCTACATCACGTAGATGCTAAAAATGTGAGAAAAACTGATTTGTAATTTGGCGTCCATATTCGGACGTCACTTTACGAAGGACGTCAAATTGTTGGGGATCTGGCAATGTACGGACGTTCGGTTGTTAGACTGATGAATATATATATATATATATATATATATATATATATATATATATATATAAATGAACAATTTTCTAAGTGTATAAAGTATACGACTATACTATACTTGCCGTCAAATTAGTATGGACTGGACATTCCTACACTGTTGCCAATACAGTGGTCATAATGAAAATGCTAAGTTATGAAGAAGCGGCAACGTCGAAGGATGCGGACAAAGGAAAAAGTTAAGCATCAGTCCATGCTTATTTGACGGCGACTATAATGATAAATAGTGTGGCAGTGTACCTATTGTTTTTTAAACAATAACATGATTTTCTTTCTAAGTGAAACAATATAATTTTTTCTACATCCGTTTTGAAAATAGGCTTTTCAAGCTGCCAGTTTAGAGCAGAAAATTGATAATTCAAGTTGAGAGAACAACTTACAGTTTTTCTGTTTCAAATAGGAATGTAAATTTTTAGCTGGGATAAATGAAAAATGGAATTAAAGTTTGAAACCAAAGTGTTTTTAACATCTTTTCAACGGCCGTAGAAAAAATTATATATGTGCCATGCATTAGTCATGAACGTAAAGTCAGTGTCATTTTCCGATCTAGATACACAGTTACTATTTTACAAATTGCGAATTTATTATAAAGTGTTATTCAATTGGTGTATGAAGACGGTGAAATATGTTATTAATAAATATAATACAAACGAAACAGTTTTTCCCATGTTTTATTTAGAATGATCATAGTTCTTCAAAATATTAGATTATACATATATGCATGTATATAGAGGATGCAAAAGATTTTACAGAAAAATAGACAAAAGTTCTAATTACTTATACGAGTATGGTTTCGAGATACTGAATTTTTAAAGTTACTACGTATGTGATTCTTATATTGTGTATAGTACATTTTAAATTAAATACTTCATGAACTAAGAGTGATAGCGAATCTTATTTGGATTTATAGGATTATTTTCTATATGTAAAAGTAATTTCAGTATTAAGGAATCCCTGAAAACATTTTCAGTAATACTTCGTTCAAGGCAGGTATATGTCTATTGAAAATTACAACCAAGTTTCAGGAATACGAATTGCTGAAAAAATGTCAATCATGTTTGTTTCAAGATATCTAAATTGCTATTGTATATATCATGATAAAAATTAAATAATTCAAAAAATGAGCGAAATAGCGACTTGCGATTTTCAAATTTGGATTTAGGGATTTGTTTTATGTATGTATACATAGTTTCAGAAATTCGAACTGCCGGATACGGTTTTAAATTTATGCAGGTATTGTTTGAATAGTGTGTATGTATGTTTGTATTGCATGTGAATTTATTATAGAAAGTAAGAATCTATACTCCTTAAATACTGTCGAAACTGTGAAATATATGAAAATGAAAATATATGTATGTGTTTCGGAGGATAAGTTTTATTTATTTATTTACATAAATCTTATAAATAAGTCTTGAAGGGCACCAATACATGTTGGGGTCTCCTCAGTGTGATGCTCTGCAACAATATGATCATATCCAACGCTGAAATCAGGATATATAGGTTTGTCCTTCTGCCACTCATTCACGACCAGGTCTGTAGTTCATCTCTCTATAACAATAAAAATATAATCGAAATATTTTTTTTAATTAGTAGTTATAGATAATAATATGGACTCAAATATGTTTCAATCGTGTGTAATTATTATAATATATATATGAAGGTGCGAGAAATTCGTTACATATTGAAAAGAATATTGAAATATAAAATAAAATATATGTAGTAAAATATTTAGTACATACAATAATATGATATTTGTGTATAGTAGTAGCACTAAATAATTTTAAATTAATTCAAATTATTTTCCACACATCAACAATTATTATACAATTATAAAGTACATCTACAGCCTAAATGGTCTTTAGAAATAATGACTGATATACCAAATAATGGGTACTATAAAGTAGTTCAATAATAAAAAAAAACTTACTATTAATAAATTATCTAACGATCAGGAAGTCGTCCTCGAAGGCACGGTACACGAGCACACACCACACACGTCTGTTCACTAGCACTGTAACAATAAAACTGACAATGACAAAATTCATCTATGTAACAGTTAGGCATTAGATAATAAAAAAATAGTAGTCAACAATCAAAATAAAGAGTAATTATAAATTATAATATATGTCTATGTATTACATAATTCTTTACTCGCCCGTATGATTTGTTTAAATTTGTATTTGTAAAGAAGGACTTCCCGCGAAATATAATTTATGATAGGGTTGATAGGAGTGCTAGATAAGAATTTATACTTTTCAAATATGAATTCAGCATGCATTTCTGTACAAACATACCAATTTTCAAAGTTGATGAAATGATGAAAAATTTTCATTTATACTTGTCAAAGACAAATGTTTTTCTCTTAGAAATTTCAAATTTAGGGCTCAATATTTATGAAACTAAGCAAGATAGGGACTTGTACGTTTCAAATATGAATTCAGCATGCATTACTCTACAAATACGCCAATTTTCAAAGTTGGTGAAATGATGTAAAATTTTCATTTATGCTTGTTCAAAGACAAATGTTTTTCTATAAGAAATTTTAAATTTAGGGCTCAATATTTCTGAAACTAAGCAAAATATGGACTTGTACGTTTCAAATATGAATTCAGCATGCATTTCTCTACTAACATGCCAATTTTCAAAGTTGGTGAAATGATGTAAAATTTTCATTTATGCTTGTTCAAAGACAAATGTTTTTCTATAAGAAATTTCAACTTCAGGGTTCAATATCTCTGAAACTAAGCAAGATACGAACTTGTACGTTTCAAATTTGAATTAAGCATGCATCTCTGTATAAATAAGCAAAGTTTTAAAATTGATGAAATGTTGAAAAATACTTTTTTTATAGGATATTTCAACTTTAGATATTAATATAGAAAAGCGATTTTATTAATACAGATAAACACAAATTGCAGATACAATAAATAAGTTATTACATTTGTAATTTTATTAATAAATCTTATTTTTTGTTACAGATGATTACGTTTACGAAGTTCCGGTGGTCAAAGATGCAGACATCGCGACTTGGAGGACCCGTTCGTGCGTCTAGAGTATCCTGGGGCTTCTCTCCGTACCTGGTGGATTTTATTTCGTAGCCAGCATCAGGAAACCATCTCCTTCTTATCGTGAAGACTTGAACCGGTTCACCTGATCTCTGTAAAATATAAATGTGAGTTAATCGCCTCTGGAGAATCTCAGATTTTAAATTCATATCTCAGAAACGGTTAGAGATGGAAAAAAGTTTATATGACCTTTTTTGTAGTAAATTGAATTCTACGAGGAGTATATATTTAAATTTTTAACATACGGCGTACCAATTCCGAATTACAACGATTTATATAGGTTTTAAAGGATTTTCAATGCCCACACCCTTAATTTGGGGTATTATCGAAAAACGTATAATAGACAATCTACATAACTTAAAATTCTCTACAACGTTTGTCATATGATATTTGGGTGGAGATTTGTAGTTTGGATATCAATTTTCGGAATCTACGTATTTTTTTACGTATATACGCAAAATTTTGTTTTTGAATTATAAAAAATAAAAGTTTAAATTTTACCACACCCAAAACTAGGTCAAATTAGAAATATTTTTTGGTGAATCTTATATAAATTTAATTCTCTACAACTTTTGTCATATAAAATTTTCTTCTAAAATTAATGGTTTAGCCGGAAATGACCTTACATATTAAATACAATAGAGATACAAAGTTGACGTATTTTTTTTCGGATTCTACGTTATTTTCTACATACGTGTCTAAAATTTAGTAATTTAATATTTATAAATATAGGTCCTATGATTTTTTAAAGTTTCGAATTATTTCAACAACAAATATTTTTAATTTTAGTATTTACTTTCTTGTAATGGCAATGATCGGCGAATTTTCTCAACATGTCGTCCGCTAGTACTTCATCACTGAACTGTATTGTCTTTGGCGATTTCCACTGATTAGAATACACTTTCAAGTAATCATTACACGACACTCGCACTATTTAAATTAACATTTGCAGCACTTAATAAAACAAAGTTAAAAATATCTAGTAAAAATGAACTAATAAATATAGTTTTAGCGTAAATTTGAATACTCTTATTTATATCGCGAACTATAAATTGAATAAGAGAATGATTGTAATAAAAACTATTAAGTTTTTCGGTTCATATCAACACTACATTATCGCAATACATGATTATTCACAAGCACCCCATGTTCACTTCACCAAAGCCAGAAAGGAACTGAGGTCTCCCTTATAAAAATATAATATTAATATTATAACGTAACAACTAAGACTAATTAAGTGTTAATTGATTACGTTTATACTTTGGCGCTCAAAATAAACACTGTTTATATTTGTTTTCAGATCCCCCTTTAACCTCCCACCCCCCCGTACTACACCCAGCGATAGGATACGGTAACTACAACACTGGATGAAGATAATAGATGATTTTTATGAGAATAAATAAACAAAATAGTTTTTTATTTACCTTTCCTATGTAATAACAAAAGAGACAGAGAAATATCTTAATATTTTAATGATTTTTTCGAATTTTCCAATGCTATCATTTAGTATTTTAAGTTCTCTAGGTACGAAAATAACCATCCGATAAGAGTCTGCTCTTTTATAAAGAGCTAAGGGCTTATCTGAGCCCTTAGGGGAAATCCGACCACGGATTTCAATTTTGTAGATCCAAGTAAGTTTAACAACACTTGCCCGGTCTTTCTAGCCCTTTTTGATCAGGAATTAGGCCAGGCCCTTCGCCACACTTGAAGCGCAAATATATTGTGAACCAAAGGGTTTTCATCAATTCTGTGCAATCCAATGGATAGCGCGGGTTCAAATCCTTCCGCTACGGTATTTTCCGGCCTTGTAGCCCTTTTAATTAACGAATTTAAGTGTTAAACCCTTCGTAAAACTTTAACGGTCCATATCTCGGAAACTATTAGGGCTAGATTACGAATCTGAAGTCAGATTTTACCCTAAGGGTTTATTTAAAGAGCGAAGGGCTTAAAATGGCCCTTGGGAAAAAACTGACCTTGGAATCGCTTTTTACGGGTCGAAATTAGCCTAATAATTTTTTTCCCGCCCTTATAGCCCTTTTAATAACGGAGTTAGCGTATGCCCTTGGCCATAAACTTTAGGGCTAAGAATGTTGTAAACTGAAGGGTTTTGAACAATTCTGCGTAGCCCAATCGAAAGAGCGGGTTCAGATACGCTATTTTCCATCCCTTTAGGCCTTCAAATAGACGAGTTATAGCTAGGACCCTTTGGAAAACTTTAAGGGCTCGTATCTCGGAAACGGCTGGGTTTTCAGAGATTTCCTTGAAATTTCGCGTTCCCTTAGCAACCTTTGAAATGTCGGGGTCGTAGAACAACATATTTAAGTTTCAAGGGCCAAGAGTTTAAAAATCGCCTAATTGAAATTTGACAGCTTTTAATTAAAACATTTTGATTCAAAACGCAACACTAAATAAGAAAAATGGGCTGTAACTCTGAAACTATTAGGGTTGGAAATGCGAAACAAATTCTATTATACTAATTTCAACCCGTAGATTTCGAATCCGTGGTCATATTTTCCTTAAGAGTTAATTTAAAGGGCGAATTCAAAACACAACATTATTAATTAGGGTAAAATACCCCCCCCCCAATCTTTAGGGGCTTGTATCTCGGAAACGGCTGGGATTTGAGCGATTTCCTTGAAATTTCGCGTTCCCTTAGCATTCTCCAGAAATGTCGGGGTCGTAGAACAACATATTTAAGTTTCAAGGGCGTAGGGCCAAGGGTTTAAAAATCGCCTAATTAAAATTGACAGCCTGGGTTTTTAAAAAAGTTGAACAAATTTTATAACATTTATTAATATGCATAATAGAGATCTCATACTTCCCTGTTGTTCCATTGAAGCCGAATCAACTTTACATAATTCCCTGTCTCTTTGTTGTGCTATTTTCTTCTGGAATAAATAAGGGGTTGTTAAATAAAAACTTGTATTAGTTTAAATTATCTTTATTGTTTATTTGTAATACATTGTTGTCTTTATTATGTTCATAGCTTAAATTATATTTTATAAATAAATATACTTACCCTTGTCCTGAAAAATTTGAAATAGGGATGTTTAAATAATAGTTTGTGTAAATTTTACTTGTATTTATTGTTTTTTATACATTACATTGTTGTATTTTATGTGAACTACCCTAATGTACTATATTTTATATAAATATACTTACCCTTGTCCTGAAAAAATAGAAATAGGGATGTTTAAATAATAGTTTGTGTAAATTTTATATGTATTTATTGTTTTTTGTATCTTACATTGGTGTAGTTCATGTAAACTATCCTAATCTACAATATTTTATACAATAAAATATAAACTAAAATTTAATTTCTTTTTTTTTTTAATTCCTTCTACTTAGGGGATAAATTCTGTAAATTCTGTCTATACGTATATAGTTCTTAAGACTTAAGACCCCTAACAATATAGGTAAGTTGAAATAATGCTATGTTTATACAAACGTACATACGGCTTTACTTCCAGTAAACATTTAACTAGGGCCTATTGTGAATTTGGAATCGTTGGTGGGACATATATTTCAGGATCTGAATATGGGAAGCGGATACATGAATGTTATAATTCAATATGTAATGAAAACAACCTGGCCGTTTTAAAAACTCCAGACGTACAGAGACATTGAAAAAACAAAACATTTTGCAGATAGCAGAAGCAGATACATGGATGCTAACTGTAAGCCAGCATTCAACATGGACATAACATCCCATATTTAATTAGTCTAAACTCTAAAGGCTATTGAAATTTGTGTATGTACATCGTTATGTACACAAAAAAATATTTTTTTGTCGGATTTACTCTTTTTTTGGTATCATTTTCGACAGGTGCTGCCAACTGGGGGCCGTTTTAAAAACTACATACGTGTAGGGACTTAGAAAAAAAATCAATTTTTTAATAATATAAAAATATATTTGTATTTTAAGAAATTACAACACTATCTCATAAAAATCAAAGTTTATTGATCTAATTACAAAGGACTGTTTGACAATCATAAATATTTAATAGATTTGTTAATAAATTTAGTAACAATTATAAACAGATATATAACAAATGTAAAGTAAAAGATTTAAAGTTTAAAAATTCTGTTTATAATGATTTCCCACTAAATTTATTAACAAATCTATTAACAATTTATAACAATGACACACAGGGTTTAGTTATAAAACTAAAACGTTTGTTACCATAAAAATTGTCATTATTATGGTTATTTTATTGGTTGTTAATTATTTTGCATCTTTATTCTGCAAATAAAAGTTTAATCGGAAGATTTAACTTTTATTTACAGAATAAAGATGCAAAATAATAAACAACAAATAATATAACCATAATAATTTTATTTGGTAACAAACATTTTAGTTTTATAACTGATACGAAATTCTAAGTTAATATTATATATGTTTAGACCAAAACCGCCCAAATATATAATATATTAGAGTTTCGTTTACAATATTTATGGCCTATTTTAACAAATTAAAACTTGGGATCCCCAAATAAGATTCCTTGGTTCCATTGTTAAAGATACAAGATTACTTATTCGGTTTAAGACCGTTTGCGAACCTTTATATTAATTATATTATATATTTTTTTGGTGTTACCGCCTCAACTACCCACTCACCAAAATATATATGTATTAATATAAAGCTTCGTTTACAATAAATACTTAAAATCTTTGCCCTGACCGCGTTAAAATACTTAATAATAATTACAATTTTTACTAAAACTACCTAACTTTAAAACTAATGTGATGGGTTTAAATAAAAATAAACAAAATTAAAATATTGTTTTATTGTACAAACATTTTAAAGAAGTCTTTATGCAGAGGAAACCAAGGAGACGCATCGCAATCGGCACTGCAATTTCGGCAACAGCGGCGGTGTGGAATTCTTTTAACTTATAACTAGTATATATAGGGAGACACCACCCTCAATGCCACCCACGCTCCCTATATATACCATTTATTAAATAAATACAATTCCGTATACAATAATATCTCATAATCTAACTTAAACTATTGTAGTTCCCCCCCAAATTAAGTTTATGAAGTGCGCAAAAATCCTATCTTACGTTAATATCTTTTTCAAACAAAAGCAAATCTAAAAATGGTAAGTTACGTTAATTTTCTCTCTCTCAAAAAGCAAAAACAACCCTTGCCTATCTTATATCTAAGCTATCTTACGTCTACGCAAGCTATCTTATATTTAGACTATGCTAAGCTAAGATGAAGTGAGAGAGAGATATACGAGCTAAGACAAAAAGTGAGAATGCCGGGGTGATTCTCACAGTTGTTTACGTGGGGGTTTTGCCGACCCCTCGCGACCCCTAGGATGTCGGCCTACAAACGCGAGCTAATTAAGGACAAGGGAAGCAATTATGTGATATTCCTCGGCTTGGATGCAACCTAAAAAGCTACTCCCGATGGCATCGCCCGGCCATTCCCGATACACCTAACACCGAACGCGGTCAACCCGTGTGCTCAAACAAAGTTAAATCAAAGAAAAACTTTAATTTGTCTTTAATTATTCGTTGCCATTAAAATTAAATGATGATTACGTTGCCTCCGGATGAGGAGAGCACATAACGCCATAAGAAAGCTTCCTGTGTAAGCATTCAGGTTCGTTTAAAACTTTTCTCATTTGAGTCTAGCGGTTATAGCGTCTAATCTAGAGCAGCATACCGAATGAAGGTCAGCACTGGTACAAAAGAATTAAACTGTCCCTAGAAACATTCACAAGCGTGAAGCGATCCACCAGAATAAACAACTGGTTTCACATGGCGTTGTGAATGCTATACATATCAGTCCACTCAATTATGGAAATCGCGCACGAATCCTGCCTAACCATCCCACTAACCGTGATATTAATAATAATAAAAATAAGGAAACCCGAACCCACAAACAAGTTTCGAATCTCACACCCCCTACTTCCTGATTCTCTCACCATTCGACAGCCAGCATGTCCCGACACACCAATACATATGTTTTTTTTTTCACATTCACTCTCCCTAGATGCCGTCTGGGCAATCAAAACGCACGATTTTTATGATGAATCATCGAAAGGGAATGCACTTCAAGTTAAATAAATTTATTTTTAATTTTTAAAGAAAACGCGTGTTTGCTCAACGGCGCGATGAGCCAAAGTTTAATTAAGATCTGAAAATACATTTCAAAGAACTTATATTCTATATTAGTGATTCTCAACCACTGTGTCGCAGCACTTTTGTGTGCCGCCAAATTTTAGAAATGTATATAGTAAAAATTATAATGCTTTTTATTACGAATAAAGTTTAAATTAAAGAATTTATCAAAAAACATCAAGCTCAAATTTATCATTAAAAGTATTCTTACTATTAACTTGTAATTAATCCCTTAATAAACGTACTATTGTATTTGTAGTACAAATATTATTTTAGTTTACCTTGAAATTTTTTATCATAAACTATTTTACACAGTGTATTATAGGTAAGTAACAACTTTTAAACTTTTTCTTTGTGGTACACAAATTTTGAAATCGTTAAAAGTATGCCGCGACAAAAAAAGATTGAGAATCACTGTCTATATTATTCTTCACGTAAGAATGGCATTGTTCAATAATGCTTTGTTTATAGGTAATTCTGTGTTGACAACGACTAGAAAACTATCTTTTTCTACATTGCGCAATGTTATTCTTAGGTGAAGAAACCTATACTAAAATATTAATCTAGTCTTCTTGATGTCCGATTCCTGAAAGATATATGCTAATCATTTGTTTCCAGGTATTGATTTTATTGATAAATAGTCAACATTTCAATTTTAAATTGTTTGAATATTATACAAATATTCATGAAAGTTATATTTCTTTCAATGTTGTACTCAAAATCGAATTTGAGTACAAGATAATATTTAGAGATTTATTCATATTTCATTGAATAAGTTCTCATGGTTGAATATGAGAACAAGTTAATAATTAAGCATATAGTCATAATCCTCTGACTATAAATTCTCATGGTTGAGTATGAGAAGAAAACATTTTATAAAAAAATAAAGATTCCTACCAGTTCATCCAATAATGGTCCGGCTACGTCGTAGATTTGTCTGGTGCTTAGCTATCCCGTCCAAGATCCTTGAACTTGCAAACTAAAGCAGCAGAAGATCTGGAGTGTTGAAATCCAAGCTCAAAATCTGCATCCAAATTCTTCAAGTTTCTTGATGTCTCAGACCAACGTACGCCTATTAAATAATAATTATTAGTTTGTGATCTTTGAACCACTTTAAAAAATATAGGATAAAATTTCGTATGACAAACGTGTCTTCATTACACAAGATACTTGAGGAAAGTAATGTTTTTCTCAATTAATTTATATAAATACACGCGTACCATGCGATATTTTATCCAACAGTTTTTAAATGGTTTCAAATGTATTTGAAATTTGCTTTAATTTGAAAGCACGTTAGATAAAAAATAATACAGAAGAGACCGCCCAGTTACTACGATGTTAATATATCAATGTTTATTTCAAGCAACAATTTTTTATCAAGTGTGCTTTAGAAATATCAAACCAAATATTTTTTTGTCATTTAAATAAATCTATTGCATAATAACCGAGTATTTTGCACCACTCTATCCGACGGGTGGTTATACAAATGTTATGTGCACCACTTTTCAAATGGTTAGTTACTCTAATGCAAATATTTCACGCACTATACAAAATCCCCTAAACATAAAGTTATGTAATATTTATTTTCCACATGATGGCAGTAGTTGATTAATTTTTAAAAACAATATTCAATAAAATGTATTAACTTTACAGAGCAGAGCAGACGGGAGGTTCAATTGACGGGAGGTACTGCTGCTCTATTTCCATATGTAATTAGCGGGAGGTATTGTTGGTAAAAAATCTAATGTTATTTTTACACTTTGATTTAGTTAGTGGGAGGTACTGTTGTTTTATCCTATTTTGTAATTAGCGAGAGGTATTGTTATTAAATAAAAATCTACTATCACCTTTACACTTTGATTTAGTTGGCGGGATGTATTGTAAAAATTGCGTTTGGTTGTTTTTACCTCCCGTCACCTTTAGGTAAGGAAGGTCTGGTCAAAAAATTCAATGATGAGTTTTATAATTCATATTCAATATATATAGAGTTAGAGAATTATAAATATTAAATTTCATAAACCAGCCAGCTATGCTAACCATGGAAAGTGCTTATACAGTGTGCGATTAAAGTGTGGAATATCAAAAAAAAGCCAAACTCAGCCGGTTTTTACAAAAACGCTGAAACACGTCGATTTTAATTTTTAAAAATACACATTAATATGTACGATTCATCTTCCGACTTTCATTTGTTTTTCAGTTATGACGTCATCACAAAAAAATTTAAATGACAACATAGATTTTTATTAGTGAAATCCGATAGTGTTTTTTCTTCACTTTATGATAATGTAAATAAATCATAACGTTGCATAACAAAAATTCTGAGAAAAATCGAGTTGAACATTTAATAATAATGAATAATCAAGTATTTTCTTATATTGAGTTAAAATTATTATTAGAGGGGGCTGTACCACAAGTTGTCCATTTTAAATGGGCCACCATTGTTATAGCGACAGCTATAAGAGCTACAAAGAACGTTAAATGGACAAACTATGTATATTTTACTAAGTATTGCACTGAACAAAAAAAAAATGCCGTTTTTTACCTCCCGCTAAGAGAGGTATTGGATTTATCCTAAAAATCGTATATCCGTATTTTATCGAATAAGCACGTTTTAAGGTCCATAAAACACATAAATAAATATACAAATGGGGGGGTCTAACAGTGTGTACTCAACGACGGTGTCGAGTTGTGTAGTCTACGTCCATAAGGTCTTTCGCTCAACCCTCTAACGGCTGAGCACCTGAAAGAGAAAAGTTAGCTTAGGAGGCCCCGTTTAAACTGCACACGCCCTAACCACAATGTATATTATAAACATGCACAAATACATAATATACATACAGAAATAAGTACATGAGAAATCAACAATATATATGGACGAAATCGCGGCGACGAACGGATAAAAAGTTAACTTGAATACAAAAAACTCATTTTGTGCACATATCTTTTATTTATTTTTACATAACATATATAGATATATGATTTCGTGGGTATGTGTGTATATGTTTGTAAAATTAACACAAAAGCAAGTGTGTGTAACTGTAATTTAATAAGTTAAAACTTTAAACTAATACTTTAAAATGCAAGTAAACTAATTGTAATTAATGAAAACTGTAGATAAAAACTTTAAAACGCAAATAAACTAATTGTAATAGTTTAAAACTGTACAGAAATACTTTAAATGCAAGTAAACTAACTAAATTTTTTTAAACTGCAAAATGAAACTTTAAAATTCAAATAAACTAATTATACTACTTTAACTTTAACTGCATTTAATTGAATCATGTTCTAATTTAGTGCATCTGTTCCAATGGCACAAGAGCACCTTCTTTGCTGCAGTCTCCATGCCAGCGATGAGTGTCCGTTGGGCGACGCCTGGTAAGCGCCCGCACGGCATGAATATGTCATCACTTAGCATGCTGTGATGATATATATTTATTTACTACAAAAACTGGGAATCAGAACAGGGGGAGTTACTCAGTCCCGCGGACCTTAGTTTGAGTAGAGCAACCTTCCCAGAGGCCACACTGTCCTATCCCAGATAGGAGCAGCGAAAGGAATGACTGAGTTTGCCACAATGGGTCCCAGTCGCCCTTGGAAAATTGACTCTAATCTAAAAGGGGCTTACTAGAAAGAGCTGCTTGGATAGTTAAGAACGAAAACTGAAAAAAAATAATCAAAATCATGCAGGGGGATGTTTTCTTCACCTGAAATCGCGAAAAACCTAATGTTCTTAAGATCTACAGCCGGTGATATAGATCATTGATAAATGTAGTTTCGTTTTTAAATGAAATGTCCATTTTTTAATTATGTAATAAAATGATTGAATTAAAATTTAAAAAATTGAAATATTACAATATGTGTACGTTTTTAAATAATTATACAATGTAAGTCTATTGAACACTTTTGAATCTAAATTAAAAAAATATCTTTATTTTAAAAAAAATACAATAAATTTTAGATTTAGTTTTGAACCCGAATATTTTACATTTCTAGCCATTTATTTCACAACTAATTATGTGTAGTATTAAATTACATAATGGGTAGACACTCCAAATAAAAACTACGCTACCCTGTCCTTAAATAACGCGGAAACCGACCCGAACCCGAAAAAGTATCGACAGAACTTTAATTATATTTTACCCTAACTTTAAAATGCAAATGAATTTAAATTTAATGTAATATTAGCAACAAAAAAAAACGATATTTTAACTAATATAAATTTAACTATTGTTGCCTTCTTGTGGTTGTAGATTGGGCTTAAAGTCCTTAAAACCTTAAACAAAGCTTTAGACAAGTCCTGTTCTTGATCAAAGGCTTAAACCAGCCTTTACACTCCTTCGCTGAAACCCTGTATTGTAAACCGTACTTGTTTAAAAATATTTTTAAACAAATACATTTTTTTTGGGAAAAGAAATCTATTTCTGAACGAACGGATATTTCTTTAAACCAATTCTAAAAGGAACTAAGTTTCGCCGATTTATTTACGATATTGTAACGAGTTACGACGCCCGTTATATTAACATAAACATTCACAATGTGCCTTGGAAAAGAAATATATAAGAAAATATAATTATTTGAATTAAATTCAACAACATAAATCATATTTCCAAGAGCAAAATGAATTTACTTTTGTGTTATGCTGAAAAAAATAGCAAAAATCGACAGTGAAGAGAGGATACATAATATAACGACTTACATTGATGAACACAACTCAACGACCGCAAGACGAATCAACTACGCCCAACACGACTGCATGGCCCAGTTATCCCCGGACGGCTCCTTGAAACAGCAAACTCCAATACGGATCGGTCCTCCAAGAAACATTTTTTCATTCACTGGAACTCTGGAACACAAACATAATTTATTTTAAAATACATGTATTTCAATAATAAAACATGTTATCATTATAGATAACTAATAAAACAGTTAAACTATTGTTTAAACTTACCATTGTTGCTAATTTGCAACAATATACAACAATATTTCATTATTAAAATATGCACGATACTTCAATAACATAAAAAAGATGGCTAGTTTGTTGACAAGAAACATAAGACTGGTGAACCGGCAGTGGCGTGGTTATTAGATAATGACGCTATTAAATTAATAATTAAATATTAAAATAAAATTATATTTTATTACCTTTCGTTAACTTTAAGTAATTATTTTTGACATTTTATGTTATAAATATTAAAAAATATTCTATTTTCTATTGGATTTAATTATATATTTTTCTTCATATTCAATGAATTTAGAGATAAAGAATTATAAAGAAATATTTTGCAACCTATGCTGCTAAAGGCTGCACCATGGAAACAGAATATTCAAATATTACTGATTGACAGATGTCCAAATAAAATTTACATATTTTTGGGAAATTATTTTACTGGAAATATAAAAATGTAAAATAATTTAATGTGGCAAAAACAAAACATAAGATAATACAACGGATTATAGCCACAAGCCAATTCAGCAGATTATTATGTAGTAAATATAATGCTATATATATTCTTATTTTCTACTTCTTATTTTAAAAAACATACTGTTAATTGTTAAAAAAAATCAAAAACAATAAAAAATGTAAAAACAGTTTTGTATGTAACTTTAAATTCTGAACAACTTTGCACTAAACAGTTTTTATACCTGTCGTGCACTCTCCACGTCAGCAATGAGTGCCTGTGAGGTAACGCCTGGAAAGCGCCCACACGGTTTGAATAGTTATATCATCATTACTGATATCTATGTACAAACAAAGTAGATTGGCCAACCCAGCAATGACATTATTTATTTAGAAACAAGAAAACATATGCTTTGGCTCTTGCTACTAATTAACAAAAAAAATTAAATTTATTTTTAAAATTATTAATAAAATCAAAAATAATAAAAAATGTAAAAACAATTTTAATTCTGAACAAGTTTGCACTCTATAGTTTTTCCCGTAAAATGAACAGGAGATTAGGAAATTATACTATAAAATTTATATATGTTAAATCCCTATCTTCACCCTTAACTGCCATCACCCGGAATATTAAATTCCGAAGCTAACATTCAGAAATATACCGAGATATATTTCAAGTTTCAAGACCTGGATCAATTATCAGATCAATATGTTATAACAACTAGATCACAATTAAATAGATTGAAATTTGACCAAATTCATAAAAATAATCGCAATTTCGTATTAATATAAAACTTGAAATTATAAATATAAAACCAGAGCATTTAATATTCAATGAAATTACCCCTATTAAAACAAATTATATTGTATAGATATTCGTAGACATATAAATATAAAAGAAAATTTTGCTATTAATACACAGACAGCTCAATAAAATTCCAAAAGAAAATTTTGATTTTAGACTCACCGTTCAAAACAAAGTTCTGCAAACATGCACTAAACAGTTCAACCAAAACCACGTGTTTCATAAAATTTTCAACTCGAAATATGTAGAATTCAGGTTTAGCAAGACTTCAAAAACTATATCACGATAATAATAAAGACATAATAACAATTATCATATTTCTGGGACTGTTTCATCAGTTTTTCCTTTCTTATCAGTTTTTGTATCTCGGAGCACGTGTCTGCATAATAGTTTATTGCCATTACGTGGCGTCTTTTCCCAGACTGCAATGCTTTGAGGAAGAAGGCTAGGATTGGTCGAAATAGATTAGTTGGGGGTCACGTGGTTAAACAACAAATGCATTTGAAATATGTAGAAATGTATTTATTTCAGACGAAAGAAAAATGAATTTATTTTTATGTTTTTGTAATGTGCGATATAAATTATGAATTTGTTGTATATTAATATGTTATAATAAGCTATTTTACAATATCTATAATTTTATGGCAGGCAGGAAATTGAATACGATACCGGTTAAAAGTTTTTGTCTGTAAACCGGTTTCAAGGATAGTTTTATAGTTGCCAAACCGGTTATTAAGCCTGGTAAATTAACCGGTTTAAAATACTGCCTTATATCAAATACCACTAAATGTGAGATACTATTATTTTATTATTATAAAAATGGATGTTACCTACAGTAAAAGCATTCAAAATTAAATCAACTGGTAAATTTATTAGCAAATGTGAAACCAAATATGTAAAAATAATATACTGACTCAGTGCAAGATATTTCTTTATAATTTTTTATCTCTAAATTCATTGAATATCAAGAAAAAAATATAATTAAATCGAATAGAGAATACGTTTCTCTGTTCATTGCCTACTCCGACTTAGACTTTTATCGAACCCACTGTAGATTAAACTAATTTTAATTTTTTTTTTTTCGTATCTGATGTTAAAAGTGCTAAAAATCGCATATCCGCATTTTATTGAATAAGCTCGTTTTAAGGTTCCTAGGATACGATTTTAACATTTTTTCGATGATGTCTGTGTGTGTATGTGTGTGTGTTTGTGTGTGTTAGAATGTTGTAGGTACGATTTCTCAAATTCAGTACAACTAAAGACCTATTTAACTACGTATTCCTCAATCTAACATTAATGGGAAAAGTTGAATAGATTTTGATAACAGTTGGACAACCGGAAGTGGTAGTTTCTTAAAAAAAATTTTCAAAGTATTATTTTTGAAAATTTATATTAATACAATAATAAAGATCTTTAAATTCTCAATCTGATATATTTAAAAAAATATTATAGGTTGTTGTAGGTACGATTTCTCAAATTCTATACAACTAAAGACCTGTTTAACTACGGATTCCTCAATCTAACATTAATGGGAAGAGTTGAATAGGTTGTGGTAATAATTAAAAACCGGAAGTGGTAGTTTCTTAAAAAAAAAATTCAAAATATTATTTTTGAAAATTTATGTTAATACAATAAGAAAGTTCTTTAAATTCTCAATCTGATATATTTAAAAAAATTATTATATCTTCTATAGATTTAGAGATATATCATATAATAATATAAAATAATCTGTAGTAGAAGTAATAATAATGAGTAATGTAAAGAAAAGTTGTAATTTATAATTTTGACAAACCCGCTTAGATAGGAATGTGTGGCGAAGGATGATTGTTTACTAACTATTATTGTGATCCGGATGCGGTAATTCGCTACCGAAAATCGGTCACTTTAATATGTTTAAGAGTAAGGATTAGTTGTATGATGTTGATGTTGTTCTTATTGTTATCGGGTTTGTGTGAACCCACTAAGTGGGACACGCGTGATTTTATGTATGTATGTATGCGTAACGTTAGTGATAGTAAGTTTGGGAATAAAATTGCGGCTTGACATTTTAAAATCGAAAACATCAGGTACAAAATAAAATAATATATTATGCACCACGATAAAGAGTCTTTATCAGGTCGTGATTTAACACCTTCCACTTGTCGATAAAGTATCTCTTTATCGTCTTGTGTAATAAATAACTATAATTACATAATTTTAATAAAGTCATTTCTCATTGCAATTATTTACATTAAATTTTATCTCACGATGAAATTGTCAAAACAAAAACATCATAATCACAATTTACATAATAATAACAACGAGAATGACATGAAAAATCATGTCATCGCAAATATTAAACATTTCAAGGCCTTCATCAATTACCTAATAAAAAGCATGGAAGAGGTCAATCTATTTATTAAGAGGAGATGCTATATTAAATAGAGTGGCAAGTGATAAAATGATATCAGTGCTCTTACAATGTGGGTGCTTATAGGACTAACTATAATTCTAGCTGGGCTCATACATTGGTTCCTAAATGGGAATTATGGATACTGGAAGAAACGTGGAGTACCAAATCCGCCTACATCACCCTGGGTTGGAAATGTTGGGCCTTCTCTCACCATGAAGAAATCTTTAGGCCAGATTTATGCTGATATTTATAAGTGAGTATATAATAGTTATTTAAAAGTGACATTTTATTTTGTCAAATAAAATCACTTTTAACACTGATATACGTGTTGTTTTTACCTCTCGCCAAGAGAGGTATTGGATTCATGCTAAAAATCGCATATCTAGATGTTAATGATTAAGCACGTTTTAAGGTCCCTACAATCCGATTTTAATATTTTTTTGGTAATAATTGGACAACCGGAAGTAGCAGATTCTTAAAAAAATCTTCTAAATATTATTTTTTGAAAATTTTTGTTCTTGCTTGCATTAAAGAAGAGTAAATTCTCCACCTGATACATATAAATATTTTATTATATCTTTTATAGATTTAGAGGTAAAGAGGTATTGGATTCATGCTAAAAATCGCATATCCAGATTTTAATGATTAAGCACGTTTTAAGGTCCCTACAATACGATTTTAACATTTTTACGATGATGTGTGTGTGTGGATGTATGTGTGTGTGTATATGTGTTTGTGGGGAGGTTGGAAGGACGATTTCTCAATCGGACATTACTGGAAAGAGCTGAAAAGGTTTTGGTAATAATTGGACAACCGAAAGTAGCAGATTCTTAAAAAAATCTTCTAAATATTATTTTTTGAAAATTTTTGTTCTTGTTTGCATTAAAGAAGAGTAAATTATCCATCTGGTACATATAAATATTTTATTATATCTGTTATAGATTTAGAGATAAAGAAATATAAGGTATATAATAATCTGTTGTAATAATGTCATGAAAACCAAATGAAAAATGTTTGTAACTGACATATAAATGTCAGTGTCAAAAATCTAAAGACATTACTGAAGATTTTTTCTGGGAGGTACATACATTATATTATTTCTTATTGTATTAATAGTTAAATATTTAAAATTATAGGTATATTACATATACCCTTCAAAAATACTGTCAATCCCGGCAATAAATTGGTAACATTTCGAAAAATTAGAAGAGTAGGACAAAATTTCTTCCTAGAATGAATGTTAAATTAAAAAATCTAAATATAAAGAATAGATATAAATAGAATTTTTGGTGTAGAGTGTAGGTATACAAGAAATGTAAAATACAATAGGGCGCGAGCAGTCATGTTACTTTGCTCTACAACTTTTATTTGAAGCATTTTTACCTAAAATAAATAGGAAGCAGGAAATTAGGAAAGTCTGATTTTACATGTTAAAGTCCTATGTTCGGATGTGCTGGTCACCACCCTGTATATAAATACCATTACGATTTAAAACAATATAAAATAATATATGTTTCTGTATTATTTGTTTCAGTGGGTATAAAGACTACCTCTATGTAGGTTTCTACAAAGTTCGGCAACCTGCAATAATAATACGAGATATTGAATTATTGAAAACTGTAATGGTAAAAGATTTTCAAAGCTTTCATGATAATGACATTGAGGCAGATGAAAATGTAGATCCTATATTTGGGAAGAATCCATTTGTTCTCAAAGGTCACAAATGGAAAGTTATTAGATCTTATGTGACTAACGCAATTACTACTGGAAAGGTAAGATAAATTTAAAGGTAAAATAAAAATTATTTTATCAAAACTAACATTTCAAAATAATAAGGAATAAAAACACACTTTCTATCCATAAAAATCTGATGTGACACATGACCTATCGCCATTTTATGTTACATAAATAAATAAATATATCATCACGGCATACTACCCATTGCTGAGTGTGACAATTTTCTTTGTACGCAAATGATAAAATATTTGTACCAGGCGTCATCTCACGGGCATGCATTGCTGTCGTGGAAAGCGCACCACACAGGTCAATTTTGTGCCATTAAAATTCGAAGTAATTTTTGGCGTCGGCCGGGATCGAATCCGGGTCATAATTAACGAATTTAACATTTCTTGTACATACAAATAATTCAAATTGTATCTATTCTTTCGTTCTATGAGGACTTTTCTCCTACTCTTCTAATATATTCAAAATTCTTTATATTCACTGACGGTATTAGCGGTATTTCTTAAGAACATATGTAATATTAATATACCTATAATTTTAAATATTTAATTAATATAATACAATAAGAAATTTTAAATGTATTTATTTACCAGAAAAAGCTTTTTGTAATGTTAATAAAACTGTTAATTCTTGACAATGACATTTTGCATTCATCTGTGAATTATAAACATTTAAATATCTCAAATGGTTTCCATGGAG
Source organism: Harpalus rufipes (assembly GCA_951394225.1). Classification (NCBI taxonomy): domain Eukaryota; kingdom Metazoa; phylum Arthropoda; class Insecta; order Coleoptera; family Carabidae; genus Harpalus; species Harpalus rufipes. The sequence goes on along the minus strand of OX596283.1, from coordinate 19,809,278 downwards.
TTGTTTGGGCAGCTAGATTTATTACAACAGATTGTTCTATATTATTATATAATATATCTCTAAATTTATAGAAGATATAATAAAAATTATAAATGTATCAGATTGAGAATTTAAAGATCTTTATTATTGTATTAACACAAATTTTCAAAAAATAATATTTAGAAGATTTTTTTTAAAAAACTACCACTTCCGGTTATTCTATTGTTATCAAAACGTATTCAACTCTTTCCATTAATGTTAGATTGAGGAATCCGTAGTTAAACAAGTCTTTAGTTGTATAGAATTTGAGAAATCGTACTGATAAAATTCTAACACATACACACACAGACATCGTAAAAATGTTAAAATCGTATTCTAGCGAACTTAATAAAATGCGGATATGCGACTTTTAGCATGAATCCAATACTTCCCTTTAGCGAGATATAAATTTGTGTATGTGTCCATATTTATTGATTGTGACATCCTGACTTTAAAAGGGAAAAATCTGAAAATGTTAGATAAAATCTAACAACGCGGTGTCACTCCGTTTTGAATGATGGAATGGATATAAGTTTATAATGAATACTACAGCTAATTCAAAGTGGACAACAATTAATATTTTATCTTTACTATAATTTTTTATTCACATATTATATGTTATGTGTACAATAATGAAGATTTCATTTTTAGATTAAAAATATGTTTGGACTCATGACAGTCACCGCAAATAACCTCGTTGCGTATTTGAACAACTTACCTGAAAACGGAGGAAAGGATGGCTTGGATAGTAAAGAATTATGTGCTAAATATACAACTGATGTTGTGGCATCATGTGCTTTTGGTTTAGAAAGCAATACATTCAAAGATCCAAACTCAGATTTCAACACAATGGGAAGGAAACTTTTCGCTCCTAATTTCTGGACAGGATTAAAATTTACAATGATCTTTCTTATGCCAAAACTAAGCATTTTCTTGAAATTGAAGTAAGAATATATTTTAATAGCATCTTTAGAACAACCTTTTGCTGAGTAAGGGAATTGAATTTTTTAAGGCAATGCCATTTTAAAAAATCTGATGTGACCAACACAATACCTTCCGTCAATCCTGTATATTATGTATAAATTCCATACATAAATTTTCTTGCAAAAGATTCTAAATTTCCAGTAAAATTATTTCATAAACAAACTATGCAAAATGCAAATTGCACTTGACATTAACACCTTCTATTTTTTATTATTTTCTTCTCATGACATTTTCAATCCAATATAATCATCCCTCTTGTATCTTTCTAGAAACTTGTAACGAGAGTTATTTCCCTACCTATCTTTCCGTGTCTTCCCCAACATCTACTTCAAAATCCTCATCTCTGCCACATTAATTTACTTTTTATTGATACTGACATCTGTCAATTTGAATTATATGAATATATTAGTAGTTTCCATGTTTAGCATAGCTGGCTGATTTATAAAATTTAATTTCTTTAAAATTCATTAACTCTATATCTATTGAATATGAAGTATAAAATGCAATCAAATCGTATATGGAATAATATATTCTAAGTTATAATAACGTTAAATGTCAAAAAATTAAATTTAACTGTTAAATCTTAAATGAGGCTACTTCCGGTTCACCATTTATAACCAAAATCTAATCAGTTGTTCTTCTGGATGTAAACTTGAGGAATTGTTTTAGTTTATTGTTTTATTTCAAGCCACAGTCATGGCTCACTCTTTTCGACTAGGTGTATAGAAAAGTACCCGCCATTTTACTTTTTAATAATGTAACATATGCATTTTTTTACATGATTATAAAGCAAATTTGATGTACTTTTCAAATTTGTAAAAAAAATATAGTATGTTCCATTTGAAATTTCAAAGTTGATATTAATTACTAATAAATCTGAAGTGGTATCATGAATGTACATCCGCCATCAAGTAGCTTACATGTTACTGTATAAATCATGTTATATGAAAGAAATTACTAACTTAATAAATAAGCGAGGTATTTGCTGGGTCCATTAAAATATAACACCTTGTATAATTGCTATACATACAAGGAATTTATTGTAAAATGCAACATATGGTCAATCATTTCCAGGTTCATTCCAGACGACGTAAGAGATTGGTTCATGGGAATCTTATCCGAAACTATAAATTACCGCGAAAAGAACAACATCGTGCGGAATGATTATCTTGATTTGATGATTAGCCTCAAGCACAAAGCAACGGAATATGGTAAACTTTTCATTTTAATCAGGGCATCGAACCCGAACCTGAACCTAACCTAACCCAAACCCTGAACTGAATATCAAATATATTTTTCAATTGAACCCGAGTCGGAATCGAACCGAATATTAAAATTCGGGTTCAGGATTCAGCTTCGGTTCAGGTTCATTTTGAGTTCGAAACATACGCGTAATCATAATACAGCCGATAATCGAAACCTGTATTGTGTGTTTGTGAAAATTGTATTCGTGTTCTTGTCTTGCGTAAATTCCGGCTCGAATTTTAAATTATTTGTATATAAAGATTGTTATTCCAAAAACATTAATTCAGCTTTCATTAGGTCGAACCGAACCTGAACCCAATTTCTGACCCGGAATAAAACCACAAATTTTATTAATGTTTGAACTAGAACCGCACCCGAACCCATCTTTTAAAAAATAAAATAACCTGAACCTGAACCGAACCCAGTTTTTTGTGGGTTCGATGCCCTGATTTTAATTCAAACCCCAGATTTCTACTATAATGAATTTTGTAGAGTTTACAAATATAGATGTAATGGCTCAAGCAATGACTTTCTTCGCTGACGGTTTTGAAACATCTTCCGGAGCTATTAACTTTATTTTATACGAACTTGCTAGAAACCCAGACATTCAAGCAAAACTTCAAAATGAGGTGGACACTATTTTGAAAAAAAATGGAGGAGAAATGACGTACGATGCAGTGCAAGAAATGTCGTATTTAAATAAAGTTGTATCAGGTAATAATACATTATTCAATGAGCATGTAATGATGTAAATCATTCGAATGAGTAATAGCCATTACATACGAATAGAATACAATACTTTACTCACAATTGTCATATTTGTATTGAAAAATAAGTAGAATTTTTTCACTGACAAATGCAAAATTTGTTTTTTTTTTATTTGTTTACATAGACAAATCTAGTTACTGTTGTAACAAAATTATGAAGTGATTTGACATTTAATAGAAATCATTTTGATGTAAGGCTCCAGTTCAGAGTGCATGATGTGTTTAAGGTAGTTCACCAGTAAATTGAGTTTCTATAGATGTTCATAAAAATTTAACTATGTGTTAAGAATGACCTAATACATGCACAGTTAATTTTTTATAAACTTCTGACGTACAGAAAATGAGCTATTCGCCTCGAAAGTCAGACATTTTAACACGTGAAGCATAGGACCAATGCGACCAAAACCAACGTTTTGATTAATAGCATCATTTTGCTTCTATAGATTTTAATAAAAAAATCTGATGTGGACACCACACGACTTCCTTGTACGATTATTAAACTATACATATTTTTTTAATAAATAAATTACAAAATATTAATTTTAACTTCAAAACAGCAAGATATATAGCGACCATAATCTAACCCGGTTCTTTTTAAAGAGAGTTTTGATTACAACAAAGAAATATTTGATTACAACAATGAATATGACTAATTTCACAATAAAAATATAATATTTGTTATTGTACGAATCATAAAATTGCACGTATTTAACGTAATTTGACATGAACATTTTTTTATGTTTTTGTCCTAATCCATAGCAAGCTTTATTACAAAAACAAAAAAGTATATAATTTTTAAATTTACATATCTCGCTTATACAAAGGGCTAATTTAATAATACTTGATGTGCTAGACGCAGAAATTAATTCTCGAAAACTTTTATTTGAAGCATTTATTTCTAAAATCAAATTATTTTATTCAAGAAAAACTGTTAACAACTTCAAGTTCTATTATGATATTTCGATTGACATAAAAGTCTTGTATACCAAATTAGAAAAGTTTTGGATTATATTTTAAAACAGTTTTTCATTAAAATCTATTATAGGCTTCATGTAAAGTGCCACTTCTGGAAATTGTGTAATAACCAGAAAGGGAGGTGCACAACTAGATGTTATAGGAGTCCTAAATACAAAATTTCAACTTTCTACGGCTTACCGTTTTTGAGTTATGCGAAATACGTACGTACGTACGTACAGACGTCACGACGAAATTAGTCAAAATGGATTCAGGGATGATCAAAATGGATATTTCCGCTGAAATCTGAAAACCGAAATTTTTCGCGATTACAATACTTCCTTTACTTACGTACAAGGAAGTAAAAACTAATATGTAGTAGTTTAATGTGTTTCGAATGTTATTTCAAAAGATGAAAGCGATCTGACGTACAGTTTCAGAGTAATCGTAGTGTAAAATAATGTACTCGACGACTGAAAAACTCGAGGGAGAGAGGCAGCGGCAACACTGTATATTTATGTCAGGGGAAGGGTAAAACTAATATAATATATAGATAAAAATATTACTTACATTTGCATTTAATGTATGTTTTATTCATTTATATTTGTGAAAAACTGTATAACAACGTTAGAACTGCTAAATTGATTTTTTGACAGTCTCAAAATGACATTTAAATGACAGGCATAAATCACGCCTTCATTACCGGTTTTAGAACTAGAGTTTTGGGCAGATTTTGAAACAAAATTTGAGTTGTTTCCCGGTTGTGTATTAATAAAGTAGGCTATGATCCAGCAGATATCAAATTTAAATGTCATTCTTAGAATGTCAAGAACTCAATTTAGCTATTATAACGTCGTTATATGGTTTTTCAAAGATATAAATGAATCAAAAATACAAAAAATGCAAATGTAAGTACTATGTTTTATCTATATATAATTTGTTATATTATTTTTAATACGTCAAAATTGACAGCGGGAATAAGTCACGTCAAAACGGCGAATTTGTAACTACGGCTGGATTCAGCGGCTCTCTACTAGAACTGTTCCCCCTTCCCCTTCCGATTAAAGCGCGACGTTGTCAGCTTTCCTTTAACAACGTTTCGTAGCGGTGTGGGTGTACATACGGCACAAGAAAGTACAGTCACCTACCAAAAGTTTTCTTTAGAGAGGGGTTATCGTAGAATGCGCAGTATACGTTCAGCGTGATCAAATTTTTGGCCTGGACGGTAGCTGGTGAACTACCTTAATAGGTTGAAATATAAAGCACACTGTGGTTTATAAAATTGTTTATTTACAAAAAGCTTTCCGATGATCGATTTCGGCTATGGATGGCCATCTTTAATTTAATTTGTCACCAGGAGTGTGGAATTTACTTGTCGTGGAAAATAAACCACATGGAATTGGAAAATCACTAAATTTAGAATGAAAAATTATAATATTTGACATCTATGTACATAATTACTAGCTATCATTCTGACACAGGCCCTCATATCTGCTTGCTAACAAAGTCACATGACTGCTCGCGCCCTATTGTATTTAACACTTCTTGTATACCTACACTCTACACCAAAAATTCTACGTACATCTATTCTTTATATTTAAATTTTTTAAATTCATTCTATGAAGAAATTTTGTCCTACTCTTATAATTTTTCGAAATGTTTTCAATTCATTGTCGGGATTGACAATATTTTTGAAGGGTATATATAATATATTTGTAATTTTAAATATTTAACTATTAATACAATAAGAAATAATAATGTATGTACTTCCCAGAAAAAATCTTCAGTAGTGTCTTTGGATTTTTGAAATGTCAGTACATTTATCTGTCAGTTACAAAAATTTAATTTTTCAATTGATTTCCATGACATTATTTGGGCTGTGAGATTTATTACAACAGATTATTATATACCTTATATTTATTTATCTCTAAATCTATAAAAGATATAATAAAATATTTATATGTATCAGATAGAGAATTTACACTTCTTTAATACTAGCAAGAACAAAAATTTTCAAAAAATAATATTTAGAAGATAGACCTTGTAGACAATTATGAATGTTTCGCAGAACGGAGTGTAGTGTAGTTTTTCTAGTTTTTATGCCTCTCTAAACTAGGTACAACAAAAATATATATTCTACACACAATCTCTTAGTTTGCAAATATCTTTACCTAGACAAGTTCTACTCTATTAATTATTAATATAAATTTTGTTTAATTTTCCAGAGACTCTTCGTAAACATCCTCCAGGTACCTTCTTGCCAAAAATTTGCACAAAACCTTTCACTTTTCCTCCACCGAAAGGCGTCGGATCTGGGGAAAACGTATTGATAGAAGAAGGAACATCAATTGTCATTCCTTTATATGCTATTCATCATGACCCTGCTTATTATCCAGACCCGGAAAAATTCGACCCTGAAAGATTTTCAGAAGAAGCAAAGAATACCAGACCTAAGTACACCTACTTTCCTTTTGGGGAAGGCCCTCGTATGTGTTTAGGTTCGTACAATTTTTTGTTTAGAATAAGAAATATAAACAACTAATATACAGAATGAGTCTTGGAAGACACCCCCCCCCCACCCCTTTAACTTTTTTATTATAAGTAAAAGAAAAAAATGGCTCATATAAAACTTTATTATTTTAAATATACTATTTGATGGCAGATGTAGATATTTTTTATAAAGGCAGATGTACAAGATACAACTATCAACTTTTATTTTTTAAATAGCAACCTATAATTATTTTACTAAAATATAAACCGCCATTTTTTTGTCTTTTCAACGATGTATTCATTAACGCATTTGAAAAAAATTGAGAAAAATAAGATAATTGAGATATATGAAAAATAATTTTTATTTAAATATTCTAGATGGCTACGTGAAAATAATAACAAATAAATAAATTAATAAATAATAAGGAAGTAATAATAAATAACAACTTTGTTTATATAGCTGGATTCAGGAAAGATGACTAATCAGCAGTAGCTTAGCAACATTTCATGTTAGAGAATGATTATTTGACGAATGTTAGGTAATTTATGTTGTGTGACTGATATACGTAAATGGTGACATTACTTTCTAACACACTATAAATAATAATAACGTATGTCGATAATATATTACCCATTGCTGGATGTGCCAATATGTATTGTACGTAGGCATAAATAAATGATGAAATATTTGTACCGTGTGGGCGTTTACCAGGCGACACCTCACGAGCACTCATTGCTGTCGTGGAAAGTGCAGCACAGGGGTCATTAAAATTCGAAGTAATTTTCGGCGTCGGTCGTGATCGAACCCGAGTCATAATTAACGAATTTAACATTTCTTGTACATACAAATAATTCAAATTGTATCTATTCTTTCGTCCTATGAGGAATTTTCTCCTACTCTTCTAATATATTCAAAATTCTTTATATTCACTGACGGTATTAGCGGTATTTCTTAAGAACATATGTATGTAATATTAATATACCAATAATTTTAAAAATTTAATTAATAATACAATAAGAAATTTTAAATGTACTTACTTCCCAGAAAAAGCTTTCTGTAATGTTAATAAAACTGTTGATTCTTGACACTGACATTTTGCATTTATCTGTCAATTATAAACATTTAAATATCTCAACTGGTTTCCATGGAGTTGTTTGGGCAGCGAGATTTATTAAAACAGATTATTCTATATTATTATATATCTCTAATCTATGGAAAATATAATATATTATTTTAATATATCAGATTGAGAATTTAAAGATCTTTATTATTGTATTAACATAAATTTTCAAACAATAATATTTAAAAGATTTTTTTTAAGAAACTATTACTTCCGGTTGTCCAATTGTTACCAAAATCTATTCAACTCTTCCCGTTAATGTTAGGTTGAGGAATCCGTAATTAAACAGGTCTTTAGTTGTATAGAATTTGAGAAATCATACCTCCAACACCCTAACACACGCACACACATCCACACATACACACACACACACACACAGGCATCATCGTAAAAATGTTAAAATCGTATTGTAGGGCTCTTAAAACGTGCTTATTCAATAAAATGCGGATATGCGATTTTTAGCATGAATCCTATACCTCTCTTAGCGAGAGGTAAAAAGTTAAAGGGAGGAAGGTCTTTCCAGACTCATCCTGTATAGGTACTTAGTTACGGAATGACTTATAATAAAAATTACATATCTGAATATGACGTTAAAGAAAATTTTAGGTATTTTAAAATTACAAAGAAACGTTTGTCAATTATAAAACTCGATACTGTGGTTATCATTGCAATAATGCTATTCAATATCAGTATTTTGTGTAATTATGTTAATTATTCTACTACGACACATGACAATTCAGTATTTTTCTTTCTTTATGCATGACTCATATATAACTTAATAATTTGAAACTCCATGAATTTGTGCAACAGGATTAAAAAGCAGTGTATAATTTCATGAGTAAGGAAATTTTCAGACATGAGACGCAGTCATTTTCCTATTTTCAAGTAGAACATGAGTTAGCATGAGTGAGCACACTGTAGATATTTACCTTTTTACCTCTCGCTAAGAGAGGTATTGGATTCATGCTAAAAATCACATATCCAGATTTCAATGAATAAGTACGTTTTAAGGTCCCTTCAATCCGATTTTAACATTTTTACGATGATGTCTGTGTGTGTGTGTGTGTGTGTGTGTGTGTGTGTGTGTGTGTGTGGATGTATGTGTGTGTGTGTGTATATGTGTGTGGGATGTTGGAAGAACGATTACTCAAAAACTATTTGTTTAACTACGTATTTCGCAATCGGACATTCATGGGAAGATCTGAAAAGGTTTTAGTAACAGTTGGACAACCGCAAGTAGCAGATTCTTGAAAAAAAAAAATTCTAAATACTATTTTTTGAAAAAATTTCTTGGAAATATTAAGGAAAATTAAATTCTCAATCTGACACATTTAAAAAATTTATTATATCTCGTATAGGTTTGGGGATAGTAATATAGAATAATCTGTTGTAAAAAAATAATCTCGTTGCCTAAAAAACAGTTGAGATATTTAAATGTTTGTAATTGACAGATAAATGCAAAATATCAGTGTCAAAAATCAGATTTTTCTGGGAGATACGAGTACATTTAATATATATTATTGTATTATTAATCAAATATGTATTTAGATTATAGATATGTTAATATTACATATATCCTTAAGAAATACCGCTAATGAATTTGAAGAATTTTGAACATATTAGAAGAGTACGACAAAATTCCTCATAGAACGAAAGAAGAGATACAATTTCAACTATTTCTGTGTACTTATAGGGCGCGAGCAGTCATGTGACTTTGTTGGCCTTGGCACGCAGATATGAGGATTCGTGTCAGAATGACGGCTAATAGTTATTTACATAATGTCACAATTGTCATAATTTTTCATTCAAAATTTCAAAATATTCTGATGTTTATTTGTCATAAATAGTATGGAATATACTTGTCGAGGAAAATTACCCACATGGATTTGAAAAATCATGATGCTTTAAAAGAAAAATTATGATACTTGACACCTATGTACATTATTACTAGATGTCATTCTAACACGGGCCCCCATATCTGCTTGCCAAGGCCAACAAAGTCACATGACTGTTCGCGCCCTATGCAACATAAAATGACAATGGCGAGAGGTATCAGATTTTTCATATATAAATGTCCCACGATGAGCTTACGTGATCTGTATTTTAAAAACTCAGCTAGGGGTTCTACGCCATGACCGTTTCTACTAAAACATTTTAACGTAGTTTCTAGAAAATTTACTATCTCTTTTTATTTTCAGGATATCGTTTTGCGCTAACTCAAATAAAAGCAGCAGTGGTTGCAATTGCCTCCAATTTTGACGTAAAAGTGAATCCGAAGACGACGCCTACATTTGAAATTGATCCGCGAAGTTTCTTATTATGTAAAAAGGGTGGAATCTGGCTAAACTTTTACAAGCGAGTTAAATAACACCACATCAACATATTTATATTATAAATCATAAATGTTATATGTTTAAAGTGGAAAATATAATATGTGAACAATAAATTAATCTTTTATTTCCTCATCAGTTACGTCAGTCAAGCAAAAGTGAATTTCAATATTGTTATTGGTGATGTACACAATCACGGTTGAATGCTCAACTGCATAATAATTTATCGTTACAACATCGCACAAAACAGTAAAATAATTATCACTGTCATGTTCTCCTTCCATTCATATTATCATTCATTTCATGATTAAAAATAGAACTATATTCTATATAGAGTAATAGTAATTATATTTCTGTAATCGATTTTTCTTTATACTTTTTCCAATATTTTTTTTATATTTAAAATTTACTGTTTATACTTTTAAATAAATAAAATGCTAATGTATTCTTTATTAGGATATTCACCAATGTTATTAGAATATACACATATTATCATAATTACATAATATATTACGAACAATCCTATGTAATCAAATATTACTTAGCTTTTTTATAGAATATAACTTATCGATGTCCTAAATCAACGAAAGGTTAATAATCGACCTCAATAAAATATTTTTTACCCTTAATATTTTCCGCATTGCAACTATCATCCTAGATACCTATATAGATAAAAATAATAGTTATTAACATTATTAGTCCGATATAATCAGCCGACTCAGTTATTTGCATATCGTGTGGCGTTCAATTTTTTTCGTAATACCATAAAGCTCTACACGGTAGTGATTTTTTTTAAGAAATACTTTATCCTTAATTTCAGGCGACTGTTATAAACCTTAACGGCCGGCGGCCGTTATAATAACAGACGCCGGCCGTTATGGACACCTTTTCACTTTTGTTTTTCGTTCGTGCGTCCATTATTTATTTATTTATTAATAAATCCAACAGGATACAAGATCCCAATTACAGGACGATCATACGATATATAAATATAAAAACGAATGAGCTGAAAAAGTAAGTACATTAATTAATTGGTGAACATAAGAAATTTAACAAGTAACTTAATCTAAAAAATATTTTGATACTATACTCTTAAATTTAAATAAGGAGTCGCCAAATATATCAATGTCAATAGTACATGATACACTGTTATATATGCTACACAGAGTTGTCTTATTGGAGATTTCAATTTATAATTAGTCCAAGCTGTTTTACAATGAAATGGTACTTTATTTCTTGAAGTACGTGATTCATGGAACGTGAAATGGTATTAGCTCAAGACTCATCAATACAGTTATTTATTAATTTGTATAAGTAGAGAGATAATTGTAAATTTCTTCTGCTACTTAATGGCACCAAGTTCACTTCAGGCAATGAAACAGAGTAATAATGGTTAAAATTAGGATATTGTCCATGTATTTTAAAATAACAATATTTGATGAATTTATGCTGGACAGACTCAATCTTAGATAATATATTTATGATATATTGGATTCCAGATTTGTAGACAATATTCTAGCTTAGAGTGGACAAATGCACAATACAAGCTTTTTAGTGTAGTTGTTTTACAGAAAGACCGACAATTTCTAATTACAAATCCACATTTTTGTAGGATGAGCTTACAGTAGTCTCATTGGCCCGTACTACGATCACGGTTTTAACTATAACGCTGTTTTAAGAAGTGGCAGATATCATTATTTAATAACAATTATAAATAATATCGAATTTATCAAAATATGATTTAAAAGCAGAACATAGTTTGTATTCAAACAAATATTTTTTAAAAAATCGATCTTCAAACATACGTGCAAAATTAAATGTTGAAATTTGAATTTGACATTTTTTAAAACAGCGTTTTAGTTAAAACCGTGATCATAGTACGGGCCAATGTGTACATTAAATGTTAGTTTTGTGTCTAATATAATCCCAAGATCCTTAAAATGAGTTACTGTCTCAAGCGAATTAGTTTCCATGTGATATGCATAAGTATAAACGTATTTTTTTAACAAAGTAACTCATTATTTTACATTTGCTGTAATTAAAGAACAATTTTGAGTTGTGGGATCATTTTAAAATGTTTAGTTCTGTTAAATCATAGTAACGGTATGGTATTATGAAAAAGTAATTACAATAGCTGTCGTTGGAAGAGGAATATACAGGGTTGTGACCGGCACAGCCGAACATAGGACTGTAACATGTAAAATCAGACTTTCCTAATTCCGTGCCTCCCTAATTATTTAAAGTAAAAAGCTTCAAATAAAAGTTGTAGAGCATAAAATTCAGCATCTGAATCAATAAACAAAATTAATTTCTTATGCCTTGTAACGGCAGAAATTTGGTATGAAAATGTCAAAAATCATCCCAAAAATTGCCAGAGAATTGAAACAAAAAATTATCATATGTTAACGATTTATCTGTCAAGCTAGGTTATTTATATTATTTGTAATTTCTGTTCAAGTGAAAAAATATCAATTTAAATTAACAAATAATTGTTAACTGGAACAGAAATTAAAAATAATACCTAATAAAAATAAATTACCGTAACATGACAGATAAATCGTTAACCATTTGTTGTTTATTTTGTTTCAATTCCATAGCTATTGCTATTTTTGAGGCTACGAGGCATAAGAAATTAATTTTGCTTATTGATTCAGATGCAGAATTTTATGCTGTACAACTTTTATTTGAAGCTTTTTTACTTAAAATAATTACGGAAGCAAGAAATAAGCAACCGGCGTAGTAAACAAATACGTGTCGACTTGTTTAATTGCAACCGGTCGCCTGATCCTTTGTATTCGATGTTATTATCGTATGGAATAGTGAAGAAAAAGGACGCCGGATTATATAAACCCCATCAGGGAAGACAGCCGGGCATTCTGACATAGACACGCATCGTGAAATGAATAGTTGGTGATATAAGTAATAGTCTACGAGAATATAGTTTTATAAATATATTGAAATAAACATTGTTTAAATAAATAATGTTCTTAGTCTTAAATTAGTGTTTATATTTGTTTAATAATAGTGTTAGGTATTTTTATTATATTTATCTTAATTATTTATCGTTTAATAAACTTTTATTTTAATTAATAATATTTCTCTGGTTTTTACACCTCACCTAAATAAATAAACGTTACAGCATATTACCGAGAGGTAAAGCCTCGAGATGAGATACAGCGCGAGGCTGTAAGGAAACTCCCACCGAAGTAAGTATACTATTTTATTCACAATCATACTCTTTGTAATTCAATAATTATCAGAAGTGAAATCTATTATTAAAGAATGAATGAGTAGGTTTACAGCGTTAACCCTATAGTACTGAAATCCATTTTTTTTGTATCTCAAAATAAACGAAATATTCTTGGTGCGGACTTTCGACGATCACCCTGTAGACTAATTACTACACCTAAGCGAAATATAGAATCGACACCAAGTAGGTAATTACAAATTTATCTATAGATAATATTTCAAGGGCTCAAAATAAAACAACCCAATTTCGTTAAATTAAACAGATAATGATAATTTTCTATAATTTTCTTGATTAAAGCAGTATATAAGTTCAATGTTAAAACAGAAATGTATTGTTTGAAGTTGTGCGAAAATTGAAAATGTATTTCATAGCAACTTTAGTTTTCTTGGTTGGAATAAGTTTGAGCTCTGCTAGACCAGCAGGTAAGGCGACGATGAATATAAAAAAATAAATGTATGCATTATAAAATTAGCTTCTCAGAACTTTTAAAAAGGTGTAAATTCATGTAATACTTATGCAAATATTTTAAAAATTATAAAAAATGTAAACATTCATTTCAATGAAATTATGCAACAAAGGAAAATAAAATGTGTGAAGAGGAGATATATGTATTTACATAACAATATTATTTAAATTTTACGAATTTTAAATATTATTTACAACCAAATTTTCAAAAATATTTTTATTCGTTGCACTGATCATATTGAAAAGATTTGCAAACTGCATTACAAAATTACTTTTATAACTTATTTATCTGATTTGGGTAATTTTGAACATGGACTTTTCAAACCATAACCGGTTTCTTGCATTCTACTATTAAATTTTATTTTTCTTACCAGATTTTATATTAATTAAAATTAGGTGTTAACAATTACTCGAAAGTTCAGTCAAACAGCATTTATTCTTACTATACCAACGTTTCGGTGCACCCTTGCACCTTCTTCAGGGTCTACTACAATTATACAACAAAAAATGTAATATATACAAAATAACATGGACATCATCACACTTACAGTAAGATCTTACAGATTGTTACAAATCATGTACACAAAATACATTCGTACAAAACATTCAGTTAATTTATTAAACATCGTACAAAAAATTCAAAGAGCGTTTGCTCTAAAAAACGACAATCGAATAATACGGAAAATAGCCGGAAATATCCTGTGTAAGGTTTTTGGTGACATCATTAATACGAACACCTATTGGTCAATGATATCACCAGTATCCGTGCACAGGATATTTCCGGCTATTTTCCGTATTATTCGGTTGTCGTTTTTTAGAGCAAATGTAACACGGTAAATGTAACCTTATTCTTATTTTCTGTATTATTATGACAAAAAAAATATTATTTCGTTTAATAATAATAGTTACAATTGTTTTAGTTCATTGTTTTATTTCAAGCCACAGTCATGGCTCACTATTCTCTTTTCGACTAGGTGTATAAAAAAGTGCCCGCCATTTTACTTTTTAAAATGTAACATATGGATTATTTTACATGATTGTAAAGCAAATTTGATGTACTTTTCAAATTTGTAAAAAAATATAGTGTTTCATTTGAAATTTCAAAGTTGATATTAATTACTAATAAACCGGAAATGGTATCTTGAATGTACATCCATCATCAAGTAGCTTACATGTTGCTGTATAAATCATGTTATATGAAAGAAATTACTAACTTAATACATAAGCGAGATATTTGGTGGGTCCACTAAAATATAACATATATATTATCTCTAAATCTAAAGAAAAAATAAAAAAATTAAATGTATTAAACTGAGAATTTAATGTTCTTTAATATGTTCTTTAATATTTGTAATAACAAAAATAATATTTAGAAGAAATACTACTTCCGGGTGTCCAATTATTATTAAAACCTTTTCAACTCTTCCCATTAATGTCCTATTAAGATCTTAAGTCTTATTTTTTTAAGAAAACGTCGTTCCACACACATCACCCTCCACGCACACACGCAACCACTATTTTTTACTAATAAATACTGTTTATTATATTCAGACCCCAAACAAGAATTCCAATCTGAATTAAATAAAGCTGTCAAACCATTGCAAGCGGACGTCCGAGCCATGGCCGAAAATGCTAACACCGCTGCGAAAGATCTCACCAGAGCTGTTGGCGAATCCACCGCCGATCTGCTCAAAGCTGGTGAAGAGTTCTTGACACCAGTAGAGAGTAAAGACCGTGCAAACATTGTTTCAACCCTTGGCCAAAGGATTGCAAACTTAGGAAGAGCTGTACAACAGAATACTAAAAGTCTTCTTCAAAGAGCAGTTACTGACATAAAACCTCTGCAAGCTAATGAAAGGTCTGCGTTCGTCAACCTAAGAGATGCAGCGCAATTGTTTGAGAATAAATATTTGACATCAGATGGACAAGAATTGCTTAAACTGGGTGTAAATTTGTTAAATATTTAATCTGTTGCTTTATAATGTATTTGCAATGGAATAAATTATAAACTTATTTAAATTATTTTTTATTGTTTTATTTATGTGGATCAATCAACTCGTAACAGTATAAGATTACAATCCAAATAATTCATATCATTACAAAATAATATACTAGAAATATGAGCTATTGGTTATTAAAAAAATCATTTTTATAATGTAAATCCCAAATAAATTCCCATACGCAAAATTATATGACTGAAAATAGATGTGTATGCTATTACTCATGAGAATGAAGTTTGCATATAAATCATTCGATTGAGTAATAGCCATTACATGCGAATAGAATACTATACTTTATCCACAATTGTCAAATAATACCATATCAGTGACATATTTGCATTGAAAAATAAGTAGAATTTTTTCACTGACAAAAGCATTTTTTTATTTCCATAGACAAATCAAATTATCGTTGTTGTTGTAACAAAATTATGAAGTGATTTGACATTCATAGTTTGGGAAAAAAGGGGTTGTTTCTGGATTTCAGCCACTTTATTTATTCAATCTCTACGTTTCGACTCCCCATGGGTCTTCTTCAGGAGATGAAAGTTGATTTAACTTTTTGATATTTGTCTTTTAGTTAAACCAAAATATAGTCAAAATGAGCTACTCATGAGAAATTATTGCATACATTATTGAACAAAAGTTCTCTGCTTATATAGGTACAAAACAGTATCGTTTTTTAAAATTTTCTTCATTTTCTTTTGCTTCGTTAAGAGTAAGGGCAATTATAGACAAGTTGGGATTTGATAATTTTTTAAACATTGCACGATATTTTATACTTTTGATAGACACATGACATAGGTATGCACTACAAACCGTCATAATACATAAAAGACAAAATTATATTGTCATGGTATTTTATTATGTTCGTACCACAGTTCGTACCGTCGTGGTACCGTAAATGCCTCTCGTAATTGACATACCGTCATTGTATCGTTATTGTACCGTCACCGTACCGTCATTATACCGCTAATGTAAATCAAGCCTAAAACTAGTAGTGACGTATGTCGAAGAGTTACAGATATGTAATTCTCTACTACACTGCCCTCTGTGCGAATGTTTATCCAGTGACGTTGACGTTTAAATCCCAATTATTAATTCACGTTTTATGTCAAGTCTCTGTTTTTGTTTCATACAAAAACATATATGTGAAGAATAAAAAACTTTGAGAAAAACATTATTAAAAAAAAAATTACAATTATTTCTTTCAGTTGAAATATCTCTATGAATACGAAATACTGTGAAGTTATCAGTAAGTAATATATCAGACGGTTTGTAAATATTAGTAAACCAAACTATAACAAAAAATCTTAAAACTAGTGTAATTTTGGCTTTTTATTACTTATAAAAAGTAATTTTGTTTGTTCTCTATGAAAGGTAGGATTTGAATTTGACACAACTATTGAATAATACTTATTCCATAGAACTGTCAATATTATTCAATTAGTAACGAGGGTCATTACTTGATAAAAATTAGTTGAATTATGGGTATATTATTTTTGACAGTTGTGGATAAAATTTATAAAATACTAATAGAATTCGTAAAAAAAACTCACAGATGTTTTAATGTCTTTTTTCTTAAATTTTATTATTATAACAAATTTTAATAAATATCTGTACCTATATTAATTTTACTCTATATTAATTCTCTTAATTTAATCAAGGTCACATACCCCATTCATAAGAAACGGAAATAAAAAAAACTGAAATATGTAATTAAAGTAGCTTTTTATAAACAACCACAAAAATTTAGAAAAAAAATCTCATATTTATTAAGTGATTTTAATTTCCATAATTATTATTTCAGGAAAACACAGCTTTTTGCATACTGTTATATAACTATTTTATCTTTTAATTAACAACTTTTTTATATTTATTCTGTTAATTATTAACAAATTTACACGCCTTGGAAATTCACAAATCAGAATAAAATGAGAAATCTATTATGCAAATAATTACCACTGGAAATTAAATAGTGTATAATAAATATTTTACTACAATAAATAATGCGGATACGGATACGCATTAAGAAAAAAAGTTTTGTTAATTATTAGAAATGCATAAATCATTTATATAATAAAAAGGGACATCTTGTAGAATTCAATAAAATAATAATAATAATAATAAAAAGTACCATATATACTATCGTAGATAAAATAAATTAAGTGAATTTTGTATTAGCGTCATTGAGCTACTATTAGTTTTTTTTTTAATTGCTTATGCTTCCTTTTTAATTACCGAGCAGGTTTTCCAAGTAAAAAATTACACCAACGTCATTAGATGATGCCTCGAAAAAAATAATTAAAGTAAAAGAAGAAAAACAACAATATATAAACTAATTAGGAATACGTATATTGATATAGAAACTAGAACTATGTCCAAGATAATGCGAGCATTGTAAGAAGTATCGAGGTTTTAATAGGTTTCCTAGTGATAAATGAAGATACCGTAGGTTTATTAGTAGGTAGTGAGTGAGGTACTACATGAAAGTAAATGAATGTTTTCTTATAAATGCAACACTATCATTAACACCTGTTATATTTTCGTAATATACTGTTGATCATGGAAATGCATTAGTTAGTGGGACATGAGAAAGTATAACGCTTATATAATATACCGGTATGTTAAAGAGTTAAAAGTTTATTTTCAGTTGATATTTTGCTCATATTTCACATTTAGCAAGAAGAAACCATATAGATAATATTTTTTTACCTCTCGCTAAGAGAAGTTATTGGATTCATGCTAAAAATCGCATATCCGGATTTTAATGATTAAGCATGTTTTAAGGTGCCTACAATCCGATTTTAATATTTTTGCGATGATATCTGTCTGTCTGTCTGTGTGTGTGTGTGTGTGTGTGTGTGTGTATGGATGTATGTGTGTGGGTAGGTTGGAAGGACGATTTCTCAAAAACTATAATACTTAATATCGGACATTACTGAGAAGAGCTGAAATCTAAATATTAATTTTTGAATTTTTTTTATCTTTTATAGATTTAGAGATAAAGAAATACAAGGTATATAATAATCTGTTGTAATAAATATCACAGCCCAAATAATGTCAGGTAAACCAATTGAAAAATTAAAATTACTGAAGATTTTTTCTGGGAAGTACATACATTATATTATTTCTTCTATTATTATTCCATGTGGTTTATTTTCCTCGACAAGTAAATTCCACACTCCTGGTGACAAATTAACGGCTAAATTCTAGAATAACGAGAATCACGAATTTTGCTTTGATGGTTATATATAGTTGCAAAACCGTTATAAACACTAAATTCCACAAAAATTAGGGCACGGAAAGCTATCCGTATAGTAACAGGCATAATATTTATAGTATTTATGGTGATTTTGGCATTTTTTCTGAAAAAAAGTAAGGTTACATGAAGCACATATTTCTATATTTAATTAGTTACTTACACTTAAATACGAATAATACTGTTTCATATAATGCATATTTGCAAAAATATGTTTAATATCCTTTCTTCGTCTTGTTTTTATTACATTTTTAATTTATAATTTTACGTTCATGTGTCAAAATATTGTCAATAAACATGAATATAGTGGACATTGAAGTTACAAACAGTGGTACGAAAACTGTTATTTTTTTCGATTCAAAACCCTGTAATACCGACATTGTTACTTTTGCCGCACTCGGCTTTTGCCAAATTGAGTTCTTTGCGTTAGGTATCGTTATTGTCTATATTTTTTTATAAAATTACAAAAAATGAGTAACGTAAGCACTCGGCTTTTGCCAAATTGAGTTCTTTGCGTTAGGTATCGTTATTGTCTATATTTTTTTATAAAATTACAAAAAATGAGTAACGTAACCACTCGGCTTTTGCCAAATTAAGTTCTTTGCGTTAGGTATCGTTATTGTCTATATTTTTTTATAAAATCACATAAAAGTGAATAACGCAACCACTCGGCTTTTGCCAAATTGAGTTCTTTGCGTTAGGTATCGTTATTGTCTATATTTTTTTATAAAATCACATAAAAGTGAATAATGCAACCACTCGGCTTTTGCCAAATTGAGTTCTTTGCGTTAGGTATCGTTATTGTCTATATTTTTTTATAAAATCACATAAAAGTGAATAACGCAACCACTCGGCTTTTGCCAAATTGAGTTCTTTGCGTTAGGTATCGTTATTGTCTATATTTTTTTATAAAATCAAATAAAAGTGAATAACGCAACCACTCGGCTTTTGCTAAATTGAGTTCTTTGCGTTAGGTATCGTTATTGTCTATATTTTTTTATAAAATCAAATAAAAGTGAATAACGCAACCACTCGGCTTTTGCCAAATTGAGTTCTTTGCGTTAGGTATCGTTATTGTCTATATTTTTTTATAAAATTACAAAAAATGAGTAACGTAACCACTCGGCTTTTGCCAAATTAAGTTCTTTGCGTTAGGTATCGTTATTGTCTATATTTTTTTATAAAATCACATAAAAGTGAATAACGCAACCACTCGGCTTTTGCCAAATTGAGTTCTTTGCGTTAGGTATCGTTATTGTCTATATTTTTTTATAAAATCACATAAAAGTGAATAATGCAACCACTCGGCTTTTGCCAAATTGAGTTCTTTGCGTTAGGTATCGTTATTGTCTATATTTTTTTATAAAATCACATAAAAGTGAATAACGCAACCACTCGGCTTTTGCCAAATTGAGTTCTTTGCGTTAGGTATCGTTATTGTCTATATTTTTTTATAAAATCAAATAAAAGTGAATAACGCAACCACTCGGCTTTTGCCAAATTGAGTTCTTTGCGTTAGGTATCGTTATTGTCTATATTTTTTTATAAAATCAAATAAAAGTGAATAACGCAACCACTCGGCTTTTGCCAAATTGAGTTCTTTGCGTTAGGTATCGTTATTGTCTATATTTTTTTATAAAATTACAAAAAATGAGTAACGTAACCACTCGGCTTTTGCCAAATTAAGTTCTTTGCGTTAGGTATCGTTATTGTCTATATTTTTTTATAAAATCACATAAAAGTGAATAACGCAACCACTCGGCTTTTGCCAAATTGAGTTCTTTGCGTTAGGTATCGTTATTGTCTATATTTTTTTATAAAATCACATAAAAGTGAATAATGCAACCACTCGGCTTTTGCCAAATTGAGTTCTTTGCGTTAGGTATCGTTATTGTCTATATTTTTTTATAAAATCACATAAAAGTGAATAACGCAACCACTCGGCTTTTGCCAAATTGAGTTCTTTGCGTTAGGTATCGTTATTGTCTATATTTTTTTATAAAATCAAATAAAAGTGAATAACGCAACCACTCGGCTTTTGCCAAATTGAGTTCTTTGCGTTAGGTATCGTTATTGTCTATATTTTTTTATAAAATCAAATAAAAGTGAATAACGCAACCACTCGGCTTTTGCCAAATTGAGTTCTTTGCGTTAGGTATCGTTATTGTCTATATTTTTTTATCAAATCACATAAAAGTGAATAACGCAACCACTCGGCTTTTGCTAAATTGAGTTCTGTGCTAACGCACAGTTACAGTGACATTAAAGTATTTTTTTAAAACATACAAATTTACAAATAAAGCCACTGTTTTAGTAACACTGGTTTACCCTATTTTACCGACTTTCAATTTGAACTATGTTCGTGTTATTTGGTTTGGTAATAATTTTAGGTTAAGTTTTATTTTAGCTAAAATATATATAGATAACAACTGTTGTACGCCATATATATGTTTTAATACGATATTTTATCGAAAAGTATACTGTGTCTTAAAAACAAGCATTTCTAGTGTTCATCCAGTGAAAAAAAAACACAACTCTACAATAGGTAAAATCTGACTTTCTTTTTACAAAAAAGTATATAAATACCTCCTTCCGTCCACACATTTTGTGCTTCCGTCCACTAATTTTGTGTTTCCTTGTTATTTTTTAGCTAAAACAACACATTGCTAAACAAAAATTGCAATTTTAAGATTCTCGTCTTTCTAGAATCCAGCCAAATTAACTATGTGAATATAGAAAATCTTGAAATTTTTAATGAAAAATTCTGACTTTGACATCTATGTACATAATTACTAATTGTCATTCTGATACTCCATATCTACTTGTCAAGGCCAACAATGTCACATAACTGCTCGCGCCCTATTGTATTTAACATACACTTCTAATTTTTCAAAATGTTTCCAATTCATTGTCGGGATGACAGTATTTTTAAAGGGTATTACAAATAACAATGACGTATGTCGTAGAGTTACAGATATCTAATTATCTACTATACTGCCCTTTGTACTAATGTTTACCCAGTGACGTTGACGTTTAAATCGAATTATTATTCCTTGGTTATTGTCAAACTCATGTTTTTGTGTTTCGCAAAAACAGATGAAGAACATAAATCTTTGAGAAAAGCATTCTTTAAAACATAAATTTTCAAATAAATTACAATTCTTTTTAAATAAATATTTCATGTTGCTCGCCTATGCATACAAAATGCAGTGACGTTATCTGCAAGTAATATTATATTAGACCTTGAATATAGTCATCTTTCGTGAACCAAACTATATCAAACCAATTGATCAAGAAATAACTTAAAAATCAATTTCTCATTTAGTGAAAGTATTATAAATTACTTTTTTATATTTTTTACTTGTTTACATAATTACTAAATACGTTCTACAAAATGGAAATTGCCAAAAAAATATACTAAAAATTACAATTTCAGTCACGGACGTACTTATAAAATTTAAGAACTTACAAAAGAACGCAAAAAAATACATTAGTATGAGGTACCTACATATGTTTATATTCAATTTACATGAGTAGAATAGCTATATCTACATACATGACGCCAAAATCATTAGCGTAGATATGAATATATTTTGAATAATCGGAAAATTGGCTAAAACCCGATACAGCACGACATTTAAAATAATGACTCCCACAATTACTTTCTTCGTCTCCTGTACGAAGTAGGACAATAATATTGCGCCTGGCTATATAAAACAACATGCGTTACAAAATTTTCGCGCGTACGCCATAGGAATGTTTTCTACAAGGCCTCCGTGAATCATTTCAGCGCGTTTTCTACAATAAGTATCTAAGTTCTAACATGGAACCGCCAGATCGAATCAAAATGTACACTTGAAAATACCTAGACTACATTCAATAAATGTTTTTTATCTTATCTTTTGAAACTGGTTAATTAAAATATGTAATTAATACGTATTAAAAACACTTTTCATCTAATAAACTGTTAATACTTAGTGTCGAACGATTAGTAGTGATATAAAAGTAGGTGAAGTGATTTAAACTTAATTTTTAAATAATAACAAATAAAATTGTTGTAGATGTTAGGAGTGAAAGTTTTGTTGTTACTTATTGGAATATTGCTTATTTCTGCGGATGATGATGAAGTAAAAATACCCATTCTTGGACCAGTTCTTGGTAAGTTTTACTATATTTTTTATAATTTTTCGTAAACAATAGTTGAAATTTAATCAAATGTTTTATAAGTGCAAGTTTTATTGTTTGAATTTTTTGATTTGGCAAATGAATTAATAAATACTAAAATATTTTTCCTAAAAGTATATTAAAAATTTGTTATCTTATTTACCGAATCGAAAATAGGTAAAAAGTGTTATTTTCTGTTAGTTGATTAAAACAATTTGTTTCTGTTTTTTTTTTGTTTAATTAGTATAACGTTATACCTAGTTATTAACGTCATTAGGCCGATTTAAAGCAAATAACGTACGCGGCTGAAGTTTGTAAACCGAGGCGATAACCGAGGTTTAAATCAGCCGAGTCCGTTATTTGCATATCGACCGTGTGGCGTTCAAAATTTTTCCTAATACCATAAAGCTCTTCATGATGGTGTGATTTTTTTAGAAATGCTAGCCTTAATTTTAGGGCGCCTGTTATAAACCTTAACGGCCGGCGTCCGTTATTATAACGGCCGCCGGCCGTTATAGACCCCTTTTCACTTTTGTTTTTTGTTCGTGCGTCCGTTATAGATTCCTTTTCACTTACGGGTGTAGTTCTGTTAAATCATAATAACGGTATACGAAAACTCCTTAAAGGGGAAATTCTTGTAAAAAAAATGCGATACATTTCTCTCTAAGTTGTTAATAATAGACAAGTTATTATATTACTTTTCTATTTCGGTGTTATGAGATTATAAAAGCACTGCAGACAAGCCGTTAAGAAGATCTATAAGCGCACTGTTTATACAATGTATTAATATATACAATGAGACAAAATTCACAACACACAATATACAAACAGTAAAAATGTGAAATTTCAATTGTTAGCGAGAAGCGCTACCAACATAAATGAAAAAAAAAAACAAGTCATATTTTTGACAAGTCGCATTTTTTAAAATCTCATTGTAATACCTCAATAGAAAAAATAAAACAGAAAACATATTTCATACCGCCTGTTAACGCATGCGTCCTTTGAACTTGAACTAGTACGTTAACAGATTGCCTTATGATACTTATTTTTACCTTCCGTGACATTTATTCAAAAAATTCAATGGTGAATTTTTACTGAATAAGCACGTTTTAGAGTCCCTAGAATACAATTTTACTATTTTTACGTTGATGTCTGTATGTATGTATATGTGTGTGTATGTGTTTGTGTGTGCGTATGTGTGTCTGTGTGTGTGACAAAAATGTCTCCTTCAATAACTCCAATACTACAATTCCAAAAATAATTAATAATAATTCTTTCATACTTCCCTTTTGTACGTCCGTATGAAGAATTGATTAGATTTTGGCTATAAATGGTAAACCAAAAGTACTTTTATTTGAAGTTCTTAACAGTTTTTTTTTAAGCATTTAGATATCATTTTTTGACATTTTACATTATCAGAAATATTAATGAGTAATGTATGCTATTACTCATGAGAATGAGCCGGATGGCGAGTCATGTATATCATTCGAGTGAGTAATAGCCATTACACGCGAATAGAATACTATACTTTATCCACAACTGTCAAATAATGGCATACTATTATAAAATCAGAAATAACCTAATAAAATTTAGAAAATTGTATGTTTACAAACATAAACATAGTTAGCGTTGATCGCTAGGTATTTGTTATAACAAAAATTTTAAACTGATTATTTAGCAATATTTTAAGCTTAAGTAGAAAATAAAACTATAAAAAATGAGAAAAATAATGTAATTTTGGCTTTTTGTGTGCAAAAAATTACTTATTAAAAGTAATTTGTTTGTACTCTTTGAAAGATAAAATTTGAATTTGGCATAACGATTGAATAATATTATTCCATCGAACTGTCAATATTATTCAATTAGAAACAGTAACGAAAGTTATTAATTGATAAAAAAAAACGGTTGAATTATGGGTATATTATTTGACAGTTGTGAATAAAGAATATTTTATTCACTCTGATTTGATTGTAAAAAAATTAAATTTCATAAATCTTCCAATCTGTGCTGTTATTAATTGACAGATGTCAGTGACAAGTACAATTTGCATAATTCGTGAAATAATTTTACTGAAAATCATTCGAGTGAGTTTCTTTTACAAGAAACTACCTTATCTGTAATTTATATAAAATACATAGAATTGACGGAAGGTTATATAATGACCACAGCAGATTTTTTAATGTACTATTTTGGATTAATTGAATTATTTCTTAATTAGTTACAGTATTTTTTTTAAAGATGTCCGATCAAGGTTATCTATATCATGAACAAATTAACAAATTGGCATACATTTATCTCTTTCCTTTGCAAAGGCTATAAGCGTGTACGATAAGGATGGATATACCACATTTGTCTTTCAAAAATTCATATTGCTTCGACTAAGTTAAGACATTCCACTTTAAAACGATGCTCGTTATTGATAATACTTTCGCTGTAACGTAAGTTTATTTATTAATTCAGATACATTACCTTAATTCATAGCCGTACGAATAACGTTATTTTCTGTCAGTATCACTGACACTGACATTGTGTCAGTATCTTATTTTTCACATATTTGGTTTTAAATTTGCTAATAAACTTACCAGTTGACTTATTTTTGAATTTTGAATGCTTTTATTGTAACATATATTTTTATAATAATGAAATAACAGTAGTATCTTATGTACCCTCATGAAAACTAAGCAAACGACACTACTGAATTTATCAGAATGGGCGGAGCAAAGATCTGAATTCATACAATTCGTAGATAACCTTGATCGGACATCTTTCAAATTTTTTACTGTATATTGCTTTATATAAAAAACTATACGCCAGTTTCATAACAACTTCAAATTAGATTATATTTTTCATATAATGTTATGAATTATTCTACTTTAGATATGATTATGATTTGATTAATATCTAATCAATTTTATTTTTAAAACGATTAATGTATTTTTAATACATTTATTTTTATAAATTTGAAAAAGAACTAATATTATTCAAGAAAATCTAACTATCTCAGATTAATTTTTTTACAAAACTAATAAATATTCTTCATTTAATATAATTTATTAAAGATTAATAGCATATTATGAAAGATAATTGTTGCACTTTTTCCTGCAAACCTACATATTTTAAATGATTACAGTATTTTTATGATTGCATTGCCTCGTCACATACCAGAGTCTAGAGAAAATTCCAATTAATTACAAATTTTACAGCATCGTTGTTTATCTTAGCATTACGAATCATTTTATTTATTTCATTGCATAAGTCATCATGTTCAGAGTTCATAAAATGCTATTCGATTCACACACCGGAACTTATTTCTATTTATAAAATTGTTATCTAATTTGGTATTCAATATTTATGGTATGGTGCGCTATCATCTATTTGAAGTAACAATTTTTATCGCAAGTTTTGATAAAGAAATTAAAATATTATCATAGCAAGAATCTAATAGTAAACGCAATAATTTAAAAAAAAATCTATTTAGAAAATTAATATTTACTATGTAAAATATTTATTTTGACAATCATTATTCTAACACTGACGTGATAAAACATAATGCTTTTGTTCGTCTCTTGTTTCTATCGATGCTTGTAACTTACTAATAATACCCAAGAAAAAATAATAACAAAATATCTAACTTACTTTCATTGTTTTTCGGCTACTGACACCCCAAACGAAACACTACCCTTCACACACGCACAAAAACAAAACCTTTTAAAATGTCAATCGTTTACAACACATAGACTGCCATATTTTTTTACAATATTTCCTCAAACAAATTAATAACTGATGCCAATAGAGTATAGCTAAAACTTGTTTGGATTCGACTTGTTAAATACAGTTTTCAATATATAGTTTATACATAAAGGTTTCAATATTTATAGCATTGGCAACACTTATACAAAATCTTATAAAAATATAAATAATGCTTATTGATTCGTCGATTCAAAAAATCAATACTTTGTTTAACAAAATTTGGAAGAGGTGGGGTTTATGAAAATTAAACGAAATTATTTTCAATTACGCTTTGCATTAAATATTAATCATAAATTAATAATAATAATAATAAATGTATAAAAACCAAACTGTTATTTGCCAATTTAAATTATTTAGAATTGAAATCAAATAAAATTTATTTAAATTTCAATTTTATTTTTCTCAATATTTTTGTTATGTAAGGATATAAAATGATTAC
Organism: Harpalus rufipes; assembly: GCA_951394225.1. Lineage (NCBI taxonomy): Eukaryota > Metazoa > Arthropoda > Insecta > Coleoptera > Carabidae > Harpalus > Harpalus rufipes. The sequence goes on along the minus strand of OX596283.1, from coordinate 19,782,042 downwards.
ATGGTTGAATTTATAAAAAAAAAAATCTGATGTGGCTAGCACAATACCTTCCGTCAATCCTGTGTATTATGTATAAATTCCATACATAAATTTTCTTGCAAAAGATTCTCAATTTCCAGTAAAATTATTTCATAAACAAACTATGCAAATTGCACTTGACACTGACATATTCTTCTTTAACGTTTATGTATCAAAGGATGATCGGTTAAGTGTATGCTAGGCACTAGCATACACTTAACCGAAGCAGGCACTGCTTTGATAAATGGAAGCGAATGTTGGACATGCCCGGAAAAGCATAAAAAGAGACTGCCGTGGAAATGAGTTATTTACGTGGTGTATGTGGGTAAGACGGGATCGCGTGAGGAATAATTTGGTATATGAAGAATGTATGGTTAGGAACAATATGTTATTAAGAGAGTTAGTGTGAGTCAGTTGAGATGGTTTGGGCATGTGGAGAGAATGGCGAGTGAACTGCTTATTAAGCGTATATATCTTGGTGAAGTTAAGGGTTTTCGATTGGGTGGCCCACCAGTGTTTAAGTGGATGGATGTGGTTGGTAGGGTGCTTAAAGAGAGAAAGTTTCCAAGTGGGAAGAGAAGAATGCGATTATAAGTGTGGCCGAGGCGAAAGAAGTGTGCTTAGACAGGAATGTTTGGTGAAAGATGATTGTAATCCGGATGCGGTATTTCGCTATCGAAAATCGGTCACTTTAATTTGTTAAGAATAAGGGCCCCCATATCTGCTCGCTCCCTATTGTCTTTAACATTTCTTGTATACCTACACTCTACACCAAAAATTTTACTTACATCTATTCTTTATATTTAGATTTTTTAATTTTAAATTCATTCTCTCAAGAAATTTTGTCCTCTTCTAATTTTTCGAAATTCATTATCGAGATTGACAGTATTTCTGAAGGGTAATATACAAATAATTTTAAATACTTAACTATTAATACAATAAGAAATAATATAATGTATGTATTTCCCATTATATTTATTTATCTCTAAATCTATAAAAGATATAATAAAATATTTATATGCATCAGATAGAGAATTTTCTCTTCTTTAATACTAGAAAGAACAAAAATTGTCAAAAAATAATATTTAGAAGTTTTTTTTTAATTACTACCAAAACCTTTTCAGCTCTTTCCAGTAATGTCCGATTGAGCAATACGTAGTTAAACAGATTAAGTATTATACTTTTTTTGGGCATGGACGGGAAAGCATAAAAAGAGAGTGACTGCCGTGGAAATGAGGTATTTACGTGGTGTATGTGGGTATGTAAGACGGAATCGCGTGAGGAATAATTTGATATATGAAGAATGTATGGTTAGGAACAATGTTATGAGTCAGTTGAGATGGTAAGTAAGGGTTTTCGATTTTGTGGCCGACCAGCGTTTAAGTGGATGGATGTGGTTGGCATGGTGCTTAAAGAGAGAAAGTTTCCAAGTGGGAAGAGAAGAATGTATGAATGCGATTATGAGTGTGACCGAGGCGAAAAAAGTGTGATTAGACAGGAATGTGTGGCGAAGGATGATTGTTTCATAGCTATTATTGTGATCCGGATGCTGTATTTCGCTACCAAAAATCGGTCACTTTAATATGTTAAGAGTGAGGATTGTTATTCTTTATTGCGTTATTTTATGTATGTATAAAATTTTCTCATTCTACCATAATTATAATTGTAATATATTAATATAATTTTCTTTTATCTAGGTGCAGTAGAAGGTGCATTTAACTCGGCTGCAGATGCAGTAGGAGAAGGAGAACAAATTGTTCGAAGAGGCCTTATAGCAGATTATGTACGAAAAGCTCTTAACAGATTCAAAGAATTAATGGTAAACAACATAGAATTATTAGGGCTTCCGAGATTAGAACCTTTAGACATTGAACACATTGACATAGACATTAAACATGAAATTGGAGTGTAAGAATAAATTTCAGGGAAGTTAAGATTAGTTTTTATTTTTTAAATTATATTTAGATTTAACGGTACGTTGGACAATGTAAGAATACACAATTTATCAACTTTTGAAACAAGAGCAGTTACTGTTCATGGATTTGCCGCTTTCGACATCGATTTGAATTTATTTTTCAAAAGTTTGGTTATATACGGAGATTATGATATTAAGGCTCTTGTTGGCGACCTATTCAATGTTTTCGGCACAGGACCATTCGAGTATGTTTTCCATTTTAAAATAAATATTATTTTTAATCCGATAAATTTACAGGCTTATTCTCCATGATGTAAATACATTTGTAAATCTGAAAAAGCTTCGTCTTTCTGGAAAAAATTTCCAATTTAGGGATATTCATCTAAATGTTACATTAGGAAATATGACGGTGAGAAATGACAATTTGAACAAAAGATCAGTATTATAATTAATAATATTCTAGAGCAATTTTACTAATTTGATGGGTGGTGGCGAACCCGAAAAATTATTTAACAAAGTTATAGAACAACTTGCACCTGAAGCAGTAGAAGTTTTATGGCCTGAAATTGAACCAATTGTTTCATCAAAAATGAAAGAAGTAAGTAGTATAACGTCATTAATAACAAATATAATAAGTCACAGGCTTTTCTTTATCACTGCTTTTATTAACCAATTTACTAACATGCACTAATTATTTTAGGCTGGAAATCAAATGCTTTCTGAAGTAACATTGTTGGAGTTAATTAATCTTTTTCTGGGAAAGTTATAATAATACTTAATAGTAATGTAGATAAAAATGTAGAAAATCATAAATTGTACTTTTAATACACATATGCCAAATATACAAACGCACTAAACGCAGCACAGGTGTCTCATTTACCATGTTTTTTTTTTAATATTGGCAAGTATTGCAAAGCGATATGACATCTGGTGGCAAAATAATGAACTACAGGTTGACTTGTTATTAAAGTATGTAATATTAGAAATTTGTTAAATATTATACGTATTTGTGTATCTAAATTGACATATATATTGTAATATGAGTAACAATTATTGCTGCACATTGTGACGTTAGAAAGGCAATAAATTATGTTATCACGAATTCCCGCGTAAACGAAAAGTTCCTGTTTATATTAAAAATATGCTTAACAAGATGAAAAAAAGATAATAATACAGTACGTGGATCAGAAAATTATAAATTAATATATCCGTCTTGTATACTTTGATGATTTATTCATTATATTTCAAAGAAAACATTGTTTCAAAACGAGGTTAGTTTTATAAATGTTCACAAAAATATCATTTAAGTTATCTTCACTCACGAATACATCCTATACTAATGTTCACAAGTGAATAAGAAATATAATCAAGAAATTTTGCTATTTTAATTTACCCTTAATGGATAATATAAAACTTACTATAAAATAATATAAAAAGAAAATTAAATATACTGTACTGTAGTACTATGAAAAATACAATTCTATAAATTGTGTTTGCCCATTTGACAATAGGTTAACGTCATATCTCGTTCGACCTGTAGTTCAAAACTTGCAACCTCAGCGCGGCGATCTTAAAAATACATGCCAATATTTCGATCTTCTTTTGTTTCTAAGCTACAGGCAGAATCTTGTTTTTCGCTCATTTTGAAAATATATCCTAGTTATTATGATAGAGAAAATTTGTTCAGACAAATTTTGTACCGTTTTTTACGTATATTGAAAATAGTCTTTTTACTTATTTTATAAGTTTTTCAACAAGTTTACATGGCTAGGTATGAAACGCCATAATGTTTATACATGGCCCTGTTCATTTCTTGTTTCTTTCAGTTTCATAACTCAGCCATGAAGTTAGCGCAGATGAATGTCGCGCGCTCACAATTTAAAAAGTACACTCCGCTGTACATTTTTTTAAATAAAATACTAACAATAACACTACTCCAATTCAATAAATAATTTTCATGTATATTTTGTAGGAGTGTACTATTTAAATTGCGAGCGCGCCAACTTCATGGTCAAGATTTGAACGTTAGGAAACTGGACGAAACAAGAAATGATTGGGGCGATGTATGAACATTAGGACGATGTATGTGTTCCCGTTTACATTCTTTTGTTTTAAACATGTATTATTAATTGTTGGGAGTAAAAAAAAAAAAAATTATTAAGAAACAAATTATAGAGCATTATTACTTTATTTTATTCCTATATCTATTAATTATTCTCTTAAAATTATTCTTGATTAACTTTTTTCACTTTAGAAAATTATATTTATCCAAACAAACTATTTTTCTTTTTCAAATTAGCGAAAAACGACTTTTGCGTGTATCTTAAAAACAAATGAAGATAGAAAATTCCTGTGGCGACTATCATACTTCTCCCTGAAAGTGTAAACGGTTTTGCTCTATCGTTATCGTTAATATTACCCGAGAAACTTTAAAAAATATCTAAAATAAAATGTTTCTTAGTATCTTAATATATAAAAAAAGTTTATTTTAGTACATTTGGTAACTATTAATAAAACATTTTACTTACAAAAGATAAAAATTCTCAAATAGTGAAAGGAACAAGATTATCACAAAATAATTTTATAAATGGAGCATACACTTTTCATAATTATACTTTCTAATTATTTATAAACAACATGCATGCAGAACACTTGCTTTTACAAACAGAAGCATGTAAAGTAAGTTAATACATATTGATTACATTGTAATAACTTAATATGTAAATAAAGATTCAGATTATTTTTTTACGTACGTATTTTTAAAAATATATTTTTTTCAGATCATCAGATTCAGTTTAATACCAAACAAATTCCGACGATTCACTGATGGACTTCAGATAAATTTATCACCAATAACAAGTTTATTTGGGTTTAATGCTAGATTTCATTTCAATTAATTTTAATTTGCTTTAATCTCATGAAAACAGTATTAAAATGTTAGAATGAATCTTGAATGTTATTTACTTGTTAGGTAGTCAACAAATTCTCTATTTAAAATTTACGCTCGTACTTATAGTTATATCAATGGGGTCATTTTAAAAAATTGTTCTTGTTATAAAATCGTGAAATCCGTCTACTTTAATAAATATAGTAATATAAAATAAAATTCGTGACGTCACGGTTTGTTACACAAAGACATCCATCTCACACACGCACACATTTACGGTCCATGTGGTTTCCGTTTGCCGTTGTGAACAAACTAACCTAAAATTGTGACAGGTGACAGCAGAGTTAAGAGTAAAGGTATGTAAATAAAACATTTATTAAAATAAACATCAAAAGTTGTATGAAATATGTTTTTAGTTAATATGTAGAACTTTACTACCGCATCCGCTAAGCCGTGACGTCAGCGTCCAAATATTTGAAATTAAACTTTTAAAAAATCATCTCTGATTCTAAAGACTTGTGAAGTGTAAAACATAGGCCTACATATTTAATTTGACCTATTGTCAAGAAAAAAAAATTAGAAAGTGAAATGACCCCATTAGAAGATTATGAGCATTACCAGAATTTTATTCAATAATTTAATTATGAATTCTTATCATTCAAATTGAAATTAATTATATGTACTAAATGCAAAAATACTATCTAAAATGAATTCTAATGAATTAGTGAAATTGTTATACACATATATGAGTAGAATAATAAACATTCCATCCTACAATTCATCATGACTTTGATGTTTCAGTTGAGATAACAATGTTTTTACCCTGTCTATAATATAATGAGAGTTTTGGCTATCGATTTCGTATTTTACAGAGGAAGAAACGTATAACATGACTGTGGGATAACTATGAACATGTTCATGATCACAAAGTCTTCGTTGGGCTTCACAATTTACTTTTCCGCTTCTTACATAACCTTCCAGTCTCTAAAATATATGTCAATTTGAAAAAAATGTACAAATTCTAATGGGGTAGTTACGAAATGTTAAAATTTAATAAAATTCTTATTTATTTACAATATATGACTCATAATAAGATATATACTGTAATAAAATTCGCCATTTATTCTGTAAATATTTCAAAAAGTTATTTGAAATATTACATGATTCAAATCGACCTCTTCTCTGTGACCTCACGCTTACATACTTAAAACCGCAAATGTCGCTAATGTCGTTTTTTACAGCAATGGAATGTGACATGTCAAAGTGACAGTTGATGGTGATACTGACGCCGTGGACATAACCTTGTTTCTATTTATTTTTAGGCACTTATTCTATCTTTCTCGTAAGTAAAAAAATATACATGATTATGGATCGTCTTTTAAATAAAATAACAAACAAATTCCCCTTACTCCGCAAGACACACGTCGCAAAATATCTTTGTCATACTTTGAGCAGCACGTCGGAACTAAGTTGCAACGGAAGCGGCAAGGGTAACGTCACAGTTGCGGGAATAGATATGTCCGGTATTTTCAGTAATTTTTTTCTCATTTAAAAACAAAAATTGTACAAAATAAAAAATATGGAAAATTTAAATTTAAAAATACTTGCTTCTAATACAAAATGCAAAAACGCGAAACTACCCCATTCATTAAAATTAATAAAAATATTAATTTACCTGAGCAACAGTAACGAAATCAGGTTCGAACCTATGACAATGTGCACACCACGGAGCATAAAAATCAATCAACCAAGTTTCATCGCCATTAATTGCTTCTTGAAATTCATTTATATTTAATTCCATGACTGGTGATGGCAAGAAACCAAGAAGCCAGCGTTTTAAAGAAGTGGAATCACGATGACCGTTATACATGCTACACAAAATAAAATAATTTGCAATTTTACATACAGGATGTATAAATAAGTACATTAAATTTAACCAGTGATAGAACTCGTCGATTGCAACAATATTTCTTAATAACTTTTTCTTGTAACCTTCTAGATATTGAGTTAAAATCTTCAAAGTTTTGTTACATACTTCATTACCCGCCTATGGTTGAATTCAAAATGGACGGAATTATTGCCGTTGTGACTGCGACAGAATACAATGAACAACACAAAAGAAAGGTTAGAAACTGGTGAATAGATTGATCGATACTCCAGATGGTGAAACTATACACAAATCGGGAAAGATAAGAGAAAGAATAGAATACCTCGACTAAGGTAACAAAAAAATCATACGTCAAATTTTTATGTTACAAGTTGGACAATCCAAAAATTGTACGACATTTATAGGAAGCAGTTGACCAAGAACAACTCTACAATTAACGGAACAAGAAAACGCATAAAAATGATTAAAATTAATGCAGGCCTAAATGAAATCACAATCAATGTTCAAAATGGCCACCTTCATTTAAATACACCCTGAAGGCGTCGATGAAATGATGTAACTATTGTTCTTTGAATATCCTACAAATTGTCATATGACATTTTGTGTTGTAGTGCTTCGAGTACAAAACCTGGCTGAGAATCAACACTTATTTTATTATTTATATATTACGGTCGAAATAAATTTGCTGGGCTTTGGCAGCGTTTCTCTGAGCTTTACCATAGGCCAGCACAATGTCTGTATACTCACTATCCGTAAAGGCAAGCATATTTACTGATTATAACTTTTATAATAATTATTAGTCGATTTATTTGTCAAAACAAGTGTTTCATTGTTATTGCCACTGGGTTAAATGATTATGATAATACCTAAACGCCTCGTTAATTTATGGGCAGGTAAAAATGCTAAAAAAATTGAGATTTCGAAAAAAGGTATTAAGAAATATTGTTGCTCTCGACTGGTTAAATTTAATGTACTTATTTCTGTATATTATTTTCAATAACTTACGCAACAGTGTTAAGTCCTTCACTTCCTAAAGGATACAACCGTATGGTGGGATAGCCACGAACATTTTGAGAAAGACATAAATCTGGTTCAATCTCACAGTCCACTTGGGCTACGCGAACTTGAGGAAGATGTGTTACCTAAGAAGAATATTAAACAATGTTCATTTAATAAAAATGCAAACTGCAAAAGAAAATTGCGAATTTCTAAGAAACAAACATAATAAAAATATTACAAAGTTACGTCATGTTTCACCAGTTTACAACTTCTGAGTCAACTTCAATGAAGCCATCGACAAACACAACAAGTAACCACAGACGCGTTCCGCACTATTTGGTGCTTACCAGTGAAGCCTTGACTGAGAGATAGGAATATCATTGTTGCATAAGTCTATCTCACTCAATTTTCCAAGTCTTGATTTTGCACATGCACGTAATATTTGAATCCTATTGGCTAACGACGATATCCAAGTTCTGATTATTGAAGACTAGCGCAAACTTTAAATTTAAATTTGAGAAATTAAGTAATGTACCTACTATTTATTTTATCGAACATAAATATTAGTAATAATAACAATGAAATATTCTAGTGCTAAATTTGAATTAAATAATTTATTTTCTTGTCGTGTAAAAATAATAGGAATTCAATCTGGTTAAGATTAATTTATGTTGGTGAAGGTAAAGAATAATAGAAATAATTTATAAAATATTTATTGATTTCTAAATAACACAATTTTGTTAAACTTATTTTTGATATAATCGTCTTTCTCCGAGAGTAACTTAGTCTCATGATAGAATAAGCTTTTCTTTTTATTTTTATTGTGAGAGATTTGCGAAGTAAACGTAAAAAGAATACACGATAACACTTAAACTCGTTTATTTAAATCGCCGAACATACATTGACATTTTTACTTATTGAAAAAAAAAAGGAAGTAAGTGCTCAGCCAACTATATGTCGATAATATAGGAGAGCGTCCTTTCGCTGAATATCATCATTATACTTCACACCCCCTCTCGAAAGGTAGTCTCGACGATAAAAATTCAGAAACAATCAAAAGAAAAACACAAAGCCGTAAAATGCTTAATCTTGCATTCCCAATCCTATTATGCAATTCTCGTGTTTAACTGTTACTAAGCCTTTAGTCAAAATGTCAGCTATAGTCAAATTTTTTGACTCTGTCGGGTACAGTAATAAAACTATAAATGAACTATAAATATCGCAATTATGATAAAGCGGCATATCCTTTACTTTCTGTAGTATAATACTGTTTGGCTTCGGCCCATATTTTTGAGCCGCTCTATTCATTTATGTTAAAGGACTGTCAGGCTATTTTCCTATACATACCTGGTAGACGTTTGATTCAATGCATGAATAGAGCGGCTCAAAAATATGGGCCGATGCCAAACAGTATTATACTGCAGAAAGTAAAGGATATGCCGCTTTATCATAATTGCGATATTTATAGTTCATTTATAGTTTTATTACTGTACCCGACAGAGTCAAAAAAATTGACTATATCATCTTATCAGTTGGCAGATACTTGATCATTATCTCGCCCAGATGAATTGCTTCTCTTGTGAAGTGATAGCGAATCTCGATATGCTTCGCTTTTCCATGCATCACTGGATCCTTGGCGATGTAAGCTGCCCCCTGATTGTCGTTGTAGACGGTGATTGCCCTCTGCTTGCCAACAATCTCCGTCAAGAACCTTCTCAAATGCACCGTTTCCTTCGCTGCTCCTGACAGTGCGATGTATTCCGCCTCAGCTGTAGACATTGCCACGCATTTTTGCTTGCGTGAAATTCAACTTATTGCTGCGTTTCCAAGTGTAAAAACGTAGCCTGAGTAAGAATGTCTGTCATCGATATTCGCTGCCCAGTCAGCATCAGCAAATCCAATCAACGGTTTCCCCGTCTTCTTAAAAATGAGCTTTTTGGATTTCGTGCCCTGTAAGTATCTTAGCACTCTTTTTGCTGTAGTCCAATGTTCACGACCATAGTTGTCGTTGAACTGCCCCAACAAGCTCACTGCATGGGCGATGTCCGGTCGAGTGGAAACAGCCAAGTACATTAACGCGCCCACCAGGTTTCTATAAGGAATTTTCTTCATTTCTTCGTGCTCATCGTCTGTAGTTGGACATAATTCCTTGGTTAACTTCACGTTTGTACTCAACGGCGTTGACACTGGTTTGCAATCCGACATCTTATACTTCTCTAAAATTTCTTCAATATATTTTTCTTGATCCATTGACACGTTGCCGTCTTCTTGAGCGAATCTCACTCTAAGACAATAATGGATCCTGCCCAGATCTTTCATCTCGAAAGCGGCTGACAGCTTCTTCTTTGTCTCGTTCATTTTCTGAATGTTATTCGATGCTAAGATCACATCGTCAACATAAACTGCCAAGATGACAATTTTCTCTCCTTCTCTCTGGATGTACACGCAATGATCCGATTGCAGCTGCTGAAAATTTATTATTTTCAGTGTTTCGTCAAGTTTGGTAAACCAACTGCGTCCGGATTGTTTTAATCCATACAACGCCTTTTTCAGTTTTAAAACTTTCGTTTTCGGAATTCGTCGTAATTCCGCATCTGTTAAGATGCTTGACAGCTCTTCTGGTATCTCCATATAAAGATCTTCATCCAATACACCATTCAAATATGCGCTTACGAAATCCAGCTGATGAACCTCCAATCCCATTTCGACGGCTAATCCCATGATCAATCGAATCGACTCAACTCGAGCGACTGGCGCAAAAGTTTCAGAAAAATCTACATATTTTCGTTGTGTGAAACCTTTTGCAACGAGTCGAGCTTTCCGTCGTTCAACCGATCCATCTGCGTTTAGCTTTGTGCGAAAGACCCATCGACATCCAATCACGTTGGTTTCTTTTGGTCGATCGACAACGCTCCAAGTTTTATTCTTCATGAGCGCGTCATATTCAGTTCTCATGGCGGCTTTCCAATCCTCTGCGAATTCTGTTTGTAGCGCCGCTGTCGCACTTACGGGATCTTCGCTGGCCAATCCAGCAATTTCGTTTTCATCTTTGACGTTTTCTTTGACATTATCTTGATCGTTGTCACGTCCTTTTTTGATAGTTACAGCTTGCATTTGGGAATTTTTCTTCGGTCTCCCCGGTTTCCCAGTTCGGATAGTTATCTTCGGCCCTGGTTTTGGTACAAAGCCCAACGTCTCTGAATCGCTCGAATCCGAGAACTGTTCCGCTGTATTTTTACTGGAGTTCGACTTAACTTTGATTGCGTCCCTGTTGTGGACATCATCATCTAAGTCATCACTGGCTGACTCGTCGTTGATCTTTTGTTGATTTTTGATGTTCTCCTCCTGGTGCTCTTCTTGTTGCGGTACAACTTGCTTTTCGCTAAGTCCAAGATGCAGCAGGATATTCTTGTCAACAAAATCTTCCCATTTGCTATCGTTCTGAAAAATATTCATAAAGGATGCATCGCGGCTTTTTAAAACTCTTCGAGCTTTCGGGTCCCAAAATCGATATGCTTTGGACGTATCAGAGTACCCAATAAACGTGCACCGTTTCGTTTTAGAATCAAATTTACCGCACTTGCCTGTCTTGTCAAGCACATGCGCCACTTGACCGAACGTTCTGAAATGACTTACCGTCGGAATCTTTCCAGTCCACATGGTATACGGTAGGTTTCCTCCAATAGCGCTGTTTGGGCTTCGGTTGCGAATATAATCAGCCGTAAATACTGCCTCTGCCCAAAATCTTACGGAAAGACCAGATTGTATAAGCATACATCTTGCCATTTCTATCAGGGTTCGGTTGGAGCGCTCGGCAACGCCGTTCTGCTCCGGTGTGTATTCAGCAGACAGCTGATGCACGATTCCTTCATCTTTCATGAAATTTTTATATTACGCACACCTCACACTTTTGTGATTTCTCGTCGCAACTTATATTCGCGCTGTGCACTTTTCCAGTCTGAACTAACTTTTTCAGGTCCGCAAAGTTCAAATGTCCGTATTTTTCATGTAAACTTTGCCACGAATTGTTCGTACCGATCGTAACATTCGCACACTCTAAAGTCTCCGGCACCAAATACAATCCATTTTCACATTTTGCCACCATCACGGTTTCCCCGTTTTTATTCACGACGATAGCATCTGTTTTCCGAAAAGTCACTTCGAAACCTTTATTTGCCATTTTTCCTACCGATAATAAATTTGTTCTCAAGTCCGGTACGAACAACGTGTCTGACAATTTCGCGGTTATTTCGTTACTGACGTTAACGCGCACGGTAGCCTTCCCCTCGATTCGTGTTGAATTGCCTTTACTTGCGAGATTCACTGAGTTGGGTCCGTCTTGGTTATACATGTCGATGAACTTCTCCTTGCTCTGGCACATATGCGAAATTGCCCCAGAATCAAGGCACCACACGCTTTTATCGCTCGATGAGATACTTAACGCAATTTCTGCTGGTGTGTTTGTACAAATACGAGCATATTCATACGCACTCATCACGGTTTCCGCGCGATCTGATGACTCGTTTTTCTTTTTCATAACTCGATTCTCATTGTGTTTTCCGCAATTTTTCGCATAATGTCCAAATTGTTTACACTTAAAACACCGCACCTTTAAAATGTCAAATTGTTTTGTCTTTCCTTTTCGGCCCCCTTTATTACACGACACAAACATAGCATTATTCGTCAAATTTCCGTCGCTTCGTCGCTTTCGCGACTCATATTCCTCAATCATTTTCTTTAAGGGATTCGGGAGGGAGGAGCTTGTCCTTTGCTTCGATTGCCACCCGAAATGACTCATAGCAGTCCGGTATGCTATACAGAAGAATTATTGAAATGAGATCTGGATCGATCTTCAAATCCATGTCTTCCAGCTTCCCCACAATGTCGAAGAAATCAGCAACGTGCGTGCGCATATCTTCTCCATCCTCCATTTTCTGGTGAATGAGTCGCATTAATAGCATAGCTTTTCTTGCTGGTCCTTGTGATTCGTACGTCGTTTTGAGCTTCTCCCAGATTTCCTTGGAAGTTTCGCAATTCTTTATGTTTTTCAGCTCTTCGGGGGATATTGTCAGTATCAAGTCCGCCATTGCTTTGGAATCCACTGCATTCCATGTTTCAATCATCGCATTTACTGCTGCAGTAGCGGTTGCATCCGCCCCTTTAACGGGTGGTTCGGGTTTCGCTTTTGTCCCAGACACATATCCCCACAAGTCACTTTTCACAAGAACTGACTTCGCTTGTATTTTCCAAGTGTCATAATTGTTTTTATTTAAAGGTTCAATTTTTACACTGGCGAGACTCATTTTCCTTTTCAGAAAAGAACAAGACAAGTTTATCGTTATACACTGGCCAACACTCGCGAGATTTTTAGGACATGCAAATTTCACGTTCGAATTAAAGTCACTATAATATTGTAGAGCCGAGTCACGTATTCCGCGTAATCATCTCTGGGCCCCATAACCTGTGCGAGATTTGCGAAGTAAACGTAAAAAGAATACACGATAACACTTAAACTCGTTTATTTAAATCGTCGAACATACATTGACATTTTTACTTATTGAAAAAAAAAAGGAAGTAAGTGCTCAGCCAACTATATGTCGATAATATAGGAGAGCGTCCTTTCGCTGAATATCATCATTATACTTCACATTTATATATGTATTATCTTTCCTTTATATTTTTTTTTTCATATGTGCAATATGTGCTTGCAGAAAAGTTGCGTGTACATATTACTCGTATATATATGTACGAAAAATACATTTATATTTTAAAAGCGAAAAAATGCTTTCTTCATAAATTTTTGATTGTTGGAAATGAATGACCTGTTTAATAATTTTAAAAATGTGTATACTGTAACGTGCGTTCCTGACTTAAGAATATGCGAGCGCCGCCACTGGCAGAATATTCTCGAGCGATGAGGTAATCCCCGGCGAGGGAAAAACCCATACGTCTAGACGTGTTAATTATACCGGTGGCGTGATTCCTTGTATTCGATGTCATTGTCGCGTCGGAAAGTTTGAGAAGGACATCGCGCTATATAAACCCGTCGCCAAAGCCAGCGAAACAGTCTGCTATACAGAAGCAACGAGCAATGAACAATTGGTGATATAAATAAACAGTCTACGAGTGCTGAACATAAATAAATGTAGTTATATAAATATGTAAATAAATAATCTTAGTGTTTAAGTATTTAATGATATTCTTAGTCTTAAATTAGTGTTTATAATTGTTTAACCATAGTGTTAGTTATTTTTACTATCTTTTTAATATTTATCCTAATTATTTATCGTTTAATAAACGTATTATTTTAATTAATAATATTTTTTTTTTATTTTTACACTTCACCTATATAAATAAACGTTACAATACTTATTCATTTGTATTCGTAGAACCGATTAACATTATTGCTATATTCATATTTGTATTCATTTTGTTTAATTTCTTAAAAAAGTCATAATTCTTCAATTTTCAATAAAAAGTTCAAAATTTAAAAAAATCTATTTATATGGTTATATATACTATTCAACTTGGTGATTCCAAATTTAAAAAACCGCATGTCGATATCTCTTTTCATTCTCGAGATATTTGCCCCTAAAGTTTTGTCTAAAAATACCCATTTTTGGGCTGTACCCCAAAAATGGGTCAATATACAGACTTGGGAGTAAAACCATTCGATTCTACGGAAAAAATTACATAAGTAACTCAATTTTCATAATTTTTGAACAATAGATACAATCTCGAGAGTTAAATAAATGATAATGGCCAAAATCGTACGATTTTTTCAGATTTTGGCCATTTTCAGTTATTTTGCTTTAAAAGTTATATTTATTGTTCAAAAATTATGACAGTTGGTATACTTATGTAATTTTTCCCGAGAAATCGAATAGTTTTACTCCCAAGTCTGTATATATATATATAACCATATAAATTAGATTTTTTAAAAATTTGAACTTTTTTTTTGAAAATTGAAGAATTATAATTTTTTAAGAAATTAAACAAAATGAGTAAAAATACGAATATGGCAGTAATGTTAATCGATTCTACGCATACAAATGAATAAGTATGCATATTTTTACAATTATTAAACAGCCCATTTATTTCTTACAATCAAAAATTTGTGTACTTGTATGTGGATCATTGACCTCTATACACAAAATGGACCGGCGACTCCCATACCTTTATAATGGCAGGGGCTGTATCCACTTAACTGTCATGGTGGGACTGTTATCTCTTTCTAACAGTAACAAGTGCATGTGTTAGCTAGTACCAGTTCAACAAATTGACGATGAAAAAGAAAAAAGTACATACTGTTAAGTTTGGCATCATCTTGGCTTGACATTATTTGTCATTTTCATTTGTGCAACGTGCTTGGTGATTCAATTTTACGCCCATTCGATTTATGTTTAAATACATTTACGCATTTGATACATGGTTCAAATATGATTGGTCCATCTATACACAAATGTTAGAGAGACAGAGATCCCACCAGGTGGATAAATGCAAGTTATTCAAGACGCCGGTCCATTTTGTATATAAAGGTCAATGGTGTGGATGTTGAAACGACTTAAGACCTGTTTAACTATGTAATATGTAAAATATTCTTTCATTTTTACGATTTATATATTTTTATAATAATAACAGTATTATCTTATGTACCCTCATAAAAACTAAGTAAACGATTCTACTGATTTGACAGAATGGGCGGAGCTAAAATCTTAATTCATACAATTCGAAAATGACCTTGATCGAATTTTTTTTACTGTACTATACAATTAAGGTAAAGTACAGTAATTTTTTTTAAAGATGTCCGAATAATGTCATCTGTATTATGAACGTTTTAACAAAATGGCATTCATTTATCTCTTTCCTTTACAAAGGCCATAGAGCCATCTATTGAGAGATGCTTTGACTAAAGCCATTTAATAAAAATTCATGACGATGGCTTCATTGAAGTTGACTCAGAAGTTGTAAACTGGTAAAACATGACGTAACTTTGTAATATTGAAAGCTCATTTAATTAATTAAATAATTAGTTACTTCTTTAGCTAGCTGACGCCAGTGAGGTCCCAATTTTTGGCAAGGTCCACACCAAGATGCGAAATAATCAACAATCCATAACTCATCTTTAGGTTTGTATATTAAATGTTTCTTGAATGTTTCCATATTCAACGAAATTACTAACAAAATATTTAAATATACTACTATTTTTGATAATTTTTCTCTTAACTTACCAACTGGATTTAGAATATCATTTACAAACTCAACAATACCGTCTTCGTTTAATTTTCCGTGGAAGAAATGTGTTTTACTAGAATTGTACAAAATTGTGGTAGGGTAAGCTCGAATTCCTTGTTGTGCACATAAGGAACTGTGCAAAGTACAATCAACAGTTCCAAATTTAATTATGTCCGCTTCGAAATTGTGGCTGGCACGGCGAAGTTCTGGCATTAACCGCTGACAAGGCGGACACCAAGGGGCATACCAGTCGATAAACCATGTACTTCCTAATGATAATCATAAAAATTTACTATAAATAATAGCCGTGTTCCTTTGGACTGTGATTTTGTGAATCCTTTTAAATCATGATTTAAAAATTATATCAAGAAAACAACTTTAATATAAACACCATCTAGCGTCAAATATCATATGTAGACCAATGCAAACTAATTTATTTTATAAATAATCTACTGTCGAATGTTATGAAGCAGGACATCGAACCCGAACCTGAACCGAACCAAAACCGGAACCAAACCGTAACATTTATCGAACCCAGAACCGAACCTTAAATATATTTTTCAATTAAACCCGAGTCGGAACTGAACCCAGTATTAAAGTTCGGACTCAGGGTTCAGCTCCGGTTCAGGTTCATTTTGAGTCCGAAATGTATGCGTAATCGTAATATAGTCGATAATCGACACCTGTGTTGTCTGTTTGTGAAAATTGTGTTCGTGTTCTTGTCTTGCGTAAATTCCGGCTCGCATTTTAAATTATTTCTATATAAAGATTGTTATTCCAAAAACATTAATTCAGTTTTAATTGGGCCGAACCGCAAATTTGATTAATGTTTGAACTAGAACCGCACCCGAACTTGTCTCTCAAAAAATAAATTAAACTGAACCGAACCCAGTTTTTAGCGGGTTCGATGCCCTGATATATGAAATATGTTTACTTTAAACAAATCTTTTATGTAACATATTTTTTTGTTTTTAAAAGTATGGTGGTGCTTATGTAGGAAAATCGTATTTTCTTTGATGCAATAACTCCAACATTGATAAATTTCTACGCTCGAAAACCTATTGTTGTTAGCTATTTTTATTATTTGCTCTGAAATGAATCCGTATGATCACTCAAAAAGGATGATTCAGAAGGGAAAGGGGAAGGTTATCACAAAATGAGAAAGTGGGGATAACGAATAAGAGACGAAAAAACATACTTCTTAATTAAGATCACTTTGATGATTTAGATTGTGAATCACAGCCCGAAGGAACATAGCTAAGAGATAACACATTGAATAATCGTACCTTCTTTCATGATGTTGTTAAAATCTGCTGGAGACAGAGCATGTAGATTAGTGGCAAAGCTGCTATCTCTAGCAAAAGCAGCAACATCATGTAAAGTATCTTTTCCATGATGCATTTCGAACGCTCCACCTTCTTTTAATACACCCCAAGCTGGGTAGTGAGACACATGGAGACTTGTGCACAGTTCGGCACTTCGAGCACAGTGTACTATGCCTACAACGAAAAAGTTTAGGCATTGCCCAATATAGAATTATTAGCGCCTAATTTAAATAAAATGTTAGGAGACAAACTGAACGTTGCTAATCAAACGTAGTTTATAAATTGTTCCACTGACAACTGTAAAGCCACAAACGTTGGAACGACCAAACGTTACTCGAAGATCCGGATGAGCGAACATCGCAAATGCTCTGGTGAATATTCCAATACACTAAATCACACTTTTGATCTGGAAAAATTCAAGATTTTGGAGAGCAGAATTACTTCAAACTTATGTTTCTTGAAACGTTACATATCAGGGATGATTGCAATAAAATCAAAGCAAAAACTGATATTCAAGAACTTAACAGCGTATATTTTGGTGTATTGGAAAAGTTCAAAAAGGAAAAGGCAAATTTCAGGCCAAACTGAGGTACATTAATTTCCTTACATTTAAATTCCTACAACTTGCTACATTATTATTGGTGTACAGACGACCAATAGGAGTCCGTATCAATGATGTCACCAGAATCCTTACACAGGATATATCCGGTATTATTCGGTTGTCGTTTTTTAGAACAAATGGATGTGTGTATGCTCTTTGAATTTTTTATACGAGTGTATTTTGTGTACATGAATTGTAACAATCTGTAAGATATTACTGTAATTGTAATAATGTCCATGTTATTTATATCAAAATCCGGTTTCACCATGAAACGAAAATAAAATTAGAAGAAAGTACAAATACAATAAAAAGCATTTATACAAAAAAAACATATTGTTTAAAAATCTATAGAATAAAATAAATAATTATACACAATTCTTTTTATCCTTTCCTAATACTAATAGCAGTTTGTTTCGTGCATTTTATAATTGGTTTTTGTTAATAAAAATTCAAATGTTTCAAATATAGTATAAGAACAAGCAGTGGCATCTAGCGATAACTCCAGAAGGTGACTCCATATATCTCTATCCCTAGGTCTCTTTCTGTCCAGCCGAAAAAATAACAAATGCTATGAAGTTTTATCTAAGCCAAATACCTTAATTATTTTTAACATCACTCAAAAATATTGAGGTGAACACATGAATCCGTTTAAGAATGGAATTAAATATGATTGTTTATCTTTTTAATGTGTAGAATCGACAATAAAGTAGCATCCAGATATTTCCTGATACACTCATAAAAAAAAAATAGAAAATTTTACCTATATTCATGTGAGGCAAGAAAGCAGGCAATCTCTTCAACTGTACACTTAGTTCAGTAGCTGCACCCAACGAGAAACAAATTAGCCAAGCTTTACTATCACCTAAGCGAAGACGAGTTCTCACATCCTAAAATTACATAAATCACAAACATTCGAACACAAAAAGCAAGAGAAGGCAACATTTATACCATTGTTTTTACATATACTAAATTAATAAGGTCATATACGATTTTTCATTTTAACTTTAATCGACAGAGTAATAAAAAATAATATAATGTAATAAATAAATAATTTTTAAAAAATCGTTGCTTTTTTTATAAAATTGTGAAATTCGTCTCATTTAATATATATAGTAATATAAAATAAACAAGACATTGCTCTCATACACACACTCATTTACGGTACACATGATTTCCGTTTGCTGTTGTAAACAAACTAACCTAAAATTGTAACAAGTGACAGTACAGTTAAGAGTAAAGGTATGTAAATAAAACATTTATTAAAAGAAATATCAAAAGTTGTATGAAATATGTTTTTAGCTAACAATATGTTGCTGTCA
Organism: Harpalus rufipes; assembly: GCA_951394225.1. NCBI lineage: Eukaryota > Metazoa > Arthropoda > Insecta > Coleoptera > Carabidae > Harpalus > Harpalus rufipes. Next base: position 19,762,855 of record OX596283.1, on the reverse strand, counting down.
CAAAATTAAACTGACAAATGATAACCCAATCATAGTTCCAAACAAAACCGGTAGAGCTCTATTACCGCATCCGCTAAGCCGTGACGTCAGCGCGTCCAAATATTTGAAATTAAAGACAAGTTTTAAAAAATCATATCTCTTAATTCTAAAAATTTGTAAGGTGTAAAACATACACCTACATATTTAATTTGACCTATTCTTTCAAGAAAAAAATAAATTAGAAAATGTGAAATGACACCATTGAATGAAGTTGGCTATGCTTAGACGGGTTGAAAGTTTATCCCGCGTAGTCAATTCGAACGAACAAACTCAACCCATTTATATTTTAGGGTCAGATCAACCCATTTTCAACCGGGTTGAAACTATTGGAATGAACTTAGTAATCTCATTTATACCAAGCATCAATTACAATGAATACTTACCCTAAACATCTCTTCATCCATCGGTTGTGGTCCAGGGAGTAATTCCAATATCTGTTTAGCTAACTCATGAGCCTCCAAACCATTTAATTTATGAACTACTGGAATATTACTAGCCGATTCTTTTGTTTCTATTATATCATTTGACTCTTCTGCTTGCCAAAATACTATAGGATTCGTCTTGTATTCAGAGTTAATTGCACTACATAGTTCTGGATCTTGAATTTTGGCTACTTTCATTAATCCATCCTAAAAAATAAGTTAAAAAATAACATTTTTACCTCCCGTTATAATAAGCACGTTTTAGGGTACCAATAATACGATTTTACCATTTTTACGATGTCTGTATGTGTGTGTGTGTGTGTGACGAAAGTTTCAGATCGCATAACTTCAATACCATGATTCCAAAAATTATAATTTTTTCGTATTCCTCAAGTTTACATCCAGAAAATGAAGTGATTAGAGTTTGGTTATAATTGGTCAACCGGAAATAGCCTCATTTGAAGATTATAACAGTTAACAGTTAAATATGATTTATTGACATTTAACGTTATTATAACTTAAAGAATATATTATTCTCTATATGATTTGATTGCATTGTATACTTCATATTCAATAGATATAGAGTTAAAGAATTATAAAGATATTAAATTTTATAAATCAGCCAGCTATGCTAACCATACCATGGAAACTGCTAATATATTCAGATTATTCAAACTGACAGATATCAGTATCAATGAAAAGTAAAAGAATATGACAGGGATGAGAATATTGAAGTAAATGTTGGGGAAGACACGGAAAGATACGGTAAGGAAATAACTCTAGTGTTACAAGTTTCTAGAAAGATACAAGAGTGACGATTACATTGGTTTGAACATGTCATGTGGAGAGATGAAGAATATATTGGAAGAAGAATGAATAGAAGGTAGACGAAACAGAGGAAGACCAAAATGGAAGGACTGTATTGCGAAAGACTTGAGAGAAAAGGAACTAAATGAGGACAATACGCAAAACAGAAATGAGTGGAAGAAGAAAATAAAACATAGCGACCCCTAACGAATGGGAAAAGCTAAAGAAGAAGTCAGTGTCAAGTGCAATTTGCATAGTTTGTTTATAAAATAATTTTACTGGAAAAATAGAATCTTTTGCAAGAAAATTTATGTATGGAATTTGTACATAATACACAGGATTGACGGAAGGTATTGTGCTGGCCACATCAGATTTACTTACAAGCATAGCTGCTAATTTTAACATAGTATCTTCTTCGGGACATAGACCTTCTGTAGTTCCACACAAAAATAACAACCATGGCTGTTTTCGTGTCTTTTCATGATTCCAGTCTATGTAACTTAATTCAATAATTTGTATATCTAAACGATCTAATACAAAATTTTGTAACTCTTCTACGTTTCTATTATTAGAATATTTTTCGCCCTCAAACATATGATCCTATAAAATAAATTATATTAATGAAATGATATTGCTTTTGAAAGAAATATATTACATCTTTGCTATAAAACATTAATGTTGGGTAGCTACGTATTTGTAATTGAGTACATAGTTGCCAATCTTCTTCACAGTTTACAGCAGCGACACGAATCACGCCTTCTAATTCAGATGCAAGTTTACGCCAAGTTGGAGCTAAATCATGACAATGATGGCAATTTGGAGAGTAAAAATTAACAAACCAAGCGGTGTTGGGGTCATTTATGTTCGATTCTGAAAATGAAACATGTAATTGTAATAACTTAAAGTTGTTAACGACTTAAACCTAGTGGTAGGATCCGGATAGTTTCGGATCCAAAAATACCCGGATAATTGAATGTTAAAGTATCCGGATCTGAGCATCGGATTTTGGATCTGAATCTGAGTATTGGAATTTGGATCCGAATCTGAGTTTCGGATCTTGAATCCGGATCCGAATATCGAATCATGGAAACGGATTTGAGTATCGGATCTTAGATTCGAATATGAGTATCGGATTTTAGATATGGAATATCAGTATCCAGATCGGTTCTCGGATTCGAATATTCTCAGTATTGAACCTTACATTCAAATATTAACATCGGGTCTAATCAAAAGCACATAATAAATTAATGAAATTCATGTCATATTAATATGTTACTTTATATGTGGAATAAAAATAATACACATTTGAATTTTTTATTCATAATTTACTAAATAGGACTCTGTGAAAGTATAAATTCCTTTTTTCTTTACATTTGCACAAACTACCTGGCTATTTTAGAGGGGTATTATAAAATGTATTACTGTTTGTTTACTATTGTTTACAGACTGCTGTAAAGATAAACAGGCCTAGGAAAATATTTTTAAATTTAAATTTTCCATATTTTTTATTTTGCACAATTTTTGTTTTCAAATGAGAAAAAAATACTGAAAATAAGGGACATATCTATTCCCGCCACTGTGACGTTACCTTTGCCGTTTCCGTTGCAACTTAGTTCCGACGTGCTGCTCGAAGTATGACGAAGATATTTTGCGACGTATGTCTTGCGGGATAAGGGGAACTTGTTTGTTATATTAGACTGCTGTCAAGTTAGCACGTATTTTTACTTATTTATTTTTGTTTGAGCAAGTTTGTAACGACGTTTTGTATTACAGTTGATAAATAGAAACAAGGTTATATCCACGGTGTCAGTATCACCATCAACTGTCATTTTGACATGTCACATCCCATTGCTGTAAAACGACACTAGCGACATTTGCGGCTTTAGGTATATAAGCGTGACGTCACAGAGAAGAGGTCTATTTGAATCATTAATATTTTAAATAATTTTTTTGAAATATTTACATAATAAATGGCGAATTTTATTGCAGTATATATCTTATTATGAGCCATATATTTTAAACAAATAAGAATAAATTTTCGGATATCCGCTTCAATATCCGAACGTAGGATATCCAAGGATCCGGATATTTTGAAATCCAGGTTCTTAAATTACTTAAAACTAGTAGTGGGATCCGGATAGTTTCGGTTTCGGATCCAAAAATATCCGGATAATTGAATGTTAAAGTATCCGAATCTCGGATCCAAATCTCATTATAGGATTTTGGATCCGAATCTGAGTATCGGATCTTGAATCCGGATTCGAATATCGAATCTTGGAAACGGATTTTAGTATCGGATCTTAAATTCGAATATGAGTATGTCATATAATATGTTACTTTATATAATAATACAAATTTATATTTTTTTATTCATCATTACTAAATAGAACTCTGTGAATGTATAAATTCTTTTTCTTTACATTTGCACAAACTACCTGGCTATTTTAGAGAAGTTTGCCTTCACATTCAAAATGAAGAATCGGATCCAGAATTAAAATTTGGATCCGGATCCGTAAACAAAACATCGAATTTGAATCCAAATCCGGATATTTTGAAATCCGGGTGATCGGATCCAAGTTTTGTCGGATCCTCACAGCACTATTTAAAACTCACCAAAATCAGATAAACCGAGAGTAATGATATTTGGATCATCATCGTATAGTCCAAATTCATTTTGATAGTACGAATAACTATGGAAAGTCTGTTTTTTGTTTGAATCACCGCCTTTAACATCACCATACAAATCATAATGTTTTCTCATATTAGGATCTTTAAGTACTTCATACGCCCGAGAAAGCTTAATAAACTTTTCTTGCGCATCTGGGTCATCCTAAAAAACATGATTACATCATTAATAACTGTATGAATGATGCTATTCCACAATATTCATGTTAAGTTTACCACATTTTTGTCGGGATGTAATTTAACTGCCAGCTGTTTGAAAGCTTTACGTATTGATCTATTATCTGCATCTCTTGGTATTCCCAATAATTTGTAATAATCGTTTTCCTCCGCGTAAAGATATGTAAAATAAGCTAATAATAATAAAATTGTTACAAATTTAATCGCAACACCCCTGTAAACAAATGAAGCCGCATTATAGTAAAACCTGTTGATACATTTTATTTCTGCTTACAAAATCGTAAATCAGAATCTACAGAAACTATATTATCCTTTTAGAACACGTTCAACTGATAAAATTGAAACTTTTATATAAAAAACTAAATTTTAACAAGAGTCAATGACATTAATTTAATGTTGTACTTACATTTTAAAGGTAATGTGCTAAAATTATTATATGTAGGAACAAAATACTTATCTACTATAATAAATAATTTAAAATTAACAACACTGATAACATCTTTGGTCAAGAAAGATTCCCGATACACCCCCGCAAACCTTCACGTACGCCCATGAACACATGAACAAAAGTTGACAACTAACAAGCGGTTTTCGTTTCTCCACGTGTAGATTTTCTCCAATGAGAATATTCATTTTTGGTGGGAAAATCACATTATTTTTAAAATTTATTTATATAAAAAATATATCATAAATCTATTTATACTTTCAATTATTATTTGTCTTTAAACATGTTAACATAACCAAATTTTTATAACCTAAAACTGGTACTCCATTTAATTTGTGCTTGAATAATTATTTAAATAATGAGTCGTATTAATCAATTATCAAAAATATTTCAACCAATGAATATATTGCCGAAAAATGCAATTATAAAAAAACATGATATGACTTCAAATAGCCAAAAGGTAATACTGAATTTAATGATGTTTGCGTATTGAATACTAATTGAATAATATTATAGTTAATGCTAGATTTGGGTATAATACGACAAGCTAATCCAGGCTGTTTTTATTTTTTACCTCTTGGCCTTCGATCTATGGAGAAATTAACAAAACTTGTGGACACGGAAATGGATAAAATTGGCGCTCAAAAAATTGTTTTACCTACGTTAACAAATGCAGATCTATGGAAAACAACTGGTGAGCGTTAGGGTAAATTAATGCAAAGTAACTAATGTAAATACGGTAGAGACTCTTTAATCCGAAATACTGAATGTAAGAGGGTATTCGGACTAACGATTTGTTCGGTTTACTGAATTTTGTTTTGAAATATTTATTTATTTTTGTGTAGGTAGAATTGAAACTGGTGGACAAGAATTATTTACTTTACTAGATCGACATAATAAAAAGTATATTTTAAGTCCTGTAGGTAATAGAGTATATTTTTATTTAACAACAATAAGTTATTTGTATTATTTTAGACACATGAAGAATCAATTAGTGATTTACTTGCGTCTGTTTCTCCACTATCATATAAACAGTTTCCATTAAAATTATACCAAATAACTTGTAAATATAGAGACGAAATTAAACCAAGATTTGGTCTAATGCGCGGTAGGCAATTTGTTATGAAAGATTTGTATACATTTGATATAAATGTTGAAAAAGCGCATAAAACTTATGAAGACGTATGCCAAAGTTATACTTCATTTTTTAATCGAATAGGTCTTAATTATGTTAAAGGTATGTGCATTTAATAGTTAAATACAAATCATTTATAGTTATTTTGTAGTATTGGGAACAACAGGCAACATAGGTGGGTCAGTATCTCACGAATTCCACTTTCCCGCAGACATTGGCGAAGATCAGTTACTGCTGTGTTCAAAATGTAACTATACAGCGAACGTGGAATTTAGCGGCAGCGATAAATGTCCGAAATGTGACAATAAAAATGTAACTATTACTTCAGGAATTGAAGTCGGACATACATTTTTATTATTAGATAAATATTCAAATCCTTTAAATGCTAAATACTTATCTGTAAATGGAAAACCAAATGTTTTACAAATGGGGAGTTACGGATTAGGATTATCTAGAATACTAGCTGCTTCCGTCGAAGTATTGTCTTTAGAAAATGAAATGAGGTGGCCATTAAGTCTGGCACCGTTTATTGCAGTTATAATTCCTCCAAAGGTAATATTCGTAAATTATACAGAATGTAACAGAAATAAGTACATTAAATTTAACCAGTGATAGAACTCGTCGAGAGCAACAATATTTCTTTTTTTCGAAATCTCATTTTTTTTAGCATTTTAATCGCTGTTAAAAAGCTAGGTGTTCTTTAATCACTTATTTAAAATACACAACAATGGAAAATGAGACATTCTGATTGGTCAAATTTATATTGAATGAAATAATCAGTAAAAATGCTTACCTTTACGGATAGCGAGTATACAGACATTGTGCTGGCCTATGGTGAAGCTTAGGGAAACGCTGTCCAAGGTCGGCAAATTTATTAGGGACGTTTTCCGAATCGTCATCTTCTAAACGTTCGCACTTTTGTACATGTATGTAATAAAATAAATCTCCGGGATCATAGTACTCGAAGAATAGCACTACAACACGCCTTCAGTATTGTATTGACAATAACGGTGGTCATTTTGAACATTTATTGTAATTTAAGTCTGCATCATTTCTCATCATCTTCATGCGTTTTCTTGTTCCGTCAATTGTAGACTTGTTCGTGGTCGACTGCATCCTATAAATGTCCTACCATTTTTGGATTGTCTAACCCTTTAACCTGTTGTAACATAAAAATTTGACGTATGATTTTTTTTTTGTTACCTTAGTCGAGGTATTATATTCTATCTTTTATCTTTCCCGATTTGTGTATAGTTTCACCATCTGGTGTATCGGTCAATTTATTCACCAGTTTCTAATCTTTCTTTTGTGTTGACAAATTCATTCGACCTTTCATTGTATTTAGTCGCAGGCACAACGGAAACAATTGGTTGTAGACGCAAGCGCAGTCCATTTTGAATTCAACCATAGGTGGGTAATGAAATATGTAATAAAATCACTGGTTAAATTTAATGTATTTATTTCTGTTACACCTGTATATTCTGTATATTAATATATTTCTTTCTATATAGAGCGGAAGTAAAGAAGAAGTCGCAACACTTAATTTTACTCAGAAAATTTATTCAAAATTGGAGGAAAATCCTTCATTAATAAATAATGTTTTAATAGATGATAGAAATCATATGACAATAGGTAAAAGATTATTTGAAGCTCGAAGAGTAGGATATCCGTTCATAATCGTTATTGGAAATTTAGCTCTTCAAAATCCTTCTTTATTTGAACTTCATGATCTTGTCAATAATACCAAATTTAACTTCTCAGAAAATGAAATGTATACTTATATCAATCAGAAAATAAATTAATTTTGCAATAATACACTCGTAAATGAATCCATAGCGCTTTCTTTTATCGAATGTTCTGGCATAGCTACACTTTGTAGACGTTGAATCCAGAGTTTTTTTTTGTGCGTTAATAAAGTATTTCTTTTTGATGGCTGTATTCTTGGGGGGTCTGATGGATATACGGTAGGGATAGCATCATTACTATTAAAAAAAAAAAAGAATAATAAATAATGTGCACTAAAATTTTTGATTAAAATAAATAAACTAATTAATATATAATCGATATGAAATGCGAAGTTTTTTTCTAACATTCTATACCTATTAACTAATATATTGCGGATCCCTTACTTCCCGTGAAGCCTTGACTGAGAGATGGGAATATCATTGCTGCATAAGTCGCACTCAATTTCCCAAGTCTTGATTTTGCGCATGCACGTAATATTTGAATCCTATTGGCTAACGACGATATCCAAATTCTGATTATTGAAGACTAGTGCAAACTTTAAATTTAAATCTGAAAAATTAAGTAATGTACCTACTATTTGTGTGTAAATTATTCAACATAAATATTAGTAATAATAACAATGAAATATTCTAGTGCTAAATTTGAATTAAATAATTTACTTTGTTGTACTGTAAAAATAATAGGAATTCAATCTGGTCAAGATTAATTTATTCTGGTGAAGGTAAAGAGTAAAAGAAATAATTTATAAAATATTTATTGATTTCTAAATAACACAATTTTGTTAAACTTATTTCTAATATAATCGTCTTTCCCCGAGAGTAACTTAGTCTCATGATAGAATCTAATTTTTAAAAATGTATCAATTATAATTTTTATAATTTGCCTTTTATGATTATCTAAAATGGTTTGTTCTTTGACGTGGTTTAAAAATTCTGTTGTATTAAACATGCAAAATGCAAAACATTGTTGAAATACATTAAGAACCATCTGTTGTTTTAGTTTTTTTTATTTTTAAACATTTGTTGTCGATTTTGCCTGAATACCCTTTCAGCCTTTTTACAAATAAATATATCTTTTGAGTTTAGAAGACTCCCCCGATTTTTTACATTAATTAGTATGCTCTCTCTTGTATCAGAGCACAAAGTAGTCCCAACAAAATGAGCAAATATTCATATTATTTTAATTTTACTTAGAACATATCCCGCTATATATTCTACTACATTTTCAACATAGGTATTCAGACCCCACATCGTATTAATGCAGTCATGATCAAATCTATTAACACTTACAGAATCTTCTCCACAAACAGGATTTTTAATCCCTTTTTGAAGGGACCTGTAATATGTTAATGTCGTCCACTAAGCAATTGGCATTTTGCATTACTTTTGTTCGTTTTAATACGTATTGTACGCACACAAAGCAATGCTAACGATTCAAAGTGCAAACAGAAAATAAAACTAAACCATGTGCTCGCTGCATCAGCTGGCGGCAGCTGTCAGCACCAATAGAATTCACATATTACGCGCATGCGCATAATCAAAACTTGGGAAATTGAGTGAGATAGACTTATGCAGCAATATATTCTTATCTCTCAGTCAAGGCTTCACGGAGAGCAATATATTAGGTAAAATTGCTCCCGTGTTTTTAGTTCTAAATTTTGCCACCAGGTTCGCATTCTAGTCGGACTATTGGGATAGTCAAATAGGAACAAATAATATTAGAAATAAACAAATGACCTATAATAGCTTTTTTCATTTGTTTCTTAATAATTTCCAATTTTTCGCCGCAATTAATTAATAATTTATCGTTTAGTCATGTTTGAAACAAAAGAATGTAGACCTGTTATATATCATTGAAAAAAATATAAATTTCGAGAATTATTAAGTTTTTAGCACGATCCCTATACCTCCTTTATCAAGGGTAGCGGGAGGTAAAAATATAACTTCTTTAATAATATAGAAATTATTTGAGGTAGCACATTTAGCTGTTACACCCTGTATTATTCTAAATTACTAGTTTTACCTGTATTCTATATGTAGCGGAATATTTAAATTGAAATTAAGGTCTTGGAGTATAATTTCGGAACCAATTTTCTTGCGTTTAGGTTTAAACATTACATCAAAGTTATCACGACACATCCCCAAAATTCCAACAACTACGCCTTCTTTTTCAAGTTCTTCTTCCGGGAGTAAATACATTTTCTCAAAAAATTGTAAGCGTTCATCATCTCTGAAAAAAATATTTATAAGATTTTTTTTTATGAGGTTAAGTTAATCATACGGAGGGAAAGTAACTTGTCCAATGGCCAAAAGTCTATGGTCATGAGCATCACACAAGAGTTCTTTTGCTAGTGCAGATTGAGCCACTAATCGTTTTTGTGGAAAATCTGTACGTCCTCTTAGTATTTTTTTTTCTGCTTTTGTATAATTTATTAGTGACTTGCCATGCAGAACATGTTTATGTTCCGATTTATTGAAATGGCTTGATCGCATTAATCTGTCGCATTCTTCTTCTGCATATTAATAAATATTTTAATAAATTGTTTTAAGTATTTAAAAATATATATTTATATCATCATATTTACTATTCGCGACTGTTTTGGTAGTATGTGATTGTAGAATAACTGGCAGTGAAAATGATGATTATTATGATATAGATGAAAGTGATGTATGTGGTGCATTGGCGCGTGTAAGGTATGGTAAGGCTGCTGGTTTGAATGGGATTACTAATGAAATGTTGAAGTATAGAGAAGAGAAAGTATTTGAATGGTTAATTTATTTATTTAGATTTTGTTTAAAATATTGTGTGGTTCGTGAAGATTGGAAACAAGCTGTTATATGCCCATTATTCAAAGGCATAGGCAGTTCGAGTGAATGTACGAATTTTCGCGCGATAAGTTTGTTGAGTGTAGTAGAGAAACTTTTTGGTAAGGTTTTAAATTCATAAGGTACGAACCTAAACAATTTAAAAATTAGTGACGTTCAGGGTATTTTTTTTGTCTGAGAAGGGATGTGTCGAACAATTGTTTGCTCTTCGTATGATTGTTGAGAGAGAAGTCACTTTTTTAACTTTTCGATTATCTCCCGAAAATGGTTTTCTTTGAGGTCCTCAAAATAAGCATTTACTGCTTCGATGGCTTCTTCGTTGGATCGAAATCTCTTTCCAGCGAGGAACGTTTTGAGTTTAGGGAAAAGATGGATGGGGGACGATTTCAAACCTTAGTTCGGTTAATTTTTGTTGAGCAATACGACTTGAATGAGCTGGCGCATTGTTGTGGTGAAACAAAATATTTTTCTTTGCCATTCCCGGGCGTTTTTCTTGAATTGCTGCTTTCAGCTTGTCTAAAAGCGTGGCGTAGTATTGTCCAGTTACCTTTCCTGCCGATTGAACTGACTTCACTTTCTTTGGAGCCGACTCACCATGTCCAATCCACGCTTTCGACTGAATTTTCGTCTCTGGAATGTAATGGTGTATCCAAGTTTCATTCATGGTTATGAAACGTCTTTCAAAATCGACCGGATTTTTCTTAAACAACTCAAAATTTCGGCTGAAGTTCGTGCCCGAATGCGCTTTTGCTCCGAACTAAGCAAATGAGACATCCACCTTGCGTACATTTTTCTCACGCACTTTCATTCGGCGATCTTCCAAAACTATATCATGGACTTTATACGCAATTTCCGTGTGGTAGCCGATTTTGGGCGACCTGAACGTGGCTCGTCACAGGTGTGTGTTCGGCCACGCTTAAATTCCAAAACCCAGAAACTCACGGTGGAAACGAAGGTTGAAGCATTCCCAAGGACAGCATCCAACCTGGTCTTGATCTCGATTGCCGTCTTTCCTTCCAAATAAAAAAACTTGATCACCGCACGAACTTCGTTTTTATCCATTATCGATTTAACGCTAGGTAGATCGACACAGACGCTGTTAAGTGGGATATGCGTGATTTTATGTATATTTACTATTTACAATAAAATGAAAAATGTTAATAATAACTGGGTAAAAAAATAATTGTTTATGGAAATGTGCAATATTGAAGTGGAAAATATGATGATATACTTATTTTCGTTTTAAATTACCAATAACAACAATCAAGGGCTTATTTAATGCGTACCAAACTACTCTAGTTGAAAATTGTATTAATTGCTCAGCCAATTTTCTGTCTAATTCTTGCATATTCATTTTATTCACGGCCTTTAATAAATTTAATAACAATAGATATTCCTTTGATACCATACTTCTCATGTCGGACAAATCTTCGCAAGCAGTATTTTTTACTTTTGGTTGCGGTATTTTCCGTTCAAGCTCTTCTCTGCGTGTTCTTAATTCATCCCATACCTACAACTACACTACTTGAATTGTTTAATATTTTTTAAAATGATTACTTCTTATGAGAGGATGATCCGCCAAGGAATTTAAGACTTTTCCCCCACTCTAGCGCCTAAGTGGCCGATGTGAGAGATGGCAAGCTAGTGCGCGCGCAACTCTTGTACTCTGTAGCTGCCGAGGAAGCGGCAAATAAATTATCAAATATAACTCTTTACAAAACAATTATTTATTTAATTCAAACCTTTTACCAAGTCGTTAAAATTATTCTACTAATTATTATTTCATACAATGCCCAACAGGCGTACGCCCAATTATTACACGGTAAAACAGTTAAATATAAAGAAATAATCATATTACAATAAAAAATTTGAAATATGTCCGATCAAGGTCATCTGTATCACGAACGATTAACAAATAGGCATAAATTTATCTCTTTCTTTTGCAAAGGGTATAAGAGTGTGCGATAAGGATGGCTATAAGACGCTTTTCTTTCAAAAATTCATATTGTTTCGATTAAGTTAGGAGATTCCATTTTAAAACGATGGTCGTTGTTGATAACACTTTCGCTGTAACGTAAATTTATTTATTAATTCAGATATATTACCTTGATTCATAGCCGTACGAATGTTATTTTCTGTCAGTCACTGACACTGACATTTTGTCATTAGTTTATTTTTAACATATTTGATTTTGCATTTGCTTATAAACTTACCAGTTGACTTATTTTTGAATTTTGAATACTTTTAAGTGTAATATATATTTTTATAATAATAAAATAACAGTATTATGTATCCTCTTAAAAACTAAGTAAACGACACTACTGAATTTGTCAGAATGGGCGGAACAAAAATCTGAATTCATACAATTCGTAGACGACCTTGATCGGACATCTTTCAAAAATTTTACTGTACACAATTTGTGATGTCATTAATATTATTGTAAAATAAATCAATGAAGAGGTGAGTGGAAAAAAAATCAAAAAAGATAAATATGTACCTGAAAGAAAAACTGAAAATACACTATAAGAGCACGAAAAAAACGATCAACTTCTGGTTTATGAAGAAATGAAATAAATTCTGGAGTCATACATTTTGAATTTGCTGTATACAATACAAGATCCTTTATATCTTGTAAAAGTATAATTTTATCCTCACTCACACTAATTTTTCTGCGAAAATTCTTTCTAAATTTTATCTATAGTGTAATGTATTAAAAATTAATAAACTATATAAATGCTGTTTTTTTAAATACTTTTTCCCCTAATTCAATATCATCTTTAAATTCTACATCATATTTATCCGTAATAATTTCGAAACTTAGAACGCTTTTACGATCAACAACTGAGGTCGAAATCCTGTTTTGGTCATAACTAAAAATGAAATTATTATAAATTACCTGCACTTCTATTATTAACAATTCAATAATACTTAAAATATGATAATTCGTTATATACATTATCCCAATAAAAAAGGCCACCCACAAATTGAAAATGATTCTCGGTATCCATTTCTATAATGTCTGTTAAATCAAATTAAACAACTAAAATTTATCGTAAACAAATGAAAATTCATAAATATGTCAGAGGTGTAGGAAAAGATAATAATATAGTTTGGTTCACGAAAGATGACTATTCAAGGTCATTTATAAGCCGTCTGATATAATAGTACTTATAGAAACTTCACTGCATTTCGTATGCATACGCGTGCAACATCAAATATTTATGGATATATTTTAACTGAAAAAATGGTATAATAATTTGATTTTAACGTCAACGTTACTGGATAAACATTAACCAGAGGGCAGTGTAGTAGCTAATTAGATATCTGTAACTCTACGACATACATCATTATTTGTAGCAACGACGAAATATAACTAGACAAAACATCCCTTCTCACTGAATGTTTTGATTTCGGCTGGCCAGAAAGAGACAACTAGAGATAGAGAAATATTTAGTCTCGTTCGAGCAATTCTCACTAGATGCCATCCAGTGTTAAAGTCAAAATTTAAGCGCCAATACGATGAAAAATAGGTTTATCGTTATAAAAATAAAAAAATTCAACGTAAAATATTTATTAATTATAAATACAAAATTATTGACATTGTAAACAATGTAACAAGAATAAGAAGATTTTTTTAATCCGATATCTTATTTACTAAGATAGATAGGTACTGAATTAATCGACTTAAAATATATTGGATTATAATTCGGTTGTTGGTTTTAATCATAATTTAGTAGTTTTATTTTTTATTTCCAAAGAATATATTATTAAGAACATTTGCGCCTCTAGTGAGCAATGTTCAAACGAGTCTAAACATATATCTATCTCTATTGTCTCTGTCTGGCCAGCCGAAATCAAAACAAACCAAATGAAGTTTTGTCTAGCTATATTTCGTCGTTGCATCGTCCTAATGTTCATACTATGTAGTTAGCGCAGATGAACTTCGCGCTAACAATTTAAAAAGTACACTCGGGAGAACAAAATGTACATGAAACTATTTATTGAATCGGGATATATACAGGATGAGTCACCGAAATCGCCGTCTTCGATATCTCCCTTGTCGTTAGAAATACAGCAGAAGTTTATTAACAGAATTTATTCGACTACTCAAGGAGCATAACGTAAAATTATTTTCACATATACAGGGTGTTGCATTACGGCTCGGCGAGAATTGTTTGTCTTTTTTTAAATGGAACCCCCTATATATTTTTATATATTTTGAATTGTATTTTATTCACCTATACGAACATATGAATTTTGTTTTAGTTTTCCACGGCGTTGCCAAGTTATTCCGTTTTTTCTCTAAAAAAGACCGAATACACGCATTGCTTTATAAAGGCTTACTGAAGTTATTTTAATAGTAAGAATTAAGAATTTTCTTTTCAGTATAACTGTAATTATACTCTATGTTCTGACATATTTTTTTTTAAATGTAATTATACAGGCTGTTCAATAAAGCGAATCAAAAGTACTCAATTTCAAATGACTATAACTCGTCATTTTCAAATGGAACACCCTATATTTTATTATTCAGTTGTGTGTATTTTTGTATTATCTTCATATGTTATTAAGGGTATCCTATGCCTAAAACCAATAATTTCGAAGATTTTCACCATTTTTCTCTAAATTTATATATTTAACTAAAAATTAAATCTAGTATAGCATTGATATTGTTTTTTGAATAAGAAACAATTGTAGTAATGATTGTATTTTCATTACCCAGGTTATTATTAATAACAGAGGGATTAAGTAAATTAATTTATTAATATGAGTCTCTCTCAAGAATAACTTACGAATATGGTGTACGCACTTGGAAAAGCGGAAAGAAACCCTCTTTTGTCGTACTGAACATGACCAGTTCTTTCAAACCTTTCCCTTAGTTTTTCAAAAGAACGCGGATTTGGATGTCGTCTTCCCGGAAACCGTTGTGCATAAATTCTTGATGCCAAAAGAGGGTTTGTTGCCGCTTCTTCTAGTGCGTACACCATATTTGTAAGTTCTTCTTGCGCACTCTCCACGCCAGCATTGAGTGCCCGTGAGGTGACGCCTGGCCTGACCAGCATACACCATATTCGTAAGTTCTTCTTGCGAGAGACTCATATTAATAAATTAATTTACTTAATTCCTTAATTATTAATAATAACCTGGCTAATGAAAATACTATCATTACTGCAATTGTTTCTTATTCAAAAAACAATATCCATGGTATACTAAATTTAATTTTTAGTTAAATATATAAATTTAGAGAAAAATGGTGAAAATCTCCGAAATTATTGGTTTCAGGCATGGGATACCCTTAATAACATATGAAGATAATACAAAAATACACACAACTGAATAATAAAATATAGGGTGTTCCATTTGAAAATGACGAGTTATAGTCATTTGAAATTGAGTACTTTTGATTCGCTTTATTGAACAGCCTGTATAATTACATTTAAAAAAAAATATGTCAGAACATAGAGTATAATTACAGTTATACTGAAAAGAAAATTCTTAATTCTTACTATTAAAATAACTTCAGTAAGCCTTTATAAAGCAATGCGTGTATTCGGTCTTTTTTAGAGAAAAAACGGAATAACTTGGCAACGCCGTGGAAAACTAAAACAAAATTCATATGTTCGTATAGGTGAATAAAATACAATTCAAAATATATAAAAATATATAGGGGGTTCCATTTAAAAAAAGACAAACAATTCTCGCCGAGCCGTAATGCAACACCTTGTATATGTGAAAATAATTTTACGTTATGCTCCTTGAGTAGTCGAATAAATTCTGTTAATAAACTTCTGCTGTATTTCTAACGACAAGGGAGGTATCGAAGACGGCGATTTCGGTGACTCACCTGTATATATATATATATATATATATATATATATATATATATATATATATATATATATATATATATATATATATATATATATATTTTATTTAAAATTTGTACTGCGGATTGTACTTTTTAAATTATAAGCGCGCGAAGTTCATCAGCGCTAACTTCATGGTCATGATTTGAACATTAGAAAACTGAACGAAACAATAAATGAACAGGGTGATGTATAAACATTATGACGTTTCATACTTTAGCCATTACATAGATATACGTCAAATATTTTTTCTCTTTTTAACATGAAACTTTTTCGTGACCTTGAATAGTCCTCTTTCGTGAATCAAACTATACCGATATTAGTAATGTTTATAATTTTAATATTAATGTACTATTTAATATGTCTGTAGATACAATTTTAGCTGTATTTGCAATAATGATAATGAAAATTGCCCAAAACATTGAAGTTCTAGATACAACTGAAATAATATCATTCGTTATTGTAATAAATTCACTGTAAAACTAATTTGTACTTACATGAATAGACTAAAAATTGACACAAAGTAGTATAAATGAATACAAATAAAATGTTTAAATATTCACTTGTATGATCAGACCATATTAATGCCGGCAACAAGAAGAATTTTCCAAAACTTGATATAGTATATATTTTTAATACCATTCTAAGATCAATTGAACTTGATTTATGTAATACTTTTTCTATTATAAGTGTAATAAAATAAAGCGTGAAATTATATATCAATGTACCTAAAAATATTGTATTATGTACAGGCTGTCTATAAATAAACTAGCAAATATCTTGTTTACTATTTGAACGAATGGGATCATTTCACATTTTCTAATTTATTTTTTTCTTGAAAGAATAGGTCAAATTAAATATGTAGGTGTATGTATATTAAAAGTCTTTAGAAACAGAGATGATTTTTTAAAAGTTTAATTTCAAATATTTGGACGCTGACGTCACAGCTTAGCGGTTGCGGCAGTAGAGCTCTATCGGTTTTGTTTGGAACTATGTTTGGGTTAGCACTTGTTAATTTGATTTTGTGACAGCAACATACTGTTAACTAAAAACATATTTTGCTATTTTAATTATTTTTTTGAAGATATCATCTAAAAAAGAAATGGTTATACAATTTAAGTTTTAAAAATGTGTACTTGGAATTTACATTAATTTACCCTTAATGGGTCATATAAAACCTACTATAAAATAATATAAAAAGAAAATTAAATATAATACAGTACTATGAAAAATACACAATTCTGTAAATTATGTGTTTGCCCATTTGAGAGTAGGTTAACGTCATATCTCGTTCAACCTGTAGTTCAAAACTTGCCACCCCAGCGCTGAAATCTTAAAAACATGCCAATAATGTTTTAAAATAGATTTTTTTCAGTAAACATTATAAAAATCTTGATTATTTTAACAAAATTTTAACAATAAGTGACATATTTGCTAGTTTATTGTTAAACAGACACCTGTATATATTAAAAATAAATAATTCTTATTACCTATCATAATTTTTACACAGATAACATAAAATTGTAGATCATATTGATTGAAAAATTCGCCAACCTCGCCAGTTTTTATATATTTTACATTGTTATACTTCGAAATATTAAACATCCATTCGGAATAAGCTTCCATTAACTGTACCAATACTGCAAGTTTCCAATGATTCTACAAATATTAAATTTTACAGGCTATTCATTTTATTTTGTCCTCTATTGCTATCTGGAGAAATATAAGAGCTACGAGGTCGGTTAATCAATTTCTATTTTACTAAACTAAACCAACTTTACTATTTTAAATAGAACCATATATACTTTTTATAATTATGAGATAATTTTATTCTAAATTCAGTGGTATAAATAAGCGTTTTCGTAAAGTCGATCGGATTAAAATCTAAAAGCTCTTATATTTCTCGAGATAGCAATAGTAGACAAAATAAAATGAACATATAGTTTGGTTCACGAAAGATGACTATTCAAAGTCATTTATTAACCGTATGGTATATTACTAGATAACTTCACTGCATTTCGTATACATAGACGTGCAACATGAAATATTTATGGATACATTTTAACTGAAAAAAATAAGTGTAATTTATTTGAAAATTATGTTTCTTTTTAAATAATGCCTATCTCAAAGATTTTGATGTTTTTTTAAAACACAAAAACATAGATTTGACAAAAATCATGGAATAATTTGATTTAAATGTCAACGTCACTGGGTAAATATTAGGACAGAGGGCAGTGCAGTAGATAATTAGATATATGTAACTCTACGACATACGTCATCATTATTTGTAATGTGTTAGAAAGTAATGTCACCATTTACGTATATCTGTCACACAACATAAACTACATAAATGTCAAATAATCTTTCTCTTTCTAACATGAAATGTTGCTAAGCTACTACTGTATAAAATGCTGTGTATTCTTTCTTTGAACAAGTGACCTTGAATAGTCATCTTTCGTGAACCAAAGCATACTGTATATTATTATTATTTAATATGTAATATATGAAACAAAAGGAAGCTGTCCTTATCTCTGAGTGCTACTCTTAACTAAATAGTTTTCCTGTTGATTGGATGTGAAAATGAATAGGATGCATAAGGTTTCATTCAATTTTGTAGTAAGGACAGTTTTCTGCAGTTCCACCGATAATTTATATTTACCTTAAACTCAGTATTATATAAAAAATGCCTGTATGCTTCCTTTCGTAACAAAACTAAATCGATCATAATTATAACAGGATCATATTCTATATATTTATCCGATACTTCATTACAAGCTTCCTAAAACAAAATCATAATTCGCGCTATATCTTTTAGGGATTTTAGTATTATCAACATAATTTGACATTTACTGTGAACAAGAAAATTTTAAAGATTCTTACACATGTATTGAGTTTTAGAACAGATGGACTATACATCTTATACAATTCACTAACTTTTGTGCCACAATTAACACATGTGTACCTATAACTACTCTTTTTATTCATATTTTTCTACGGATAACAAATACTTCGACTTCTATCAGGAATCAGGATTACCACCACTTAGATTTTTATCAGTTTTTATGGCGCGTTAATCAAAATGTATATATTACATTCTTATTTAGATTGTTACAAGAAAATAAATACATGAGATAAGGTACTGTTTTGTAAAGTTTTATTTCATCTTTTTTTATATATACATGGATGTAAACGCATTGTAGGTAATTTATTTTTATTTTTAATATTTCTTTCTTTTTTGAAGTCTAAAAAATAAAACAAATTGTGCGATAAATCTTTCCAAATTAACTTGAAGCCAAAATACTGCAGGCCTTGTATAAAATTTTCAATTTTATCGAAACGACTTTCCACTTCGGCAATTTTCAAAATACCTCTGAAATGAAATATAAAAGTTAATGCATAATAAACTTCAATCGAATTTATAGCACTTACCCCATTTTGAGTACCCTATTTGCTTCAGCCAAATAATCTTGTAAATTTATCCCCATTAAAGACAAACAATACACAGCAACATCAATTGAAGAAGCCGGTAATTTACAATGTGCCATATCACAAGCAATAACTCCAGGGATAGTTTCAATTAAATCAAAAGAAAATACTTTGTGTGGAACTGATCGGGCTAACATTGCTTCTCCGCATCCAAAATCTGCTATTATATGATCATGTGGCCTGTCATGAATAACGTTTATATTTATTTATAGATTAAATATGTTACATTAGATCCACATCAAGTCGACAAAACAAAAAAAAATGAAACCTATTTACGAGGCAATATTATTATATAACAATAATTCAAACTCCGAAATATTAAATAAAACTCGTAAGTTCCATGTTTTAATACAACATGAACATGTATATCAAAAGTTAGGTTAGCAGCACACACAATGTGTTACAAAAATTCATTATATTCTCTCATTAAATATAAGCTCGTGATTAAATGTGAAGATATTGCTCGAGAAAACGAAGCAGCACAATTCACTCGAGATGTACATACGTTTTATTTTATTTTGGTTTTCAAAATTCAATGATTCAGTAGATATATATTCGGTATCGTTGTGCTGACGTGAATTTTAGGTATACTATGATTTGTTTATAACCAATTTTGTTATTTGAATAGCTGTTGCTTGGCAACTTTAAAGGTCCTCGGGCGATAAAAGTCAAATTGCGCCCGCTTTTGAAAACGAATAAACAAGTTTTTGTTCCGTATTTTTTCATATTTGTTCAGTAAAAAAATGCATAACCTAACCTAATGCATGGAACTCGCACCTGCAAAATTCTGTTTTGAGAATCGACGAAAACTCAAAAATATTTTCCGACACCCGTCGGTCGATTCCCGATGAGTGGTTTTGAGAATTGATGATAACAACGACGCATACTGTTCATTTTGAATAAAATACTGAATAAATTATTCCCAAATTATACAAAATAGTAAATAAAAAAGGTGGATTTTTTTGCATTTGTGTTCATGTCAATATGATACGGATCTTAACACTATACCAACCGTACATTTTCTTAATAGCTGTGATAATTTTGTGCAAAGGAATCATTGGCCACTTTGAAACCTGTTGTCTAAAGCCTTCATGATACGCCTCAAATGATTCTGGATTTGCTTGAAAGAAATGTTTTGCCTCTTTACCTTCAGTGGTGTATAACTGTTCATTTAAAAACCGGAAATGAGACGATTTTAACTGACTTTGCATCCTTTCTCGCAAAGAATTACTTGAATTATTTTTATTTTCTTTTATGATTGCAATTTTAGGTAGTTTTAAACCAAGACGATCTTTCTGCACTTCTTTAAAGTTTAAACTATTTAAAGCGACCTTAGAATTAAATGTAGTTTCAGTATTCGTTTTTGATGCATTTTGTAAACGCTTTAATTTGATCTTTTTCTTTTTAGATTTCATGTTTTGTACATTTCCCAAATTTGGGAGTGGTTTAGTTGTGTCCCTCACATTATTAGTTTGCGTTTTTTTCTTCCGTTTATGCTTCTTTTTAGTATTTGTTGCATTCGATGTTTCCTTAACTAAATTTGCAATAGATGATATAGTTTTAGTATTAACCTACAAACACGTGTGTAATTTATTTTCGCGTTTATTATTTATTACATACCTTTATATTTTTCATTTGTTTACTCATTATTAATGTTCTAAAGATTTATTGTTACAATTTCAACAATAAGCATTGTTTAAATACAAAACTTTCGTACTTAAGTCAGGTTATGACGACAATCATATGTGAACTGTCAAGCTAAACTGATGATGTCCCTGAAGGCCTAATGTCAGTTAAGAGCAAGACGCATATGAAAAATCAAACTAAGAAAATGAATTTAGAAAATTGGAAACAAATAGAAAATCTGTTGCCAGTGTCATATTTTAAACAAGCTGTTGATGCAGCGCGTAATAGAGAAAGTTTTATCCAACAACTTATACAACATGTAATTTTTAGTATTTTATAATCTACGTTCCTTAACAATTTCGTATTTCAGAAAAAGATCCCTGTTGAAGGATGGGACGAACAAACAATAGAAATATTTTTGAACCAGTTATCTGCCATGGATAGCAATAATTTTCCTGCAAATTGTGGGGTTGGAGAAAGAGAAGCTAGATTCGCGTCTGGTAGATACTATAAAGTTTTTACATAACATCAAGATAAATAGTGTGATCCTTAAAATTCCAGATAACGTGAACGTTATTCTGTATGTTTTCATATACCGTGCGCGTTATTTCATCTGTTTAACTAAAACGTTGTAGCTATCTCTCTCTAAAAGTTAGGTTGTGTTTGCTTTAACGTCAAATATAAAGTAATTTTCGACACGCTAGGAAGCATTTTACGTTACGTTAGACGACAATTGTACCTTATAATAAGATTATAACGTATATTGCAGAAAAGCGATTTGCGGTTATGTGTATGATAGTTCACACGCATGCCAAGTTGCGCACTTTATTAAAGGGGAATTTTCTGATTGGCTGCCCTTATTTTTAGAAATTTACTATACGGTTTAAATTTCATACGATCTTGACGTTATATATCATAACGTGAATTTTTATATCGGAAAATAAGCTGCCGCGAACTCACTAAAATAAATAACGAAACGTTAAAGGTCATTTTGGCTTCAATGCACATGCATACGTAATTTTTTCCCCATATGTATGTAACGTTTAACCGGGAACACACGCATCGTCCTAATGTATATACATCGCCCTGTTCATGTTTTGTTTCATTCAGTTTCATAACGTTCAAATCTTGACCATGAAATTGGCACATATGAACTTCGCGCGCTCACAATTTAAAAAGTACACTCCCGAGTACAAAATGTACCTGAAAATTATTTATTGAATCGGAGTAGGTAGAGTAGCCGTGTTCCTTCGGACTGTGATCGTTACTTTGTGAATCCTGATTATTTTAATTATGATGATTTAAAAATTATGTCAAGAAAACAACTTGAATAATATAAACACCATCTAGCGTCAAATATCATATGCAGACCAATGCAAACTCTTTTATTTTATAAATAATCTACTGTCTAGTGTTATAGTCAGCACACTAAAAATGGATCATATAGAAGTAAAAATAAAGTTCTTGTTGTCCAGAAATAGTATCCGTCGAGAACTATTTTATGTATATTTGACGTTAAAGCAGACAACCTAACTTTTAGAGAGAAATAGCTATAACCAGGGCATCGAACCCGCCAAAAACTGGGTTCGGTTCAAGTTAATTTATTTTTTAAGAGATGGGTTCGGGTGCGGTTCTGGTTCAAACATTAATAAAATTTGCGGTTTTGTTCTGGGTTCAGGTTCGGTTCGACCTAATGAAAACTTAATTAATGTTGTTGGAATAACAATCTTTATATACAAATAATTTAAAATACGAGCCGGAATTTACGCAAGACAAGAACACGAACACAATTTTCACAAACAGACAACACAGGTTTCGATTATCGGCTGTATTACGATTACGCGTACGTTTCGAACTCAAAATGAACCTGGGCCGGAGCTGAACCCTGAACCCGAATTTTAATACTCGGTTCGGTTCCGACTCGGGTTCAATTGACAAATATATTTGAGATTCGGTTCAGGGTTTGGGTTCGATAAAATGTTACGGTTTGGTTCCGGCTTTGATTCGGTTCAGGTTCGGATTCGATGCCCTGGCTACAACCTTTTAATTAGATAGATAAAATAACGTGTACGGTATGTGAAACTTAGAGTTTTCACATATCGTTAAAATATATACCGTAAACGTTAAAATTTAAAATAACGTGAACCTTATGTTGTAGATCAAAACAACATGTTATCACGTATCGTACACGTTATTTTATCTGTCACACAAGGAAAATGAAAGGCGAATTAGAAAGGCTTATTCTGATTGCTGAGTTAGCAAATTCAAGTGCGCAAGATTTCAACGATGCCTTAATAAATTGTCACACAAAAAAAACATTTAAAATAGATATATTACTTATAATCTTGCAACCTCTACTTACAATTGCGCAACATTGCAGCTATCTTCCTCTAAAAGTTTGGTTATGTCTACTTTAACGTCAAGTATAAAACTAGTTTTCGACGGACGCTATTTCTGGACGCTATATACATACCGTAAAATTGATGTACGCATACGCATTGCATTCAATTAGAGCTATAGCGTTCCCGTTATTTATTTTCTACTATTCTGGGCAAATAAGGTTAAACGTTATATAAATACGGTATAAAATTTACGTACGCATGCGCTTTACAGCCAACATGAGTTTTAGCGTTCACGCTATTTATTTTGACGGGTGAAAACTATTATTATAAATTAATTAGTACTTGTTTAACTTGAGCTCTACTATTATAGAGATCGTTGCTAAAAGACATTTTAGATTTGGACATGGAATTGGACGATCAGGAGACCTTATGGAAATTCAGCCAAAAGCTGCTGGCTCCAGTCTTGTAGCCAAATTAACAAATTGTATGCTGAGAGATCTACTAAACTTTATGGGTATGATATTTGCAATTAAACTACAAATTTATTATCTTCTTCTTTTTGAAGGCATTGAAGATCAAGTTCATTGTTTGTTAGCACCTGTAGCTACAGGTATGAGTTTAGTTTTAACCATGCTAACAATACGAACTCAAAGACCAAATGCCAAATATGTTATATGGTCCCGAATAGATCAAAAAGCTTGTTTTAAAAGTATTATTACAGCAGGTATATCGAATTATTCTTAACATTGTTGCCAAAACTATAATATGCTTTTGTTAGGATTTACTCCTATCATAATTGACACTTATATTGATGGAGATCAATTAGTAACAAATGTAGCAGAACTTGAATCCAAAGTAAATGAATTAAGTGCAGATAATGTTGCTTGTATAATGACAACAACATCGTGTTTTGCACCACGATCTTGTGATTCTATCGAAGATGTTGCCAAATTATGTAAGGAATATTCTGTTCCGCATTTGATCAATAATGCATATGGCTTGCAAAGTCGCTATTGCATGAATTGTATTCAAAAAGCACATAGGTACTAGTTAGATATTTTAATCCATGGAGGTAGGAATAAATAAGGAGGGAGCAAGTTGCTCTAGAAGTGAAGCTATTTCCCCCACTCCAGGTAGCGCCTAACTGTCAACCTTTTAACAAAGCTATTTTGTTTCGGTTGTTTACGTTAGTGTTGTGTTGTTTAATAGTGTTCAGTTTGTTCTTCGTCGTTTGATGTAGTAACAATGGGGTCATTTAAAAAAAATCGTTTTTTTTTTAAATTAAATAAAATATTTGTTTAAAAATTGCCGCGCTTATCCCCTCTCTAAATTAAACCATCAGTGGTGTTCGTCCGTTCCCACTAGGCTTCATTCCCCTGGCCTTTAATGTAACCTTATGCTCTCATCTTTCAATTCCTACCTCCATTTTAATGAATTTCAGTGTGTCAAACATGTTCAAAAATTCTTACTAACTTTAATTTATAAAGTCATTTTTTAACTGATTTTATAATGAATATTTGTTACTGTGATTCCGGGAAATAAAAATATTAAAAACTTACTTATGTAGTGAACATGAACAACTAATGAATTTTGAAATTGATTTTCAAATTAAAATTTAGATTTTATTATACACTACAATCACTACATGTGAATCCGGCAGAATGTTTTATAAATATCGAATGAGTGATAATGTTTCAAAAATTCTAGATTCTTTGTAGGACATGTTTGATACGAAGAACAGCAAGAAATTAGATAAAACTTAAAACAATGAATACTTTATTATAGAAAAGGACGTGTTGATATTTTTATACAAAGTACTGATAAAAATCTAATGGTGCCTGTAGGAGGTACAATTATTGCTGGATTTGACAAAATATTAGTAGAAAATATTTCACAGATGTATCCTGGTAATTATAATTTGTTACGGTAGCGTAACAAGGGACAAGGGTAAAAATATTATTTAAAAGAAAATGACTACTCAAGGTTATTTATAAACCGTCTGATAAAATATTACATGCAGTTGCAGATAATTTCACTGTATTTTGAAAAAATAAGTGTAATTTCTCAGATTTATGTTCTTCACTTGTTTAAAACAAAAACGGCTAGGTATGCAACGTCATAATGTCTATACATCGTCCTGTTCATTTCTTTTTTCATTCAGATTCCTAACGTTCATAACTTGACCATGAAGTTGGCGCAGATGAACTTCGCGCGCTCACAATTTAAAATGTACACTCCGCGATATAAATTTTAAATAAAAAATACTACCAGTAACATAACCCAACGACGAAATATAACTAGACAAAACATTCCCTATCCGTCCTCAGTGAATGTTTTGATTTCGGCTGGCCAGAAAAAGACAACTAGAGATAGAGATATATTTAGTCTTATTCGAGCATCTCTAACTAGATGTCATCCACTGTTAAAGTCAAAATTTAAGCGCCAATACGATGTAAAATAGATTTATCATTGAAAACAAACTAACCTCACAACCAACAAATCAGTTCTTTTTATAAAGACACTAAATTTCTTTTCTTTTTTTTTCACATAGTATTCTGAATAGTCGGAAACCCTTTTCAGTCCTATTCTTACAAGACATTTTTAAATACATTTTATAAGTGACAAGACCCACTAGCAGTTCGCCATTTGGCTCCAAATATTGAAAGGCAGAAATTTGCTACAAGATATTTTAACAACTTTGTAGAAATCATATACTTGATCAAGACCCTCTTAACAATCACGTAACACAATTATTAAATTTAATTTTAGATATTTATTTTGAAATTAGAATTCACCACGAAACGAAAGTTATTGTAAACAATGTAACAAGAATATGAAGTTTTTTTATTCCGATAGCTTATTTACTAAGGTAGATAGGTACTGAATTAATCGACTTAAAATATGTTAAATTATAATTCGTTTGTTGGTTTTAATCATAATTTAATAGTTTTATTTTTTATATACAAAGAATATATTATTAAGAATACTTGCGCCTATAGTGAGCAACACAAACGTGACTAAACATATCTCTATCTCTAGTTGTTTCTGTTTGGCCAGCCGAAATCAAAACAAACCAAATGAAGTTTTGTCTAGTTATATTTCGTCGTTGACACAACTTATTCTGATTCAAAAATATACATATTAAACTATATACCACTAAAAGGTACACAAGAAATGTCCCAACATCTTTCACTCTTCGAACGTGAACACGACATATCATGCGCATGCGTCAACTGAATACACTACATGCATTAAATTAATCATTTAAATTCGTAAAACCAAACTTTGTCAATAATAAATATTTTTATCTGTAAAAATGTAGAATACTTGAATATTAAAAATTACAACAAAACATGGTTATACATCACTTAATTCTGTATATTTTATTTGATAACTGACAGGTGATATTTTTTCGTTTTTGTGAACTAGGTTTGCATTCTACCCTTTTTAAACCAACGTTATTTTCTTCTCCCGTGAAATGAAGTATAGTTATAATACAGATTTTGAAATATTTTATTTCAAATAATATTTTTACCCTTGGTTCTTCCACAAATTATTATTAAATCAGTTTAATTACTAATTAAAAAAAAAAATAGGTCGTGCATCGTCTACTCCGACTGTAGATACATTTATAACTCTTTTAAATATTGGAAAGAATGGTTATGATAAACTTGTCAAAGAAAGAGATGAATTATTTATATATCTTCAAGAAAAGTTAAGAGAAATAGCAGAAAAATATCAAGAAAGAATTTTAAATACGCCAAGAAATCCAATTTCTATAGGTATTACAAATATTAATGTGTAGCTTTTAAATATTACAAAATATGTAATATGTTACAGGTATGACTTTGAACTCTTTCAGAGAAGAACAACGCACAAAAATTGGTTCTATGTTATTCACAAAAAATGTATCCGGTGCGAGAGTTGTGCTGACAACG